>JABWPP010000049.1:12467965-13135465 GCA_016920855.1 Puya raimondii | reverse complement strand
TGTTATCATTTCCTGAAATCATCGTGGGAATTTCTTTTACAAAGAATCAAAAATTTGATCAAATCACTTTTCCGACGGTTTAAAAGTTGCGCGATTGTGTTATCAGTTCCTGGAATTATCGTCGGAATTTTTTTTCTTCTTCAAAGAATCAAAAAAATTCACACGGCCTCGGCACATTTCTCGCAGATTATCCGCGCAGATGGCAGATGAAGAGTACGGGGAGGAGGAATAAACCGATGCCGGGAAGGGGGGAGATCCCGGGCGGGAACTTGCTCGAGTATAAGAAAATTATTTCCGGGGGTGACGTAAAAAAAAAAAAGAAAATACTCGAAATGGTCGGGAACCGAAGAAAAAAAACATACGAGTTCGCGAAAAGAACCTCCTTCGCGAGTAGGCGAATATTGCTGAAGATCCAAAATCGGCGAGCGTCCACACACCAGTCCGCCAGAACACTACGGAAGTCGAGAAGAAAATCCAAAAAATAAAAAAATAAAAAATAAAAAAAATATATATATATATATATATATAATTAAAAGAAAACCCGTATGTCGCGGCTTCAGAAAAAAACGGTCGATTCGGAGGCCGAAACGATCGAATTTTTTGGGGCCGGAGGAGGGGCCGAGTAGCGAAGCTTATCGGCCAAACGCGTCCGGCTCGAAATGCTGGTTCCGGATTGGCGCTGCACGTCAGAAACGGGCGCCCGAGCGCAAAGTTACGGCCGTTTTTAAAAAAACCGAACCCAGGCGCGAATCGCGCCGAGCGGGCCTTACTGCCCCCCGCCCCGCGTTCGGGAGGAGCGAAAGAGCGGCACGCGTCGCACCGGGGCGGCGCCATAAGAGGGTCGGCCGACACAACACTTTCGGATGCGATCATACCAGCACTAAAGCACCGGATCCCATCAGAACTCCGCAGTTAAGCGTGCTTGGGCGAGAGTAGTACTAGGATGGGTGACCCCCTGGGAAGTCCTCGTGTTGCATCCCTCCTTTTTGCCGGCGGGCTGAGCGAAACTGATGATCAAATCATTTTTTTTTTTTCGACGGTTTAAAAGTGACGCGATTTTGTTATCATTTCCTGAAATCATCGTGGGAATTTCTTTTACAAAGAATCAAAAATTTGATCAAATCACTTTTCCGACGGTTTAAAAGTTGCGCGATTGTGTTTATTGCATTTCCTGGAATTATCGTCGGAATTTTTTTTTTTCTACAAAGAATCAAAAAATTCACACGGCCTCGGCACTTTCTCGCAGATTATTATCCGCGTGGCAGATGAAGAGTACGGGGAGGAATAAACCGATGCCGGGAGAGGGGGGAGATCCCGGGCGGGAACTTGCTCGAGTATAAGAAAATTATTTCCGGGGGGGGGTGACGTAAAAAAAAAAAGAAAATACTCGAAATGGTCGGGAACCGAAGAAAACTCATACGAGTTCGCGAAAAGAACCTCCTTCGCGAGTAGGCGAATATTGCTGAAGATCCAAAATCGGCGAGCGTCCACACACCAGTCCGCCAGAACACTACGGAAGTCGAGAAGAAAATCCAAAAAATAAAATAAAAAAAAATAAAAAAAAAATAAAAAAAAAAAAAAAAATATAATAATAATTAAAAGAAAACCCGTACGTCGCGGTACTTCAGAAAACGGTCGATTCGGAGGCCGAAACGATCGAATTTTTTGGGGCCGGAGGAGGGGCCGAGTAGCGAAGCTTATCGGCCAAACGCGTCCGGCTCGAAATGCTGGTTCCGGATTGGCGCTGCACGTCAGAAACGGGCGCCCGAGCGCAAAGTTACGGCCGTTTTACCGAACCCAGGCGCGAATCGCGCCGAGCGGGCCTTACTGCCCCCCGCCCCGCGTTCGGGAGGAGCGAAAGAGCGGCACGCGTCGCACCGGGGCGGCGCCATAAGAGGGTCGGCCGACACAACACTTTCGGATGCGATCATACCAGCACTAAAGCACCGGATCCCATCAGAACTCCGCAGTTAAGCGTGCTTGGGCGAGAGTAGTACTAGGATGGGTGACCCCCTGGGAAGTCCTCGTGTTGCATCCCTCCTTTTTGCCGGCGGGCTGAGCGAAACTGATGATCAAATCATTTTTCCGACGGTTTAAAAGTGACGCGATTTTGTTATCATTTCCTGAAATCATCGTGGGAATTTCTTTTTTCCAAAGAATCAAAAATTTGATCAAATCACTTTTCCGACGGTTTAAAAGTTGCGCGATTGTGTTATCATTTCCTGGAATTATCGTCGGAATTTTTTCTTCTACAAAGAATCAAAAATTCACACGGCCTCGGCACATTTCTCGCAGATTATCCGCGTGGCAGATGAAGAGTACGGGGAGGAATAAACCGATGCCGGGAGAGGGGGGGGATCCCGATCCCGGGCGGGAACTTGCTCGAGTATAAGAAAATTATTTCCGGGGGTGACGTAAAAAAAAAAAGAAAAAACTCGAAATGGTCGGGAACCGAAGAAAACTCAAAACTCATACGAGTTCGCGAAAAGAACCTCCTTCGCGAGTAGGCGAATATTGCTGAAGATCCAAAATCGGCGAGCGTCCACACACCACACCAGTCCGCCAGAACATTACGGAAGTCGAGAAGAAAACCCAAAAAAAAAAAAAAAAAAAAAAAAAAAAAAAAAAAAAAAAAAAAAAAAAAATATATATAATAATAATAAATATATAAAAAAAATAAAAAAAAAAAAAACGTACGTTCGCGGCTTCAGAAAACGGTCGATTCGGAGGCCGAAAAACGATCGAATTTTTTTTGGGGCCGGAGGAGGGGCCGAGTAGCGAAGCTTATCGGCCAAACGCGTCCGGCTCGAAATGCTGGTTCCGGATTGGCGCTGCACGTCAGAAACGGGCGCCCGAGCGCAAAGTTACGGCCGTTTTACCGAACCCAGGCGCGAATCGCGCGAAGCGGGCCTTACTGCCCCCCCCCCCCCCACGTTCGGGAGGAGCGAAAGAGCGGCACGCGTCGCACCGGGGCGGCGCCATAAGAGGGTCGGCCGACACAACACTTTCGGATGCGATCATACCAGCACTAAAGCACCGGATCCCATCAGAACTCCGCAGTTAAGCGTGCTTGGGCGAGAGTAGTACTAGGATGGCTGACCCCCTGGGAAGTCCTCGTGTTGCATCCCTCCTATTTTTTTTGGGCTGAGCGAAACTGATGATCAAATCATTTTTCCGACGGTTTAAAAAGTGACGCGATTTTGTTATCATTTCCTGAAATCATCGTCATCGTGGAATTTCTTTTTACAAAGAATCAAAAATTTGATCAAATCACTTTTCCGACGGTTTAAAAGTTGCGCGATTGTGTTATCATTTCCTGGAATTATCGTCGGAATTTTTTCTTCTACAAAGAATCAAAAATTCACACGGCCTCGGCACATTTCTCGCAGATTATCCGCGTGGCAGATGAAGAGTACGGGGAGGAATAAACCGATGCCGGGAGAGGGGGGAGAGATCCCGGGCGGGAACTTGCTCGAGTATAAGAAAATTATTTCCGGGGGGGGGACGTAAAAAAAAAAAAAATACTCGAAATGGTCGGGAACCGAAGAAAAAATACGATACGTTCGCGAAAAGAAAAACCTTCGCGAGTAGGCGAATATTGCTGAAGATCCAAAATCGGCGAGCGTCCACACACCAGTCCGCCAGAACATTACGGAAGTCGAGAAGAAAAAAAGAAAAAAAAAAAAAAAAAAAAAAAAAAAAAAAAAAAAAAAATAAATATATATATATATATATATTATTAAAAAAAAACGTACGTACGTCGCGGCTTCAGAAAACGGTCGATTCGGAGGCCGAAACGATCGAATTTTTTGGGGGCCGGAGGAGGGGGGGAGTAGCGAAGAGTAGCGAAGCTTATCGGCCAAACGCGTCCGGCTCGAAATGCTGGTTCCGGATTGGCGCTGCACGTCAGAAACGGGCGCCCGAGCGCAAAGTTACGGCCGTTTTTTAACCGAACCCAGGCGCGAATCGCGCCGAGCGGGCCTTACTGCCCCCCGCCCCGCGTTCGGGAGGAACGAAAGAGCGGCACGCGTCGCACCGGGGCGGCGCGCCATAAGAGGGTCGGCCGACACAACACTTTCTGATGCGATCATACCAGCACTAAAGCACCGGATCCCATCAGAACTCCGCAGTTAAGCGTGCTTGGGCGAGAGTAGTACTAGGATGGGTGAGCCCCCCCCTGGAAGTCCTCGTGTTGCATCCCTCCTTTTTTTTTGCCGGCGGGCTGAGCGAAACTGATGATCAAATCAAATCATTTTCCGACGACGGTTTAAAAGTGACGCGATTTTGTTATCATTTCCTGAAATCATCGTGGGAATTTCTTTTACAAAGAATCAAAAATTTGATCAAATCACTTTTCCGACGGTTTAAAAGTTGCGCGATTGTGTTATCATTTCCTGGAATTATCGTCGGAATTTTTTTTTTTTCTACAAAGAATCAAAAATTCACACGGCACTCGGCACATTTCTCGCAGATTATCCGCGTGGCAGATGAAGAGTACGGGGAGGAATAAACCGATGCCGGGAGAGGGGGGAGATCCCGGGCGGGAACTTGCTCGAGTATAAGAAAATTATTTCCGGGGGTGACGTAAAAAAAAAAAAAAAACTCGAAAAATGTCGGGAACCGAAGAAAAAAACTCATACGAGTTCGCGAAAAGAACCTCCTTCGCGAGTAGGCGAATATTGCTGAAGATCCAAAATCGGCGAGCGTCCACACACCAGTCCGCCAGAACACTACGGAAGTCGAGAAGAAAATCCAAAAAATAAAATAAAAAAAAAATAAAAAATATATATATATATATATATATATATAATTAATTAATTAAAAGAAAACCCGTACGTCGCGGCTTCAGAAAACGGTCGATTCGGAGGCCGAAACGATCGAATTTTTTGGGGCCGGAGGAGGGGCCGAGTAGCGAAGCTTATCGGCCAAACGCGTCCGGCTCGAAATGCTGGTTCCGGATTGGCGCTGCACGTCAGAAACGGGCGCCCGAGCGCAAAGTTACGGCCGTTTTACCGAACCCAGGCGCGAATCGAATCGCGCCGAGCGGCGCGAGCGGGCCTTTACTGCCCCCCGCCCCGCGTTCGGGAGGAGCGAAAGAGCGGCACGCGTCGCACCGGGGCGGCGCGCCGCCAAGAGGGGTCGGCCGACACAACACACTTTCGGATGCGATCATACCAGCACTAAAGCACCGGATCCCATCAGAACTCCGCAGTTAAGCGTGCTTGGGCGAGAGTAGTAGTAGTAGGATGGCTGACCCCCTGGGAAGTCCTCGTGTTGCATCCCTCCTTTTTGCCGGCGGGCTGAGCGAAACTGATGATCAAATCATTTTCCGACGGTTTAAAAGTGACGCGATTTTGTTATCATTTCCTGAAATCATCGTGGGAATTTCTTTTACAAAGAATCAAAAATTTGATCAAATCACTTTTCCGACGGTTTAAAAGTTGCGCGATTGTGTTATCATTTCCATTTCCTGGAATTATCGTCGGAATTTTTTTTCTTTTCTACAAAGAATCAAAAATTCACACGGCATCGGCACATTTCTCGCAGATTATCCGCGTGGCAGATGAAGAGTACGGGGAGGAATAAACCGATGCCGGGAGAGGGGGGAGATCCCGGGCGGGAACTTGCTCGAGTATAAGAAAATTATTTCCGGGGGTGACGTAAAAACGAAGAAAATACTCGAAATGGTCGGGAACCGAAGAAAACTCATACGAGTTCGCGAAAAGAACCTCCTTCGCGAGTAGGCGAATATTGCTGAAGATCCAAAATCGGCGAGCGTCCACACACCAGTCCGCCAGAACACTACGGAAGTCGAGAAGAAAATCCAAAAAATAAAATAAAAAAAAAATAAAAAAAAAAATATATATATATAATTAATTAAAAGAAAACCCGTACGTCGCGGCTTCAGAAAACGGTCGATTCGGAGGCCGAAACGATCGAATTTTTTGGGGCCGGAGGAGGGGCCGAGTAGCGAAGCTTATCGGCCAAAAAAAACGCGCGTCCGGCTCGAAATGCTGGTTCCGGATTGGCGCTGCACGTCAGAAACGGGCGCCCGAGCGCAAAGTTACGGCCGTTTTACCGAACCCAGAAATCCCAGGCGCGAATCGCGCCGAGCGGGCCTTACTGCCCCCCCCCCCCCGCCCCCCGTTCGGGAGGAAAAAGAGAGCGGCACGCGTCGCACCGGGGCGGCGCGCCATAAGAGGGTCGGCCGACACAACACTTTCTGATGCGATCATACCAGCACTAAAGCACCGGATCCCATCAGAACTCCGCAGTTAAGCGTGCTTGGGCGAGAGTAGTACTAGGATGGGTGACCCCCCCTGGGAAGTCCTCGTGTTGCATCCCCCTTTTTTTGCCGGCGGGCTGAGCGAAACTGATGATCAAATCATTTTTCGACGACGTTTAAAAGTGACGCGATTTTGTTATCATTTCCTGAAATCATCGTGTCGTCGGGAATTTCTTTTACAAAGAATCAAAAAATTTTTGATCAAATCACTTTTTCGACGGTTTAAAAGTTGCGCGATTGTGCGATTGTTTATCATTTCCTGGAATTATCGTCGGAATTTTTTTTTTTTTAACAAAAATCAAAAATTCACACGGCCTCGGCACATTTCTCGCAGATTATCCGTGGCAGATGAAGAGTACGGGGAGGAATAAACCGATGCCGGGAGAGGGGGGGGGGGATCCCGGGGGGGGAACTTGCTCGAGTATAAGAAAAAATATTTCCTGGGGGACGTAAAAAAAAATACTCGAAAATACTCGAAATGGTCGGGAACCGAAGAAAACTCATACGAGTTCGCGAAAAGAACCTCCTTCGCGAGTAGGCGAATATTGCTGAAGATCCAAAATCGGCGAGCGTCCACACACCAGTCCGCCAGAACATTACGGAAGTCGAGAAGAAAACCAAAAAAAAAAAAATTAAAAAAAAAAAAAAAAAAAAAAAAATAATAATATAATTAAAGAAAACCGTAAAACGTCGCGGCTTCTTCAGAAAACGGTCGATTCGGAGGCCGAAACGATCGAATTTTTTGGGGCCGAGGAGGGGGAGGGGCCGAGGAGCGAAAGCTTATCGGCCAAACGCGCGTCCGGCTCGAAATGCTGGTTCCGGATTGGCGCTGCACGTCAGAAACGGGAAACGGGCCCGAGCGCAAAGTTACGGCCGTTTTTACCGTTTTTAACCGAACCCAGGCGCGAATCGCGCCGAGCGGGCCTTACTGCCCCCCCCCCCCCCCCGCGTTCGGAGGAGCGAAAGAGCGGCACGCGTCGCACCGGGGCGGCGCCATAAGAGGGTCGGCCGACACAACACTTTCGGATGCGATCATACCAGCACTAAAGCACCGGATCCCATCAGAACTCCGCAGTTAAGCGTGCTTGGGCGAGAGTAGTACTAGGATGGGTGACCCCCTGGGAAGTCCTCCTCGTGTTGCATCCCTCCCTCCTTTTTGCGGGCTGAGCGAAAAACTGATGAAATCATTCATTCCGACGGTTTTTAAAAGTGACGCGATTTTTTATATCATTTCCTGAAATTGTCGTGGGAATTTCTTTTTTTACAAAGAATCAAAAAATTTGATCAAATCACTTTTCCGAACGACGTTTAAAAGTTGCGCGATTGTGTTATCATTTCCTGGAATTATCGGAATTTTTTTTTTCTTTTACAAAGAATCAAAAATTCACACGGCCTCACACGGCGTGCACATTTCTCGCAGATTATCCGCGTGGCAGATGAAGAGTAGTACGGGGAGGAATAAACCGATGCCGGGAGAGGGGGGGGGATCCCGGGCGGGAACTTGCTCGAGTATAAGAAAATTATTTTTTCCTGGGGTGACGTAAAAAAATGAAAAAAAAAACTCGAAAATACTCGAAATGGTCGGGAAACCGAAGAAAACTTCATACGAGTTCGCGAAAAAAAACCTCCTTCGCGAGTAGTAGCGAATATTGCTGAAGATCCAAAATCGGCGAGCGTCCACACACCAGTCCGCCGAACAACATACGGAAGTCGAGAAGAAAAAAAAAAAAAAAAAAAAAAAAAAAAAAAAAAAAAAAAAAAAAAATATAATTAATTAAAAAAAACCGTACGTCGTCGCGGCTTCAGAAAACGGTCGATTCGGAGGCCGAAACGATCGAATTTTTTTTTGGGGCCGGAGGAGGGGCCGAGCCGAGCGAAGCTTATCGGCCAAACGGCTTAAACGGCCAAACGCGTCGGCTCGAAATGCTGGTGCCGGTTCGGATTGGCGCTGCACGTCAGAAACGGGCGCCCGCCGCAGCGCAAAGTTACGGCCGTTTTTACCGAACCCCGAGGACCCAGCGCGCGAATCGCGCCGCGCCGAGGGGCCTTACTGCCCCCCGCCCCGCGTTCGGGAGGAACGAAAGAGAGCGGCACGCGTCGCACCGGGGGGGGCGCCATAAGAGGGTCGGCCGACACAACACTTTCGGATGCGATCATACCAGCACTAAAGCACCGGATCCCATCAGAACTCCGCAGTTAAGCGTGCTTGGGCGAGAGTAGTACTAGGATGGGTGACCCCCTGGGAAGTCCTCGTGTTGCATCGCGGGCTGAGCGAAACTGATGATCAAATCATTCTTCCGACGGTTTAAAAGTGACGCGATTTTGCTATCATTTCCTGAAATTATCGTCGGAATTTTTTTTACAAAGAATCAAAAATTTGAAAAATCACTTTTCCGACGGTTTAAAAAGTTGCGCGATTGTGTTATCATTTCCTGGAATTATCGTCGGAATTTTTTTTTCTTCTACAAAATCAAAAAAATCACACGGCCTCGGCACATTTCTCGCAGAGATTATCGCGCGGGCAGATGAAGAGTACGGGGAGGAATAAACCGATGCCGGGAGAGGGGGGGGGAGATCCCGGGCGGGAACTTGCTCGAGTATAAGAAAAAATTATTTCCTGGGGGTGACGTAAAAAAAAAAAAAAAAAAACTCGAAAATGGTCGGGAAACTGAAGAAAAAAAAACATCATACGAGTTCGCGAAAAGAACCTCCTTCGCGAGTAGGCGAATATTGCTGAAGATCCAAAATCGGCGAGCGTCCACACACCAGTCCGCCAGAACATTACGGAAGTCGAGAAAAAAAAAAAAAAAAAAAAAAAAAAAAAAAAAAAAAAAAAAAAAAATCGAAAAAAAAACCCCGTACGTCGCGGCTTCAGAAAAAAAAAGGTCGATTCGGAGGCCGAAACGATCGAATTTTTTTTTGGGCCGGAGGAGGGGCCGAGAGTAGCGAATCACATTATCGGCCAAACGCGTCCGGCTCGAAATGCTGGTTCCGGATTGGCGCTGCACGTCAGAAACGGGCGCCCGAGCGAGTTACGGCCGTTTTACCCCGAACCCAGGCGCGAATCGCGCCGAGCGGGCCTTACTGCCCCCCCCCCCCCGCGTCGGGAGGAGGAAAGAAAGAGCGGCACGCGCGCGCCGGGGCGGCGCCATAAGAGGGTCGGCCGACACAACATTTTCGATGCGATCATACCAGCACTAAAGCACCGGATCCCATCAGAACTCCGCAGTTAAGCGTGCGTGCTTGGGCGAGAGTAGTACTAGGATGGGTGACCCCCTGGGAAGTCCTCGTGTTGCATCCCTCCTTTTTTGCCGGCGGGCTGAGCGAAACTGATGATGATCAAATCATTTTTTTTTTTCCGACGGTTTAAAAAAAGTGACGCGATTTTTTTATCATTTCCTGAAATCATCGTGGGAATTTTTTTTACAAAGAATCAAAAAAATTGATCAAATCACTTTTCCGACGGTTTAAAAGTTGCGCGATTTTGTTTATCATTTCCTGGAAATTATCGTCGGAATTTTTTTTCTTTTACAAAGAATCAAAAAAAATTCACGCGGGCCCTCGGCACATTTCTCGCAGATTATTCGCGTGGCAGATGAAGAGTACGAGGAGGAGGAAAAACCGATGCCGGGAGGAGGGGGGGGATCCCGGGCGGGAACTTGTTCGAGTATAAGAAAATTATTTTCTGGGGTGACGTAAAAAAAAAAAAAAAACTCAAAACTCGAATAGTCGGGAACTGAAGAAAAAATTCATACGAGTTCGCGAAAAAACCTCCTTCGCGAGTGAGCGAATATTGCTGAAGATCCAAAATCGGCGAGCGTCCACACACCAGTCCGCCAGAACATTACGGAAGTCGAGAAAAAAACAAAAAACAAAAATAAAATAAAAAAAAAAAAAAAAAAAAAAAAAAAATTAATTAAAAAAAACCCGTCGCGCGGCTTCAGAAAAACGGTCGATTCGGAGGCCGAAACGATCTAATTTTTTGGCGGCCGGGGGAGGGGCCGAGTTGCAAATCTTATCGGCCAGACGCGTCCGGCTCGAAATGCTGTTTCCGGATTGCTGCTGCACGTCAGAAACGGGCGCCCGAGCGCAAAGTTACGGCCGTTTGTCTTACCCCGATCCGAGGCGCGAATCGCGCCGAGCGCGCCGAGCGGGCCTTACTGCCCCCCCCCCCCCCCGCGTTCGGGAGGAACGAAAGAGCGGCACGCGTCGCACCGGGGCGGCGCCATAAGAGGGTCGGCCGACACAACACAACATTTGATGCGATCATACCAGCACTAAAGCACCGGATCCCATCAGAACTCTGCAGTCAAGCGTGCTTGGGCGAGAGTAGTACTAGGATGGGTGACCCCCTGGGAATTCCTCGTGTTGCTTCCCTCCTTTTTACTGAGCGAAACTGATGATCAAATCATTTTTTTCCGACGGTTTAAAAGTGACGCGATTTTGTTATCATTTTTCATCGATCGAAATTTTTTTTACAAAGAATCAAAAATTTGATCAAATCATTTTTCCGACTGTTTAAAAGTTACGCGCTTTTGTTATCATTTCCTGCAATTATCGTCGGAAATTTTTTTTACAAAATCAAAAATTCACGCGGCCTCGGTACATTTCTCGCAGATTATTCGCGTGGCAGATGAAGAGTACGAGGAGGAATAAACCGAAGCCGGGAGAGGGGGGAGATCCCGGGCGGGAACTTGTTCGAGTATAAGAAAATTATTTTCTGGGGTGACGTAAAAATGAAGAAAATACTCAAAATGGTCAGGAACTGAAGAAAAAATTCATACGAGTTCGCGAAAAAACCCTCCTTCGCGAGTAAGCGAATATTGCTGAAGATCCAAAATCGGCGAGCGTCCACACACCAGTCCAGCCAACATTACGGTACGAAAAAAAAAAAAAAAAAAAAAAAAAAAAAAAAAAAAAAAAAAATCTAAATTAATTAAAAAAAAACCGTACGTCGCGTGGCTTCAGAAAAACGGTCGATTCGGAGGCCGAAAACGATCGAATTTTTTTTTTTTTTTGCCGGAGGAGGATGGGGCCGAGTAGCAGGCCGAATCTTATCGGCCAAATGCGTTCGGCTCGGGCTCGAAATGCTGCTTTTTTCGGATTGGCGTTGCACGTCAGAAACGGGCGCCCGAGCGCAAAGTTACGCCGTACCGTTTTTATCCGAACCGAGGCGCGAATCGCGCCGAGCGGGCCTTACTGCCCCCCGCCCCCCGCGTTCGGGAAGAACGAAAGAGCGGCACGCGTCGCACCGGGGGCCGGGCGGCGCATTAGAGGGGGCGGCCGGACACACAACATTTTTCGATGCGATCATACCAGCACTAAAAAGCACCGGATCCCATCAGAACTCCGCAGTCAAGCGTGCTTGGGCTTGGGCGAGAGTAGTACTAGGATGGGTGACCCCCTGGGAAGTCCTCGTGTTGCATCCCTCCCTTTTTTTTGCTGAGCGAGCGAAACTGATGATCAAATCATTTTTTTCGACGGTTTTTTTTTTTTTCCTGAAATCATCGTGGGAATTTCTTTTAAAAGAATTACGCGCTTTTCCGACGGTTTTTTATCATTTGTGTTATCATTTCCTGATTATCGTCGGAAATCTTTTTTTTTTTACAAAGAATCAAAAATTCACACGGCCTCGTTACATTTCTCGCAGATTATTTGCGCGTGGCAGATGAAGAGTAGAGTACGAGGAGGAATAAAACCGATGCCGGGAGAGGGGGGGAGATCCCGGGCGGGAAACTTGTTCGAGTATAAGAAAATTATTTTCTTGGGTGACGTAAAAATGAAGAAAATACTCAAAATAGTCGGGAACTGAAGAAAATTCATACGAGTTCACGAAAAGAAAAAAACTTCTTCGCGAGTAAGCGAAATATTGCTGAAGATCCAAAATCGGCGAGCGTCCACCACACACCAGTCCGCCAAAATATTACGGAAGTCCAGAAAAAAACAAAAAATAAAAATAAAATAAAAAAATCTCGCACGTCGCGGCTTCAGAAAACGGTCGATTCGGAGGCCGAAACGATCGAATTTTTTGGGGCCGGAGGAGGGGCCGAGTAGCGAATCTTATCGGCCAAACGCGTCCGGCTCGAAATGCTGTTTCCGGATTGGCGCTGCACGTCAGAAACGGGCGCCCGAGCGCAAAGTTACGGCCGTTTTACCCCGAACCGAGGCGCGAATCGCGCCGAGCGGGCCTTACTGCCCCCCGCCCCGCGTTCGGGAGGAACGAAAGAGCGGCACGCGTCGCACCGGGGCGGCGCCATAAGAGGGTCGGCCGACACAACATTTTCTGATGCGATCATACCAGCACTAAAGCACCGGATCCCATCAGAACTCCGCAGTCAAGCGTGCTTGGGCGAGAGTAGTACTAGGATGGGTGACCCCCTGGGAAGTCCTCGTGTTGCATCCCTCCTTTTTGCTGAGCGAAACTGATGATCAAATCATTTTTCCGACGGTTTAAAAGTTACGCGCTTTTGTTATCATTTCCTGAAATTATCGTCGGAAATTTTTTTTACAAAATCAAAAATTTGAAAAATTTTTCCGACGGTTTAAAAGTTGCGCGATTGTGTTATCCTCAAATCGTCGGAATTTTTTCACAAAAATTCACGCGGCCTCGGTACATTTCTCGCAGATTATTCGCGTGGCAGATAAAGAGTACGAGGAGGAATAAACCGATGCCGGGAAAGTGGGGAGATCCCGGGCGGGAACTTGTTCGAGTATAAGAAAATTATTTTCTGGGGTGACGTAAAAATGAAGAAAATACTCAAAATGGTCCGGAACTGAAGAAAATTCATACGAGTTCGCGAAAAGAACCTCCTTCGAGACTAAGCGAATATTGCTGAAGATCCAAAATCGGCGAGCGTCCACACACCAGTCCTCCGGAACATTACGGAAGTCCAGAAGAAAACCAAAAAAAAAATTAAAAAAAAATCTCACACGTCACTTCTTCAGAAAACGGTCGATTCGGAGGCGAAAACGATCGAATTTTTAGGGGCCGGAGGTGGGGCCGAGTAGCAAATCTTACTGGCCAAATGCGTCCGGCTCAAAATGCTGTTTCCGGATTGGCGTTGCACGTCAGAAACGGGCGCCCGAGCGCAAAGTTACAGCCGTTTTACCGAACCGAGGCTCGAATCGCGCCGAGCGTGCCTTACTGCCCCCCGCCCCGCGTTCGGGAGGAACGAAAGAGCGGCACGCGTCGCACCGTGGCGGCGCCATAAGAGGGTCGGCCGACACAAAATTTTCTGATGCGATCATACCAGCACTAAAGCACCGGATCCCATCAGAACTCCGCAGTCAAGCGTGCTTGGGCGAGAGTAGTACTAGGATGGGTGACCCCCTGGGAAGTCCTCGTGTTGCATCCCTCCTTTTTGCTGAGCGAAACTGATGATCAAATCATTTTTCCGACGGTTTAAAAGTTACGCGCTTTTGTTATCATTTTTTACCTGAAATTATCGTCGGTTGCGCGCGATTTTTTATCATTTCCTACAAAGAATCAAAAATTCACAAAATTCACACGGCCTGAGTACATTTCTCGCAGATTATTCGCGCGGTAGATGAAGAGAACGAGGAGGAATAAACCGATGCCGGGAGAGGGGGGAGATCCCGGGCGGGAACTTGTTCGAGTATAAGAAAATTATTTTCTGGGGTGACGTAAAAATAAAGAAAATACTCAAAATGGTCAGTAACTGAAGAAAATTCATACGAGTTCGCGAAAAGAACCTCCTTCGCGAGTAAGCGAATATTGCTGAAGATCCAAAATCGGCGAGCGTCCACACACCAGTCCGCCAGAACATTACGGAAGTCCAGAAAAAAACCAAAAAAAAATAAATCTCGCACGTCGCGGCTTTAGAAAACGGTCGATTCGGAGGCCGAAACGATCGAATTTTTTGGGGCCGGAGGAGGGGCCAAGTAGCGAATCTTATCGGCCAAACGCTTCCGGCTCGAAATGCTGTTTCCGGATTGGCGCTGCACGTCAGAAACGGGCGCCCGAGCGCAAAGTTACGGCCGTTTTACCCCGTACCGAGGCGCGAATCGCGCCGAGCGGGCCTTACTGCCCCCCGCCCCGCGTTCGGGAGGAACGAAAGAGCGGCACGCGTCGCACCACAGGGGCCGGCGCCATAAGAGGGACGGCCGACACAACATTTTCTGATGCGATCATACAAGCACTAAAGCACCGGATCCCATCAGAACTCCGCAGTCAAGCGTGCTTGGGCGAGAGTAGTACTAGGATGGGTGACCACCTGGGAAGTCCTCGTGTTGCATCCCTCCTTTTTGCTGAGCGAAACTGATGATCAAATCATTTTTTCGACGGTTTAAAAGTTACGCGCTTTTGTTATCATTTCCTGAAATTATCGTCGGAATCTTTTTCTACAAAGAATCAAAAATTCACGCGGCCTCGGTACATTTCTCGCAGATTATTCGCGTGGCAGATGAAGAGTACGAGGAGGAATAAACCGATGCCGGGAGAGGGGGGAGATCCCGGGCGGGAACTTGTTCGAGTATAAGAAAATTATTTTCTGGGGTGACGTAAAAATAAAGAAAATACTCAAAATAGTCGGGAACTGAAGAAAATTCATACGAGTTCGCGAAAAGAACCTCCTTCGCGAGTAAGCGAATATTGCTGAAGATCCAAAATCGGCGAGCGTCCACACACCAGTCCGCCAGAACATTACGGAAGTCCAGAAAAAAACCAAAAAAAAAAATACAAAAAAATCTCGCACGTCGCGGCTTTAGAAAACGGTCGATTCGGAGGCCGAAATGATCGAATTTTTTGGGGCCGGAGGAGGGGCCAAGTAGCGAATCTTATCAGCCAATCGCGTCCGGCTCGAAATGCTGTTTCTGGATTGGCGCTGCACGTCAGAAACGGGCGCCCGAGCGCAAAGTTACGGCTGTTTTACCCCGTACCGAGGCGCGAATCGCGCCGAGCGGGCCTTATTGCCCCCCGCCCCGCGTTCCCGGGGAACGAAAGAGCGGCACGCGTCGCACCGGGGCGGCGCCATAAGAGGGTCGGCCGATAGAACATTTTCTGATGCGATCATACCAGCACTAAAGCACCGGATCCCATCAAAACTCCGCAGTCAAGCGTGCTTGGGCGAGAGTAGTACTAGGATGGGTGACCCCCTGGGAAGTCCTCGTGTTGCATCCCTCATTTTTGCTGAGCGAAACTGATGATCAAATCATTTTTTCGACGGTTTAAAAGTTACGCGCTTTTGTTATCATTTCCTGAAATTATCGTCGGAATCTTTTTCTACAAAGAATCAAAAATTCACGCGGCCTCGGTACATTTCTCGCAGATTATTCGCGTGGCAGATGAAGAGTACGAGGAGGAATAAACTGATGCCGGGAGAGGGGGAGATCCTGGGCGGGAACTTGTTCGAGTATAAGAAAATTATTTTCTGGGGTGACGTAAAAATGAAGAAAATACTCAAAATAGTCGGGAACTTAAGAAAATTCATACGAGTTCGCGAAAAGAACCTCCTTCGCGAGTAAGCGAATATTGCTGAAGATCCAAAATCGGCGAGCGTCCACACACCAGTCCGCCGGAACATTACGGAAGTCCAAAAAAAAACTCAAAAAAAAAAAAAATCTCGCACGTCGTGGCTTCAGAAAACGGTCGATTCGGAGGCCGAAACGATCGAATTTTTTGGGGCCGGAGGAGGGGCCGAGTAGCGAATCTTATCAGCCAAACGCGTCCGGCTCGAAATGTTGTTTTCGGATTGGCGCTGCACGTCAGAAACGGGCGCCCGAGCGCAAAGTTACAGCCGTTTTATCCCGAACCGAGGCGCGAATCGCGCCGAGCGGGCCTTACTGCCCCCCGCCCTGCGTTCGGGAGGAAAGAAAGAGCGGCACGCGTCGCACCGGGGCGGCGCCATAAGAGGGTCGGCCGACATAAAATTTTCTGATGCGATCATACCAGCACTAAAGCACCGGATCCCATCAGAACTCCGCAGTCAAGCGTGCTTGGGCGAGAGTAGTACTAGGATGGGTGACCCCCTGGGAAGTCCTCGTGTTGCATCCCTCCTTTTTGCTGAGCGAAACTGATGATCAAATCATTTTTCCGACGGTTTAAAAGTTACGCGCTTTTGTTATCATTTCCTGAAATTATCGTCGGAATCTTTTTCTACAAAGAATCAAAAATTCACGCGGCCTCGGTACATTTCTCGCAGATTATTCGCGTGGCAGATGAAGAGTACGAGGAGGAATAAACCGATGCCGGGAGAGGGGGGAGATCCCGGGCGGGAACTTGTTCGAGTATAAGAAAATTATTTTCTGGGGTGACGTAAAAATGAAGAAAATACTCAAAATAGTCGGGAACTGAAGAAAATTCATACGAGTTCGCGAAAAGAACCTCCTTCGCGAGTAAGCGAATATTGCTGAAGATCCAAAATCGGCGAGCGTCCACACACCAGTCCGCCAGAACATTACGGAAGTCCAGAAAAAAACACGAAAAAATAAAAATACAAAAAAATCTCGCACGTCGCGGCTTCAGAAAACGGTCGATTCGGAGGCCGAAACGATCGAATTTTTTGGGGCCGGAGGAGGGGCCGAGTAGCGAATCTTATCGGCCAAACGCGTCCGGCTCGAAATGCTGTTTCCGGATTGGCGCTGCACGTCAGAAACGGGCACCCGAGCGCAAAGTTACGGCCATTTTACCGAACCGAGGCGCAAATCGCGCCGAGCGGGCCTTACTGCCCCGTGCCCCGCATTCGGGAGGAACGAAAGAGCGGCACGCGTCGAACCGGGGCGGCGCCATAAGAGGGTCGGCCGACACAACATTTTCGGATGCGATCATACCAGCACTAAAGCACCGGATCCCATAAGAACTCCGCAGTTAAAATGATATTTTCTGGGGTGAAGTAAAAATGAAGAAAAACTCAAAATGGTCGAGAACTGAAGAAAATTCATATGAGTTCGCGAAAAGAACCTCCTTCGCGAGTAAGCAAATATTGCTAAAGATCCAAAAATCGGCTAGCGCCTTAACCTCTGACCCTTCTACAACCTCTAGGTCGTTAGTTGGAATTCTATATTTTAGACATGACGAATGAGGTTCTATATCCTTGGCATGACGCATTTGACCACGCTTGCTTGCCCTTGTACTCATTCGCACATACTTGTGAGGGTGGCTTCCTACAAGCCGGCACTCCGGAATTAGCCTTTGTGACTGTATGCTCGCCGTGTGGGATTGGGCGCCAAAGTGGGATGCCGTGGGGGAGGCTCATTCCTAGAGGGGGAATGTTGACTACCACAGGACCATTAGGCATGGCACAAGCCGGGACTCTTGTGAGACCCCAGATTAGTCCTATATATGAGATATAATAGGGCTAAACTCTCTACCCGGCTTAAGCATTTTCGGTGGTGGATAGGCCAAAGAGGTTGAGAGAGTTAAGCTTGCTAGGACGGGAGTAGTCCTAGGATGGGTGACCCCCTGGGAAGTTGGGGCGTCATAGTTGGTATCAGAGCCAATTACCAGCCGGAAGTGTGAGATGGGTCTCGGCTGAGCCGGGTCTGAATGACAGGCTAGCGAGACGTCTCACATCGCCTGGTACTTGTGAGTCTGAGCCTGACGAGGACGTCAGGGCTTAAAGGGGGGGAGATTGTGAGACCCCAGATTAGTCCTATATATGAGATATAATAGGGCTAAACTCTCAACCCGGCTTAAGCATTTTCGGTGGTGGATAGGCCGAAGAGGTTGAGAGAGTTAAGCGTGCTAGGACGGGAGTAGTCCTAGGATGGGTGACCCCCTGGGAAGTTGGGGCGTCACAACTCTACCATGTGTAAGTCCCCGACAATTGGGTAAACTTTGAAGTAAACTTGACATCGATCATCCTTACTACATACTTGTATACATGATGGTGGTAGAACTACATTCATGTTAGCTGGCATTGTTACCTAGAGGCATGATAGTATTATAACATTTTAATTTCAGCTTATCTAGTAGCTTCTCATTCAGTTATTTACTATCTCTGTCTCAGTTGACCTAGTGGTGTATTTCGCTATTCTCGGCGGCTTACCCACTGGAAACTATTGTTTAATAGTTCTCACCCCCATTGGTTGTATGTTTTTGTTACAGCGCCTTCCACAGCAGGAGAGGCTAGGGATCGCGGTAAGGGGTTAGCGACTAGTTAGAGCCACTCCGGTGTTGTTATAAGTGGACCCGAGACACCTTTCTTTTCGTTTTAGTTGTGAAAGGTGTACTAGTTTATTTTGTATAGAGACCACCTTATGTTCATAAGATATACTTTTGATTGGAACTTATTGTATATCTTGTGAATGGTTAATGTAGTAGACTTGTTGACTTACTTCATATTAAGTTTACATGCTCTGATTACCTTGTATAGGATGAGTATATATGTTCTTTTTTCACTTTGTTTGATGTAGACGCCTTGTGTGCACCGGAGGTGCCTTGTGTGCACGGCGGGCCTGTGCACGTGCCGGATAAGCTTCCACTGGGGCCCGGGCGTGACACACAAACACTCTGAGCAGGTCCATGTTGTAATTTTGATAACTCACCCATATAGTCCCATACATGGTTGGACCAAAACTAGTACATAGGGCTTCTATGAAGTCCGCCCACGTTACGACTCCATGGCTCTTCTCAAACTATTGAAATCATTGCAATGCTTCCTTCTTCATATGTAAGATGCAATCGGAACCATTTGCGTATTTGGTATTTGGTTAAATTTAAAGGATTACTCCGCCTGATACACCCATCTAGTCAGATCTTCTCCATTGAACCTAGGAAACTTCAAGCGTGTGATGCGAGATTGCACCATCATATGATTTTCTATATAAAAAACCAACACTAATTGGGAGTAAGGGACGATTTCTGTCGAAACTCGAGACAGATGTATCTTCAAATGGCGCATGGGCTCATAGATCCATCTCCGTGCTCATAGTGATGATCAGATTTTTAAGATCATTAACAGAGTCGCTAATGAGCTTTACTTTGGTCTCCAGTTTGTTGAATCGGGCGTCAATATTGAAAAATTGAGCATTCATCTCCTCTTTTCTTATGAACTCCATGTCTATCTTCTTCAGAAAATCTTTTTGTGCTCGACTCCCATACAAGGCTCTGATACCAATTGACACGATTCTATCATGTCGATAGGGATGAACGAATTACTTCGAGGGGATCGAACCTCCTGGAGAGGGAGAGAGAGATATTAAGAGATAGAGAGAGATAAGGAGGAAGAGAATGAGAGGGAAGATAGAATAAGACGGATAATTTCTGATTATCCTCCAAACCCTAAAATATATACATTTATATAATCTAACCCTAATTCTCTTTTATTGGAAATAACTAAAATATTCTAAAAAAATAATATATCTTTCCATAATTAGAAAATCCTAATCTAGTGAGCATAGCACATTATAAGCCGCTTGATTAGAGACTCTTGACTGGGAAAGAATTGTCAAATTTTCTGATAATCCATTTCACAATTCTTCTAGCAAAAGTAACCTAAATCCTTTGATCCATTTCGTGTATAAAATCCTATTATTTTTGTTTTTTGGATTAGAAATGAGTTTTTGTTAGTTTAAAGCTCGATTTTTTTAATTTTGATTAAGTAAGAGGCACCAATAATGAGAACACAGTGTTCAGCTCGAGTAAGAAGATGACCGATGCAAGTGTAAATAAGAAAAGTAGAAAAATGTTTAAAAGCAAATAATAAAAGTTAAAAACTGATAAGAGCAGATAAGAAAAGTAAGTGATAGTAGAAAGTATATTTAAATGGGCAAAATATCATTTCACACGGGATAACGGTTGTTTTTATTGGTGCACTAACAAAATCTAATTCTAGCAGTATATTTGAAAGAAGAATTTGAAACTTTATAAGGATATTTTTTTAGAATAGCAAAATTTTAGAAGAATAATTTTCATATTAGCCCTTTAAGAGGGGTGAGTATAAAAGTAGAAAATTTTACAGAGACATATAAGCAATTGCCCCTTTTTTTGGGCATGAACATGAGATGTTTTTTTATTTTTACAATTTTGTGCAATTTCAATTAAATAGTGTGTAGTTTTTAGTGATTGATGCGTAAACGTTAAAAATAGAAAATAATAATAATATTAATTCAAAGTTGTGCATCTACTATTGAGAACTAAGCATTTCTCTCACTTTGTATAAGCACAATTTGGTCCTAAATGCTGAAAACTATGCTAAAGTTGCAAAAAAGGAGAAAAATTGTGTTTCTGTTGCAAATTTTACCTGAAAAATTGGATTTCTTTTTTAAAAAAGTTTTTTATTAGTTTGAGAAGGAAACACACAATTTGATTGACATTTAGTAGGGTCACTTCGGTAATTTGGCTTGGAATATGAGTGCATTGGATGCTCTACGTTTGGGCAGTCTTGGGGCCTATGGTCCTCCTTTTCTTCAAATTTCATTCTTCTGATTCTTGCGATATCCAGAATTTATGCCCTAAAAGTAGAGAAATTATTACATGCACCTGGTGCACCGTGCACCGCATTTTTAAAAAAGGATCTGCAAAAGTAGAATTTAATTCATTGAATGTTTCTATGATTTTCAAAAGATCTATATATCAAAATCATACGTTTTGGGCAGCTATATATATATTATGAATCAAACAATCTCTCTTTCGATACTGTAAATTTTTTAGATGGTTTGATGCTTAATTAATAACATTTCAAAGCTTACGCCATTCTGAACATAGTCTCTTTAGATCTTGTAGATGGTATTTATTAGATTTGACTCTAACTTTTAGCTATTTGTTATCAAATATTGAGCGCGTCGAATAGATGTATAGTTTCTCCCTATGTGCAAGGTGCATGCAACAGTTTCTCCCTAAAACCAGGAGGGTTTTAATAAATCTGGGCTCCATTAAGCGGCATATACAATAATCTAGCCAAACAAAAGATTCTAAGAGGGCCCATTTTGCTGCTGCTCAATGGATGTATCCATGCACAGGCAACTTTTTCCTAACAACGCTTTTTCGAGTTGGAGATGTAAGCTATGATACCCCAAGGATCTAATAGGTAAACACACACCTAGAGGGGGGTGAATAGGTGTATACAATAAAACAACCAACTCGATGCAACAAAAATATAAGCGCGAAAAATTAAAGAACACACCGAGAAATTTACGTGGGAAAACTCTAAAATGAGTAAAAAACCCACGGGACCGATCACACAAAAAATTCACTAAGTAAAATAGAGTACAAGGTGATTTACCGAATCCACGACTCAACCTTTATCCTAAACTCGAAGTAGATCCCCTTCGTTGGTCCTCAATCAACCGAACTCCTCCGATCGATCACACTGCGACTCCTCGCAGCAACAACGCTCCGTCTCCACGAGCGTCCACCGAATCCACGGCCACACGCGAAGCCCTCGCGCAATCGCTCCGTCCGGAGCCTTGAAAACAGTTGTTGATGTTGATGGATGTGGTTCAGTTACACTGTGGTTGTTTTATCTAGCATGTTATGATTTGGTACAGTTACATTTTGGTTTTTTGTCTTGCATGCTTGGATCTCGTGGTTTTGGTTTAGCTTCTGTTGGATTGCATGCTTAGACTTTTGGATGTCGATGCTTTTAGATCTTTCATTATGGCCTTATATCGCATATCTTGGATTTCTACCCCTCGTGGTAGCATTTTCAAATAAAGGTTTCCGTGTGGGAAACAGTTTTCAAATGGATTTCCGATCGCTCGACTTTTGGGATTTCAAAAGAGAGTTCTCGTGTGGGGAACGGTTTTCAAATAATTCTTGAATGTTTGAGATTAGGGTTTTAAAATAAAGCTTCTGGGTAAGGAGCAATTTTCTAGAATGATCTGTTGTTTGTGCATCGCATCATCCTTCGCCTAAGGACTTGCTTAGACTCATACAGGTTTAAGGACTGTTAGCTGTATGAATCCTATTGTGTTGTTGTGGCTGTGTGATGAATGAATGGTGGTTGTGATCCTGTTGTATGTTGTGTACGCCGTGCAAATACAGGGGAGGCTCTGTCCGTATGTACGGTGGACCCTGTATTTGTGGCGGGTCTGTACGTGGCGCGGGCTAGGCTTTAAAAAAAAAAAAAAAATTAGCACGTTTTTTCGCTTCTAAAACTAGCCCGGGGCGTGACAGTGGGGCCCATAAAAATAATTTTTTGCATCATCTTAGTGGGGTCAATGGACCCCACTGAGATGCATATGGATCCGCCAATGGCTGTAGAGGTCTCTCTCTCTCTCTCTCTCTCTCTCTCTCTCTCTCTCTCTCTCTCTCTCTCTCTCTCTCTCTCTCTCTCTCTCTCTCTTCCCGAGTTTCCTCTCCTTGTGGCCGTGGCAGCGGCAGCCGTCGAGCCGACGCCGCCGGCCCTGGGTCTCTGACGACCCTCCCCGTCGCCGCGGCCGCCGCCCCCAGCATCCCTGCACTCGGGTTCCAAGTGGAACCCGAGTTGGAGTCTTGTGGTCGAGGTTCCCTTCGGCGCCGCCACCGTCGGCCACCTCACCCCGGGGGGTCCCCTTCGGTCGGAGCCCACCCACTGTAGTCGGCGCCGGCCACCCCGGGTCACACAGGAGCAAGGAGGAAGGGATTGCTACTCTGCTGCTATGTTTGGACTCAAGCTGGGTGCCTTTTTGGCCGAGGTCACAGATCTAGCAGATCTAGACACCGGGAACCTTACCGTAGGGGAGCACGGTCATCCGGAGGGCCTCTACAGCATCGTGCTCACCTTAGTTGCTGTCGGGGGGCTTCCGGTGGCTGTAATTGAGATGTCGCTCCCTGGAGCTCAGCGGACAACTTGCCCCGGTGCACTCCTCGGTGCTCGGATTCGCTTCGGACAGCGAGCACGATGCCTGGCACGTCGAGACCTTCTGGATCGTACCTTCGTTCGGATTCCGAAGTCACGGAATCGGCGGTATGGCTCTAAACACTGTGTTATTATGTTATTTATCGCGCGCCAGGTGTTCGGTGGAATGCCGCAACGATGCTTTTTGCGTCGTGGCTATCCCGGACAACATGGTTCAGGTCTAGGATGTTCGAACTTGATGTTCGAGGCTTGGGAATCCCTAAATTTGAATTTCGTGGCGTTCGGCACACAAAATCGGTGGTTTAAGTGTATATTGTATGCGATTTCGGCTCCATTTTCACGGAGCGGGTTCGGCTGCTGGTTGCAGCGGTAGGGTAGCCTTATTGGCTGGCTGGGATCTTGCTGGTGCGAATCTCGGACCAGCGATGGGCCCTAGGTGGGTTCCGGAACCAAAACGATGATTTTTGAAAACCTGGTACGGTGGATTGTCGGGATTTCGCCTCCAGATCGCACCACTTGGCATGTGGCTGTCTTGACACCCAAAAGTGAGTGTTTTGGAACAGCAAGGATAGTTAAATGACCTTCGGAGTGTTTCAAAACACTTCAGGGCTTAATGGAACCTCAAAATATGGAAATCGGACGGTTTCGGGCGTGATTTTATGTCCCGCGGGTTGCTACTAAGAGTTATGATACCCTAAGAATCTAATAAGTAAACAAACACCTAGAGGGGGGTGAATAGGTATAAACAATAAAACAACCAACTCGATGCAATAAAATTTAAGTGCGAAAAATTAAAGCAACACACCAAAAAAAATTACGTGGGAAAACTCCAAGAGGAGTAAAAAACCCACGGGACCGATCACACGAAAAATTCACTAAGGAAAAAATAGAGTACAAAGTGATTTACCGAATCCTCGACTCAACATTTACCCTAGACTGAAGTAGATCGCCTTCGTTGGTCCCCGATCGATTGAACTCCTCCAACCGACCACGCCGCGACTCCTCGCAGCAACAACGCCCCGAATCCTCGAGCCCACCGAATCCTCAGCTCTCACGCGAAGTCCACGCGCAATCGCTCCGTCCGGAGCCCGTAGAAGAATAGTTTATGGTGATTCCAATGCTTAGATACTCATAAAATATGAGAGAAGACCTTCTAAGCAATCATCAACTTGATTCTCAAGAGAATTTCAGGATTCAAATCATAAGAATCAAATTGATGTAAGAGAGAAAGAAACTTGCTTTTGAAAAGATGAACGAACGGCTCCAAAACAAGTTTCTAGAGTTTACTAAGGATATTCTCTCTCTGGCATGGTTTAGAGAAGCCCCCATATCTTATTTATATGTTTAGGAGACATTAGAATCAGAGTAGGATTAAAAAAATACGTTTTCAAAAAATCGCGACGGATCAGGGTCCGGACTTTGAAACTCTCAGTCGTTTCATTGTCCGGACCTTACCTCAGGGTCCGGACCCTCCCTACGTGACAGCCAGAGAGGCTTACGGGTTTCGGACCCTGCCTCAGGGTTCGGACCCCGAAACATGAAAATGTCCCGTTTTGTAAAATTTAACACATAAAACCTATTCTAATATCTCCAAACACTTAGATCAAATGTATAAATCGCTATTAACTATATTTAAACATACCTGGGGGGGCCGTGAGCTTCACAGATGAGTCTTTGAGCCTTTGAACTTGACGTCGTCTTCTTCGACCCTTCAAGACTCCACACGATTTCACAAAATCCGCCAACATAAAAGCCGTAACAATCTCCCCCTTTGGCGATTTCGTGACAAAACAAAGATTACATAACCGAAGCTCACTTAGCTGCAAAAATAAAATAAACGGAGTTCGTCGCAATCACCAAACGACAAGCTCCTCGCATGACCGATCCAAAAAGTTCAAAATACATTCATTTCAACTCCTAATACAAACTCTATGACTTAGACGCGACTAGGAGTCTTGAAGTCTTGTACTTCCTGCAAAAATAGAATCTCGACAAAATATAACATTAATACCATAAGTCCAATAATACCAAGAAAGTATAAAAGCAAAGTTCAGCACATTCACAACCATACACCATAATACATAAGCAGAGAAAACATAAGCAAAGAAATATGGTCCTAAGCATCTAAGTCATGAGCACTTAAGCATCTAAGTCCTGTCCTAAGTCACCTGGCCATCTCCCCCATTTTTGTCACAAAACACCAAAACACAAAAAGAGGATGCAAAAACTGAATCTAAAGATGCATGAAAAACTAAGACGAAATATGGTCAAGGAAAGGCACGAAGTCCACATAGACCATCTAATCCGAGTCATCGTGCTGGGGAATATCTGCGCTGCAACAGTCCAACTTGTCAAAAATTGCCTTCATAATCCTTTGGAGTTTACTGAGCTTCTTTGTGATTCGGGTCTGCTCAGCACTAAGACGCTCTTGCTTAGACGAGATACGGTGGAGCTCGGTAAAAATTCATTCTTGCTCAGATGAAAGTTGGTGATGTTCCCAATATATGGATATCACCGAGACGTCCTCCTCAGAAACACGCTCAGGTGGTTGAGAAGAACTAGGATGCGGTTGGAAGGAACCTGTAGTCCCAACAGCCGGTGAAGGGCGTCCATAAGGTCTCGATTTAATGAGAGTCATTTCATTGATTTTTCCAAGACTATGCTCATATGACGCACAATGAGTATCGACGCCTTTGTGTTTCAAAACCCGCATAATAATCATCGGGTATGGAAGACGTTCGACCTGATTGGATGTCTTGATCTCTTTTGCCATTCGATGCCAGATGAGGAATGGAATGTTCAGATTAATCCCCCTCGCTTCTGCCTCAGCGGGATGTCCAACGAGATACATATACAACAATCGTTCCCAACATACCACCTTGGTATTCATAGTGGGAAGAATGTTGTACACAATAATAAAGTTCAAAAAATGATACTCCTGCTTCAGCTCTTTGGACATAACAGAATTACCCGTCGACTGCGTCTCAGGAAGGCACACGCCATTAACAATCTTTCTCCAATCGCGAAGTGAATCAATACCGCCCTTCAGATAATCAATACCATCAGCGCGAGCCTTCATATAAAGCGTTGTAGCAATCGTATCTGGAGTGATATCCAAATAAACCCCACGCACTTTAGTCGTGAACACATAAGGACAGCCTTCTGCATCTTGAAGATGACCGGCCCTCATGTAGAACTCGCGAATCAACTCTAAACAGTAGCCTGTCTGCTCAGGAAATGAACAAATTGCTGCGAGGTCCCCATGCTCTCATACAACTGAGCAAAGGCAGGAGCTTCTTCAATGAGCTTCCGTACCGTGACGTCTCGCTCTCCAATACATAGCTTAGAGGAGTACATGGCGATTCGCTTGGTTGGAACAGGCTCTTCGTACTGCGAACTGCGACGGGGAGGCTCAGAAATGGATTCACGAATCTCTATGCCTCCCGATCGCCTAGTGCTCCGCTTCGGAACCAATTTTTCTTTTACTTTCCCTTTTGCAACTGCTGGTTCTTTCCCTTTCTTCTTCGAAATCACTTCCGACGAACATGGGTCCGACTCTGTCTCGGACTCCTCGGAAGCTTGGTACTCGCTACCTTCGTCCTCGGTGGAGCGAGCGCGTTTATGTGCTATAGTCTTCCTACACCTCCCGCCCCGGCCAACACCGCTCATGAGAACAACAAGTACCAAAAGCCATGAAGAAGACATGTTGAAAACTCCCTGTTTATGAATTTGAACAAAAATATCGCATAAAGACCATAAATTTAAAAAATTGTAAAAATCACATCTAGAGGTTCCTAGGGCCATATGAAGTCATGAGTAACTCATTTGCAACAAACAAAGTGATCCAAAATGTATTAAAATGAAGTTTCAGAAAAACAGCAAAAATAGTTCAAAAATCACAGTCGATGCAGATCTGAACAAATGAGGCATTCTAAATCGTGAAAAATGAGATAGAAATGCTGAGAACCACAATTAGAACCAAACATGAAGCAAAAATTTTAGTTTTAACCAAGTTATTTTGGAGAAATCACAATAAAAGTGCCTAAAACTGCTATTTCAAGGTTTGCACATGAAGAATGGGGAAGAAATCTGAAATACTCACGTGAAATTCGATGCAACCTTGCAAAAGGAAGTGGAAAATCTCCTTGCTAGAGAGAGAAACTTAGGAGAAAGGAGATGGAGCAAAAAGAAAATAAAACACAATCAGATTTTGAAGCCCTATATGTGCAGGTTCGAGTACGGGGTTCGGAACCTGCATCAGGGTCCAGAACCCGTACCAATTTTTTTTTTTTTAGTATTTTAAAAATGTCAGCATGAAACCTCCACAACTTTAAATCAACATACTCATGTTACCCCAGTTCTATAGAATTACTATAAAGATATTAAAAATGTCATGGTCAATATGAATGAAATATCTAAAGAAATTCTAGAAAGTTAAATTTGTTGATTTCAACATATCAAACATGATCTAAAGCATATTGAGACTATCAAATCACCATATTTTAGAAAAATATTGAATAGAAAAGGCATAAAGACCGGAAGACTCAAAATAACACATCCAAATCGAATTATGCACCGAGAGTATCCGGAGAGTGGCTCTTTGAGCATCTTTTACTAACCACCTTATTACTCCAGGATAGTGGCTCTATGAGCATCTTTCAATTATAATTGCATTCATTACTCATTTAATTTTTTTTATTTATACCAATTTTCATATATAACTCTCCCTTTTTTTTTATTATCTTTGGCACTATTCACTTAGACATGTGGTAGCTGCACACACTTTCCGGACGGCCGGGGTGGTATGTGACCCTATTCCCTGGGCTAGACTTGTGGAAATTCTAAGAATTAAGCTAGAAGTGTTATTTACTTAGTTGCTGGAACTTCTGGATGCAGTTTTGGAGGGTCCAGAAGTTGGGTCCGAATCTGTGCTAAGGCTTTTTGGAGGTCGTATCAAACTCCGTTTTGGCTGAAATTTGGTGGGATTGTTCTTGAGCCCCTGCTGGTGAGTTGGGTAAATTTCCACTGTATTTGGACTTAGGATTTAGATTTTATCGCATGTTGAATCCCTGTTGGTCGTGCTGCCAGGCTGCAGTTCTGGGCTGATGTTCTGGGCACCCAGAACTTGAGCAGGGGGATCCGGATCCTGTTTTGGCTGGTTTGAGCCCGGTTTCAGCTGATTTTGTTTGGAGGCCTTCCACTCGACTTCTAGACTTTGTTGGATAGCTTTTGAGGTGGGTTGATGTTGCCGAAAGCTTCGGAATTTCTCTTAAGTTGTAGAGAGTGCAGCATGTTGTGTTATTATCAGATTTTTCATGTTAGTAGCTCGAATTCACGAATTTGCATGTGTTTATATGAAATCTAAATTTGGAGCATAAATTAATAATTTATAAACATGATTTTACATGCTGAACTGGGATTTGACTTAGGAGAAAACTCGCGAACCTACAACCGTCACTTTTCGAAACTGTTATCAGATTTAGCTCTAGGAGCCGTTTCTGTTCTTGTATCACCGTTGTTACTGCAAGGTGGATACTTAGATTGTTGTAGGACGAGTTTACGCTCGTGCTGAGATGCCGAGCTTGTGCATACAGCAGGGTTAGGCTGTTTTGTATTACCGGGTGCCGTCGGGGTTGACGGTGGACCCAGATTCTTGTTTTAGTATCTGTTTGTGCTGAGGGCACGTGAGCTTGGAGTCTTTGACCCATTCGACCCTTTTTTATTTGATTATAGCCTGCCGGAGCCTGATTGTGCTCGACAGAGATACGCTTATTAACTCGGTTTGGTAGTTTTCACACTCCCTTGTTGGGATGTAACTATTTCCACATCTTTAATAACGTTAACATAATTTGGAAAGCTCCCCCTAAAAAATTGTGCACCCTTCAATTCGAAAGATTATCGAGTAACCAATCAATAATGAAGTTGCTATTCATATTTTCGTCGACAATCAAATAAGATAGTAACAGTATCTAAAGTTCATTATAAGATATGCTAAATTTAACACACATAAGTAAATAGAATTTATATAGATAGTTATCTCAAAGAGCATGACATATAGTAATATAAAAATAGTAATCAAATAAGACAGTTGTAGCATGAAGCAATTAAAGTCATTTCAAGTATTTCGCAAGCTTCTTAATTGCTCGAATAAAAATAGCATCAAAAGCTTCACAAGCAATGCATCAAATCATAATGATATGCAATGAAAAGCCGATGCATGCATGACTATGGCCCAAAGAACTTATCTAGATGGTAGGATCCATCCCAATTGCCTTTCGTAAGTGTAGAAAATGTTTTTGATCTAAAGGCTTTGTCAAAATGTCAGCTAGTTAATCATCAGTTGAAATATAAGTTGAAGAGTATTTGATTCAACTAGCTCTCGTAAAAAGTGATATCGAAGTTCAATATGTTTTGTTCGAGAATGTAAAACATGGTTTTTTTAAAAATATTTATGGCGCTAGTGTTGTCACAAAGAATGGTGACCGAACTGGAAGGAATTCGGTAGTCGCTCAATAAACTTTTCATCCAAAATAATTGAGTTGAGCAACTCCCGGCAGCAATATATTCAACTTCAGCAGTGGACAAAGCAATACAATTTTGTTTCTTACTATGCCATGCAACAAGGCAATGACCTAGATAAAAACATGCTCCACTGGTGCTCTTCCGATCATCCACTGAACCAGCCCAATCAGCATCCGAGTATCCAATCAAGTCAAGAGAAGTCCCCATGGGATACCAGATACCATAATTCGTCGTACCCTTCACTGTCACGCCCCGCCGTGCCTTAACACCAACTAGGTGGAAGTACAACCCGCACGGGCGCGTGCACCAGAACCGCCGAACGAACAGAGTCTCCCCTATCCGCCCAAGGCGTCACAACACAAGCATCAATACAATGTTCCAAACAGGAACCGAATACATGAGTTGCATAAGGGAAGCATCAACAAAAGAAGCATCTACTTCTATTACACCACATTTGCTTATTTGTACATGCCAAAATTTTCTTTTCTTTACATTCATTATATCCAAGTTCTCAAATAGTAGTTACACTTAACTACACATCACTTTACATAACTCTTATACTTTTTATGTCCAATATTCGGGTACATCTATGCACATAACCAAAATATGGCCTTAGGTTCAAGTTACCAAGTCTCACCTATGTTCAATGACACTAGGTTTACTTTACATTCTCAACCTAGGTTCCATGACACTAGGTTCCAATTTCATGTTCCAACCTATGTTCAACAACACTAGGTTCATATCATCATTGTCAACCTATGTTCAACAACACTAGGTTTATATCATCATTGTCAACCTATGTTCAACAACACTAGGTTCATATCATCATTGTCAACCTATGTTCAACAATACTAGGTTTATATCATCATTGTCAACCTATGTTCAACAACACTAGGTTCATATTGCCATGTCCAACCTATGTTCAATGACACTAGGTTCTCTAAGTTCATTTTTTTTTTCTATTCTCTTTTACCTCTAGAGAACTTACCAATCACATGCAACACATGCAACACTCTCACTTGATGTTTAAGCATGATGCACATCATTTTACTCACATGCACTTTGAGCTTATAGCTCAATTCGCTTAATTTAAGCACTCATGTTGACATGCATAATTTATTTCCTTTCATGAAATATGAACATGAAACACATGTTTCCTCATACATGTAAAATGAGCACATAGCTCAAATCCATTTCACAAATTCTTTATGCCAACATGCACAATTAAATACTAGGGTAACATGTACTACCATTTTCATAATATGATTATTTTACCCTAGACATGGAAGTGACATAATCACTTCGGTGCAACACAAACCCACCTTATGATACCCCAATTGCTTGTAGACACTTGCAATCAGGTCGTACACTTTGAATCTCTTAGCTTCTTGCCCTATAATACAAGAAGAATTCGTTACTCCGAGTCGAACTCAAAATAATTTCATTTCTTGGAATCACTCGAAATCGAGTTGTCCCACATGATCTCCTAACCCTCAACTAGGGTTCTAAAGGGTTAAAACATTTTTAAACCCCTCCATAAGAGAATCTCTCTTTCAACCTAGGATTTACATGCATACATGTAAGAGCCCAAAATCACATGGTCAATCCCCACCATTTGTGGTCTAGATTGCCAAGGGTTTCCAAAAACCTCAAAATAAGAGATAAATTCTAAGGTTTAAACCCAAATCATCAAGAACTCACCTCTTGCCCAAGCTCCTCTAGCTTATTCTTGCTCCAAGAAGCTCTTTTCCCAGCTTGGAAGCCTTTTCCAAGCTCAAATCCTTTATTTCTCCAAGTTTTGGAGAGGTCTCTAGAGAGAGAAAGTAGAGGAGAGGGAGAGGAGAAGTAGAGGAAGAAGAGGGAAAATGAAGAAGACAACCCCCCAACCTCCCCTCATAAGCCTACCACATGAAATGACCAAAATACCCCCATTCTGGAGTTTCTGGGTCCGTGGGGTCCGGACCTTGCATCCCGGGTCCGGAACCCGTAAGCAATTTCAGCATTTTCGCAGCTGGGGTCTGGATCCCAATCCCAGGGTCCGGACCCGGACACTGTGAACAGTGTTTTCAGCCTTTTTATTTTCTTCTCATTTTCGCTCTAAAACTCTATTTTTCATTCCGTTTTCTCTCAAAATCAAATCCAACACAACCGAAACTCTTCTACACATAAGAACACTTCCTGAGTTGGAGAATTATACTTTATCCCTTACGGAATAATTATATTCCAACATACAATCGTATATCAAAATTCTCCCAACTTTCCTCTAATCATTCCAACACTCTCGGGACACAATGTGGACTCACCAAATCAACTTCTAATCGTTCCGAAACCCTCGGAACTCAATTCTAAACACGTTCAACTTACTCCTGAACTAAACTTTGTCCAACTTGGCCAAAGTTCAATATGCTTCCGAATTGAGGTTCACTACATTCCTCCCTCCTTAAAAGGAGTTTCGTCTGTGAAACTAAGATCACACCTCAACTCAACTTTTCGAGTAAATGAGGGTATCATTGCATTCTTCCACTCCTTAGCGGCTTCACGCTTTTCGTGATTACTCAAGCGGCTCATAACGAAGGGTGTGGGTTCGATCACGATCATGCTTGCGAAATGTGATTGCATGAAATACATTATGAACTTCCGCAAGTCGGTGGCAGTGCAAGTCGATATGTAACGACCCTACACGCTCCAATACTTCTCACAGTCCGGCACATCGAGGATTTATCTTGCCTCGAACTTCACTCCAACTTCACCCCCTGCTCGGGTGGCATTTCTAAGGAATTGCGGTCATCTATCGCATACATTTCCATTCAACCGACAATCGCCCAAAAACTTCTCCTTTTTTTTTCTTTTTTTTTCTTTTTTTTTTCCATCGGGCCCGTGTCATCGTCAACCGTCATCAATAGACGACGAACCCTATAAATGCTATTAGGTTTCCTCTGAGGTCAGAACTACCCTTCATCCTCGTGGTGTGGATCCGACAAGAATGAACCAACTAGTCAAATGGTCCACCACCACACAAATTGCATTCAGGCAGACCCCCTCGATTCACACAAGGATCCACAGGGTATCACTCTATTACCCTGTCCCAACACTTTGTATCGTCAACTTATTCTGTCAACGACTACAACTGGTCCAACACCTTGGCCATTTGAGAGTCTAATCGTCGCATGTGACTCTCATTCACATTTACTGTCCCATTATGGAACTCACCCTGATCCGATCACCGGCATTGCTTAGGGGCAATATCATTGGTGCATCGTTCGATCACGAGTGACCCTACCATACGTGGACTTCCAGCTCTACAGCGAGATGGCACATTAGGCACATCCACAAGTTTCAGTCCACTTTGAGAGCACAGTCCTTAAAACCCCACGTGGCTTTTACTATCCCAATGTCTCACAAGAGCACATCACTTTACTTTCATTTGCCACGGTTCCATGTCACGTCGTTTTCGCGACGAGTCCACACGAACACTCCGTTCGTAATCTGATTTCATCTCATCGACAACGCCAGACTCGGCGGTTCCAATTAGGCGAGCGGTATGACCGAGCCTCCGCTCCTCAGGTCACAACCCTCATTCCTCCTGGACACGATCAACGCTCTCATACTACCAGAGCCATCGGTTAAACCGCTAACCTCGGTTTATCACAGATGGTCCACAGACCAAAATCTCACATAGGCCTACCGCCTAAATCCGTCTCAACATCACGCAACGTCTCTCGTTCGCACGCGTAGACCCAATCATCAATTGGCGGAGTCCTCACTTGGGACTTCGCACACACACTCCAACCAGGAGCAACCAAGACCCCAAACCACTACAAGTCCTCGGGTTGGGTCATATCTATATCCTCGGTTTACCAATGATCACACAATCTCACACGTGGCATTCCACGTTCCTGGGTCATTGCTCGGACTACCGCCCCGACCATAAGTCTCCGCCCCACCCTCAGGTCTCGGGCCGCTGTCACACACAGCTGACTGCGCCTGTCCATGTGGCCCCAGGCTCCACAGTCCACACATGGTCCGGGCACGGATCGTCCCCAAGCAATACCCGCCACGGTCGTCACACACGACACGCTCTACCGAGCAATACAAACCTCTATCGGGTCCTAAGCACCTAGTGCAAGCCACCAGCCCTACAAGCGGTCCATGGCCCGCTTCACACTTAGCAATGCTCAAGTGTTACTGCCAACAAACCCTCTCGGCTGAACATAATCTGCACTCCACGAGTACCTATACTCGAGCGTTCTACGCTTGTATGGATTTCCGTACTAACATAAGCACTAGGCAATCTTGCATATGCACAAAAACTATGCAAGTACAATTTCCGCTACCTCGGGTTGAGGTACAACTAGACCCACTCGCCAAACCTTGGCGACTGTCTTATTATTGTCACAACAGTGATTCCACTTTCACCATTTGGTTCGCCGGATCGACATCCGGAACTCTTGGACTACTAGGATGTCCTCGAGTGCCATGACTCGACTCTCACAATTGGCTACTCACATTGCCTTGAGAGTCAGTCCACCATTTCCATCCCTACCATGAGCCCTATCCTCGGCTCCATACCAGCAATTTATTGGCACCAACAAATCACCTATCTGCTTTGGTAGGCGATACACGATGACGTCACAAGCATGCCAGGGTAACTACTCTTACCCATATCCTGGTCCCTACTATATTTATGCCCGTATAGCAGCAATTGACCACACGATAATGCATGCAATGCTCCAATATAATTTCATTAGTTATATCATACTTGCCACGACGTCGTCGGCAGCAGTAGGCTCCTCAACCTGGGTCGCGAATCCATGGCCACTTGGAGCCCGTCGCGAACCCCCCGGTTGCCTTAACATCGGCGCATGCTCTCTGGACCTTGCCGCAGGTGGCATACCCACACGCTATCTCGGAGAGGAGAAGGCCGTCGCAAGCGTCAGGGCCCGGCTATCCCCCTGCGGTCACTCATCCCGCGCATGGCCCGGTTGCCCACATCTGCTTGTTGCCTCATCACTCCAACGAGTGTGGCCAACTGTTCACGGAGCTCTGAGTCTCCACTCGCTCCGGATTGCTCAGCGACCCCACTTGGCTCATCCCGCATCGATCTTATTGAAGATCGCCTGCGCGGTGCCATCGCTTCCTAAAACACGACAATTTCAATGAAATCCTCGACCTTCTAGGTCAAGTACAAACAATCAATACAGACACAGACTCAAATCAGGCGAAAGTCACACAAGGGCGTCTATTCTCATCACTCGGTTTCATGTTGTCGGCCGCCAACGTGAACACTCTCGGTTGAGAATAAACCACACCTTGAATCTACCTCTAACATTCGATTAGAGGCATACAACACTTGACCCAATCGTTTCATCTTTCGCCACATGTCACAAGTACTCGTCGCTCACGAGCCTAGGTCCTTATGGTTTACCATCCTAGGGTCTCCTAGGTCCTTCTAAACCATTTCTACTCTCTGATACCACCTTAGTCTGTCACGCCCCGCCGTGCCTTAACACCAACTAGGTGGAAGGACAACCCGCACGGGCGCGTGCACCAGACCCGCCGAACGGACAGAGTCTCCCCTATCCGCCCAAGGCGTCACAACACAAGCATCAATACAATGTTCCAAACAGGAACCGAATACATGAGTTGCATAAGGGAAGCATCAACAAAAGAAGCATCTACTTCTATTACACCACATTTGCTTATTTGTACATGCCAAAATTTTCTTTTCTTTACATTCATTATATCCAAGTTCTCAAATAGTAGTTACACTTAACTACACATCACTTTACATAACTCTTATACTTTTTATGTCCAAGATTCGGGTACATCTATGCACATAACCAAAATAAGGAAGGGCCGCTATCTATTACGCCACGCCCTTGCCTCGCTACGTCGCCTCACTCGCGGATGGACCTGAAAAACGTAGGGTGAGAACTATAAACATAGTTCCCAGTGGGTAAGGCCACCCAAGGGAGAAGCTCGACCCACCAGGTCCAAAGAAAACAACACAAGCATAAGTTAGATTTCAATTAACTATGCATACAAATATTTACATGCTTGTAAATAAACATAAAGGATGCAACCAATTAAAATGACAACTTTCATTTTCTCCTAGGTTCATCCTATATCTCACATTGTCCAAGTTCAACTACTTGTCATTTATTTATGGTGTCGGAATCGCCGCATCACCAATTTGGTTCTCAACCAAAGCGGAATCGCCGCAAGTATTGGGCACCGGGCAATGGAATCGCCATCCCCATCATGGTCCCAATCTCCAAGGAGTGAAATCGTCATCTCCTTATTCGGGTAGCGGAATCGCCTCATCCCCGGGATAGCGAAATCGTCGCATACCCCAATATGTCCACTTTACACAATATAGCGTTGGGCACCGGGCAATGGAATCGCCATCCCCATCATGGTCCCAACCTCCAAGGAGTGAAATCGTCATCTCCTTATTCGGGTAGCGGAATCGCAGCATACCCGGGATAGCGAAATCGTCGCATACCCCAATCCGTCTCTGCCATCACGTGGCTCGGGTAGCGAAATCGTCATATACCCCAATCCGTCTCTGCTATCACGTGGCTCGGGTAGCGAAATCGTCGTATACCCGGGGTAGCGAAATCGTCGCATACCCCAATGTTTTCACTTTACACAATATAGTGTTGGGCACCGGGCAATGGAGTCGCCATCCCCATCATGGTCCCAACCTCCAAGGAGTGAAATCGTCATCTCCTTATTCGGGTAGCGGAATCGCCGCATACCCGGGATAGCGAAATCGTCGCATACCCCAATCCGTCTCCGCCATCACGTGGCTCGGGTAGCGAAATCGTCGCATACCCGGGGTAGCGAAATCGTCGCATACCCCAATCTTTTCATATTTCACACTTGCCAACCTAAGTTCAATGGCCTTAGGTTCAAGTTACCAAGTCTCACATATATTCAATGACACTAGGTTTACTTTACATTCTCAACCTAAGTTTCATGACACTAGGTTCCAATTTCATGTTCCAACCTATGTTCAACAACACTAGGTTCATAACATCATTGTCAACCTATGTTCAACAACACTAGGTTCATATCATCATTGTCAACCTATGTTCAACAACACTATGTTTATATCATCATTGTCAACCTATGTTCAACAATACTAGGTTCATATTGCCATGTCCAACCTATGTTCAATGACACTAGGTTCTCTAAGTTCTTTTTTTTTTTTCTATTCTCTTTTACCTCTAGAGAACTTACCAATCACATGCAACACATGCAACACTCTCACTTAATGTTTAAGCATGATGCACATCATTCTACTCACATGCACTTTGAGCTTATAGCTCAATTCGCTTAATTTAAGCACTCATGTTGACATGCATAATTTATTTTCTTTCATGAAATATGAACATGAAACACATGCTTCCTCATACATGTAAAATGAGCACATAGCTCAAATCCATTTCACAAATTCTTTATGCCAACATGCATAATTAAATATTAGGGTAACATGTACTACCATTTTCATATTATGGTTATTTTACCCTAGACATGGAAGTGACCTAATCACTTCGGTGCAACACAAACCCACCTTATGATACCCCAATTGCTTGTAGACACTTGCAATCGGGTCGTACACTTTGAATCTCTTAGCTTCTTGCCCTATAATACAAGAAGAATTCGTTACTCCGAGTCGAACTCAAAACAATTTCATTTCTTGGAATCACTCGAAATCGAGTTGTCCCACATGATTTCCTAACCCTCAACTAGGGTTCTAAAGGGTTAAAACATTTTTAAACCCCTCCATAAGAGAATCCCTATTTCAACCTAGGATTTACATGCATGCATGTAAGAGCCCAAAATTACATGGCCAATCCCCACCATTTGTGGTCTAGATTGCCAAGGGTTTTCAAAAACCTCAAAATAAGAGATAAATTCTAAGGTTTAAACCCAAATCATCAAGAACTCACCTCTTGCCCAAGCTCCTCTAGCTTATTTTTGCTCCAAGAAGCTCTTTTCCCACCTTGGAAGCCTTTTCCAAGCTCAAATCCTTCATTTCTCTAAGTTTTGGAGAGGTCTCTAGAGAGAGAAAGTAGAGGAGAGGGAGAGAAGTAGAGAAAGAAGAGGGAAAATGAAGAAGACAACTCCCCAACCTCCCCTCATAAGCCTACCACATGAAATGACCAAAATACCCCCATTCTGGAGTTTCTGGGTCCGTGAGGTCCAGACCTTGCATCCCGGGTCCGGAACCCGTAAGCAATTTCAGCATTTTCGCAGTTGGGGTCCGGATCCCAATCCCAGGGTCCGGACCCGGACACTGTGAACAGTGTTTTCAGCCTTTTATTTTCTTCTCATTTTCGCTCTAAAACTTCATTTTTCATTCCGTTTTCTCTCCAAATCAAATCCAACACAACCGAAACTCTTCTACACATAAGAACACTTCCTGAGTTGGAGAACTATTGTTTATCCCTTACGGAATAATTATATTCCAACATACAATCGTATATCAAAATTCTCCCAACTTTTCTCTAATCATTCCAACACTCTCGGGACACAATGTGGACTCACAAAATCAACTTCTAATCGTTCCGAAACCCTCGGAACTCAATTCTAAACACGTTCAACTTACTCCTGAACTAAACTTTGTCCAACTTGGCCAAAGTTCAATATGCTTCCGAATTGCGGTTCACTACATTCACATACTGAATGATTCGCTTTACAGCTTTCAAATGAATCTCTTTGGAATTTGCTTGATAGCGAGCACACATTCCCACACTAAAAGCGATGTCCGGTCGACTCACTGTCAAGTACAAGAGACTATCGATCATACTCCGATAAAGTTTCTCATCAATACTTTTTCCTTGGGCATTCAATCCAAGACTCTTGTTACTAGTGCCCATCGAAGTAGAGAAGTCCTTGGCGGTCTCCAATCCAAATTTCTTCACCAAATCTTTTGTGTACTTGGATTGGCAAAGATGAATTCCTTCACTGGTTTGTTTCACTTGTAGTCCCAGAAAATATGTAAGCTCAACCATCATTGACATCTCAAATTTACTTTTCGTGACCTCAGCAAATTTTGCGGCATCTTTATCTTTAATTGAACCAAAAATAATATCATCAACATAAATTTGTGCCATAATGAAATTATTTTTCAAATGCTTCACAAATAGAGTTCTATCGGCTCCCCCTCGGTTGTAGCCCTTTTCAAGTAAATATGTTGTCAAACGTTTGTACCATGCTCGCGGAGCTTGTTTTATTTCATAAAGAGTCTTTTTCAAACGATAAACATGATTTGGATGATTTGAGTCAATAAAACCTTTTGATTGTTCAACATAAACTTCTTCATTTAAAAAACCATTCAAAAAGGCACTTTTTACATCCATTTGAAAAAGTTTGTTTTAATATGACAAGCTATCGCAAACAAAATATGAATTGATTCAAGACGGGCAACCGGGATGAACGTTTCATCAAAATCAATCCCCTCTATTTGTGAATAACCCTGCGCAACAAGCCTTACCTTGTTTCTAACTATGGTACCTTCTTTATTTTTTTAATTTTTAAAAATCCATTTGGTACCAATTACATTTTGTTGCTCAGGGCGTGGCACTAATTCCCACACATCATTTCGTGTAAATTGACCAAGTTCTTCTTGCATGGCATCTATCCAATATTCATCAAGAAGAGTTTCGTCAATGTTCTTTGGTTCAACTAGAGAAACATAGCACGCAAATTCGCACTCCAATTGTCTCCTAGTTCTAACACCTACATGAGGATCTCCAATCACATTTGACAGAGGGTGATCTTTTGAGACTCTAGACGTTTGAGGATCTGTAGATGTACTAGGGACTTCGTGTGGTAAAGATATGTCATGTGATGCAATAGGTTCATGAGATGCAATGACATTATCAACAAGTATTTCATCATTAGTAGTCACAATAAAAGGAGATTCATTTTCATCATCAATTCTCACATCATATAAGGATTCATTCAAAGAAGTAGCAACGGAGGAAGCTTTATCTACTTTCACATTAATTGATTCTACCACCGTCATAGTGCGCAAATTATAAACACGATAAGCTCGGCTAGTATTAGAATAGCCTAAAAATATTCCTTCATCACTTCGAGAGTCGAATTTTTCAAGATTTTCACGGTCTCTAAGAATATAACACCGACTCCCAAATACACGAAGGTATTTGATATTTGGCTTTCTACTATACCACAATTCATACGGAGTGCTCAAGGTACCCGGGCGTAAATATATTCTATTAATAACATAGACAGCCGTGTTCACTGCTTCCGCCCAGAAGTGTAGTGCAACCTTCTTGCTGTGAAGTATAACACGAGCCATCTCTTGTACAACCCGATTCTTACGCTCAACCACTCCGTTTTGTTGTGGTGTGTAAAGAGCTGAGAATTCATGTTTTATACCTTTAGAAACACAGAAATCGATGAATTTTGAATTTATGAATTCTCCCCCTTGATCACTTTGAATGCGCACAATGTTGTCATTACGTTCAGTCATAAGACAGTGACAGATTTCAGAAAAAGAATTGAAAGTATCAGTTTTCTCACGTAGAAAAGCAGTCCAAACATAACAAGTGTAGTCATCAACTATGAGAAAGATGTACCGTTTTCCACCCAAGCTTTGAGTTCTAGTTGGCCCCATGAAGTCCATGTGAAGTAATTCTAGAGGTTTTGTTGTCCCTAAGTGGTTCAAATTCTTATGTGTGGATCTAGTTTGTTTTCCCAATTGACAACCCCCACACACAATGTTCTCTTTGTAGCTAATCTTAGGAACTCCTCTAACTATTTGTTTCTGTATAATTCTTGACAGCTCCTTAAAGTTGATGTGACCTAGTAGTTCATACCATAAAGTTTCGGTTGACGCAAGGTTACAATGTTCAGTTGAAGTGCAAGGAACTATATAGCAATTGTTCTGTGATGTAGAACACTGAACTTCAGTGTGCTGTACCGAACTTCTACAAATTGTGGAGTTCTGGTGGAAAGTGGCATGAGAGGCTATGTGAGTGGCTTCGGCCAAGTTTGGGACTTGTACAAGTATTTTCGGCGCAAGTGAGGCGCGAAAACGGACTTCGAAAAGTCAAGTATACCAAACTGCAGAATTCTGCGGCGCATTCCGGTATGTATGTGTTGATACCGGAATGGCGTGGTTGAGCTGAAAATTCAGCTCTCGGGTTCTGCGGAATCGAGTGTTGAAACCGGAATAAACTCACTTGATTCCGGTATGGATGTGTTGATTCCGGAATGGATGTAATTAGTTCCGGTATGGATTGTGAGATACCAGAATACAGTGAAAAATCTGAAAATCCAGCTCTCGGGTGTTGCGGAATTGCATGTTGATACCGGAATACACGCCCGTATTCCGGTATACCAGTGCGCATACCGGAATGCAGAGCTGCGTGATGCCAGCTTTGGCTGGCTGTAAGTGTTGATGTGTGAGGGGGGCAAATAGGTCTTTTCACACTCGAGGGAGTGTTTGAAAGGCAGGGACACCCTTTTCTTCTCAGTCTTCTTCCTCATCTACTTCTCCTCTCCCTCTCCCTCACTTTCTCTCTCTAGAGATCTCTCCAAAGCTTGGAGAAAAGGGTGGATTGAGCTTGGAAAAGGTTTCCAAAGTGGAGAAAAAGCTTCTTGGTGCAAGAAGAAGCTTGGGAAACTCATGGTTAAGGTGAGTTCCTCATGATTTGGGTTCAAACCTTGGATTTAATCCTTTGTTATGAGATTTTTGGAAACCCTAGGCAATCTTGACCACAAATGGTGGAAGATTGGCCATGAAATCTAGGGTTTGGCTTGTATGCATGCAAACCCTAGGTGGATTTGGGGCTTTTGCCATGGAAGGTTCTAAAAATATTTGGACCTTCGGGAATTGCAATTGAGGCATTGGAAATCATATTAGAACAATTGATTTCAAGTATCGAGTTGATTTATGGGTTCGTAATGAGTAACGAACCATTTTCTTGTAGAAGCTTGGGTTGAAGCAAGAACTCAAGGCTTAGTGACCTAGGAGCTCAAGGAATTCAAGACTTGGAAGCTCTTGAGGTGGGTTTGTGTTTACCGAAGTGATTAGGTCACTTCCATGTCTAGGATAAATAACCATTTGAAATTAAAATGGTGTAAAAGTATGTAACCCTAGAATTTGCATGTTGGCAAAATGAGAATCATGATGAATTGAGCCATGGGCTCATCTTGCATGTTAATGAATTCAAGTATTTTATTATTAGTTATACTTGCTATGTGATTGCATATATGTAAAGTAAACCTAGTGTTGTGGGACATAGGTTGAAAATTGCAAATGGAACCTAGTGTCATTGAACATAGGTTGGAACATGAGATTGGAACCTAGTGTCATTGAACATAGGTTGGAACATGAGATTGGAACCTAGTGTCATTGAACATAGGTTGGAACATGAGATTGGAACCTAGTGTCATTGAACATAGATTGGAACATGAAATTGGAACCTAGTGTCATGGAACCTAGGTTGAGAATGTAAAGTAAACCTAGTGTCATTGAACATAGGTGAGACTTGGTGACTTGAACCTAGGGCCATTGAACTTAGGTTGGCAAGTGTGAATTGTGAACGTTGGGGTATGCGACGATTTCGCTACCCCGGGTATGCGATGATTTTGCTACCGAGCCACGTGATGGCGGAGACGAGTTGGGGTACGCGACGATTTCGCTATCCCGGGTATGCGGCGATTCCGCTACCCGAATAGGGAGATGACGATTTCACTCCTTGGAAGTTGGGACCACGATGGGGATGGCGATTCCATTGCCCGATGCCCAACACTATATTGTGTAAAGAGAAAACATTGGGGTACGCGACGATTTCGCTATCCCGGGTATACGGCGATTCCGCTACCCGAATAAGGAGATGACGATTTCACTCTTTGGAGGTTGGGACCATGATGGGGATGGCGATTCCATTGCCCGGTGCCCAATACTTGCGGCGATTCCGCTTTGGTTGAGAACCGAATTGGTGATGCGGCGATTCCGACACCATAAATAAATGAAAAGTAGTTGAACTTGGACAATGTGAGATATAGGATGAACCTAGGAGAAAATGAAAGTTATCATTTTATTTGGTCGCATCCTTTATGTTTATCTACAAGCATGTAAATATTTGTATGCATAGTTAATTGAAATCTAACTTATGCTTATGGTGTTTCTTTGGACCTGGTGGGTCGAGCTTCTCTCTTGGGTGGCCTTACCCACTGGGAACTATGTTTATAGTTCTCACCCCACGTTTTTCAGGTCCTTCCGCGAGTGAGGCGGCGGAGCGAGGCAAGGGTTTGACTTAGTAGATAACGCCCCTTCCATTTTGGTGTTATGGATAGTTGTACCCCGAGTTTTAGACAATGGTAGCATAGGGGTTTTTATTAAATATATACAACTTGTAATTCCATAGTTTTGGAACTTGATGTATGGAATAGGAATGAAGGAAAAGAAAATTTGGGCATGTATAAATGTGCTAATGTGATGTAATAGAAGTAGAACTTCTTTATGTTGATACTTTCCTTGTGCAACTCTTGTACTCCGTTACTAGTTGGAACATCGTGGAAATGCTTGTGTTGTGACGCCTTGGGCGAATAGGGGAGACTCTGTCCGTTCGGCGGGTCTGGGGCATGCGCCCGTTCGGTTTATCCTTTCCACCTAGTTGGTGTTAAAGGCCCGACGGGGCGTGACATGTGACCTAACACCTTTTAAAAAGAAAGAGTTATCACCACCAGTCATAGTATATTCTTTTGCAGAGAATTGCACAGAATACCCGTCGTCACACAATTGACTAATGCTTATGAGATTAGTCTTAAGCCCTTCAACATAAAATACATCATTCAATGTAGGGCCATCTGGAATAGTGATTGTTCCCTTTCCAACAACTTTTGAAGACCGACCGTCTCCAAATACAACTAGTCCGCAGGAGATCTTATTTCAAGTAGTAAAGTAATTTTTATCTCCGGTCATGTGTCGGGAACAACCATTATCTAGATACCAAGATAATTATCATAAGCATGTAGCGAAGTATGTATGACAAGGCAAGGAAAGAGTTTACCTTTGCGCACCCAAACCTTACGTGTTTTGGGTTGCGTCGGCCAATTTGAACTTGAATTTGTTGCTTGGAGGCCTTCGTGGGAACATGCTTCTTTGGATCGTGCTTCTTTGGTTTCCACGCTTGCGTTTTTGGATCTTCCTTTGATTTTTGTTGAGTACTTGCAAGATGTCGCTCCCGGTTTGGTTGAGAAATCTTCTTCTTTTGAGTTTGTCTTGGCGGCAATTGGACTTTCGCACTAGATACTTGTTGCCTTGATGTTGTAGCTTGCTTCGTGCCTCGCTTACAGTTCCATTTGATGTGCCCTACAACACCACACCGATGACAAACTTTATTAGCAAATTTATTTTCATGAAAAAGAGACTTACCTTGAATCATTTTAGGAGCTTGTTTGGGGTTCTCCAAAACTGTTTTCTGGACTTGCTCAACATAAGTTCGTTCATAGCTAAGTCCAAATTTGTTAGTTTGACCAAGTCCCAACATTTTATCAAGTTTACTAGTACTAGAAGAAAATTTGTTAAGATCGGTTTTCAGTTGAAAAATCGTTTTAGTCATTTCCATGTTGGACTCTCTAGATTCAGTGTACTGCTTGGAAAGGAATTTTTTTTTATCTAAGTGAGATTCCTTTTCCTTTTCATATAGTTTACACTTATCTAGTAGAGCATCATTAGACTTGATCAAACTCTCTCGCTCTTCTTCAAACGACTTAGAAATAGTTGCCAATTTCTTATTTTCTTCTTCAAGCTCAAGTAATCTTCTTCTCAATTTTTTGTTGTGCTTTGCCATCTTCTTAGATTCCACCAAAAGTTGATGGTAGGCGGCGGCAATGTCCTCTTCTTCTGACTCTCCATCGCTAGTATCAATCTCCGACGTAGATTTTTCATGCAAAAGAGATAAAGAAGTAGAGTCAGTAGAAGTAGAGGCTAAATACATAAAGAGAGTATTAGATGCAAGTAATGCAGTAGCATTAACATCCTCATCACTAGAGGTCGACTCATCGGAAGAAGAGTCATCCCAAGTGATTGCTTGCATAGCCTTCTTTTTCGAAGACTTCTTATTTGGACAAGCTGATGCTATGTGACCAAAACCCATGTATTTGTAGCATTGAACTTGTCCTTCGGTATTCTTCTTCTCCTTAGAAGTACCCTCGGATTTCCTTGATTTAGAAAAATTACTCCCTTTGTTCTTTGATTGTTTCGAGAAAGACAACGACTTGTTCGCTAGTTTCTTTCAAAAATATCGACGAAATTTTTTTCCTTAAGAGCGCCATTTGTTTTTCAAATTCCTCCAAGGTAGTGTCTGAATCCGAATCCGAGGATGATGTGTTGGAGTCTTCTTCCTTCGTGGATCTTAGAGCCATACCTGTACCTTTGGAAGAAGACTTGGAAGAAGATGCATTAGTAGGGAAAGTCATTTCATAAGTTTGTAACGCACCAACTAATTCTTCCACTTTTAATTCGTCCGGATGTTTTATCGTTTCTATGGCGGCAACCTTTGGACGAAATCTTTCCGGAAGGGTCCTTAAGATTTTTCTAACAACTTTGGGTTCGAAAATCTTCTCTCCTAAGTTAGCGCAAGTGTTAACAATGTCTTGTAAACGAGTATAATACTCGGTAAAGGTTTCATATTCCTCCATACGAATTGAGTCGAACTTGCTAGTTAGCATTGGAGTTTTTGAACCTTTACTAAGCTTGTACCCTCATGTGTAACTTGGAGAGTATCCCAAATTTCTTTTGCGGTTTCACACGCCGAGACGCGTGGGAACTCGGTTTGCATTAACGCATTGAATAAAGCATTAATTCCCTTTCCATTAAAAGATGAAAGATCAATTTCTTCTTTCGTCCATTTATTTCTAGGTTTTGGGATGCTAACATGACGATTTGAGTAGGATGTGTCCAACCAAATTCTATCGATTGCCAAACCCGCTCATCGATGGCAATTAAAAAAACTCTCATGCGAACTTTTCAATAAGCATAATTCATGCCATCGAAAAGTGGAGGTTGATTAATGTTACAGCCCTCGGCTATAGTTTACAACCTATACCCTACTCTGATACCACTTGATAGTTATGATACCCCAAGAATCTAATAGGTAAACAAACACCTAGAGGGGGGTGAATAGGTGTAAACAATAAAACAATCAACTCGATGCAATAAAAATTTAAGTGCGAAAAATTCAAGCAACACACCGAAAATTTTTACGTGGGAAAACTTCAAGAGGAGTAAAAAACCCACGGGACCGATCACACAAAAAATTCACTGAGAGAAAAATAGAGTACAAGGTGATTTACCGAATCCTCGACTCAACCTTTACCCTAGACCGAAGTAGATCGCCGTCGTTGGTCCCCGATCGATTGAACTCCTCCAACCGACCACGCCGCGACTCCTAGCAGCAACAACGCCCTGAATCCTCGAGCGTCCACCGAATCCTCGGCTCTCACGCAAAGTCCACGCGCAATCGCTCTGTCCGGAGCCCGTAGAAGAATAGTTTATGGTGATTCCAATGCTTAGATACTCATAAGATATGAAAGAAGACCTTCTAAGCAATCATCAACTTGATTCTCAAGAGAATTTCAGGATTCAAATCATAAGAATCAAATTGATGTAAGAGAGAAAGAAACTTGCTTTTGAAAAGATGAATGAACGGCTCCAAAATAAGTTTCTAGGGTTTACTAAGGATATTCTCTCTCTGGCATGGTTTAGAGAAGCCCCCATATCTTATTTATATGTTTAGGAGACATTAGAATCAGAGTAGGATTGAAAAAATACGTTTTCAAAAAATCGCGACGGGTCAGGGTCCGGACCTTACATCAGGGTCCGGACTTTGAAACTCTCAGGCGTTTCATTGTCCGGACCTTACCTCAGAGTCCGGACCCTCCCTGCGTGACAGCCAGAGAGGCTTACGGGTTCCGAACCCTGCCTCAGGGTCCGGACCCCGAAACATGAAAATGCCGCGTTTTGTAAAATCTAACACATAAAACCTATTCTAATGTCTCCAAACATTTAGATCAGATGTATAAATCACCATTAACTATATTTAAACATACCTGGGGGGGTCGTGAGCTTCACAGATGAGTCTTTGAGCCTTTGAACTTGACGTCGTCTTCTTCGACCCTTCAAGACTCCACACGACTTCACGAAATCCGCCAACATAAAAGTCGTAACAGCTACTGCTCGCAGCAGGGTAGAAGCCTTATTGGCTGGTGTTAGGGCAAGGTTTGACACCTCTGGTCACAGCAAGAGGGCTGTGGGTGGTTCCGGTGCCGAAATGGGCATTTCGAGAACCAATTTTCGGGATCCCAGTTCTCCGTTTTGGCGCACTACTTGTGCGACTACCCCAATAGCACTAAAATGATGTGTTGGGACAGCAGGTGAGATAGGCTTTGTGTGGGACTTGTTTCGGAACACCCCATGGGTTGGGGTGACTTTCTGACAAGTCATTGTGACAATCTGGTGATCTTTCGGTGAATGTCGATCGAAATCCGAAAATTCGATTGTTCAACGGTTGGACTCACTTAGAGTCCTAGGCTTTTGGGTAATTAGTGGGTTTGGGCTAATTACAACTTTGTGTGGGACTGTGCATAGGTCCGGACTGTAGCGAGGGGCATTGACAGGGGGTCGACGACCCGGCTTTATTCTATAGTAGAGGTGGGTGCTTCGATCCGAAGTCGGTAAAGTGGTGCCTATTTGGTGATTACTTTCCCTACCATCTCCTTTTGTTCGTGTGATACTTGTTGAGCTTTCGTACATCACTTGACTTCGTAGTTCGTTGCTCTACACTTACTTTTATCTCATAATATCGTGATTTAGTGGTAGAGCGGTGTTCCTTTGGGATTGAGTTATCTATTGTATGATTATAGTAGATGACCTTGACATTAGTGACCTTATGGTCGGTGACACTCTTAGTTATCTATTTCATGATTTGACAATAGTTGACATTACGGTCGGTGACACTCTGAGCTATTTATTACATAACTTGACATTAGTTGACCTTACGGTCGGTGGCACTTCCTGTGATATACTTCATGATGTTAGTTGACCTTATGGTCAGTGACATTTTCTATGATGCATTCCATGACATTAATTGACCATATGGTCGGTAACACTTCCTGCGATATATTCCATGACATTAGTTGACCTTATGGTCGGTAACACTTCCTGTGATATACTCCATGATGTTAGTTGACCTTATGGTTGGTGACATTTCCTATGATGCATTCCATGACATTAATTGACCTTATGGTCGATGACACTTCCTGCGATATATTCCATGACATTAGTTGACATTATGGTCGGTGACACTTCCTATGTTATATTCCATGACATTAGTTGACCTTATGGTCGGTGATACTCTGAGTTATTTATCACAGACTTGCATTGTTTGACCTGATCGGTCGATGATATTGTTCTATCCTTGAGATAGAGGTTGACCTGGTTGGTCGGTTACTCTTTGTTGGATTCTATCTCGGCTATCTGCCGACAGTTGGCTATTAAGCATATTGCATCGATCGCCACAGCTCATTTGCATTTCACGTACACCGCGGTCTGATCCACCGCAAGAGGGTGTTCTTTTTCGAAAAAGTGGTCGTATTTCCGACCCGTGAGCGGGATGCGGCTATTTTGCTAGGGTTATATGCCAGGTGGTTGAGCACGATGTGGCATTGTCTGAGGTCTTTGGACCAACATGGCGGGTTTGATTGGGTATTCTTGGACGATCTGTCCGGGTGATGCATACTTGTATTCTGTTTTACATTACAGTAGCGGTTAGTTGTATTTCTCTTTACAGCTATTTTCCTTTCAGTATTATTGTTACTGTACTTATGATATCTGTTCATTATTATGGTTATCTCTTCCATTTGTCGGTGAGTACAGCTCGCCTTCGTCGGCTTGCAGTACCCACTGGGAGGGGGAGACGTGTTTACATGTTCTCACCCCCCTACTATATTTCAGGTGACACATCTGTTCGTTGATGATCTTTACTATCCTGTATTTTTGTTCAGTCAAATTAGTCTTATGTTTCAGATCCATGTGGTTTAGTTTAGTTCGTTACTTGTCGTTTATTAATGATCAATATATGTGGATAATTGTGGACTCTTGATATTCATTGCTTACCCTTATGTTAGTTGTTTCCTATCTGATCGTAGTTGTTGTTGTTTATGTGGTATGGTTGTATGTGTGGTTGACTTTGTATATTCTCGTTACGCCGTTTATGTACAGGGGAGATTCTGTCCGTTTGCACAGGGGATCTCTTGTCCATGTGGCAGGTTTGGGCGCATTCGCGGGGTGTCTTTCAAGGTGTTTTAAAAAAAAATACGTTTTTCCGCTGGCTTTCTTAAAAATGATTTTCAAAGAACCCCGGAGCGTGACAGGTTTGCAGAAGAAACAATTGGGAAAGGAGAAGTGTTACGGATTTTATATTGGCATATTTCGTGAAGTGAGTCGGAGTCTTGAAGGTTGAAAGAAGAAAAGACGTAGATTGAAGACTCGAAGACTCAACGTATAAATTCACGATACTTGATAAGTTTAAATAATATTTATGGTGATTTATGATCATTTACAAGTGTTTGGACGACATTAGAATAGACAAAAATTGATTTAAAATATAAAAATTAATTTTTTCAAGTTTCAAGTTTCGGACCCTGTTGGAAGGTCCGGAACCCGTAAGCCTTCTTGGCTGGTAGGCTGTTAAGGTCAGGACCTTGGCAGGCAAGGTTAGGACTTTGAAGTTCTGGAAAACTTCCAAGGTCCGGCCCCTGCATTCAAGGTCCGGAACCTTAACCCGACGCAGATTTTTTAAAATCAATTTTTCAATTCTAATATGATTCTAATTGTTTCCAAACCTATAAATAAGATGTGGGGATGTCTCTAAAATGTGGTAAAGCATATTTTATCTTTTAGAAACCCTAGAAGCTTGTAGGTAGCCGTCATTCTCATCTTCTACAAGAAACTTCTCTTAAATTGATTTTTGATGCCCTAATTCTTAATGTTCTTCTAGAATCAATTTGAGAATTGTTTAGAGATTATTCTGTCACGCCCCGGGCTAGTTTTAGAAGCGGAAATACGTGTCAAATTTTTTTTTTTTGAAAGCCTAGCCCGCGCCACGTACAGACCCGCCACAAATACAGGGCCCACTGTCCACACGGACAGAGCCACCCCTGTATTTGCACGGCGTACACAACACACAAACAGGATCACAACCACCATTCATTCATCACACAAACCACAACAGCACAATAAGGTTCATACAGCTACCAGTCCTTAAACCTGTATGAATCTAAGCAAGTTCTTAGGCGAAGGATGATGCGATGCACAAACAACAGATCATTCTATAAAACTGCTCCTTACCCAGAAACTTTATTTGAAACCCTAATCTCAAACATTTAAGGATCATTTGAAAACCGTTCTCCACACGAGAACTCTCTTTTGAAATCCCAAAAGCCGATCAATCGAAAACGATTTGAAAACTGTTTCCCACACGGAAACCTTTATTTGAAAACCGCTACCACGAGAGGTAGAAATCCAAGATACAACATAATGAGCCATAAATAAACCGGAATAGGGATCTAGTAGGCAAAGTCATCCATAATGTCTAAGCATGCAATCAACACATAAAAACTGTACCAAATTCAAAACATGCTAGACAAAACAACCAAAGTGTAACTGAACCACATCCACAACTAACTGGTAAAGAGATAAAGGCGATAACCAATCTGAAGGGAGGAACCTCACAAGTCGGGACCTCTAGTACCACTATCTAGGCGTGCCTCGCTGCGTCCCGACTCTCACCACCCTGCTCACCTGAAAACAACAACGATAGCGGGGGGTGAGAACATGTAAACATGTCTCCCCTCCCAGTGGGTACCGCAAGCCGACGAAGGCGAGGTGTACACACCAGCACGAGGGACAACAAATAGCTAGATAAGGTAAACAGTAGCATAAATAAGTATGAGGCTGACATACAACTGAACAACTATGCTACTGTAAACAAATAGTATATGCATCAACAATGATAACCACAAATGTATACCCAATCCATAGGCCACCGGGACGGATCCCTGGCACTGTCACAACCTTCTCAACTCTCGGCACAAAACCTACCAGACGCACGGCGTCGAGGCTCACGGGTCGGATACACACGACCCTTTTCCGAAAAAGAAGACCCAAACGGTGGATCAGACCGCTGGCATACGTGAGGTGCTAGAAGAGCTGTGACGATCGATGCGAATGCTCAATCCACAGAACGGCAACGAGCCGTGAAGCAACTGATAAACCAAAATACGAGGATCGCTCGGAACAACAGGCGATCACCACCGACCAACGAGGTCGTCTCAATAATCATGCAACCAACAACTACTCTACTAAGGCAAGCACACATAAGTAGAGTCAACAGGAGTCAAGTGAACTAATAACGAAATGCAAGAGAAGGGATAGAAAGGTATCACCGTAGTCCACTGAACCGACTCCGGATCGAAGTACCCACCTGCAGAAATGATAGAGCCTAACACCGACGGCTCTCGGGAACCACGACAGGACCTACGAAAGACTCACAGGGTCAAGGTCCACCAAGTCGACACTAAACACATAGCGCTCACAACCCGAAACTGACGGATCGTCCGGAAAACCCACCGGGACGATCCCGAAAACACACCAAGCCCCACAGGGGTACCAACAACCAAACTAGGTCCTCCGCTGTCCCCAAACACACAAAACAAGGTGACAGGACAGCGAGCACAAGCTCAGGGTGCCACGAACACAAACACACCCGAAACGGCTTTCCGGGTTCCCGAAAAATGCCGATTTGGCACCGGAACCCTTCGTCACTCATCCGCTGTCCTCGAAACTTTGGGACAGCGATGAGGAACAGCCAACGAGGCTATACAATGAAGCCAAGTCACTCGCGAAACCAGCAAGTGAGTCGCACGACTAAAACACGCGTTCCGTCGACTATTTCATCGGAAAACGCACCGAAAATCAATCCGGATCTCTACGAAGGGCGAAGGGGTTGAACAATCAGTCCACAGGGCCTCAAGGGTCATGCCCTTGCTGCCCGCAGCATCGCAACGCTGCCACAATCACAAGGACCCCAAAACAAGCAATAATCACACAATATTAAGCATAACGAAGGCCGTTTGAGCACTCCGTTCGTCCGCAAGACCTTCCGCAAGCACCAGCGGATAGGGAACGACACAACGGAGGCTGTGCTCACAGCCCCACTGTGACAGGAATAGTCGTTGGCTCAAACAACCCATAAAAATAGCGCCGACATGCGATAACAATGCCCGACAAAGGCTAAACAACGAAACGGCGCGCCAAAACAGCAAAATAAGGTGAGCATGGTGATCAGCGCATCGCCACGATCATCGTGCTCACCTTCCCGAGCTTCGGGAGGCAACAGGGAGCCCAACACCATGCATGCGGCCAGAACAAAGCCAAAAACCACCCTGGCCGGAGCAACTTGCTCCGGCCGGCAGCCGGCCGACATGCAGGGCGCGCGGCGGCCAGGGTTGGACGCGGGGGAGGTGAGGAAGGGGATGCTCACCTCAATCGACGGCAGGAAGCGGCGGCGGCGGCACGGGGAGAGTGAGAGCTCTCGGGTGGCTAGGGCACGGCGGCGCCGGCGGTTGGGACGGCGAGCACCGGCAAGAGGGGCCTGCCGGACGTCGGAAGGTGGGTGACCGCGACAAGAAAGACAGGCGGCGGCAGCGGCGCAGGGCGCTCGGCCGCGGCTGCTATAGCAGCCCTAGATGCAACAGCGGCGGCTGCGGCGGTGCACTGGCGGCACGGGGGGAGGCCGGGGAGGAAGGCAACGACGCCGGAGGTCCTCCCGGAGCTGGCCGGAGGCTGCTTCGCCGGCGGGAGGCGGCGGCGGCTCGGGGTCAACACCCTCGGCCCGCAGCACACCGCCCCCCCACACACCCCACCCCACCACCCCCCCCCCCCCCCCCCCCCCCCCGAAACAAAGGAAATGACCTCTCAGCGAAGATCTCGCGATATCTCACGATCCGACCGTCGTATGTCAGAACGGATCACGCCATCGCGTTCAGCACTACCGAGACATCGAATCTACCATTTTGGATCGTCAGAAACGGACTCCGAACAGCGACACAATCCATCCTCTCTCCTCCAACACTAACTCAAAAAAACCACAAATACACATAAATACATATATATACGTATATATATACACCAATACATACATATATACATATACAAATACATATGCACACAAAAGCAAGGTAGAGGGAGAGAAAACACAGAATTCAAATTTCAAAAATTTGAATTCTCACATATTCCCACAGATCTTTAATGATATTCTAAGCAATAAATCATCACCAACCTATTGTTCTTGCTCCGGACGGAGTGCGCTTGTGGATTCGAATGGGCGTCATGGATTCGGCGTGATAAAGGCTTCGTGGATTGGAAGTTGAGCATTTCGTGGATTTGGGACGTGGCGTTCGTGGATTCGAACGTGAGCTGTGGACAATCCGGTGGTGTGCGCGAGATTCATAGAAGGTAAAAGAGAGGTGTGAGTCCGTGGAATCGATAATCACCTTGTATTCTTTTAATTCATAGTGGATTGTCATCGAGTGTTGGTCCCGTGGGTTTTTTACTCCTAGTTGGAGTTTTTCCACGTAAATCTCGATGTGTTATTTTAATTTTCGCATTTATTTTTGATAACATTGAGATTCGTGTTTTTGGCCTATACACCTATTCACCCCACTCTAGGTGATTGATAGCGTCTAGATAGATCCTTGGGTTCCCCATAACTTACAAGTGGTATCAGAGCGGGATCTAGATTTATCTATCATTATGGGTGAAGGAGGTAATATTAATAGGCCCCCTCTATTTGATGGGACTAATTACGCATATTGGAAGGTTCGCATGAGAGCCTTTCTAATAGCAATTGACGAGAGGGTTTGGCAATCCGTAGAATTCGGATGGAAACATCCAACCGAATTAAAAGGTAATGTGTCCGTACCTAAATCCCGGACTAAGTGGTCGAAGGATGAAATAGATTTATCTCCTTTTAATGGTAGGGGAATAAATGCTTTGTTCAATGCCCTAACTCAAACCGAGTTTTCACGTGCTTCGGCATGTGAAATGGCAAAAGAAATTTGGGATACTCTCAAGGTTACACAAGAGGGAACGGATTTAGTAAAAGTTCAAAAGCTCCAAATGTTGACTAGTAAATTTGATTCCATTCATATGGAGGAGTATGAAACTTTTACCGAATATTACACGCGTCTTAAAGACATAGTAAATACGTGTGTAAACTTGGGAGAGAAAATTCTGGAATCGAAAGTTATAAGATAAATCCTTTGAACACTTTCGGAACGCAGTAGGGCAAAGGTTGCGGCGATCGAAACCGTCAAGCATCCGGATGAGAAGAAAGTAGAGAAATTAGTAGGCACTTTACAAACTTATGAAATAACTTTTCCTACTAATCAATTTTCTTCCAAGTCTTCTTCTAAAAGTACAGGTATTGCACTCAAATCTATTAAGGAGGAAGACGACGACTCGGATTCCAACGAAAAAATTTTACTTGCCAACTTTGAACATCAATTGGCGCATCTCACGAAGAAATTTCGTCGGAGTTTTAGGAAGAACAAACCCAACAAGGCCTCATTAACGAAAGCAAAAACTTCTTCCAAAGGATATTCAAGTTCAAAATCTAAAGAAAAGAAACTTGCAAAATCCTCTAAAGAAAAGGATGATTTTGAAGAGAAAATTCAATGCTACAAATGCAAAGGCTACGGCCATATTTCTACGGATTGTCCCACTAAGAAATCATTTAAGAAGAAGATTTTGCAAGCAAAAACTTGGGACTATTCTACTTCTGATGAATCGACCTCAAGTGATGAAGAGAAAAATAATGTTGCTTTTAGTTCTCACCCTTCTTTGCCTTTAGCTACATATTTTTCATCTATTATTTCTGACTCTTTTCTTTCTCCTTCCTTGCATGAAATATTGAGCGATGAAAGTGAGGGGGAGTCGGATGACGAAGGCTTAGCCGAGGCTTATGAACAACTTCTTATGGAATCCAAAAAGATGGCTAAGTACAACAAATGGCTAAAGAAGCGATTGCTTGAGCTTGAGGATGAGAACAATGAATTGAAGAATACGTCTAAAGCTCTTGAGGAGGAAAGGGAGTCAATATTGAAGAACAACAAAATCCTCCAAGAAAAGTTAGACCAATCGAAAATAACGGTCAAGTCACATCAAGAGAAGATTGGCTTCCTTGAGCAACAATACAAGAAAATTCACAATTCCAACCAAGTTTTGACCAAACATGTTCATCAACTCAAATCCGACATTCAAAATTTCTCCTCCGGATCAAATAATCTTGATGACATGCTCGGATTGGGTCAAACGGACAAACTTGGTGTTGGATATGAAAAAACATATGTTGAGAAGGTTAAAAATTCAATACTCAAAGTCTCAACAATTTTGAAGGAGAAAGTATGCCATAGATGTGAAAATAAAGGTCACATCAAGAAGACATGCCCTAAAAAAGATAAGAAGACTCAATCGGCATCTTCTAAACATCGATCGGCATCTTCCAACACTCGACAACCTTCACGGATTCAAGAGAAACATCAACTAAGTCGAGCATCAAAGATCAATCCAAAGTCGAAGCCACAACAAAAAATTCCTACAAAGCCGAATGCAAAGTGGAGACCAAAGATTGATCGAAAGTCAAAACAAATGGTTCCGAACGTCAACAAAACAAGACAACCGTCAATCCGACAAATTTGGGTTCGGAAAGGTGATATCTTTCCTTGTCTTAAATCTTAGTTTGTTCTGATTTTTGTGTAGTGCTTTGATTGGTTTTTATTGCATATCTTTCTTAATCATTACATTGCATGTTTAGGTGCTTTCATCGTCACGATTTTTAAATTTTTGCTTAGTATTTTTTAGGATCAATTGGATGATTGCTACATTAAATAGTGCTTTGAACATCAATAGATTCACTTTCATTCACTCCTAGTTAATTTTCATATCAATTATTGGTTTTACTTCAGTTTCATTGTTTATGAAGATAATTTATTATAGGAGTTCTTAGAACTTATATTCATCAAATTTAGGTAATCATGTGTAATCTTTAGGCACTTAACCTATCTCGATTGTGTGTGTTGAATTTAGTGAATCTCTATAAGTCATCTTCATAATCCATTACATCTTGATAGTTTTTGAGCTTCTAGATTATTTTTGATGACTTAATTTTGAAGTACATATGAATTAAGAAGTCTTATAATATTTTATCTACATTATGATGATTTTGAAGTAAAATCCTTAACTTTTATGAAATTAATAAGGATTGGAAGAAGTCAATGTGAACTTATATTTTTCATGCACTAATATTACTTGAAATTTTATCACAAGTGGTTTCAAAATTGAGAAATTTTTACATTTGTGTTTCTTGCGTACAACATTCCGCCACTTCTATTTCTCTCCAAACTTTCTCTAGTTTCAGTATTTTTCTTTGACAATTTTTGACAAAAAGGGAGAGAGAGGTGGTGATATTGAAAGTTTTATAAAAGGGAAGAGGGAGAGATTTTGAACTTAAACGCATGAACAAAGGGGGAGAGATTTTGATATTTTTATTACTAACTTTGTTCTTGGATAAAGTAATCTTTTTGCAGCGCTTTGATTTGAAGACTTTAAGACTCCAAGTATGTCTAAGTCATGGAGTTTGTTTTAGGGGTTATAAAGTTGTAATTTTGTTTTTATTTGGATCTTTCACGCGAGAAGTTCATTATTTTGGTGATGACAATGAATTTCAATTTTACTTTTTGGAGAGTTGAGCGTTGTGAGTACTTTTATATAATTTTGAATTTTATCACGAAATTGCCAAAGGGGAGATTGTTACGGATTTTATATTAGCATATTTCGTGAAGTGAGTCGGAGTCTTGAAGGTTGAAAGAAGAAAAGACGTAGATTGAAGACTCGAAGACTCAACGTATGAATTCACGATGCTTGATAAGTTTAAATAATATTGATGGTGATTTATGATCATTTACAAGTGTTTGGACGATATTAGTATAGATAAAAATTAATTTAAAATATAAAAATTAAGTTTTCCAAGTTTCAGGTTTCGGACCTTGTTGGAAGGTCCGGAACCCGTAAGCCTTCTTGGCTGGTAGGCTGTCAAGGTCAGGACCTTGGCAGGCAAGGTCAGGACTTTGAAGTTCTGGAAAACTTCAAGGTCCGAACCCTGCATTCAAGGTCCGGAACCTGAACCCGACGCAGATTTTTTAAAATCAGTTTTTCAATTCTAATCTGATTCTAATTGTTTCCAAACCTATAAATAAGATGTGGGGATATCTCTAAAACGTGGTTAGGCATATTTTATATTTTAGAAACCCTAGAAGCTTGTAGGTAGCCGTCCTTCTCATCTTCTACAACAAACTTCTCTTAAATTGATTCTTGGTGCCCTAATTCTTAATATTCTTCTAGAATCAATTTGAGAATTGTTTAGAGATTATTCCCACAGATCTTTAATGATATTCTAAGCAATAAATCATCACCAACCTATTGTTCTTGCTCCGGACGGAGTGCGCTTGTGGATTCGAGTGGGCGTCGTCGATTCGACGTGATAAAGGCTTCGTGGATTCGTAGTTGAGCATTTCGTGGATTCGGGACGTGGCGTTCGTGGATTCAAACGTGGGCCGTGGACAATCCGGTGGTGTGCGCGAGATCCATAGAAGGTAAAAGATAGGTGTGAGTCCGTGGAGTCGATAATCACCTTGTATTTTTTTAATTCATAGTGGATTGTCATCGCGTGTTGGTCCCGTGGGTTTTTTACTCCTAGTTGGAGTTTTTTCACGTAAATCTCGGTGTGCTATTTTAATTTTCGCATTTATTTTTGATAACATTGAGATTCGTGTTTTTGGCCTATACACCTATTCACCCCCTCTAGGTGATTGATAGCGTCTAGATAGATCATTGGGTTCCCCATAACTTACAAGAAGAAGTCCAATTCATTAACGCCGGAGCAGAAGGAGGAGATTGATGATAAAAACTCTCACGACAATACACTTGTGTTTATCTGATGAGGTACTGTGCGAGGTCGTGGATAAAAAAACCGCTGCAGGGCTATGATTTCAATTGGAGTCTGTCTAGATGACAAAGTCTCTCACCAACATGCTATATTAAAGCAGTCCTTTATGTTGTGCATAGCGAAAGGTATCTCTATTAAGTCGCATTTACATGAATTTTTTTCTATCATTATGGATCTCCGCTTGATAGATATCAAAATCGAGAAGGATGAGGCCCTTTTATTACTTTGTTCTTTACCGCTCTCTTATAAGAATTTTTGTGAGACCTTCTTGTTTAGATGAGATATTCTATGTCTTGATGATATCGAATCCTCTCTACTTTCAAAAAAAAAAAGAATTGACACGCGGATTAGCAATGAGGCAGGTGGAGTTTCAAAAGAAGGTTTGGTTGCTAGACGGAGACCTCAGGCACAGGGTACCGATAATAGAGATACATTCAGATCGAAATTAAAGCGCAGAAATCTAATTTGTAGTTATTGTAAGAAGAACGGTCATATAAAAACTGATTGTTTCAAGTTAAAAAAATAAAAAACAATGAAAGAAAAACGGTGATGAGAATTAAGGTCAGAAAAACACTAATACTGAGGGAGAAGCAAGTGTTGTAGTAGAAGATTCAGATGGCAATGATAGCATCTTCACAATTACGAATAAGACATGCAGACAAGATGAGTGGCTTATAGACTCCGTGTGTTCTTACCATATCTATATGCACAGAGAGTGGTCCTCGACATACAAGCCTATTCGAGATAGAGTTGTATTGATGAGAAATCATGTTAGGTGTACAGTTGTTGGTATTGGCACTGTTCGGGTACGAATGTTGATGAAGTGGTAAGTACTATATCTGAGATTCCCCATGTTTCGGATAAAAGAAAAAAAAATTGATGTCATTGGGTATACTTGATGCTAACGGTTTTAGATATTCTTTGGCTAATGGATTGATGAAGGTCACTAAAAGAAATCTTGCAGTGATGAAGGCCAAGTTGTCCGACATATAATATGTTCTACATGGTTTCACTAGGACAGATTCAGCAATAGTGACTTCTTCCTCTATGTTAGATTCGGATAGTATCAGATTATGGCATATGCGCCTGGGTTATATGAGTAAGCGTTGTATGGTAGAGTTGAGCAAGAAAGGTTTACTTGGTAGTCAGAGTTTAGGAAAGTTGGACTTCTGCGAACATTGTATTCTTGGCCAAAAAAAAAAAAGAGTTAGTTTTAAGGCCACAGTTCATCGAAGGTTAAGGGATAAAGATTGTGGTGTCCATAATCGTCTATATTACTTATTAGTGGGGATGTCACATTGATGAGTCTGCTATGTTATATCCTATCCGTATTTTTTCTGATGAGACTCCATATGCTAGTAAGCAAGTGGAGATAGAAACTGATGGTATTATATCAATTGCAGGATTATTCTCAGTTAGAACAAGTTCAGTTGTCAGACACCTCAGCTATTGACACCCCACAAGTTCAGAGGCAGAGCATTGCTACAGGCAGAGCGAGGAGACAAATCAAACCACCACAGAGATACAACTATGAGGATTTAGTTCCTTATATTCTTTCAGTGACACAAGATACAGTAGAAGATGGCAAGCCTTTCAAGTACAATCAAGCTATTTCTAGTGTCAGTTCTGCAGAGTGGTTGGTGGCTATTAATGAGGAGATAGATTCTCTCTCTCCATAGAGTTGTACAGGGGAGTTGGTAAACTGCCTACAAGCAAGAAACTTGTTTGCTGCAAGTGGGTCTTCAAGAAAAAAATAGAATCCTCGGCGCGAAAGATACAAGATATAAATATTGTTTAGTTGCTAAAGGCTACAGTCAAGTAGAAGGTGTTGACTTAAATGATATTTTCTCACCCATCGTAAAGTATGCTTCGATTCATATTCTTTTATCGTTAGTAGCCATGATGGCCTATATCTTGAGTAGCTTGATATTAAGACAGCTTTTCTACATGGAGAACTTGATAAGCAAATTTATATAAAACAACCGAAGGGATTCACTGTTGAAGGGAAGGAGGACCATGTTTGGCTGTTAAAGAAATCACTTTATGGCTCGAAGCCGTCTCCTCGACAATAGTACAAGCGGTTCGATTCTTTCATGATAGGTCACAAATATTTCAGAAGCAAGCGTGACAGTAGTGTGTACTTCAGAAAACTTGGTACAGGATTTTTCATATATTTGTTGCTTTACGTCGATAATATGTTGATTGCTTTCAGCGACATAGTTGAGATAAATAAGTTGAAAAAATTATTGAAGGGTGAGTTTGAAATGAAAGATCTAGGTGCTGCTAAAAAATTCTTGATATGAAAATTAAGAGGGACAACATATCAGGGTTATTGCATTTGACACACGAGAAATACATAGAGAAGGTTTTATAGCATTTAGGGATGACAGAAGCAAAACCTGTAAGTACTTCTCTTGCGGTACATTTTAGACTTTTTGTTGTGTTATCTCCGCAGTTCAATAATGAGCAGAAGTACATGTCATATGTTTCTTAGTTTAGTGTTGTTAGGAGCATCATGTACGTCATAATTTGCACATGGCCGGACATCTCCTTTGCAGAGTATGATTGATTAGCAAATATATGATATGATCAGCCCTACTAAGACTTATTGGTAGGCTGTTAAGTGGATTCTGAGATATCTACGAAATACCACTAGCACTTATCTGAAGTTTGGGAGGTATAAGAATAGTGTCACTACAAAAAAATATACCTATGCCGACGCTTTTATACCGACGCTTTTTAAAAGCGTCGGCAATACTTTTTCCTGTCAAAATTTTACCGACGCTAGACTTTAGCGTCGCTATTTATAAGGCGGGAAACAGAAAAAAAAACTTATTAATTTATTATTATTAAAATACCTTTGCCCTTTTTTTTATTTGGCTTTTCATCTCCTTGGTTCCTCTCCCGCTCAACCCCTTCTCATGTCCCCCCAAAAACAAGGGTTTGGCCGCCTCTCCTCAATACGCGCCTTCCTCGCCTCCTCGTCGCCATCGTGTCCCTCCAGGTCGGCGCGCTTCGCGCCCTCTTTCCCTTCACCTTGTGGCTACTTCGCTTTCCCTTTTATTTCCAAGGCGACAACTCGCCGGTCTCCGTTGGCGAAGGAGGACGGCAAGCGGGGGATCAGGAGGATTTCGACAACTCGCCGGTCTCCTTGGTTAATTCTCTGGTTTGTTTTTTTTTTTATCCACTATTTTTGGTTCTAAGTTTAAATCCCAACGTTGGGAGCCACACAGAATGGGCGATTCAACCCATTTCTTGGGTTTGGGTGGTAGGTTTGGAGTTTTTTCTCTGAGATTTAATTTTTAATTTGTGTTTAAGTTTAGATTTAGAGGAAAGGAAATGCGTTTTGAAAACTTTTGAGTTGCTCTGTCAAGCTATGGTTGGAAGCAACAGGACTGAAGGAGAGAATATTTTGTTTCTCTTTTCACTCTTTTCCAATGTGGGATATAGAAATTAGATTTCAAGCTTCTTTCCCCCCAAAAAATATTGTAATTATATAGTTGTTTATAGGATAATCCCTTAACTATTCTCTTGATTTAACTTTTCAGTTTTTAGCACAAACAAATGGCTCCGAGTTGTTCTCCTCTCTGAAAATGAATTTTTTTCCTCAGATTTGATAAAGGGTGATGGAACATTGGCTTTAGTTATTGGAGGAGGTGTCTCTTACTATTGATACTATTGACAGGTCAACTATATGAATTTTTTTTATATAGTTGTTTGTTAATTAATATCATACATATATATTTGTGGCAAAAGAAAAAGTAAATAACTTTATTTCTTATATAGGTTATTAGTTGCTTGATGTGTATTTTCATTTTAAAAATGTCACACAACTTGCAACTGCATTGAGATAGTCAGAAGTGGCCCTAACTTTTGCAATTTCTTGTATACTTTTTAGCCATTTAACTTTTACTACTTGTATTCTCATTAGTTATACAACACATGTCGTAGATATTTTTTTTATGTATTGCTACTACTATTACTTCTAGTGAAATTGCAATATCCAAACACCTAATGTTTATGTCAATTTGGACTGTACATTTTGAGACAAAGTGCACTCATTATATTGTTTCTAATATCTTATCCTGTTTGACTCTTGTTATAGGTAGTAACAAAGCACTTGGCTAATTCACTCATCCATCGCCCGATTTTAGTTGGATATATAGTCTCCTCAAAAGGTAACATCTCCACGGCTACCTTATGACGATTAGCTTTTTTTATTTTTTGCAAAATTTAATATACGCAACTTTGAGATGATCAACTGATATATTAGATGAATCATTTGGTACATTTCATTCTAATGTACAATTTGCTCTATTGCCTTTCTCATATAAGGCATTTATTTGGAACCTGAACACTTAATAATGTATTTCTATTTGTTCTCATTCTTTTATATCTAGTTTTCTTAGTTAGTAGACAAGAGAAGGTTATACAATCCAACCCGGATAATTCAATGTCATTCTAAAACTGTTATTGTGACCCTTTGATTTTTAATTTATCATAACTTTTTCTTACATGATGTTCTAATTTTTTTTAATCTTTTTTTGGTATATCCTTAATTGATTAAGTTACATTGTTTAGTAATTACATTAACGTCATTTTTGGTCTTTAGGCTATTAGCAAGGGACTTATAACCTAAGAAAATGGACAAAAGCTGGATTAATAAGCCAAGGAATAGCAAGACTTATTTAGATGGTGTTACTAATTTTATTAGATTTGCTACAGAAAAATCATCTATTAGAGGAAAGATTATATGTCCTTGTCGGAAATGTTGCAATTGTTCCTCACATATTCCAGAAGTTGTGGAGGAACATTTGGTATGGAAGGGATTCTCATTAGGTTATACCGAATGGGTATTTCATGGAGAATCTTTAACTTCTTCTTCTAGTGCTGCTGCTCAACATTCCCCAAGCATTACAGATTGCACTAATGTGCAACAAAATATCATGGGACAAGAAGATGTGAGAGGATTGCTCCAAGATGCTTTTGGATTTTCCAATATAATTTTAAATAGTGATCCAATAGACGATGGGGATAATATTGAAAATCCAAGTGAAACAGCTACACAACAACATGTGCCAAATACTGATACAACTTCATATGCAACTTTAATGCAAGATTGTGATCAAGAACTTTACCCAGGATGTACAAATTTTTCAAAGTTATCTTTTCTACTCCACCTTTTTCATCTCAAATGTTTGAATGGGTGGTCCGGAAAATCATTCACTATGCTACTCCAACTACTAAAGGATGCTTTTCCGACGGGTGTTTCATTGCCATCATCTTCATATGAAGCTAAGAAGTTAATAACGCAATTAGGACTCGGATATGAAAAAATTCATGCGTGTCCTAATGATTGTATGTTATATTGGAACGAAAGTTTAAATGAAGAAAACTGTCATATATGTGGAGCTTCAAGGTGGTTAAAAAATAAAGATGATGAGAATGATTCCTTACAAGACGATGAAAATACGTCAAAGAAGAAGAAACCGGCAAAAGTATTACGCTATTTTCCTCTAATACCGAGATTAAAAAGAATTTATATGTCATCAAAGATGGCTTCTTCCATGAGATGGCATGAAGAAGGGCGAACAAAGGATGGAATCTTAAGACACCCAGCAGATGCATTGGCATGGAAATCATTCGATTCTCACCATCCGGATTTTGCATCTGATACTCGCAGTATTAGACTTGGATTAGCTAGCGACGGATTCAATCCTTTTAGGACGTTGAGCTCTACTTATAGTACATGGCCGGTTGTTTTAATCCCCTATAACTTGCCGCCCTGGTTGTGTATGAAGCAATCATCTTTAATATTATCAATGGTTATTCCTGGTGATAAGGGTCCGGGCAATGATATTGATGTCTTTTTACAACCTCTAATTCATGAATTGAAGAAGTTATGGGAAGGCGTTGATGCATTTGATGCTTTCATGAAGCAAAACTTTAATTTGCGAGGAGCTCTACTTTGGACTATTAACGATTTTCCTGCTTATGCTAACTTATCTGGTTGGAGTACAAAGGGGCGTTTTGCTTGTCCTTGTTGTGGCATTTCAACTGATTCACGTTGGCTAAATATGGAGGAAAATTTTGCTATATGGGCCACCGTAAATGGTTAGAACAAAATCATCCTTTTAGATTTCAAAAAGATGAATTTGATGGTTCGATAGAGTTGCGAACTGCTCCAAGTTCGCCATCTGGAATTGATATTCTTCACCAACTAGAAGGACTCAACAATAAGTATGGAAAAAGCTCCAAGTCTAGTAGAAAAAGGGGACGAGAGCAAGTGGGAATTTACTTGCATGTGTATTATTTTTCGAGATTCAAGTTTCTTTAGTTTTGTAATTTTGTACTAAACTTGTGTTAATATGATTATTGTCAGGAGGAACAACATGATAGAGATCCAGGACGTATTGAGTTTTTTGTAGTAACTCACAAAACTAAAGACGGAGAATACATTAATCAAGCAACAAGTGATTTTGCGGTATTAATATTCATTTTGTTTTATCTTTCTTTGTTTGCATCAATAAAATTGTTTTGCAAGTAATTGATATGTTTATATTTCTTACTTTAACATAGGAGGACTTATTGGGAGATCTAGCTAAAAAAGCAACTACATCGGAGTTCTCAAATACCACCAAACAAATTGAAGATAGTGTTTTCAAAGATAAAAAGGGCGAAGATCGGTATGGTCGTGTGAGGGGTTATGGCATTGGTCCTACACCAACACAAGTTTTTGGAATTCAAGCTCATCTAAGGAATGTAGAGAATGAGAGCCATGATCCAATGAAAGAAGAAGTTCAAAGGTTACAAGTTCAAATACAAGATATGCAAAAGAAACACGAATCCGAAATGAATGAGATAAAATTTCTATTACATAGGCTTGTCGGCCAATCCGTGAACTTAAGCTCCGAGACAAGCGATTCGCCATCAAGTTAGAAGACTATAACTTTGTTTGAGCTTTATTTTTGTAAAACTTGAAAGTACTATAGTTCTGAAATTAACTTTATATGCCAATAGATTGTTACTGTTTTGACTTAGTAACAAAATATATTGGTATAAAATTTTTATGTTAAGTGCTTTCTTACATATGCTATATGTTATTTTTGTCATTGGTTTTTGTATTATAGATGTGCATGCATAGTAAAGTTTAATTCTTGGTTGAATATATTAAACAATGATAGATCTTTTCTGATTAAAATTATAAAAATAAATAAATAAATAAATTAATAGAAACTATAATTAAATCCCGACGCACCAAAGCGTCACAATTTAGAACAATATAAGTGTCCCCAAGCAGCCTAAGAAATTAACTATTTGCCGACGCTTTAAAGCATCCCAAATAAAAAGATGGACGACGCTTTGAAGCGTCGCAATACTAAAGGGACGACGCGTTTAAGCGTTGACAAACAGCTTTTTATGTCGTCTTGTTCCAAAATAACGACCAATAGGGCGACGCTTTTATGCGTCGATCTTATATACCGACGCAAAACGAAGCGTCGGTGTTTGTGCGTCGGGCATGTTTACCGACGCTTGCAAAAGCGTCGGTAATCTTCTCCCGTCACTGTGTTTACCCGACCCACTTCCCGACGCTTTCGAAAGCGTCGGTAGCCATTTTGCCGACGCGGTGGTGCGTCGTTAAAGGATCTAAAAAGCGTCGGTAAAGACCGCTTTTTTTGTAGTGGTGGTTGGCCACCAGAATGAAGCCGAAGCAGCTATTTAAGCCATGCTCTAATTAATTAAGTCAACACAGGGAGGAGCTCTGCATTGCTTTCGGTGTGCCGAGCCATGAGCCACGTTGTACGGACATGCTACAAGTGGAGGTGCCGTGTGCGCAGTATGCATGTATGCATAGTGTGCATCGAGTATATTTTGATTTTGGGATCTTCGAAAAGAGATATCTTTGTACTCCGTCTTTTAATATTAATAAAATTTTACTCGGTTTTTGCCCATAGAGGTAGGTCAGTGACCAAAACATATAAATCTTGATTTGTTCTTTCTTTTATATTCTTATATTAATTTTTTTTTATCTATTTTTTACCGTTTCGCTTCAACATTATACATTTTGGAAATCCTAATAATAAAATTTGTACTGCTCTAAAACATGCCCTTGCACATATTTATTCAAAATTTGATTGTAAACTTTAGATTTAAGTTTAAATTTAAATTTAGATTATAAATATAAATTTAAATATAAGTAATTTTAAACTTAAATTATGATTTTGAGTATGATTTTAAATTCTAATTTTGATTTGGAATTCAAACTCACAATCTAAATTCAAAAATTGGATTCAAGATTTCAATTGAGCACTTATTGGGTTAAATATTTAAATTCATATTTTAAATTCAAATTTTAAATTTTAATTCAAATTTCAAATTTTAATTCAAACTTTTAATTCTAATTGCATTCAAATTTCAAATTTAAATTCAAAAAATTGATTTCAAATTTTAAATTCAAATTTTAAATTTCAAATTTATAGTTAAATTTTTAATTTAAATTCATTCAAATTCTGAATTTCAATTCATATTATGATTCATATTTCATTTTGAGTTTAGATTCTTGAATTCAAATTTTAAAGTCAAATTCAAATTTTTAATTCAGATTTTCAAATTAAATTAAAACTCAAATTTTAATTCAAATTCAAATTTGAATTTAAATTAAAATTTTAAATTTTTAGTTCAAACTTAAATATTTTAATTAAATGGGAAATAAACATTTAAATTTATTTTAGATTTAAATTTGAAGCAATTGGGGTGGGGAAAGATAATTTTGTAATTTTGCATAAGTTACAGAATAACGCGCAGTTTGTGATATAGGATACCCACCAGCCTGATAATATTTTTAAGGTATTTTTCACTGTTAGTAATACTGCATTACCAACCAGATTATACGGAGGATAAATCAAATACTGTACTCTGAAAAGGTTCTTGCAGGATTTCATGCAATCTTGACAGGATAACACGAATTAAATAGACTAAAATGTGATTACTTTATTTCATAAAAAATAACTTGGAAACCGAAAAATGTTATTCCATTCAACATATTTGACCATATTTCTAGCTTTCGGGCTCTATTAAAAGTTCTCATTCCAAGTCGGATATTATTTGATTACTTGTTCCAATAGTGGTCAAATATAGTCTCATAGTCTTTTTTGGGCCAATTTGCACAAAAAATCTATCGGTTTTGAGATTTTGCAAAAGTATTTCTTATTCTTTTTTAAATTTTGCATATTCGGACTGAATTTTTAATAAACTGACCAAAATATCCTTATTCCTCTTTTTCTCTCTTCTTTTTTTCACGCTCATTTTTTCTGTACGATTCGTCTTCTTCCTCCTCGCTGTTTCTTCCTCTCTTTCTACTCTCACTCTCTCCTTTTTCCTCCTCTTCCACCACCCCAGCATCAACACCGCGCTCCTCTCTCTTTCTTCGCCCGCACCTCCGCTGACGCCAACTCGGATATGGCATAGATCGCAATGCGGAGGAATACATGGCTGCGGATGGTGACAGCGACGGCGACGAGAGTGCCGGAAGGTTTGAGGACAACGGAAAGGGAGAGCGCATCGGGGCGGAGGCGGCGGCGGCTGTGACAAAGCGTGAAGGAGAAGGTGCGATAACAAAAAAGGATGCAGAGGGTGAAAAAAATAATTAAAAATATTTTTTTTCTCCTGAAAAAAACTAAAAATAAAGAAGAAAGAAGAAGAAGACGAAGTTGCACTGTTTAAGATCAAAGTTGCACTGCTTAAAAATAAGTTGCACTATTTGAAACAAAATTGCACCATAAAAAAAAATTTGTACTATTTTTTAACTAAATTGCAATGTTTGAGGCTAAATTGCACTATTTTATAAAAAGAAGAGAGAAGAAGAAGATAAAGTTACACTGTTTGATACGAAAGTTGCACTACTAGAGAATAAGTTGCACTGTTTGAGACAAAATTGCACTATTTAGAATAAGTTTGTCTCAAATAGTGCAATTTATTCTCAGACAAAATTGCACCATCTTCCACCTCCTCGCCCGCGCCCACATACTCCCCGAGCTCCACTCCCTCCACCGCCACCTCCTCCTCTGCCTCCTCTGCGGCCGCCGCCGCCGCCTTCGCCGTCACTGTCGCCGCTGCCGTCGTCTATGCCGCGGCCGTCTCCGCCGCGGCCGTCTCGATTGAAGAGCCACGCGTCTCTGCACACCTCAATCCACCAGGGGCGGCGGCAGCATCGTCAGAGATCTCGCACACGCACGTGGGGAAGCCCCTGTGGTGGTCCTCGTTGAACACGTACACGACCCCGTCGACCCCGGCGAGGAAGGCGAAGAGCGGCGCTCCTGCCGTGCAAGGGCGGAGGAGGCAGGGCCAGGTCTAGGCGTGGCGAGCGAGGTCGAAGGCGGAGAGGACGCCGGAGTAGGTGGCGAGGACGAATAGGCCGCGCCCGTGGAGGAGCGTGGCGGAGAGCCACTGGGAGGAGTAATCATGACCTTTAAGACCACAATGGCATATAAGCCTTTAGAAAGGTCTGGACAACTAGAACTCCACTTACGTCAACCAAATCATTTAATTACCAACTTTAGAAGAAAATTAAGAACATTATATGAAAGAGTATATAATTCATGAGTTTAGATGGTCGCCGTCACCATTCACGACCATGTATTCCGCCGCATCGCGATCTATATCATATCCGAGCCGGCGTCGGCGAAGGTGCGGGCGAAGTAAGAGAGAGTGCGGCGTTGACGTCGGGGTGGTGGAGGAGGAGGAGAAAGGAGAGAAAGTGGGAAGAGAAAGAGAGAAAGAAACGACGAGGAGTAAACAGACAAACCGTACGGAAAAAGAGGAGCGTGAAAACAAGAAGGGAGAGAAAAAGGAATAAGGATATTTTCGTCAATTTATTAAAAACTGGACCAAATCTGCAAAATCTAAATAGACGGTCTACTTTTGTAAAAACTCAAAACCGGATTTGTTATGCAAATTGGCCTCTTTTTTGCGGTATTGCATATTTCACTGGTATATTATTTGGTAGTTTAAAGTAAGGTATTTACGAAATTTTTTAAAAAATAACCCTAACAATTTTTATAATTTTAAAAATAGTCCTCTTAAAAAAAATTATAAAAATAGGCTTAGAGTTTGCCAGGTCAGCAAAAACAATGTATGCGGTGAATGGTTCACCGCTTTCAGTAAGCGGTGAACCATTTACCGCGTTCATAGGCCTCTGACATTTTGAAAAAATAAAAAATAGTTGGGGGGATAATGAAGTAAGCGGTAAATTGTTCACCGCTTATGAAAGCGGTGAACCATTCACCGCCTTTGAAAGCGGTGCACTGTTTACCGCATTTATATGCGGTAAATGGTTCCCCGCTTTCATTAGCCTTACCCCTCCCGCCTGAACCCTTCCTCCTTCTTCCTCACTCATCTCCCCGAGCCCTCCTCCCTGTGTGGCTTCCTCTCCCCCCGAGCCCCCCTGGCAGCGCCGTTGCCGCAGCCGCCGCCGCCGACGTCGCCGCCGCCGTGGTGCCCACATTTTTCCCACATTGTCTCAATTACTTTGTAGGTGAGAAATTTAGAAAAAATTATGTTATTTCTTAGGGCATGTTTGGTTCATGATTGAAATAGGAATGGGAAATGGAATGGGATTGCTTTGGAATGGGAAATGGAATGATTAATCATCCAAAAATGTTTGGTTCATTATCGGAATGGAAATCTAAAATTTTTGAAAGAGCTTTTTGATTAAGAGAGAGGAAAGTGATGAAGGGAGAGGAGGGAAGGTGTTGGTGAAAGAGGATTTTGAGTAGATATGATTTCATAGTCTAAAATAGGTGAACCAAACATGCCCTTAGAGTAGATATGATTTCTTCTCTCTGAATGATATTGAAATTTCTACTTGATCTGAAAATCCAGTTGATCTTAAATTAGGTCATATTTTGTAGCGTGCATTGTATATTGAAAATTATAATTGATTTATGAAATTGATAATTATCTTTATATTAGGAAATTGATTGTAAATGAGTCAAATATTAGTATGACTACTTTAGTTTACAAATTTTATAATTTTTTGCAAGTTAGGATGACGCGTAGTAAAGTGGCCATTAACGTTCATTGGAATGGACACGTAGTGGTGCAAGATGGCATTCCACAGTATATTGGCGGTCGTAAGAAATTAAGTGGCATCCCAGTCGATATTACATTTACGGAATTCGAGAGAAAAATATATAGATTGACTGATATTCCTAGAGATGAGTATCGTCTAATTATCAAAGTACGATATTCGATCGGGGGAAATCAATTCGATGTGGGTGACGTTACGGGCGATGACTCATTGTATGGTATGATGGCGTTGTCGGAGAACTGTGCATGTTTGGTAATTTTTGTTGAAAAATAGATAGTTGTAACTCAGGGGTATTATTCAAGAATGTTAAATAGTGATTTTGATGTGGATGTATTATCCCCTGGCCCCGGAAGAAAATCCATCCGTGCTGACATTGGAGCAGGAGCTGATGCACCTAGGTTAGTTTTGCAAAATCTGATTTTCGTATAGTTATTTTGATTTAAGAAATGTTTAGATTGCTTTCTCCAATCAATTGCAGAGAGTACGAAGTTCCAAATGTAGTTGTTGGTGGCCGTCCTTCCCTCCCACATACTACTCATCATGCCACGGCATCTAGTTCTCATGCCCCACTGGACGGACAACAAGGTGTCCCATGTGAAGAAGGGTTAGAATATACTATAATTTATTTAATCACAAAATTATGTCTTTTGTTCCGAAATAAATAATTACGACAAAATTACAGATTTCCTGCCTCTCATGATCTGCATGACTTTGGATCTTATCCATTGGGAAGCGAGTATGATGGGATAGAAAATCAGGTGGAGGTAGCTGAAGACGATTACCATACTGATCGAGAGGGTATTGAACATGAACCTTGGAATTTGGCCTTAAGTGAGAATATCGTAGCGGAAGGTCGCCACAGTGATGCAGATCATGATGGCGGACTAGGAGCCTCGCAGATATTATATGCGCTGAGATTGATGATCCAACCGCCAATAATGAATGCGTTGATGATCCAGATGAAGGTGCAGAGTTTATAGATCATCCAGAGCATTTTGTAGAGGATGCTGATTGGATGGACCAGTATGTGGTCGATAACAGTGAATTTGATCGTTCACAGATTGAGCAGTGCCCTCCTAGTGTTGATGGCTCATGGGTTGGTCGAGTATTTCGCGATAAACCAAGTTTATTGCACACTCTAGGGGAATGGCATATTGCTCACAACGTACAAATGAAAGTAATAAAGTCGACGACAAAAGCTTATACAGTGAAATGCATGGTAGATACATGTCATTGGAGACTACATGCTTCGGTGCCAAAAGATGCGAGTTATTTTAGAGTCAAAACATATACCGGGCCACATACCTGTTTAGTTTCGGTGCTTAACACTACACATCGGAACTGCACTTCATCTCTTATATGTCGACATATTCTTCCATCATTGAGGGTGAAGCTTACTTTGACGCCGGCAGAAATAAAAGAAAAGGTGTGTACTGAATTGCATGTAGACATACCTTATTCGAAGGCGTGGCAGGCTAGAAGTAAAGCTTTGCAGATCATTTACGGGGGTTGGGAGGAGTCGTACAGCGATCTTGGTCGCTTCCTATCTACACTACAACGCGTGAATCCTTGGACTCAATGACGTCTTGATCCTAAAATACTACCGAATGGCGTTCGGCAGTTTGGACAACTATTTTGGGCATTCGGACCGTCAATTAATGGGTTTTCTTTTTGTCGACCATTGTTGAGCATTGATGGAACTCATATGTATGGAAAGTATCAAGGGCATGCGTTGATCGCGACGGGTGTAGATGCAAATAATGGCCTTTATCCGTTGGCTTTTGCTATTTGCGAGGGAGAGAATGCGGCTAGTTGGCGTTGGTTTTTACGACATTTAAAGGTATTCGTGACACGTGATCGATCTATTTGTCTTATTTCAGACCGCTTTCCTGGGTTAAAAGAGATTGTTGCAGAGGAGTTTCCAAGAAGCGAGGGACATGCTCACCGTTGGTGCCTCCGCCATATAAAGGCAAATATGAAAAAAGCCGGATTTAAAAATGAAAACGTGCTCAATAAATTTTATACGGGTATAGAAAGTGCTGCAACTTCAAGAGAATATTACGAGCATAAGGATCAGTTGAAAGAAATGCATCCGGGAGCTTGGCATTGGGTGCACGAGCTCCAAGGAGAAAGGGAATATTGGGCTTGGGCATTTGATGGAGGCCGGCGTTTTGGGGCAATGACGACAAATCGATCAGAGAGTTTAAATGGAGTGCTTAAAGGTGTACGTGGTTTACCTATTACGGCATTTGTGGCCGCTACATTTTATAAGGTGAACAATTATTTTGTAAAGCGTCGTGAGAAGGGTGAGACATACTCAACAGTGTTGGCACCAAAACAGGAGGCACTAATTAGAGGTTGTATGACAATCGCAAGAGGACACCGTGTGCATCGCTTCGAAGTAAACGAGTTTCAAGTTGTTACTGGAAATAGAGAATATGAAGTGATTCTTGATGGGAGAAGCTCGACTTGTTCATGCCGAGAGTTTGAACTCACTGGGATACCATGCTCACATCTTCTAGCTGTATGCAGTAATGGTCAAATGAACATTGACTACTATAGTCTGTGTTCTGAATGGTATACATGTGAGTATTATCGTGGTGCTTATACCCCTCAATTTCACCATGTTCCTGACAAAAGAAGCTGGCCACGCCCTCAAGGACCACCACTGGCGCCCCCACCTATCAGGAGAAAGAAAGGCCGTACAAGATCCACTCGTATTCGAAACGCCATGGACGAGACAGAAGGAATGCGAAGAACTACGTGCACTATCTGTAAACAGCAAGGACATTATAGGACGACATGTCCAAGTAATCAAGATAGAACAAATTAAGGCCGTAGACGTAGAGATTTAGGTTGTTTGCTTATATTTGACTACCGACAATATTTTTATTTTTAAATTTATCCTTTAATGTTTAAATTAATGGTCACTAATTTGTATACTTTATTTCGTAGATGGACGATCACAAGGAGCCCGGGCCAGTTGATCCATCAGTTATGTCAGACCAGGCTAGGCATCGTTCGAGCTTCGTGCGCGCAGAGGTATAGCTAGTTATGCATGCATAGTTAAGTTCATAATTTACATGCTACTTTATATACTAATTTAAAAAGTAAAAGTAATCTTACAGGGATATGCGCCAGTTCAGTTTACGGAGCATGGCCGTAAACTGAACACATGGACGGTCGAGCATCCGGGGGTGATAGAGCACTTACGTCATGCTGGATTTTTTTACGTCTCCCGACTCAGACGAGTACAGCTTGATCAGGCTCTCTTAGGGGCGTTGACGGAGCGATGGAGGTCCGAGACACAGACATTCCATCTACGTCATGGAGAGATGACGGTTACGCTACGTGACGTGGTCGTTATAGCTGGACTTCGAGTCCATGGGGAGCCGGTCACTGGACGTGTTTCATTTGATGTAGTACACTGAACTTTAGCAAATTACGGAGTTCTAGTGAGAGAATAGTGCCTTATACTATTCTGGAGTTTTGGGTTGAGTTTGGTGAGCTTCGGAGTGTTTTCGGGACTTGAAAAGGGCGAAAACGGACTCCGGAGAGCAAATTCTGCATAAAGTGCAGAATTTGTACTGCATTCGGGTACTGGAATTGGCATACCGGAATGCACTGCGTACCGGTACTGGAATTGGCATACCGGAATGCACTGCATTCGGGTACTGGAATTGGCATACCGGAATGTGGTTGCGCAGCTTGCTGGCCGAAGCTCGGGTTTTGCAAATTTTGCACAGTATACCGGTATACACATGCGCATACCGGTATACAGTGCTGCAGAATGCATTTTGTGCAGTTTTGCAATTTTGGCTTTGTGAGGGGCCTAGTTGGATTTTGTGCATTGGGTTAAGTACCCCTTCACCCCCTCTTGTGTTGTTTTGGCTGAGGCTTGGAGGAGAAGGAGAGGTAGGTAGGGTTTTTTCCTCTCTCTCTCTCTAGATTTTCTCTCCCAAACCCTTGAAATCTTGGGTTTTGATCTCTTTTCTCTTCTCCTTTTGCTTGTTGCTTGCTAGAGGAGCTTGTGGCTTGTGAGGAGAGCTTGTTGGAGGATGGATCTTCAACCCTAGCTTGTGTGAGCTTGAGTGGAAGCTTGATTTGAGGTTAGTAAACCCTTTTACAACCTCTAATTGTGTTTTGCATGAGATTTGCTTAGAAAACCTAGTTTCTTGAAAATTAGGATTTTATTTGGAGTTTCTTGAATGAGAGCTCTTGAGGTGGAATTGATGGGTGTAGAATGTTGTTGTAGGTTAGATTGGAAGATCTCTAACCTCCAATGGGACTTAGAACAAGTTTTACTTGCTCAAGGTAATTTCCACCCATTTACCTCATTGATTTTTGGTGGTTTTCGAAATTGCTTGTTCGATGCCCCTAACCCCTTGGAAAATTATCTTAGGGTATGAGAAGCTCGGGGGACAACTTCGTTTCGAAGTACTGCGAGGTTTCGTCGGGTATCCGGTGGGTTTGACCTCACCGAAATGGGTGAACTCCCCCTATGTCTCCTATCTTGTTATAGGATTAATTAGATGCATAATTATGTTAATTATGGCATGGTGATAATTGTGATCGCATGAGACATGCAAGTTGTTTATGAAAAATGCATATTTCATATAGTATGGCATTATGAGAATATTATGCATGCTAGGGTATTGGCACTATTAGTGTAATGACGCATTAGGAAATGCTAAGTATACTATGCATGCTAGGGATGAGCATCATTTGAGACACCACTTGAGTGGTGGACTAGTGAACTCTCTTGCATACCAAAAAGTATGCTTGTATAGAGAAAAGAGGAATTATGGCAAATGCAATATATGTATGTTTGTATAGGGAAAAGAGAGGATTTGATATATGCAGGATAAGTTGTTGCACCTCATTTAGGTGGGCAACTTTGACGGGCATCATTGGCTTTGGCTCGACCTTTTGGTCGTGGATTGATTCCATGTTTAAGACATGAGGAATGGAATTCTATTTGCATTGATAATTGTAAATGGTTGAACGTGAATCCATTGGGTTATTTAAACACTTGCATGATAGTTTTATACTCTATGAAGTAGAGGTTGTTGTAGCTTATGCATGGCATGAATATGGACTCGTTGGCATTGTAGAATGCATGGATTATAGCATTAGAGAATGCATGACATATGGCATTTGTAGAATGCATGGATTATAGCATTAGAGAATGCACGATTTATGGAATTAGAATAATGCATAGTTTTGGCATTAGTGGAATGCATAGTACATGACATTAGAATAATGCATGGTTTATGAACTTAGTAAACAAAGAGATGAACAGTTACATGTTAGAGACATGGACATATTGGTAGGGACATACCATCGAACATTGAGAACAACATGATGATGTTGACATTTAGCATATTGGCTATTGAATGTAGTAAACATAAAGTGACATGTTTTGACATAACGTGAAATTAAGCTTATGATATTACTATGGTTGATTGTTGCTTGTGGCCACTATGCTTATTCACACATGCTTGTGAGGGTCGCTCCCTACAAGCCGGCACTCCGGAGTTGGCCTCGAGACAGTTGTTTCGCCCGTGTGTTAGAGAGAGAGCCGAAATGGAACCGCCGTGGGTAAGGCTCACCGAAGCGTGAGGTGTTGACTACCACGGAGCCATTAGGCACGGCACAAGATGAACATCCCGCTATTATATTATTTTATGGCTACACAGTTATGGTGTATGCAAGGTGAATATTCATATGGTAAGAGGTTATTTTAACCGGAATGTGACTTTTGACACCCTAATCAATTAATGCATTACATGTAGTGTATGGACATAGTATAGGGTGGTGACTTTGTGGCATTACATGTAGTGAACATAACCTTCATATTGTTGAGAACAAGTCACATAGTTCATACATGTAGTAGCAAATTGAATATACATTACATACTTGTAGTTGGAGACAAGTCCTATGTGTAATAGTAAAACTTGACATATAGTGAGTTATTACATTAGAGCTTATGAAACTGATCATGGCATTAATTTGACATGCATGTAAACCATGAAATTAATTGTTGAGCATATGACAATAGAGCATGTTCATGTTCATGTAGATGGTTTAGTCATTGGAGGCATGATAGTTGTAGAACTATCTGTTTAGCATTTAATATTTATGCTTTATGTTTCTGTTGAAACTATCTTGCCTCAGTTGACCTAGCGGTGTAATTCGCCACTCTCGGCAGCTTACCCACTGAGAACTATTGAATAATAGTTCTCATCCCCCTGGGGTTTGTTGTTTTTATTTCAGAGCCTTCCGCAGCAGGAGAGGCTTGGGATCGCGGCGAGGGGTTAGCAGCTAGCTAGAGCCTCTACGGTGTTGTCGTTGTAGGCATACCATGTTGTCCTTTCATTGTATTTTATATGAAAGGTGTATAGATGTTTGGTTGATCTATTGTTGATAAGATGTATAATGCTATTGTATATCTTGAGATTTTAGTTGTGTGGATTTTATTTTAGATGTAGAACTATGTTCTCGCTCTGATTACCCTGTTTAGGATGTATTCTTTATCCTACTTGATGGTTGTTAGCATAGACGCCTTGTGTACATTGTGTTGTTTGAGGTACACGGCGGGTCTGTGCACGTGCCTGGTAGGCTCCCACGAGGGCCCGGGGCGTGACAGATTATAGTGGTATCAGAGCCTAGGGTTGAGTCTTAGTGGACCTAGTAAACCTTAGGCAGGTTGGACGATAAGGAATAGGAACGTGAGAGACGAGATCTCTTGTGACTTATTGGCGAAAGTATTATGATTGGGTCATTTCTAAAGCTCCAAAGGTGTTGGAGTTAGATCGGAGTGAACCACTTCTATACCCTTGGAGGGTCACGTTGGCGGCCGACAACGTGACATCGGGGAATAGTGGGAGTCCACTTCATTACTTTCGCATGATTGGGGTTATAGTCTTGTGTGGGGATGCGTTGGCGTGGGGTGTTTCACCTGCGCATGTTTTGCTTGTTGCAGCTTGAGTGGCGATCGACGCACTCGAGGGCGGCCGAGGCAGCCGAGACGGGACTTCTGCATCCTCCGGATTTGGTGAGACCCTGAAGTTGAGAGAGCAACTGGTAAATTCAGCGAGTGTGGTGGACGGCGATCAATTATGATGTTACTCCAAGTTGAGGCTTTGTGCCGGCAGACGAGAGGATTAAGCGACTGGAAGACTCGATGATCCAGTTGGCAGCCGACTACAGGAAGTTTTGTGAGAATGCGGATCGCACCTTGATAAGGGCGAGAGACGTGGAGACCGTCGTGGACGGCAAAAGAAGCTACTAAGAGTGGCGAGTCTAATGTAAGAGGACAATCAAAGTGATCAAGGAGAAATTGATCTCGAGAAGGTGGACCTTTAGCAGGATATTTATGGAACGTCAAATCGTCATCGACTATTGTGACGTGTGAGCGGTAGAGCTGTGAGTGCCCGATGATACTCTTGGAGTAGGGGCAAGTACTCTCTTCGTGGCCAGGTGGGCCATTCCCAGTTGGAGTGTTTGAGGAGAACAGTGTCGATAATATTGGGATCGACTTCGCGCGGTCGACTTTGGATATGTGCGTGTCTGCATGACGGGCGAATGATGACGCAGCGACGATGGAGGTTGTCGCAGCTCGGAGTATTGGAGTTGTTTGTTGTTCGGTATGATTGTGGTTTTGGATCGGCTGTTTGCCGAATGCTTGGTAGGGAACTTGTTTCCCTTGATGCTTGCATATCGAGTGGTCCTGAGTGTTTGGACTTGAGAGTATTGTTCTTGTACTCCGTTGGTTTTGGATGTTTTGTTCGCCAACGAAGCAATTGGCTTTATTTGGCTGAGAGCGTATAGTTCTAATTTGAATTTGGGCTGGCTCTTCGGCTATTTGATTGCCGATGAGTGTGTGAGCCGAGCAGTAGTGCTTTGGGATCTTGGACACGAAATAGTGTTTTCAGAGGGCGTGGAAATTCGTTAATTGCGATGATTGTTTCACCTGCCCCAGCCTGGTTGTTGGCTGAGTGAGCGTGTGGCCTTTGGGGCCGCCACCTTTGGTAGGGGTAGAGAATCCTCAAAGGTGAGGATGTCTCTTGTGAGGGAGTTGCTTGTGCAATCCCGGTTGTGTTGCGAGAGTTGAAGGCTTGGTCTGGAGACCTCTTTTGCCTAGTGTTTTCTCTTGTGGAACATCGATCTCATTTGTTTTATGTGGATGGGTCATTTCGACTATGAGTCGACTATCGTGAACTCGGTAGGGTTACGATCCGGATATGCACCCGTAGTTGGGATCGGTTGATCTGTTTGATCAAGCTCCACAAATTCTGGTTTTATTCGAGGGTAGTGGCAATCTGAGTACTACTCTCGTTGAGTTGAGTTTGAGTTTGAACCGAGGGTAACTTGTTGACTCGGTGTAGACATTACGAAATTGTCGTGATGTCGTTCGAGCTGTTGATGCTCTTGTGTGCTGTGATGTTTGGCCCTTCTGGGTGTCTTTGTCCCTGTGCGCATCGACGACATGTTGGAAGTCGAGAGGTGATGAAGACCATGAAGATTCCTTGAATGAGGTTTGCAAGTGCTTCAGATGGAAAGCGTGCTGATCTGGTTGTGAGGACTAGCGTCCCTTGGCAGTTGATGCCAAAGTGGTTATGATTGGAGATCTCAAGGAAATCAACCATCCATAGTGGATTGAGACAAGCGGATGTGATCGAAGTTCAAACTTCCTAGTTTGATTGGATGTTATGGATATTGGTGGAGAGATTACCTAGTTATCTACTCCCTTTTCTGGACTCACACATTAAGGGATTAAACCTTTTGGGAAGATATGTGTGAGAGGAGTTTCTTGGAACCGTTGGTGTGATCGATGACCGCCAACCTTGGTTACCCCGAAGGTGGGCTTTTTGTTTTGTAGTTGTGTTTCTCTCTACGGATTGAGTTGCACTTTGGTGTAAAATAGAAAGGTAGGGTTAACCTTTCAGCAAGTGAGAGAATGCAAGAGGATTTGCCAAATTGTGATTTGGAAATGATTGCCATGGCATTTGCTTGGAAAATGTGGCAAGTTTATGTATTGTTAGTGGTATGAAGTGCACCCAGATCTTAATGTTGGAGATATCTCGATACTCAAGGAAATGAGTTGAAGCTGTGAAAACAGGTTAGAGGCTGGTGTACTAGAGATATCGATGAGATGAGTATTATGGATTGATATCTATCCTTTGGATCGGATCACGGGAGTTAGCCTTGATCCCGACTGGTAAATGGTGCAATTGAGACCAAGAGTGCAGTGACTGATGGATTCCTAGTGGATTGTCAAAAAGTGTCTTGATGATGGAATTGACAAGTTGCACCGGTGATAGCAGGATTTATGTGATATGTTAAGTGAAGGCTATCGACTTAGTATAGATAGAGGATGATTACCGGAGGTTCCGGAATTGGATTGTCTCGCTTCTAAGCTAGACGTAATGATCGTCGAGAGGTTGTGAATAGGAGTAACTATTCACCTGAGTTGGATTGAGAAAATTTTGCACAAGTATACTTGGGCAATTTGTGTGATTGCATAGGGCGTCTAGCTCTATCATTTTGGAATTTGGACCATTGGATGACTCTCGGCGAGAGATGGAATTTTTGGACATCTGAATCTGATGATTGGATTGTGATACTTGGTTAAGAAAATCCAAGAGTTTATGTTTGAGGAATCTAAGTTCAGATTCTTTGGATTATTTGAGACCCTAAGGCAATGGGCCTAGTGGCATGCCGAGTTGTTTTACTTCAGATCTACTGAAGGTATATGAAGTGTGTGGACGCCCCGAGTGAGTATTGGAATTCTACCCCGAAGGTGGATGTCGTATCTTTAGAGCTACATGAAGAGCTAAACTTCAAGGAGCATTGTTGTGGATTGGACTTGTGGATTGTAGGAATTTGGAATTATCACTATTCCTACTACAAGATGCTTTGGAGCAACATCTTGGACACGATGCTTGGTGTGAGAGCTGGAGGCTTCACTGCGAGGATGATGTTCTTATCTCCTCTGGATTGTTGTTTGTTTGTTGTTGTTGATCCGTAGTTTCGCGGACGAAACTCCTTTTTAGGAGGGGAGTATGTAGTACACTGAACTTTAGCAAATTGCGGAGTTCTAGTGAGAGAATAGTGCCTTATACTATTCTGGAGTTTTGGGTTGAGTTTGGTGAGCTTCGGAGTGTTTTCGGGACTTGAAAAGGGCGAAAACGGACTCCGGAGAGCAAATTCTGCAAAAAAATGCAGAATTTGTACTGCATTCGGGTACTGGAATTGGCATACCGGAATGCACTGCGTACCGGTACTGGAATTGGCATACCGGAATGCACTGCATTCGGGTACTGGAATTGGCATACCGGAATGTGGTTGCGCAGCTTGCTGGCCGAAGCTCGGGTTTTGCAAATTTTGCACAGTATACCGGTATACACATGCGCATACCGGTATACAGTGCTGCAGAATGCATTTTGTGCAGTTTTGCAATTTTGGCTTTGTGAGGGGCCTAGTTGGATTTTGTGCATTGGGTTAAGTACCCCTTCACCCCCTCTTGTGTTGTTTTGGCTGAGGCTTGGAGGAGAAGGAGAGGTAGGGTTTTTTCCTCTCTCTCTCTCTAGATTTTCTCTCCCAAACCCTTGAAATCTTGGGTTTTGATCTCTTTTCTCTTCTCCTTTTGCTTGTTGCTTGCTAGAGGAGCTTGTGGCTTGTGAGGAGAGCTTGTTGGAGGATGGATCTTCAACCCTAGCTTGTGTGAGCTTGAGTAGAAGCTTGATTTGAGGTTAGTAAATCCTTTTACAACCTCTAATTGTGTTTTGCATGAGATTTGCTTAGAAAACCTAGTTTCTTGAAAATTAGGGTTTTATTTGGAGTTTCTTGAATGAGAGCTCTTGAGGTGGAATTGATGGGTGTAGAATGTTGTTGTAGGTTAGATTGGAAGATCTCTAACCTCCAATGGGACTTAGAACAAGTTTTACTTGCTCAAGGTAATTTCCACCCATTTACCTCATTGATTTTTGGTGGTTTTCGAAATTGCTTGTTCGATGCCCCTAACCCCTTGGAAAATTATCTTAGGGTATGAGAAGCTCGGGGGACAACTTCGTTTCGAAGTACTGCGAGGTTTCGTCGGGTATCCGGTGGGTTTGACCTCACCGAAATGGGTGAACTCCCCCTATGTCTCCTATCTTGTTATAGGATTAATTAGATGCATAATTATGTTAATTATGGCATGGTGATAATTGTGATCGCATGAGACATGCAAGTTGTTTATGAAAAATGCATATTTCATATAGTATGGCATTATGAGAATATTATGCATGCTAGGGTATTGGCACTATTAGTGTAATGACGCATTAGGAAATGCTAAGTATACTATGCATGCTAGGGATGAGCATCATTTGAGACACCACTTGAGTGGTGGACTAGTGAACTCTCTTGCATACCAAAGTATGCTTGTATAGAGAAAAGAGGAATTATGGCAAATGCAATATATGTATGTTTGTATAGGGAAAAGAGAGGATTTGATATATGCAGGATAAGTTGTTGCACCTCATTTAGGTGGGCAACTTTGACGGGCATCATTGGCTTTGGCTCGACCTTTTGGTCGTGGATTGATTCCATGTTTAAGACATGAGGAATGGAATTCTATTTGCATTGATAATTGTAAATGGTTGAACGTGAGTCCATTGGGTTATTTAAACACTTGCATGATAGTTTTATACTCTATGAAGTAGAGGTTGTTGTAGCTTATGCATGGCATGAATATGGACTCGTTGGCATTGTAGAATGCATGGATTATAGCATTAGAGAATGCATGACATATGGCATTTGTAGAATGCATGGATTATAGCATTAGAGAATGCACGATTTATGGCATTAGAATAATGCATAGTTTTGGCATTAGTGGAATGCATAGTACATGACATTAGAATAATGCATGGTTTATGAACTTAGTAAACAAAGAGATGAACAGTTACATGTTAGTGACATGGACATATTGGTAGGGACATACCATCGAACATTGAGAACAACATGATGATGTTGACATTTAGCATATTGGCTATTGAATGTAGTAAACATAAAGTGACATGTTTTGACATAACGTGAAATTAAGCTTATGATATTACTATGGTTGATTGTTGCTTGTGGCCACTATGCTTATTCACACATGCTTGTGAGGGTCGCTCCCTACAAGCCGGCACTCCGGAGTTGGCCTCGAGACAGTTGTTTCGCCCGTGTGTTTAGAGAGAGCGCCGAAATGGAACCGCCGTGGGTAAGGCTCACCGAAGCGTGAGGTGTTGACTACCACGGAGCCATTAGGCACGGCACAAGATGAACATCCCGCTATTATATTATTTTATGGCTACACAGTTATGGTGTATGCAAGGTGAATATTCATATGGTAAGAGGTTATTTTAACCGGAATGTGACTTTTGACACCCTAATCAATTAATGCATTACATGTAGTGTATGGACATAGTATAGGGTGGTGACTTTGTGGCATTACATGTAGTGAACATAACCTTCATATTGTTGAGAACAAGTCACATAGTTCATACATGTAGTAGCAAATTGAATATACATTACATACTTGTAGTTGGAGACAAGTCCTATGTGTAATATTAAAACTTGACATATAGTGAGTTATTACATTAGAGCTTATGAAACTGATCATGGCATTAATTTGACATGCATGTAAACCATGAAATTAATTGTTGAGCATATGACAATAGAGCATGTTCATGTTCATGTAGATGGTTTAGTCATTGGAGGCATGATAGTTGTAGAACTATCTGTTTAGCATTTAATATTTATGCTTTATGTTTCTGTTGAAACTATCTTGCCTCGGTTGACCTAGCGGTGTAATTCGCCACTCTCGGCAGCTTACCCACTGGGAACTATTGAATAATAGTTCTCATCCCCCTGGGGTTTGTTGTTTTTATTTCAGAGCCTTCCGCAGCAGGAGAGGCTTGGGATCGCGGCGAGGGGTTAGCAGCTAGCTAGAGCCTCTACGGTGTTGTCGTTGTAGGCATACCATATTGTCCTTTCATTGTATTTTATATGAAAGGTGTATAGATGTTTGGTTGATCTATTGTTGATAAGATGTATAATGCTATTGTATATCTTGAGATTTTAGTTGTGTGGATTTTATTTTAGATGTAGAACTATGTTCTCGCTCTGATTACCCTGTTTAGGATGTATTCTTTATCCTACTTGATGGTTGTTAGCATAGACGCCTTGTGTACATTGTGTTGTTTGAGGTACACGGCGGGTCTGTGCACGTGCCTGGTAGGCTCCCACGAGGGCCCGGGGCGTGACATTTGATTTGGTACATACATGTGAGGTCCTGCTCGGGATACAGCCAGTTGATGTTGTCGCCGGTCAAATCCGCTTGGACTGGTTGTTTCAGCATTTCCATCATGTCCCTTTGGATGCTCCACCGGCCGTGGTTGCAGCAGCTGCACGAGCGTACATTTTATTTCAAATTGGATGTAGTTTATTTCCGAACCCCACCGGATATCGAGTTCACCTGAAGTGGCTACCTCTACTTGAGGACTTCGACTTATGCGGAGGTCTAGCTTGGGGTGCAGCTATCTTGGCCCATCTCTATCGGGCATTAGGGAATGCCTCTATGAACGGAAAGGCTGAGTGTTGTGCTTTTGGTACACTATTACAGGTAAAATGACTAATTCACTAGTTTTTGAGATGTTAACTTAGTTTATTTTACTAACTTTTTAGTTGACTATTTTTGGTTTTTAGATCTGGGCGTGGGACTATATACACATTGGCGGTCCCGATAGAGTTGGAGCTCCACCATATCTCCATGATTGTCCTTTGGGTTGTCGGTATGCTATATATTTAAATATAATATAACATTTGTAAAAAAAACTTATTTTATCGATTTATTACAAAATAATAACATATATTACTAATCACTTCTTGCAGGTGGAACACGGGATTGAGATTTCGTGGAAATGTCAGGGCGACTGACATTGAGTTTTACCGCGATGAGCTGGATCAGCAGAGAGAGTCGCAAGTACGTACAGATTTATTGAATTAAATACACGCACATTCATTTTAAAATTTTATATTCATTTTATTTTATCTTATTTTATACACTTGTATAGGTTACATGGATGCCTTATACGGAGGATGTTTTGAATGGTCTTCCTGCTTTTTGTCTTGAGGGCTCTGCAGTCTGGCGATCGAGAACTTACTTGATATGCTACCATATTGTGGAGCTACATGTACCTGATAGAGTACTACGCCAGTTTGGGTTGCTGCAGCATATACCGGAGCCCGTAGAGGCTGTACAGAGGATCACATCGCATGGTAGGTCAGGCGAGGACTGGGCAGCTTTTCATGCTCTGTATATTCAGCAGTGGGCAGATCGTCTGGAGCATATTGCAGAGCAGAGTGCTTTCGTCGATCCAGATCCAGTACAAGCCACCTCTGTGTACATGCAGTGGTACTGGAGAATCACGAGGAGGTGGATTTCTCGTCCTGTACAGCGGCCTCCACTCTCTTTTCTGCCGCGCGGGCATGTTGAGCAAACATTGGTAAGATAATTTTATATTATCATTTATTTTAATATAAAGATATCTAATATATATAAATATATATATTTATACAGGTGGATGCTATGCGGCATACTGTTAGGCGTCTTGGACATTTGATGGATGATCCTCCGGAGCCATTTAGAATGATGGATGCTCTAGCACATGTGAGATGGGATCTCGAGAGTGTGTTAGAGAGCCTTCCGACATTACCAGTGACAGGGCATCCAGATATTCCTTCTCCGACTTTTCATGACCGCGGTGATACGCCTGCATATGATTTTCCATCGACATCCAACCCGGCTCATCCATCTGACGTCCCCTCGACATCGGAACTTTAGTTTGATATCCCGTCAGCCTCTATCCCTCCATGTGATATTCCATCTACGTCGGACATCCCATCTACGTCGGACATTCTACCTACATCGGACATTCCATCTACGTCGGAGGTACCCTATCTTGATATTCCATTCACGTCTATCCCACCCTCCGATGTTCCATCCACATCGGAGGTTCCTCGCGATGATATTGTATATCGACGTAGGCGACGACGACAGGCTCATATTGCCACTGAGCTTATAGTTGAGTCGCAGCCTCCGATAGTGCCATCAGCCATTGATACGCAAGAGATAGAGCCGATTGTCGAGGGCATCGCCATCGAGCATATTGATCAGATGCATGGCATTGAGCCCGTGCATCCTGAGATAGAGCATGATATGCATATTCAAGGACGAGGTCGAGGACGCGGACGTGGACATGGACGTGGCAGGGGACGAGGGCGAGGACGAGGGCACGTGAGAGGCATCGAGAGGGCTTGATTTTATTGTAATTTTTTGGATTCTCATGTATATTTGATATTTTTGATCTTTTGGACATGAATTTTTTTTAGCATTATCTCAGTTTATTTATATTGAAGTGTGCTGTGCTTAAATTGTGATTGATATTAGTATGAATGAATTAATTTACTTTTTATTGTAATTGAAATGTTTGGTCAAAGTTTTACTTTGTAAAAATGTGGGGATTTTTGCAAGCATACACTGCTATGGGATGGAAAAAGAAGAGATGCGGTGAACCATTCACCGCATTTAAATGCGGTGAACGATTCACCGCTTTAGGAGACGGTGAACCATCCACCGTCTTTAAATGCGGTGAATGAATCACCGCGTTTCTTGTTTTTTTTGCACTTTCCCATTTAAACAAGAAGACGGTGAATGGTTCACCGCCTTCTCAGGATTTTCAAATTTTGTGAAAGCGGTGAACCATTTACCGCTTTCATTTGAAAGCGGTAAACGGTTCACCGTCTTTACGTAAATCAGCCAGCCCCTCGCCTACGTGTCAACTCCAGATCTATTTTTGTAAATTTTAGTTTTATGGGTCTATTTTTACAATAAAGATTTTGAAGAGGGTTAGTAGGCTAAATCCTCCGGTATTTACTCTCATATAATTTCTATTTGAGGGAAAGACTCTGAATCGAAGACATGACCCCAGTAACAGTGCCACCACCTGAACTAAGAGAGAGAAAATAATGCTGTCAAAGTGGGAGCGCACATTTAGGGCCCTTTTTGACTACTCTATATGAAGAAAAAAAATTAAAAAATATTGTATTAAATTAAAATTTGAATTCAAAATTTATGTATTCAAAATAATAATATTTCAATCATAAAAACACTTCATATATATATCTCTTTGAATGAACTATTTATTATAAAATAATCTAACATATTTATCTTATCTTTACTATTTAAACGGTTACTGTGTAATCAGATTGTTGATCCGATAAATATTCAATCAGCATTTTATCTAAATAAAATAATTTGCTCCGACCTAATTTTCTGGATAAATTTTTTTGTCAGGATCCAATTTTTTTTGGGCCAGACGGTTTCGGTCAACCAAGTTAGGCCGTATTTTTGCCACCCCTAGGAATAGCTACATTTTGGATCAGGAATAGATCCATTCTTGTTTTGAAATGGAGGTACAATGTGTTGGAGAAATTATTATTATTTTTAGGTACTAGGTTTTGTTTATATTTCTTGACGATATAATTTACGTGGACAAATCACACCAGTAGTTCCTGACTTACCACTCAAGTTTCCTTTTGGTCTTTGAACTTTCAATTTCAACCTTCAAGACCCTAAAGTTATAATAAAGTTCCTATTTAGTCCCTAAAATTTTCAGAAATGTTTCATTTTGGTCTTTACCTTAGAATAAAAATTGTTACATGCATTTAATACATCTGTATGTTCATATACTATAGTTCAACATTCTGATTTAATAGAGTTTGAAAAATGGTACCCCAGGTGCCTTCAATCGCATAAAACTTGAACGAAAAACGCTAACAACACAAAAACAATGCTAAATGCGCATTACAATATTACAAACTTTGTATTCGATGGAAAAGAAGCCAAACTTATTGAAAGAAGGGCAAAAGAGCATACCCTCTTGGGTTGAATTGATGAAAATATATAGTACAAGAGATAGGTCTACTATAGTAACATTGCCTACTATAGTAATACTACAACTAGGATTACATACCATATAATCCTACTCTATATATGATAATAATATACAGTATCCTAATATACCATAAGATACTAAATATATCGTAACATATACTAAATATATCGTAACATCCCCCCGCAAGCTAAGCATCCACTGGCCGGATGCGAAGATTGAGCCGCAAAGCCGAAAATCGAGAAGGTGACAAAGGCTTTGTGAAAATATCAGCAAGTTGCTTATCAGAAGAGATGTGAACCAATTCTAAATCACCAGACTGGACTTTTTCGCGCAAGAACTGATGGTCAAGCTCAATGTGCTTCGTTCGAGCATGGAGAACAGGATTGGCCGCAAGATAAGTCGTGCTGAGATTATCACAATAGATGCTGATGGAGCGCCATAAGAACACACCAAGGTCACGAAGTAAACGTCGGATCCATACTGTCTCAGCAAGCGCGTAAGCCACAGCACGATACTCGGCTTCAGAACTGGAACGAGAAATAGTGGGCTGTTTCTTAGCGGACCAGGAGATAAGATTGGGCCCTAGAAATATACAATATCCTGAAGTAGAGCGACGGGTATCGGGACAACCAGCCCAATCAGCATCTGCGAATGCCACGAGAGAAGGATTGATACAGCGGGAGATAGGAATGCCATAAGACAGCGTCCCGCGAATATAACGCAGAATGCGCTTGACCGCTTGCATGTGGGGTTCACGAGGTGCATGTAAATACTGGGCAACAGAGTTGACGGCATACGAGATATCTGGTCTTGTGAAGGTGAGATACTGGAGAGCACCAACGATCTGACGATAAATGTAGGGATCCTCAAGAAGGCGCCCCTCATGAGAAGAGAGACGAGAAGTCGGAGAGAGAGGACTAGAGACGGGCTTACTATCAAGAAAGCCATGGCGCTGAAGTAGTTGATGCGCATATTTCTGCTGAGTCAAATGAAGACCAGAAGACGAACGATTAACCTCAATGCCCAAGAAATAATGTAGCGGCCCGAGATCTTTCATAGCAAATTCTCGTTGTAAGGTGACAATAAGAGCCTCTAAAAGAGAGGAGGAGCTTCCGGTGACAATAATATCATCAACATATAATAGAAGAACAAGAGTGCCAGAAGAGGAATGACAAACAAACATCGAGGGATCAGCAGTACTGCCAACAAAACCAAGTTCAAAAAGAAAAGAAGTAAACCGCTGAAACCAAGCCCGAGGTGCCTGTTTGAGACCATAGATCGCTTTTCGAAGACGGCAAACGTGATGAGGAAGAGAAGGATGCACAAAACCAGGCGGTTGCTTCATATAAACTTCTTCAGAGAGAGTACCATGAAGAAAGGCGTTCTTTACATCAAGTTGTCGAAGAGACCACCCAGAGGAGAAAGCCACTGAAATAACAGTTCGAATAGTGGTCGACTTGACAACCGGAGAAAAGGTCTCATCAAAATCAATACCTTGTTGTTGTTTGTAACCCTGAGCCACAAGCCGAGCCTTGAGACGCTCAAGGGAACCATCCGCCTTCTGCTTCACTTTATATACCCACTTGCAGCCAATAAGATTAACAGAAGAGGGAGGAGGAACAAGATCCCAAGTAGCATTGGTCAGTAATGCATCAAATTCTTCAGCCATGGCAGCACGCCAACCTGCATCCTGAGAAGCTTCATGAAAAGAGGTAGGCTCAGCAGGAAGAATAGAACGTGCAGAAGCGAGGAAGGAGGAAGACGCAGCGCAGCGGAACCCTTAGCCATGGATCGAGTGAGCATAGAGTGTGTTCTGGCAGGCAACGGAGGCTCAGAAGGAGAATGAGAAGGAGGGGAGACTGCAGCAGGCGGAGGGGAAGGTGGATGATCAGAGGTGGAAGGTGCCAGATCAATAGGTGAAGGTGAAGCAGCAGCAGCAGGCCGGCTGGTGTGTCGTCTGGTATAGACCCGGAGTTCAGTTTGGCCAGCAGGAGCGGCAGCATTCTCATTACTAACCTGTGGGGCATCATGATTCACAGTGGAAGGAAAAACTGATAATTGCTCAGACGGTGAAACAAGCGTATGTGAACCAACGTCAGTAGAGGGGCGTGTGAAGGAGAGGCCAGAGATTGCATCAATAGTGGATGGACTCTCACCCAGTAGGGGAGGATTAGAAAGAAAATTTTGAAACATTTGAAAGTTTGAAATAGAAGAGGAAGGAGAAGAAGAGAATTTAGAAAGACAAGAGTAAGGAAAAACATGTTCAACAAAAGTAACATGGCGAGAAATAAAAATTTTACCAGTGCTTGGATAAAGACAGCGAAAACCTTTATGTTTGTCAGAAAGTCCCAAAAAGACACAAGGAAGAGAACGGGGAGAGAGCTTGTGAGCTGCAATGTCCTGAACATCGGGATAACACAAACATCCAAAAACTCTAACAAGTTGCAAGTCAGGGGAAACACAACCATGCAGAATTTCATATGGCGATTGTCCTTTCAAAACAGTAAGAGAAGGAATTCGATTCACAAGAAAGACGGCAGTTTGAATGGCCTCAGCCCAGAATCGAGGAGGTAAGCAAGCTTGAAACAGCAGGCTCCTAACAATGTTAGATAAATGCCTATGCTTCCTCTCAGCAAGGCCATTTTGTTGAGGCGTATAAGGACAAGAGAATCTATGAATAATTCCATTTTGTGAACAAAGAGTAGAAAATTTGTCATTTACAAATTCAGTACCATTGTCAGATTGAAAAATTTTGATTGAACTATGAAATTGTTTTCAACCATTGTCTTAAACTCGAAAAATTTGTCAAAAACTTCATGTTTAAATTTTAAAAGGTAAAGCCAAGAAAACCGAGAGTAATCATCAATAAAAATAACATAATATTTGTAGCCAGAAACAGAGGGAACAGGTGATTGCCAAACATCAGAATGAACAATATGAAAAGGAAAAGCAGATTGAGATTCTGAATCATGAAACGAGAGTTTAACATGTTTTCCCATATTACAAGCATTGCAAACAGATAATTTCAAAGCAGAATCAGAAACAATTTTATTGTTTTTAATAAATGTAGAAAGAACAGGAAAACTTGGATGACCTAACCGTCTATGCCATATATCTCCGCTAAACCTAGATGCAACTAGAGCTAGCGGTTTCTTAGTTCCTACACTTGCAACTTTAGAGGAAAGTGGATAGAGTGATGTTCCCGAACTAGGGCATCGAAGAAGCTCCGCCCTGGTTTCCTTGTCCTTCACAGAAAAACCAGAAGAGTCAAAAATTCAAAAAGAGAATTATTATCATGACAGAACTGACGCACTGAAAGTAAATTTCTCTTAATAGAAGGAACAACAAGGACGTTTTTAAGAGCAAAAGAGTTAGAGGACGTATTTAAATGAGTTTCACCTGTCTGAGTAATATCAAGTAAATTTCCATTACCAACAAGAATTTTTTCGTGCCCACTATAAGGTTTAGAAGAGGAGAGAATACCAGAATGTGCGGTCATATGATTAGATGCTCCGGTGTCTGGATACCATACTTCCTCACCGGGTTCATGAAGGTTCATAGCAGCAAAAGTTTGAGGAACATCATCTGTAATAAAGGAATGATTGAAGCGTTGTCTGTACTGGAGGGCAGAATGATTGAACTTGCCACAGATCTGACATTGTGTGCCAGACTTTGGAATGTAAGGTTGTTGAGGATTATTAGGTTGAGGGTGTGAGTAGGTTCCAGGAGATCCACGACCAGAGTTGTGTCTACCATGCTGTCCTCGGCCTCCACGATATCTACCTCCACGGCCTCCACGATTACCGCGTCCACGATTGGCATAAAGAGCTTCACCGTTAATAGTGGGAATAGCAGAGGATGTCATCACACTAGTACGACGTTGGACTTCCGTTTCTTCTTGCATCAAGAGTGGACGAAGCTGTTCAAAAGTGGGCTTATTTCTGTGTGTGTTTAGAGCACTAACAAAACCGCGATAGTCTTCTGGTAGCCCTAGAAGAACAGTCATGACCAAATTATGGTCTGACTCGGTTTCACCAATCGCCTGAAGAGCATCACCAATCGACTTGACCTTTTGCATGTAATCACACATGCTCATTGAGCCTTTCTTGATGCTCCGCAATTCAGACTTTAGAGAAAAAGCCGTGGAAGCAGTCTTATCAAGAAAATATGCCTCAATGATTCTCCAAGCATCATATGCAGTTTTAGGTGAGCTAGAAATGACCATTCGTAATATGCTAAGGGATAAAGTGGCATTAATCCATGAAAGTATAGTGGTGTCTTCCCTTTTCCAACTTAAATATTCGGAATTTATAACCACCTTCTTATCAGCAGTATCGATAGCCTGAGAAGGCACAACACCAGTTCCGTCCACATGTGATGTAACACCAAAACTTTCTAGAACATTAAGAAAGACTTGCTTCCACACAAGATATGTGGAATCAGTGAGTTCTAGTGGTATGAGAGTTTTGATGTTAACAACTGGCAAATTTGAGGTAGAAGAAGACATATTTGCTACCAAAAGAGAAGGATCCACCACTAGATATGAAAGAAAGATAAATCGGAATGTAGCGGATGAGAAAAAGGAAGAACCTGGTTTCTACCAAACTAGTTGTACCCAGCGCACAAGAGAGGAACCACTTAGCACCAAATAAGAACGGCCGCACCAGGGAAAGGACCGAGCGACACGAGCAACCAGCGAGCGGTACGAGGATAGTCCGAGCGGCACCCGAAGAGCAAAGAGGAATCACAAAGAGGCTGAAATTACTGTAGCGCGCGACTGTAGCAGTACTGTAGCGCGCGACTGTAGCAGTACTGTAGCGCGAGTACTGTAGTAATACTGTAGCGCAGACACTGTAGCAGTACTATAGCGGAGAGATAGAAGTCCAATGATAAGAGGAGATAGAACACCAAAAGAAAAAAAAAACACCTATGGAAGAAGGTGAGACTTGTTGTGGATGATAGCTGTGGATCAATATTCCTAAATTAGGGTTCCCGCTCTGATACCATGAAAGAAGGGCAAAAGAGCATACCCTCTTGGGTTGAATTGATGAAAATATATAGTACAAGAGATAGGTCTACTATAGTAACATTGCCTACTATAGTAATACTACAACTAGGATTACATACCATATAATCCTACTCTATATATGATAATAATATACAGTATCCTAATATACCATAAGATACTAAATATATCGTAACATATACTAAATATATCGTAACACTTATATTCGATGGAAAAGAAGCCAGTTACACAATGTAGAAGACAAAACAGAGATGCAAATAATAAAAAAAAATAGTAAATAATTCTTTCCACCAATTTAATATTGGCTTCAGCATTTTCTGATTACAAACATCTAAGTTGAAAACATCGTACGCTTTTAAAGCTACATACCGACAACTGAAACATCCTATAAACTACGATGATGCTTAGCCTTCCCACCTTTGTTCTCAAAACAGAGATAATACCAGGACTCAATGGACTACCAACACAGATACTACAATACTATATAGGTAGTTCAAGTCCCTCCCGCGAGGGACTACTTTGAATCTGGATAGTACGAAAGACTCAGAGATCTTAAAAAGCTTCTTGGGAAACAAGAAAAAAAAAAGATATAACAATTCCACAACATTGTACAACTAAGGGTAATTATCCAAGCAGATGAGCTATGGTGTTCGAAGTGAGATGGCATCAATTCTTCAAGTGGACAGGCTAATCAGTTTTGCGTCGAACGAGATTGAACAGGAGGAGGATTAGAGAAAGAAGCCAGTGCCAGAAAACAACAAGGAGATTAGACTTCTTCGGTTTAGGTTCAGGCCTTGGTCCAAATATCCCTTTGTAAATCTCTTTCTGCTTTTGGTACACAGCTTTGTCATGTTCGGCAAGCGACCGAAGCTCCTTCAAGATTGCCTTATCTTCAGGGGCATACTTCCGGGCTCTTTGGAAGTCCTCGCGAGCTGCTTCCGTTTGACCAAGTGCTGCCCTGGCCTTTCCCCGCCTAAATAATGCTTTTACATTGTTTTCATCTTCTGATAATACCTGAGAACACAGTCAAAATGAAATTAGTAGTGACAACTGAGAAAATCGAATAACCAATCTAAGGCAACAAGAGAATTTCATATTGAAAAGTGCAGTCATTGTGTACAAGTTAGATAAACTAAGGAAAACTGAAGGTAAAGAGCCTGACCATACTGCATTTCAAATCATAAGGTAAAGAGCCTGACCATACTGCATTTCAAATCATCTATGAGAACAGAGTGCAAAAAGAAAATAAAAACATAATAAATGTCAAGCATCTCTCATTTTAATAGTTATAGATGATCATTTTGGGGTTAAAACCCTGACGGAAAGATTAGGAAATCAAGCACAAAACACTGCAGCACTAATACATATATGCTTGTTATACATGCTGTTGTTTCCATCTTCATAATGAAAGACTATCAGAGGTGAGAGTTTTTCTGGAAACTTCTTCGCTAACCATCGTGCCCCTCCACAAGGTTCTTTGGTTCTGCCTCCGTGCTTAGAAGAATGGGTGTTGAGGCTATATCCCCCAATATTTAATTACAACATAGACATACTCATTTCAAATCGCAGCATTCTTGGTTCAACGTCACCACTCCTAACAAAAGTATATGTATTTTCTTTTTCCTTTTTCTGATCTTCCTTGTGGCATTATATTAAAAGAATTTATGAAAGTGACTACTGGGTAATAAATAAATGAAAGAAGTTCTGAACTAGAACAATACACAGAGCAATATAAAGTTTAACAGGACTCTTATCTAAAGTTGAAAAATAAGGTGAGAAAAATAAATATTCTTAGTTACAGTTTAGCATACAATGGTACATTGCCCGATAGCTTCATCATAGCGCTGTAGCTTGATCAAGCATGCAGCCATGTTGAGATGGCAGGGATTTTTCACAGCCAAGGCCATATCTCTATATTTTCCAAACAACTGAAACATGAAATCATCTCCCATATATGCTATTGCCTGATTCAGAAAGAAAACAAAAAATAAGCACTGCAAAATCTAATCATAAGAATACTACAACCAAGGATTAAAGTACCGTGGCACGGGGTCGTGCCGGAAACTTGCTGGCACGGTACGGCACCACGCCGATGCGTGCTGGTCACAAAAGTTACAAGTGCGCCGACACATAATGGCATGAACTATTTATCTTCTTTAGCAACAAAATACTCCAACTGTTTATTATATATTTTTATCAAATATTTGGACTTTATTGAGAAATTACTTACTAATTTAAAGAATAAAGGGTTTCGAGCTGTGCCATCGGCAAGATAGCTGTATCGTGCCGATATCTTGCTGGCACGATACAGCACGGTGGATACGATCCGTGCCCATCGGTGGATACGATCCGTGCCGATGGGCACTTAAATCCTTGGCTACAACAACAAAATTAACTGAAATTATAGCCCCACAACCATTTCATATTGTTGCATGGCCTCTTGAAGCTTTTCGTCCTTGAAGTGAGCATTTCCTTCGACCTTCCTCCTATCAGCTGCTTCAATTCTCTCTTCTACAGTCATATCACTTCTGGCTTTTCCCTGCATTACAACAATATTAAACTTGCATATTTGGTGTTCTTTGATCAGTTAACTTCACAATCTGCATACATTTAAAAGAAATAACACATATTTTTGCTAAAATCAAGTGCAACAGATCTGAATCTAGTAGATACAGAATGGACAATTTATAAAGAGGTAGTGGCCTACTTCTTTGATATCATCGAAACCAATAAGCTCAACTTCATACAAAAGATCTGCCATGGGAGGAACATTTGGGAAGGAAAAGTTTCCTTCCTCCCCATAGCCTAATTCCCAGCCAACATACAACAGTGCACGCTCCCCACTCTTCATGCTTGCGATACCAATGCCCAGCCCGGCCATTTCTTTTTTCTCTGTGGATGACGCAACAAGAGTTAGCAATACAGAGGCACCACATGCTACTTATAGAAAACAACAGTTTTTAGTCAACTAGTGAACTTCGCAAAAAATGTGCGCGTAAAATGTCAGAGAGTAAAGTGCAATAAATGTAAAATTTCAGAAACTAGAGTGCTTAAGTAAAAGCGCAAACATCAAGTCACAATATAGGGGTGGTACAAAGACTACCAACATATTTTACCCTTGTCTGGGCTAAAAATGATGCGCAAAATGAACTTTTGCTTCTTATAATTCGAATCTCAAGGTAATCTCGTATAATAACAAACCCTGACATTTAAAATGTTACTTTTAATATAAGCCACTTAACCAAAGAAAATCAAGCAAGTTTCCAAGTTTACAAAAGCAGCATCAGATCACAAGAGATATTATGCAGGACTTGATAGGAAGTCAGAGTAACTCAGGAATTAATTCTCAGACTATGCAATTGTTTGCTATATTTGTTCTCTTTCAACTGTATCTCTATAAAGATTAACCTGATAAAGTATTTGCATTAGGAATGAGACACTATATTTCTTGGCAGTATGACAACTTTCTGCAATGCCATCTGACACTGTAAATCATCATCATAACCTAAATTCAGCTTTCCAACAAAAACTTATTGTGGTTGTTAATATTACGACTGAATCAGAACTTTAAAGAGCATAAAGTTGGAGCAAATAGTGGAACAGATATCGGATCATTGTTAAAAAGTAAAATAACGAATAATACAAAAATTACAACCAGCAATCTCCTCTGATGAGTTATAATCAACAAACCAACACAAGGGTAATCTTTCATTTTTTTAGTATAATTATATGCATCATGATCTTGTCATTAAAATATTTTGTTACTAAAGGCGTAGATTATAGACAACAGGAAAGATAAATGCTTTTTCCTGCAAAGAAACTTAAATAAATTTTCCATAAATTCTATAAGTGAAATTATTATATAAACTTTAACAAAATATTTCTATGAAGATGATTAAGAGCGGTAACCGCGATTGCTTTGAGATATTGATTGTGATAGCAAACCATTGAAGCTTGGACAAAATTCTGTTAGAACATTTCCCATTGTTACTCGTGCATAGAATGAGATAGTAAGGACATAGAAAATTTCGTGTGACATACTGTTGTATAATATGCAAATGGCCTTATAGTTTTTACATAGTTTGAACCATAAAAATATAGCTGATACATTGGAAAATACTAAAATCTTATAACGAAATATGTACTTGGCTTTATAAGAAAGAGATCTTGCTTTAAAAGGCAATCATAATCAAATGACTATATAAACCGTGATTTATATGTAGAACACATGTTCGTTCTTCATTCAGATCTGGAATTAGGATTTTTATTAGTTGAGGTCATCTAAATTTGGATTGTAGAATCTCGGTAGTGAATAATAAGGTTCTGACGAAGGCGATCATTGGAACCCAAGGCAATCCTCTCATAGGAGGCTATTATTTTCTTATATTGTTTATTTTGCCGGAAGTCAGAAAAAAGCTGCATGTCACTTCCCTTAGAATATGGTACATTGAACATGGATCATGTAATATATGTGTGTGCTCTTGTTTATAGTGACATAAACCCTACAGAGCAAAACATAAATTCAGTATTAATTAGACAATACTTTCATAAGTTGTTTCAAGACATAGACTAGCTAAATAAAAGAATAGCTTTCTTTCTTCTTTTATATATTTTCAAAGGCTCTCTTCATATTTCTTGCGATCAATAATTTTTGGCACCAAATAACAAATGCCTAGCAGTCTACAGTATTGATCGACCAATCCAATTCAAAGATCAAAGGCCACTTCTGAATTCTAGTAGCCATAGTCAGACCTAGGGTGTTAAGTATCATAGTTCATGCTATTAGGATGCTACTACCATATCAATACTTCTTGGAGAGATTTTTTCAATTTGTTAGATCATTTTAAATGCTATAAATTTGTGTTTTTATGTGGTCTTTCTACACAATTTTTTTAATGTTAGCAAAGTCTTTTAAAAAAAGATATACTAGTTTTTATTGCGTTGATAATTTAAGCTTTAGACAGCAATTTTTGACACTAGACCCTCAATTTCATTGAAATCTTTAAGGCAGATAAATGAATGGTGCTCTTAATTTCATCAAAAACTGCTTGGTTGCACTAGAAACCAATTTTCAGCCTAACCTACAATCTCATCAAACTGAATGATGATGAATGGTGGAATAGAATTGTTCAAGAAGAAATTAAAACTCTAGAAAAAGAGAGTATTTTTGGGCTGTGTTGGTAGCACGAGAAGTCTACCATGCCTGGCAACAAATATGTGATGCCCTGTGCCCATCCACACAAGTGGAGTATCAATCGATGTGACAAACTAAGTATTAGTGCCAGTAGGCACGGTATGCCAGTTGGCAAGGGGACGTTAATCCATGGTTTGAACCAAGGATTGGATGCTGATTGGCACGGGGCATGCCACCTGGGCCAACCATGGCATAACATGCAAACAAGTCATTGGCAAGGTACAACCTACGTGGACGACATGACTCACAACCTAGCTAGCTCAATGGCATCAATCCCATTCATCACTAAATCAATTGTTAAACCACTTGTTCAAGGTTGTAAATAGCGGATAGCGGGTACATAGCGTTTGAAGAGTCTCATAACGGAAAGCGGATAGCGGGCGCCATAGCGGGCGCTATGAACCCATAGCGGATTTCATAAAAGCAAATTTAATATGTTTATATTCCTTACAAAAAATACATATAATTTTGAAGAAAAGACAACTAATCATTCGTTTTTTTAGTATTGCAAGCCTATATCTATTTAATGTCATTATCTATTAAGAACTTAAGATTAACTTTAAAATATTTAGCAAACCAAAAAGACATAAAACTTGAAAATCTATAATCTATTAACAATCTAAACAATTTGTAAATGGATGTCAAAAAAGATATCTTAGATAAATAATTATTTTCCAAACCCTTAGAAATAAGGTTTGATCTTTATATTTCATTTAGAATCCGACACGATAAGCTACTTTAACCCGTTTGCACTTTTTAAAGGTTTGGGCTCATAGCGCCCGCTTTCCAACCGCTTTATAGCGGCCGCCCTATGCCGCTAAAGCGGCCGCTATGAACCCAATCCGCTATATACCGCTTCACGTATTATAGCATAGCGGTAGCACATAAAATCCGCTATAGCGGCCGCTATGGCGGGTATAGCGGCCGCAATTTAAAACACTGCACTTGTTAAATCACTTCCACCCCCACGCCACCATGTGTCCTTGACATTATTTTCCAATAATGAAGTTTAAAACTACATTCCAAAATGCAATTCTTTTTTTCTTACTATTTACGGATTTGAATGATTTGAGTTTGATAAAATTAGTGACAACCAACGGATAAGTCTTTAATTTTATCTATTGCAAGTACAGGGCATGCATTTTCAGCAAAGATTTCACTGAATTAAGAATGATTTTGGAAGAATTCAATTTTCCCATATTTTACCCCTAAATCTATCCCACAATAAAAAAAAATGTTGACATGAGGATAATGCGCTAGCAGCACAGGAATATGTACTGCATCTAGGAACAACATCATGCCATATCGGGCCAATCATTGGTTAAATAGGGACCTTGAGTCAAATCATATCCTTAAGTTCTCCCAACTCATACTAATAGCCATATGCTCTCAAAAGGAATACTCATCGAATGGTATTAGCTACTTTCGTAGTATAGAATTGTTACTCTAGTAAATGATCACAAGTACTGCATATCTCAAGTTCCAGATGGATTAAAAGTAGTGCTCAGCTTGCCAATGAATATTCATTTGTCGACATCATAAGCTCACACCTAGAGTCGAATATGTCTTTGCTTTATCTATCATCAGTTTCTTGAAGAACACACAGTGTAAGTGGGAACTTGTCTGTCTGTAGATTGCACTTGAAAACCTCTCTCTAGTATGCGAAAAAGTGCATTGCGATAAAACATTACAAGGGCATTTGAGGCAATGTGTATCTTTCTCCTTTTTGGCCACTATCTTGCACAATACCTGCAGTCACACAGAATTCAGAAAACAATCCAAGCAGTCTCTCTTTTACTGGCGTAAGTTGCTACTATCTTCAATTCCCTTTCTCAATAACTGTGTAAGTTTCATATCAACTACCCAGGCCTAAAAGTAGGCATTGATCTTAAGCAGCATATGATGCTTAATTGATCAGATTAAATGGCTATCATCAACTAAATCAGTAAGGAAAACGACATATTTCACTGTTTTACCATTAATTCTCATAGACTCATATGCAGCCTATTCGCAAGCTCTCTCATAGAAATCAAACAATAATGATATATTAACATTATGGTTAGACTTGCTAGCATTGATCTTGGCAAACTTCTCGCACCCATGCAAAGGTAAAATTTTGTTCCATGAAGTTTATCAAGCTATGCTAAAAAGGACATCTAGAGGATACAACTTCTTCGTCTAAAATGGCAGGGCATCAAAGGAATAAACAAATAATATCAACTGCTTGGGATTACAAGGTCCACTTTACTCTCTTTTAACAATAGTTGTTATTGTTATGTTTTGCTTTTATAAGCCAGTTGTGGCAAAATACGGTCATACAATGTGGAAAAATAAGTGACTGCATGAAAATAAAAGTTTCTGGTTTTACATTGAAAGAAAGAAAAAGAAGTAAAAGATAACAACCTAATTGACATACCTTTTCCTAGAATAAGTTCAATTGGATGCTGCTCTTGCCAAGTATCTTCAAATTTGTGTGAAGAGTTCTCAACCCATGCCCTATAATGCACTGTCACAACAAACAGAGGGATATAGGACTTCCACAGCATTATAACCTAGTCAATTTACATGATTGCTGCTTCTAAGATGTAATGTAAATCGAACCAACATAGAAACAATTTATGGACAACAAGAATTTCAACAACAATATAAGGAACCTGCTGTGAGGGGGGAGGGAGGGTGGAAAGCTAATAACAAATGAAATGGTACATGGAGAAGCTATAACTGTGCAAGAATTTGACAAGAAAGAAAGAGTACGAACCAGAGTAACAACAACTTGTTTACAGTATCCATAAAAACAAAATAAAATTTTGTGTCAAAGACAAAAGTCGTTTCTCTGGTTCTCCTCTGTTATACGAAAACAAACATCCTTACCATACACTAGCAATTAAAGAGATTGAACTACCTCCCTACAGACTCCACAACAGAAGATCCTCGGAATAAACATGCTCATTGATCATTAGCGCACTGTATCAGATGGACTGAGGAACAATATTTTCGTATGAGATGATTCCCCTAAGCTAGACATCTCAAAATTTCTATGCCGCAATTCTCTGCTCTTTTATTCAAGAGATGATTTGATAGCTAAACCATGAAAATTCAGAAAATGCAATAACCAGCAACACTATATGTGCACACGACACATGTTTTAATAGAATCTATTATAACACCACAAGTTATATTTAGGACTTGAACGAAATGGACCAATAAGAATGCAAGATACTTACAGAAACATGTTGCGAGTTTTGCCGGTTTATGACCATGACCTTCCTTAATAATTTGCTTTTTGACTTTCTCATGAAGGATTTCCACTTCTGAGTCAACTTTCGAGGGCCCTTGGTCATCTTGAGGAGGTTCATTACGAACAAATGTAGCATTCTCCATGATAATATCATTATCACCATCTAGCCATAAAAGCAAAATTCAAGATTCAAAAATCCAGAGATAGTGTGAATAAAAACAAGTGGGCTAGAAATAAGTATAATTAAAAATAAACTTAATAGCAAACAATTTCCAACTGTTTTAACTGTCATTGGGTCACTTTCTTTTATGAAATTACAAATAGTTAAGATTAAAGAGAGGTAAATTTATCTTCTATTTAAGGCTATCCACATGTCTAAAAAGATCACAATTCAGGTTGCAGAGATGGTGCAACTGGAATTAAATGGACTTGACAAGACGACACCACTTAGTATCATGGGAAGTAGTCATTAGCTAATTAGTTGACATCTAGAAGTTTTCTTCAAATGGAATTAATATGGTTAAGAATGAACAAAAGCACCTTTGTCATCCATAAAGACTATCCAAATGTCTAAAGGCATTTACAAGCCTGCTCAAGAGCTGCATGAATCTAAATTGCATTTGGAAAAGCAAATTATTCGTAATTTACCCTACATCACTATAGTGACAACAATCCACTCAATTTCTTCCATGTGTTTGAAATTTAGCACCAACTTTAACAGTTAGAGCATCTATAGTTGAAGAAGTATTTGTTGGGCCGTTTTTCTTTCAACATGTGACAATTGTCTAGTGACTTTCTGTATTATATGATGAGATTTGGGCAGTTTCTAACATGTGTCCAACTAAGAAAGTACCAAGGCCTAAGCTCCAAAAGCAAACAATTTCAATAGTTAACCAAACCTTGATTTGGTGATAAAACTAACTTGTTTGACTCTGGCGATAAAGGCAAAGTGCAAAGATATTCCTGAAAAGATGGTGACTACATTCAACATAGATTTAAAATCTTAGTGCACAACAGAGGAATATCCTACTTTCAAACTATTTGCAAAAATTCCTTAAAAGTATCTACAATGCAGAACAGGTTCTCTACGGGATCTAATTTCAGATCCTTATCTAATCCTTATCGTAAAGAGCCAATCTTTTCAAATTGGAATTTTAGAAATATAAATAAAGCATTTGTCTCTTAAAGAGATAAAATACCCAAATATTAGAATTCCAAGTGGGATTAGGAATTATCTTCAGTCTATAAATAGAGCCTTCGGCATTTTACAGTATTCAGATTACTTGATAGAGAAAATTCAAGTTGTTTTGGTGAGATAAGACATTTTCACCTAAGTATGTTTCCTCTTCTTTTATTTACTGCCATGGGTAGCCCCTTTCCCCTTTTTCCCCTTACGGCCGTTCAAGATGAAATCTTTTCTCCTCTACGATTCTTCTTTTCCTCCTTCTCTCTATTCTTATAGTGCTACTACAAGCAAGCCTATTACCACTTGCAAATCTGCGCAACCCCTCGCTCAACATGAAACTGCTGCAGAAGACCTGCCAGAGTCAAATATTGCTGCTCATTTGCAGCCTTTTGCTCAATCCTCAAAAGTTGCTGAAACTGCTGCAGCTTAGGTTGCAGAGGTTGTGCAGAAGAAATAAATTGAAGTCCTAATTCTCTGCAAAAATCTACCATAAGCCCAAATATTGCAGAACATCCCCGTTTATTTAAAAGACTTGTTCTCCCGCTTCTTCCACAACTTAGAATTAGATCCAATCCATAACTTTCCATGGAGAAATTTGGTCCACTACTTCTAGTGTAGAATATGTAAGTGGGATCTTGCTATGACGTAAAGGGTTCATATCCTAATTCAATAGGACCTTAATTTGCGCTACATCAATATTGACTAAAGAGTTCTATTTTGATAATATCTTTAATACCTTTCCATGCCTTTTCCATTGTGTTATAACCTTTCAATTTAGGCACAAAGAGGTAAAGACATGTTAAAAGGTAGATCTATACACAAGGAGTTATAAGCAATAGCTATCAGCATTTAGCCATGATAAAAGATTATCTCGGACTAAAAGTCAATTAGTTTCTCTCTACTCCATATGAGTGGGGACGGGCCATTGTTATTATTGTCTTCCTACTTCAATTTCGACACTCAAAATTGCCGCAACTCTCTTTCTACAGGTAAAGATTGAACTTTTAGCCAGCAAGTAAACAAGTTAGCAGATATAATATAACTACTAGTAGCGATAAATCAATAATATTATATGGCTTTTTTGTCGGACGTAACCAATAAGCCAACTTTTTTTAGTTACAAATAATCCACCCCAATTTGTTATCCACGTGGACAGAAAGGAGCGACATGCGTAAAGTCAGCACTAAGATGTTGATGCAGAAAAGGGTCATGCCATAAAAAATGCAAGGTAGGAACAAAAAGGCTAAGGAGTGTCATGGTTTTACTAGACAACAAAAACCACCTGTTCCTCCGCTGCACCCAAGCCTAGAGAACTATGGCATTTTATTCTGCTAAAAAATCATGCTTTGAAGAGGGGTTTTCATAAGTATTCATATGCACTAAGCAATCTTCAGGCAAAAAATAGCAATAGAAATTATCAGCAATAAAGATAAGACGAGGTTGGAAAAATAAAGGAAAGCTCTATACATGAAATAAGAAATCTTTCTACTTCTATTTATAGAATAGTACCATCCAGCAAATGGATCAGTAGCAAATATTAATGTTTCAATAATGATGGCCACAGCATTACAACCATGTTCACAACAATGTCAGACTGATACAACCAACTTGATCATCAAACTTTCAGTCATTTCAGACAAATTGACAGGTTATCAGAGAATAGCACCATTCCCTCTAATACCAAGGATTTAAGTACCATGGTACGAGGTTGTGCCGAAAACTTGCCAACACGATACGGCACGGTGTGTGCCGTGCTGTGCCAATGCGTGCAGGTCACAAAAATATATGTGCCAACATATAATGACATGAAATATTTATTTTCTTTAGCAACAAAATATTCTAATTGTTTATTATGTATTTTTATCAAATCTTTTGAATTTTATTGAGAAAATTACTTACTAATTTAAAGAAAAGAGAGTTTTAAGTTGTGTCATTGATATGGGAGCTGTATCGTACCGATATCATAATAGCACGATACGGCACGGTTGATACGGCCCTTGCCGATGTGCACTTAAATTCTTGCTCTATACAATAACATATTTTTCTTGCACAACTCAAGTTACATGAAATTATTCAAAAAACACAAGATGCGTATTGATAAGAGAAACACAATATAATTCCTTCAGCTTCATATTTTAAACCATCGGCTTACTACATCCAATTAGGAATACCAAATAGTAAAAATGAGACATTAGTATTCCAGGAATAATAAAAAATCTAGGACCACATAAAGAAATAAAAGAATCATCTCCATCTTGCTCCTAGGCTAAGCACCCCTGGACTAGAATAAAGATAATTGCGGATCAAACACAACGAGCAAAAGTAACATATAGAACGAAAATTAAGATTTAAAGCAAGAGGGATGGACCGAACCATTTAGTAAATTCCGATGATCCTGAACTGCGTCCTCCATCGTCGACAGATCTGCTATCAGCAGAAGTAAAAAAGAATTTTGTGCGAAGGAGATTTAGGGGAGATTGGGAGAAAAGTTGGTGCGGGGGAGGACGAGCGGGAGGTTATAGAGGAGACAACCTTGTTCACGGGACGGACAAACCCGCCACAAATACAGAGATTCCTCTGTCCACACGGACAGAGTTTTTCCTATATTTGCACGGCGTACCACCTGTTACAAAACATTCACAACCAACCAATTCCACTCATAAACCAACAAGCAGCAATCACAATGCAGATGCTCATACAGCTAACCATCTTTAGCAAGATGATGCATACCCTAAGCACTCCTTAAGCGATTATGATGCGGATGCAGCAATACATCAAACATCCTATCATTTGAAAGTGTTTCCTACTCGAAAATTTTATTTTTAAAACTAAGATATACAATAAAACCGAAAAAATTATTTTGAAAACTATCTCCCACACGGAAACTCATCTTTTTTGAAAACCGGCTACCACGAGAGGTAGAAAATATTTTAGCCATAAAAACCACAACTACGCAATAATCGTAAAACCACAGTTTTATTATCCCAAATCAAGCAAACAATGATAACAAAGCATTCACATAACTGAACCACGACATAATCTAACTTATTCAAAGAATAGCATAAAGGTTATGAAAGATGAACCGTAACAGGAAGAATAATCCGCGGGACCTCTAGGCTCACTAGCTAACCGAATCTCGCGTACCCTCCCGACCCTCACCGCCTGGATCACCTGTAAAAACAGGAGGTCAGAAACCAACCTAAGGTTTCCAAGTGGGTACTGCAAGCCGACGGGGGCAAGTGTACTCACTGGCAAACGAAAGATAATATATAGCAAGGGAACAATAACGAGTACAGTAGCAAATGGAAACAGAAAGAAAATAGCCACATGTAAATAACTAACCGCTACTGTAATCAATAAATAATGCATCAACCGGCCGAATAGTCCAAGGGCACCCAATTTGTCTGCCATGTCAGTCTAAAGACCTCAGGCAATGCCACGCCTGCTCTAACTGGCATCTGAGCCCAGCAATAGACCGCATAGGGCTCATGGATCGGAAGTACGACCATTTTTTTGAAAAAGAACACCAATATGGTGGCCAAACCGCTGGTGTACATGAAATGCAGACAAGCTATGACAATCGATGCAATATGATCAATAGCCTTCCATCGACAAGTAGCTGACACAGGATCCACAAAGAATATACCGACCAACTAGGTCACCCAATCTCATAGATCCGCAACACACCGACCAATCAGGTCCAATACATGATAAGTCATGCAGTGTCATCATAGAGTACCACTCTACTACTAAATCATGAAGAATATAGATAAAAATAAAAGTAGAGCAACAGAAAGAGAAGTCTAGTGGTGAGGTGCTTAACAAGCAATGTGTGTGTAAACAAGTAAGAGGAGAAGGGTAAGAACGTCACCAAGCTGGCAGCACTATTAGGGATGTCAATGGTACCCGAACCCGAACCCGAACGGGTCGGGTTTACCCGAACTAAATGGATATGGATTCGGGTATGGGTATAGAAAATAAAAACCCGACGGGTATGGGTACGGGTATGGATTTGTATGTACCCGACCCGAACCCGAACCCGAACCCGAATAAATTATATATATTTTATTTATTTATTTATTTAATATATAAAATACATACTAATTTTTATCCATTGGATCTTCATCCAATGGTACATTCAAAGGATCAAAAGTTTTGATTTTACTATAATATATTTTCAAATATAGTACTTCGGGTTTGGGTTTCGGGTTCGGGTTCGGGTACGGGTTTCGGGTATTTGGTCGGGTCGGGTATGGGTATGGATTTTTAAAACCCGTCGGGTACGGGTCCGGGTTCGGGTTCAAATTTGGGGGTCGGGTTCGGGTTCGGGTTTTTTAAAACCCGACCCAAACCCGACCCATTGACATCCCTAAGCACTATACCGACTTCGGATCGAGCACCCACCTGTAACAACGATGCACCTAACTCCCAAGGTGCTCCTGACAGTCGACTGGACCTACCAGAGATCCCCGGAGTTAAGGACTAACCCTAAGTGAATCAAAGTCACTAATCACACAATCTCGAATTCATCCGGAAATCGATTCTTTTTACCGATTCCTAAAACCCGCCGAAATTTTCCGAAAACCCATCGAAATACTTCCAAAATCCACGATGTTACGAATTTTATGTTGGCATATTTTGTGAAGTGAGTCGGAGTCTTTAAGGTTCAACGAAGAAAAGACGAAGACTCGAAAGACTCGAAGACTCAAAGTATGAATTCACGATGCTTGGTAAGTTTAAATAATGTTGATGATGATTTAAATACATACTTATAAGTTTGGAAGACATCGGAATAGATATAAAACTTGTTAAATTGAAAAACTGAAGTTTTTTTTGTGCCAGGGACTGGACCTTGTAGCAAGGACCGGTCCAAGAAAGGTTATACCGAAAAAATTTTAAGGAAGGACCGGACCCTGAGAGAGGGACCGGTCCCCGAAAGGCCTTGTTACGATATATTTAGTATTACTTCTATTGTTTCTATATATTAAGATACTATATATTACTTGCCATCTATAGAGTAGGATTATATAGCATGTAATCCTAATTATATTATGACTATGGTTGTCATTGTTACCATAGAAAGACTATCTCTTGTACTATATATTTTAGGTTAATACAACCCATGAGGGTACCGTACTGTCGCCTACGCGCTTGCTGAGACGATATGGATCCGTCGTCTACTTCGTGACCTTCGTGTTTCCCTCTGGCGACCCATCATCATCTACTGTGATAATCTAAGCACTACTTATCTAGCGGCCAATCCTGTTCTTCATGCTCGCACAAAGCACATTGAACTTGATCATCAATTCTTACGCGACAAAGTTCAGACCGGTGATTTGGAGTTGGTTCATATCTCTTCTGATAAACAACTTGCTGATATTTTCACCAAGCCCTTGTCACCCTCTCGGTTTTCGATATTACGGCTCAATCTTCGCATCCGTCCACCTGATGCTTAGCTTGCGGGGGGATGTTACGATATATTTAGTATTACTTCTATTGTTTCTATATATTAAGATACTATATATTACTTGCCATCTATAGCGTAGGATTATATAGCATGTAATCCTAATTATATTATTACTATGGTTGTCATTGTTACCATAGAAAGACTATCTCTTGTACTATATATTTTACGTTAATACAACCCATGAGGATATGCTCTTTTGCCCATCTTTCAGGCCTCCCTGACTATCACGCAGGGAAGGACCGGACCTTTAAGAAAGGACCGGACTTTGATGTTTTCTGAAACATCAAGGACCGAACCTTGTATAGAAGGACCGGTCCCTGAACCAAACACCAGTTTCCAAATATACAGTTTTTCAATTCTAATCTAATTCTAATTGTTTCCAAGACTATAAATATTATATAGGGGTCTCTCTAAAACATGGTGAATAATAGTTTATCTTTTAGAAACCCTAAAAACTTGTTGGTTGCTTCTTCTCTCCTCTTGTACAACAAGATTCTAACGGATCAATTATTGAAACCCTAATTTCTCTTTTACATGGAGAATTGATCCAGTGTTTTCTTAGAGACATCTTCTACAGTTCTTTGATTATCCTCTAAGTAAAGAAATCACCACCAACGTTATTCGTTTTACTCCAGACGGAGTGCGCTCGTGGATTCGAGTAGGCGTTGTGAATTCGACGTGTTAAAGATTTTGTGGATTCGAAGTTGATCGTTTCATGGATGCAGGACGTAGCATCCGAGGATTCGAGCATGGGCATGGACTAGCTGTGGTGCGCGCGAGATCCAGAGAAGATAATAGAGAGGTTTGAGTCCGTAGAGTCAGTAATCACCTTATAATCTTTTATTTCTCAGTGAATTATTATCGCGTGTTGGTCCTGTGGATTTTTTACTCCTGATTGGAGTTCTCCGACGTAAATCTTGGTGTGTTGGTTTTATTTCCGCATTTATTTTTATCGCATCGAGTTTGTAATTTTTGGCCTACATACCTATTCACCCCCTCTAGGTATTTGATAGTTCCTAGATAGATCTCGGGTTAACAACTTTCTTACACACAAAATAAAAGGTACCAATTAGCACCGTAAATCACCTGCTGACCCGAAACGCACCGATTTAGGTGCCCAGGCAGCAAACACAAGGTCTAATGCCAATAGATGCGTTTAACAATAACAACGCCGTATCGGGTTCTCGAAAATGTCAATTTTGGCTCCGGAACCCTCCGCCGCTCACCTGTTGTCTCCGGACAAACGAGACAGCAAGAGCAACCAGCCACCAAGGCTCGGCGACAAAAACGGGGCATTCGTGTTGATAAGACGCGAAACCCGAACCAAAAATGCGTTCGATCGACGATTTTGCCGATAAACGCATCAAACCCTAATTCCACTTTGCGAAGGCCATCGGACCTTGGACGATCAGTCCAGAGGTCACACATTGTGGATTCACACTGCCCGAAGCAGCCCACAAGGCCAAAATTGCATAGAAACCCCTAAACATGCATCTATTTGCATTTAATATATAATATATTAAGGTTTCGACTAGTTACCGAATTCCGCTTCGATACCCGACCAGCGGTGCAGGCTGATAGCTCTCGGCGTGTCGAAGCCCGCGCTCACTGTCCGAAGCGCGAACGGTAGCCAAAGAGCACACTGGAGCTATTCGAACTGCAGATTCCAAAGTTACCGGGAGCGACAAAGCCGAATCCACCAACCGGGGCCTCTCTGACAGCAACTGAGGTGAGCCCGGGTGTCCTCAGGCCCTCAGGAGGGCCGAGCTCGCGTTCCGGAAGGTCGCCGGCAACAGGGATGGCCGAAACAGGGATGTCGGCCAAGAGGAACCCTAGTCCGAGCTAGGTTTTGGATCAGCTCCCTCTTCCCGGGCTCCGGCGGCCAGGGGGTTGCAAGCGCCGGCCCAGGGGGGTTGTGCCCGACATGGGAAGGCTGGAGGAGGTGCCAGCCGGTGGCGGGAGGCGGCGCTCAAAAAGCTGCGGCCCGAAACAAGAAACCCTCGGGTTGATCTTGGACTTCCGGCAGTGGGGCGGCCGGGGAGAAGTTGGGGCGGCGCCGGAGGGTGGTCCGGAGCCCTCTGGCACCGGCGGCGACGGAGGGGAGCGGCGGCGGCGGTCGCACAGATGATACGGCCCGAGCCAGCCCTAGACAGTTTCAAGGGGAAAACTACGGGTACAGCGGCGCACGGCTGCGCCGGGGCCGCATGGAGGAGGGTAGCCGGGCCTCTGGGGTGTCGGCGGCGCAGGTCCGAGGCGTTGCGGCTGGAGAGAGAGGGGTTTCGAGTCAAGTTGGTTGAGAGAGGAAGAGAGAGATGAAGAAAGTGATTTGGTTGAGTTTGGCCGAGGCTCCGGCAGCCGGAGGCAGGTCGCCTCAGGGGGAAAGCGGTGATGGAGGCGGCTGGGCTTGATTGAGAGGAGAAGACTTTTTTTTGTAAATAACCTTCAAAAATTAAAGCATACCAAAATACCTGATATCTCGGTCCGAACGCTACCCGAACCCGATAAAAAATAAATAGTATACAGATAAAAATATTTACCCATTAAAATTTCGGGTATGGATCCGGATACTTTATATCCATACCCATTTGAACCCGATCCATATCCAATTTTTTAATGGGTAGGATCCGAAATAGCTTTCAAATTCGGATCCGGACCCGGACCCGATGAAATGCCCAATAATAAATAATAAAAATAAAATTGAGGGATCAATTTTAATAGAATTTATAGATGAAGGGTCTCTATGTATTTTCATCCTGGTGAAAACTCTAATCGCTCTGTTTACTCTTTTTTAATTTTTTAATTTTACTCTTTTTTTTAACCTTAATTGTTTACTGCTTGAAGCTTTCTTTTGAAAGAATTTTATTAGACTGGATGCAACTAACTAGAACGTGAGTTTTTTATAATGGGAAGTTTATGATTTGTCCATAAACTATTTAATAAAGTCTATAAAAAAAAATATGCATACGGGTATAAGTACCTAGGGGTGTAATGTGGGCCGTGCCGGACCGGCACGGCCCACATTTTTCGGGCCGAAACGGGCTAAGGGCTGGCCCGGCCCAGCCCGGCTTCAATTTCGGGCCGTTCCGTGCCGGGCCCAAGCCGCCTAGCCTCCGGCCCGGCACGGCCCTTCAGCCCGGAAGTCACGGGCCGTGCCGTGCCGGGCCGTGCTTCGGGCCGGCCCTTTAAGATATTTATTATTTTTTAAATTATTATAAAATTAAAAAAGAGAAATAATAAATTATTTTTATTTAAACTTATATTTTGATCAAATAATTAAAAATTTATAAAAATAGTTATAATATAGTAAATATTTAATTTTAAAAAAAAAATTGTTTTATTTTAAAATTAAAAAAAAAAGAAAAAGGATGGGTTTTGGTCCAATGGACCAAAATGCTTTGGTCCATTGGACCAAAACCACTCCTCCCAAGGTCTGCCTAGCAGACCTTGGGAGGAGAGCTCCTGGGGAGCCGTCCTCCCCAGGAGCTGAGATCCCGAGGCCCAAGGCATCTTGCCTTGGGACTCGGGGTGCGGGCCGTGCTGGCCCGGCAGGCACGGCCCAACCGGGCCGTGCCGTGCCGGGCGGCCCGCCTCTTCGCGGCCCGGCACGGCCCCGTAGTGCGGGCCGGCCCGGCCCGGCATGGGTGGGCGGCCCACGTGCCGTCCGGCCCGTTTTACATCCCTATCCGTATCCGATCTTGACCCGATCCGTATCCGGTTTTAAGCGGGTAGTATACGGGTAGTTACTATCCAGACCCGCTCAAATAGACCCGATGGGTATATTATTAACTTAAGTACCCAGATCCGGACCCGACCTGAAATTAAATGGGTAGGGTATTTTTTTTTAGGGTACGGGTACAGTATATCAACTACTCAGACCCAACCCGGTCCAGGGACACCTTTATAAAAAATATTGGCTAGATAACCCTACAAAAAAAATATTTGGCAAAATAACCCTCCATTTGCCAAGTCAGCAGAATTTTATTTTAAAAGCGGTGAATTGTACGCCGTCTTTAAGAAGACGGTGAACAATTCACCGTCTTCATAGTATCCTATTACGGCGGTGTATCATTCACCGCCTTCTTAAAGATTATTTCTTAGATTTTTTTTATGCTATTAAGATTGTATATAATTTGTTAAAATTTTTATATGGTTGTTAGAATTATATATGAAAATTGAAAAATATGATTTGTTGAAATTTTTATATGGTTGTTAGGATTATATATGAAAAATAGAAAAGTGAGGTTGTTAGGATTGTAAGTGGATTATTAGAGTTTTTGTTTGATTATTAGGATAGTATGGATAGATTATTAAGATTTTTTAGGTTGTTAAGATTATATTAATTTGTTGAAATGTTTATGTGGTTGTTAGGATATACATGAAAAATAGAAATAGAAAGAAAGAGGGACGTACAGTAAGAAAAAAAACGGTGAATGGTTCACCGCTTGTTTTTATGAAAAACTAGAAGGTGGTGAATCGTTCACCGTCTTTATAAAGGTGGTGAATCGTTCACCGTCTTTATAAAGGCAATGAATGATTCACCGGTTTTAAGAGAAAATTCCACATCGCCTAGTTGGCAAAAGGAGGGTTAGTTTGCCACAAAAAAAAAATCGGAGGGTTATTTACCCAAATATGAATTTTTGAAAGGTTATTTCGACAAAATGTCCGAGGGGAGAGGCGATATGGAATAGGGTTTGATGGAAACCCTAATCTATATAAATAGGCTCATTATGGAAAAGTCTACTTGTACACCCCATTTTGACTATTGGCAAAATTGCAGATAAGCCCCTCAAACCTCAATAATTTTATTTCAGCCCCTCAAAACGCGTGTAATATGCCCAAAGACCTCTCCACGAACAGTTTCGCATGATTTCACGCATAAATATTGAAAATTTTTCCAAAAATTCCAATTTCTCTTTTGGCCTTTTGTCAATTTTTGTGCTTTTCCGCGTAATCGACATGCTGAATCCAAAAACGGACTACGCCAGGACTTCTGGCATAATCAAACCATTAAAATAGTATTTTTGTGTCGTCTAAAAACGGTCGCTGATTTGTGAAATTATCCTCTCTCTCATTCCTACTTACTTTTATTATAAATTCAAATATAATAAATTTGAATTTAAATAAGTTAATTTATTTTCAAATTTTGAATTTTACATTTATTACACAAATATATAATTTTGGAAGCATGGTTCCCAAATGAACCACAAGCCACCACGTGGCGAGCTTCCAATTTATGTTAATAGCCACAATTTAATATATTTTAGTTAATTAAGTCATGTATTGATTTAAACCTTTTTTATTTTTTTACTAAATGTTAAAATTTGAAACTCATGTCCTTTCATTTTTCATTCTAATTAAAATTAAACAACAAAATTGATAGCCATTAACAATTATTATAAGAGAAAAAACTTTATTTAAACTTTAAAGACTTTTCGCTTTCTTAATATACATTACTATATTAATTTGAATAACTTAATGACCCATAATAATTAAATACATATAACCTTCCAAAGAATTGTTATAAATTAATATAAACTTGATATTAATTTTTTTTTTATTCTATTATAATTGAAAAGAATGGGATTAATAGTTATTAAAGCGATAATAAAAATAGTGAATTAGTAGAGAAAGTAAAAAATAGTGATGTTCAGTTGAATCACCATTATTTCTCAATTTTATCCTAAAAAATCTTGGCCTAAGAGATTCTTAAAATGAGTCTAACTCATTCAGAAGATTTTTATGTTACAAAAATGACCTTTTGGTTCCTATGTTACAATCCACATTGTTATAAAAATAAATGGCAATTAAAGACAAAAAAGGTAGAGTGCATTAATGCACAAAGAAACGTATAGAATACTAAGTACATCAGTTGTTAAATATATAGACAATAAATGTATATTAAATTATAATATTTTGTCATATTCTTCCATCACTAAGAAGAGATTGTTGGGATGGTCATTAATTGTCTCAATATAGTTGGTTTTTGTTGAAAAGCAAGATAAGTCAATTTCATCATAAGATTTTTTTTTCCCTATTTGCAGGATATGAATGTGAGAATTCGAATTTTGAAAATTGGAATTCTGTGTTCCTCTCCCCTGTTACTGCATTTTTGATCTGTATACGTATATATATATATATATATATATGTATGTATATAAGTGGTATTTATTGTATTTTTGGGTTTTTGAGTTTTGTCGCGGAGAGTGAACGGCTTAACGGCGCGATCCGGAGTCCGAATCTGACGATCCAAAATGGTAGATTCGATGTCTCGGCAGTGCTGAACGCGATGGCGTGACCCGTGTCGACATGCGACAGACGGATTGAGAGATCTTCCATCTTCTTCGCCGAGAGGCCGAATTGCACATTTTTGGTTTCGCGATCTGGACCCTGTTTCTCGCACCGTTTTGCGTGAGGTTGCTTGTGGAGGGGTGTCTGGGCATTTTGTTCCTGCTGTGAGGGACTGAGGGCTGATTTTTTATTTTTGAGGGGTGTTTTTGCATTTGTGCACAAGTGTTTATCTGTATGTGTGTGTGAGTGGAGAGAGAATGAAACCCTCTCTTCCTCTCTCTTCCCTCAGCTCACAGGAGTGAGCCACCCTCTCCCCAGCCCCTCTGCCAGCTCCCCGAGCGCCGCCGGCCGCCGCCGACCCCCCCTGGCCGGCGCAAACTCCGGCAAAGCTCCCTCTCTCCCTTTTCTTCTTCTTCTCCTTCTTCTTCTCCTTCCCGGCAGTGTGCACCCAGGGTAAACCCATGCCTCGGGTCCCCCTGAGGTGGCACGACTGCCGGGGACCTGCGCCGCCGCCGGGAGCCGCCGGGAATCACCGCCGAGCTGCTGCAACTGCTGCTAGGGCAGCAGCTGGCCGAGGCTGGTGGGCCCGAGCCGCCGCCGCCTCCCACCGCCGCAGCGACCTCCCGCCGCCTCCCACCGCCCGCCGGCATCAGAAGGACCACCGCAGCCGTCGCCTCCATCCCCAGCCGCCTTCGTGCCGCCGGTGCACCGCCGCGCCACCTGCGGCTCCTGCTTGCTGCTTGCGGGCAGGGGCAGCTGGAGGCCGCCGCCGCCGCCTCCCGCCGCCTCGGTGTGAGAATTCAGATATTTATATTGTTTTTATCTGCGAATTTGAATTCTGTGTCCCTCACCCCTATTACTGTGTATCTGAGCTGTTTGAGTATATATATACATGTATGGGTATATATATGCGTATATATATAGTATATGGTGTTTATTTTACGTATTTGTGATTTTTGGATTTATGGTTGCGGAGAGTGTACGGCTTAACGGCGCAATTCGGAGTCCGATTCTGATGATCCAAAATGGTAGGTTTGATATCTCGACAGTGCTGAACGCAATGGCGTGATCCGCGTCGACATGCGATGGACGGATCAAAAGTTATTACATGTTTTTCGCCGAGGGGTCGAATGGTACTTTTTGCAGTTTCGCGATCTGGACCCTGTTTTGTGCACTGTTTCGCGTGAGGTTGCTTGTGGAGGGGTGTCTGGGCATTTTTGTCATGCTGTGAGGGACCTAGGGGTTATTTGTGTGATTTGAAAGGCTTTTGTGCAATTGTGCACATGGATATATGTGTTGTGTTTGTGTGTGTGAGTGGGAGTTGATCCACACTCTCTCTCTCTTCCTCAGCCACCCCAGCTGCGAGCCACCTCTCCCCCAGCCCCTTAGCAACCTCCCCGAGCTAGGCCGGCCGCCGCCGACCACCCCTGGCCGGCGCAAGCTCCGGCCAAGCCCTCTCTCTCTTTTCTTCTTTTTCTTCTTCTCCTTCTTCTCCTTCTTCTTCTTCTTCTTCCCGGAGGTGTGCACCCGGGGGGAACCCACGCCGGAGCTCCCCTGAGGTGGCACGACCACCGGCGCCGTCACCCCGCCGTCGGGAGCCGTCGTCAGGCTGCTGCTAGGGCAGCAGCTGACCGAGGCTAGTGGGCCCGAGCCGCCGCCGCCTCCCGCCGCCTGGGAGGGTGAGCATCGCCACCCTTGTGTCCTCCGGTGCCGTCCCCTGCCTCCCCGGCCGTCGCCGTGCCGCCGGAGCGCCGCCGCAGCCGCCGCAAGCTTCGGCTAGTCAGCTAGGGCAGCTGCGGCCGAGCCTGCTCCGCCGTCGTTTTTGTCGCGGTCACCGGTAGGAAGACGTCCGGCGACCTCCTCTTGCCGGTGCTCGCGTCGCCGCCGGCCGCCGTCGCCGTCCGTTGCCGCGCCGCCGTGCCTAAGCCAACCCGAGGGCTACCGATTTCCCCACGCCGCCGCCGCCGCTTCCCGCCGCCGGCTGAGGTGAGCCCCCTCTTCCTTACCACCTCCTCTGCCGACCCTGGCCGTCGCTGGCCGTGCATGCCGGCCGGCAGCCGGCCGGAGCTGGTTGCTCCGGCCGGGGTCTTGTTTTGTTGGATTTTGGCCGCGCTGAGTTGTTCGAGCTCCCTGTTGCTTCCCGAAGTCCGGGAAGGTGAGCACGATGATCGCGGCGACGCGCTGATCATCATGCTCACCTTAGTTTTGGTTTTGGTTGAGCCGTTTCGCTGTTCGGCCGATGTCGAGCTTGATTATCTTATGTTTCACTGTTTTTATGCAATTGCTGAGCTTGTGACTTGTCCTGTCGTAGTGGGGCTATGAGCACGGTCTCCGTGACATCGTTACCTTTCCGCTGGTGCTTGCGGAAGGTCGTGCGGATGTACGGATTGCTCAAACGGCTTTGTTTTGTGCTTGTATGTATGTATTTGTGCTTGTTTTGGGACTTTGGCATTTGTGGCAGCGTTGCTGTGAGACCCCAGATTAGTCCTATATATGAGATATAATAGGGCTAAACTCTCAACCCGGCTTAAGCATTTTCGGCGGTGGCTAGGCCGAAGAGGTTGAGAGAGTTAAGCGTGCTAGGACGGGAGTAGTCCTAGGATGGGTGACCCCCTGGGAAGTGCGGGGCGTCACAGTTGGTATCAGAGCCAATTACCAGCCGGAAGTGTGAGATGGGTCTCGGCTGAGCCGGGTCTGAATGACAGGCTAGCGAGACGTCTCACATCGCCTGGTACTTGTGAGTCTGAGCCTGACGAGGACGTCAGGGCTTAAAGGGGGGGAGATTGTGAGACCCCAGATTAGTCCTATATATGAGATATAATATGGCTAAACTCTCAACCCGGCTTAAGCATTTTCGGCGGTGGCTAGGCCGAAGAGGTTGAGAGAGTTAAGCGTGCTAGGACGGGAGTAGTCCTAGGATGGGTGACCCCCTGGGAAGTGCGGGGCGTCACAGTTGCGACGCTGCGGGCAGCAAGGGCTTGGTCCTTGGGACCCTGTGGACTGGTTGTCCAACCCCTTCGCCCTTCGCGGAGATCTGGATTCATTTCCGACGCGTTTTTCGATGAATTAATCGGCGAAACGCGTGTTTTTAGTTGTGCGACTCACTCGCTGTTTTCGTGAGTGACTTGGCTTCGTCGTTTAGCCTCGTTGGCTGTTACTCATCGCTGTCCCGATGTTTCGAGGACAGCGGATGAGTGACGAGGGGTTCCGGTGTCAAATCGGCACTTTTCGGGAACCCGGGAAGTCGTGTCGGGTGCGTTTGTGTTCGTGGCACCCCGAGCTTGTGCTCGTTGTCCCGCCACCTTGTCGTGTGTGTTTGGGGGACAGCGGAGGACTTGATTGGCTGTAGGTACCCCTCTGGGGCTTTGTATGGTTTCGGGATCGTCCTGGTGGGTTTCCGGGCGATCCGTCGGTTCGGGATGTGAGAGCTTTATGTTTAGCGTCGACTTGGTGGTAGGTTCTGTCGCGTTTCCCGAGAAGCCGTCGGAGTTAGGCTTGACCGTTTCGACAGGTGGGTACTTCGATCCGGAGTCGGTTCAGTAGAATACGGTGATACCTTTCTATCCTTTCTCTTGCATTACAGTTACTAGTTCACTTGACTCCCGTTGACTCTACTTATGCGTGCTTGGAGAGTAGAGTAGTTGTGGTTTGCATGATTATTGAGACAACCTAGTTGGTCGGTGGTGATCGCCTGCTGTTCCGAGCGATCCTCGTTGTGGTTATCAGTTGCTTCACGGCTTGTTGCCGTTCTGTGGATTGAGCATTCGCATCGATCGTCACAGCTCTTCTAGCACTTCACGTACACCCGCGGTCTGATCCACCGCCTGGGGGTGTTCTTTTCCGGAAAAGGGTCGTTGAGTTTGTGCCGACCCGTGAGCCTTGATGTAATGCATCCAGAAGATTTATGTGCCGAGAGATGAGCAGGTGACAGTGCCAGGGATACGTCCCGGTGGCTATGGATTGGGTTTACCTTGTGGTTACCTCCATTGATGCATATACTAGTTGCTTACAATAGCATAGTTGTTCAGTTGTATGTCAGCCTCATACTTACTTGTGCTACTATTTACCTTATCTATCTATCTGTTGACCCTCGCGTCGGTGTGTACACCTTGCCTTCGTCGGCTTGCGGTACCCACTGGGAGGGGAGACATGTTTACATGTTCTCACCCCCCGCCCTCGTTGTTGTTTTCAGGTGAGCAGGGTGGTGGGAGTCGGGACGTTGCGAGGCACGCCTAGATAGTAGCTCTAGTGGTTCCGACCTGTCAGGCTACTCCCCCAGATTTTGGTTATTACCCTATCCTTATCAGCTAGATGTGATTGTGGTTCAGTTACCTTTTGCATATATTATCTAGCATGCTTATGTTTTGTGGATTTATTTAGTATTCAGATGTGATGATTGCATGCTTGGACTATCTGGTTGTATATATTCCTAGATCCTTCATTTATCGCGTACTTCGGTTTTCTACCCCTCGTGGTAGCGTTTTCGAAAGAGAGTTCTCGTGTGGAGAACGGTTTTCAAAGGATTTTAAATGTTTGAAATTAGGGTTTCAAAGAAAGCTTCTGGGTAAGAGGCAGTTTTTTAGGATGATTGTTGTTTGTGCATCGCATCATCCTTCGCCTAAGGACTTGCTTAGATTCATTCAGGTTTAAGGACGGTTAGCTGTATGTATCATGATTGTGTTGTTGTTTGAGTGGTGAATGCATACGTGGTTGTGATCCTGTTGTTGTTGTTGTTGTACGCCGTGCAAATACAGGGGAGGCTCTGTCCGTGTATACAGTGGACCCTGTATTTGTGGCGGGTCTGTACGTGGCGCGGGCTAGACTTTCAAAAAAAAAATGTACACATTTTTTCCGCTTCTTAAATTAGCCCGGGGCGTGACAGATTGAGATGGTATCAGAGCGTAAAGGATACAAACACTCATTCATTCACTAAACTTGTAACTGAACCAATGGTTAGGCTGACCCATAGGAAGACCTAAGATGATTAGGCGCGTGAGTTCGAGGGGTTTGATTTCGGCATGTCGTTTGTCGGGTGTTGCCGACCCTCTTTTCTCTTACGTGGTTTCTGTGTTGCAGATGGCTCGTGGACGTGGTAGACCTCCCCGTCCTGGTCGTGGTGGTGGGCATGCACCCACGGAGCCGTCTGCCGGTGTTCAGACACGGGCTACTGCGGCTGGTTCGAGTGAGGAGTCGGCAGGAGGCGCGCAGCCCGGTCCTGACCGTACCCTACAGCTTGAGGCTGAGATAGCCGAGGTGAGGGGTCAGCTGACGACCCTATCCGGCATGTTCCAGCAGTTCTTGCAGCAGCAGGCTACGACGACTGCTGCTCCAGCCCCTCATCCTCCTCCGCCGAGTGCCCCGTTGACCGCAGACCCCCCGGTGGCACCCGCACCGTTTGTAGCCACGACCGCGACGGCGACAGCGACTGCGTCGGCTGTTCCGCGGGTGGATGCCGACCCCGTGGTTGGGGATGGTGCCCACATCCGAGCACGTTTGGCGGAGTTTCGGAGGTTTGATCCGCCCCTGTTCGTGGGCAAGAAGGACGGTGGACGATCCGTCGAGCGATGGGTTCTGCAGATGGAGAAGCTCTTCCGTGACCTCCGCATCGACGAGCAGGATAAAGTCCCGTTGGCCACCCACTGTTTGGACGACGAGGCCTATGACTGGTGGTTGCACCTTCTGACGACCCGTTACCAGGATGCCTATCCTTCGTGGAGTGAGTTCCGAGAGGTCTTCTTCGGCCACTACTTCCGGGAGAGTACGAAGCAGAGTTTGGAGCGCGAGTTGGAGCGTCTCCGGCAGGGGAGCCGTACTGTGGAGGAGAACGAGCGGGACTTCTCCCGCATTATCAGCCTGATCCCTTTCGCCGCCCGAGACGCGTACCACAAGGCGCGCCTGTTCGCGAGGGGTATGAGGCCGAGCATCCGCCTCCTGATTGCCTCCCACGGGGTGATGACTTTCGACGAGTACTACGAGCGCGCCCAGATGGTCCAATATGAGACGGAGGAGGCGCGTGCCGAGCGAGATCAGCCCAACGCTGACCGAAAGCGTTCCCACCCTAGTTCCAGCGGTGGTTCTTTCTCCAGGAAGAAGCCACCGAGGCATTCGAGGAGCCAGTCTGCCAGGAGCGCTCCGTCTGAGAGCCAGTGGCAGGAGCACCAGTCATGCGTCATCTGTGGGCAGGGTCATCGGCCGAACACCTGCCCCCAGCGCCGTGACCACTGCTACCGGTGCGGCCAGAGAGGACACATGTCTCGGCAGTGAACGATGGGACCGGCTCAGAGTTATGCTTCTTCTCCCGCCGCTCAGAGGCAGAACCGGAGGAACCCGCCACCGGCAGCTGCAGCTTCGTCTGGGCGTCCCTCCTCTTCCCGCCAGCAGGAGGGGACACCCCAGGCTTCGGGTGGACGTGTCTTCAACATGTCCCACCCTGAGGGAGACACCGGTGGAGACGTCGTGGTAGCAGGTATTACCTCCCTTTTCGGCTCTCGTTCTAGGACGCTGTTTGATACCGGTGCATCACATTCTTTCATTTCCCGTTCTTTCACTCGTGAGCATGATCTGGAGTCGAGCCCGCTTCCTGTACCCCTTCGAATCCAGACCCTGGCAAGGGCCTTGGAGCAGATAGGTGGATTAGGGCTTGTCCGATGTTACTTGGCGACCAGGTGTTCTTGGCGAACTTGGTCGTGTTGCCGCTGACGGAGTTTGATGTGGTGCTTGGGATGGACTGGCTCACCAGGCACCACGCCACCATCGACTGTGAGCAGAGGACGGTGACTTTTGCGGAGCCGGGCGAGAAGGAATTCATCTATCGTGCTTGTAAGAGTTCTTTCTTCGCCTTGACTATCTCGTCTGCTCGTGCTAGGAGTTTGTTGATCGGTGGATGTGCGGCTTACCTGGCTTCGGTAGACGACATTCATCGAGCTGTACCGGCTCTGGAGGATATTCCGGTGGCTCGAGACTTCCCCGATGTTTTCCCTGCTGAGCTACCCGGGATGCCTCCGGACCGTGAGATTGACTTCTTTATTGATCTGGTTCCGGGCTCTACCCCGATTTCGAAGGCCCCCTACCGCATGGCGTTCGCTGAGTTGAAGGAGCTGAAGGCTCAGCTTGAGGACCTTCTGGACTTGGGCTTCATCCGTCCGAGTGTTTCTCCTTGGGGAGCTCCAGTCCTCTTCGTTAGGAAGAAGGACGGTAGTATGCGCCTGTGCATTGACTATCGAGAGCTCAACAAGGTGACGGTGAAGAACAAGTACCCTCTGCCGCGGATTGATGATCTCTTCGACCAGCTTCAGGGAGCCTCGGTTTTCTCGAAGATTGATCTGCAGTCCGATTATCATCAGCTGAAGATCAGGGCCGAGGACGTTGCGAAGACTGCTTTTCGGACCCGTTATGGGCATTACGAGTTCACTGTGATGCCGTTCGGTCTGACGAACGCCCCGGCAGCTTTTATGGATTTGATGAACAGGGTGTTTCGGCAGTTCTTGGATCAGTTTGTCGTGGTCTTCATTGACGACATACTGATCTATTCTAGGAGCGACGTGGAGCATGAGGATCATCTTCGGCGAGTCCTCCTTACGCTTCGAGATCATCGGCTCTATGCCAAGCTCAAGAAGTGTGAGTTCTGGCTTCGGGAAGTTTCCTTCTTGGGGCACATCGTGACGCAGTCTGGGATTGCGGTGGACCCAAAGAAGGTGGACTCTGTGGTGGACTGGCCTGTCCCGACTTCTGTGACTGAGGTCCGGAGCTTCCTCGGTTTGGCTGGCTATTATCGGCGATTTGTTGAGGGTTTCTCAAAGATCGCCGCCCCTTTGAGCAAGCTGACGAGGAAGGGTGAGAAGTTTCTGTGGACTCCAGCCTGTCAGATGAGCTTCCAGGAGCTGAAGGACAGACTGACGCGTGCCCCTATTTTAGCATTGCCGCAGCCTGGTGAGGACTTTGTGGTCTACTGCGATGATTCTCGGATTGGTTTGGGGTGCGTGCTCATGCAGCAGGAGAGGGTCATTGCGTATGCTTTACGCCAGCTGAAGGACTACGAGAGGAACTATCTGACGCATGATCTCGAGCTTGCAGCTGTGGTTTTCGCCCTCAAGCTTTGGAGGCACTATCTGTATGGAGCACATTGCGAGATATTCACGGATCATCAGAGTCTGAAGTACCTCTTCACCCAGAAGGAGCTGAACCTCAAACAGAGACGGTGGCTTGAGCTTCTGAAGGATTATGACATCTCCATTCAGTATCATCCGGGCAAGGCGAACGTTGTGGCGGACGCCTTGAGCCGGAGGCAGCCTTCGGCAGAGCTATCTCTCATGATCACTGACCAGGAGCGCTTGGTGGAGGAGTTTCGTCGACTCGAGTTGGAGATTCTACCCCGTGGAGCTACCGCGCAGCTGTTGACCTTGGTGGTGCAGCCCACCTTATCTGATCGGATTGCCAGTGGACAGCTGTTGGACCCGTACTTGCAGAGGATGCGAGCAGAGGCCGAGCAGGGCAGAGATGGTGACTTCACGATCCACTCAGATGGTTCTCTTCGTTTCCGAGGACGGATGTGTGTTCCCAGTGATTCGGATTTGAGGCGTGAGATTTTGACTGAGGCACACCGGTCGCCGTACACCGTTCATCCTGGAGGGACGAAGATGTACCGCGACTTGAGGCTGAGTTTTTGGTGGCCTGGTATGAAGCTGGACGTGGCTCGGCATGTTGCTCAGTGCTTGATTTGTCAGCAAGTGAAGGCTGAGCATCAGCGACCAGCCAGGAAGCTTCAACCGTTGCCTGTACCAGTGTGGAAGTGGGAGCAGATTTCTATGGACTTCGTCACCGGGTTACCTCGTTCTCAGCGAGGTCAAGATGCGATCTGGGTTATCGTGGACCGATTGACGAAGGCAGCTAACTTCCTACCGGTGCACACGACTTGGTCCCGGGATCGACTGGCACAGCTCTATCTGGATGAGATCGTGCGGCTGCATGGAGTGCCAGTGTCGATCATTTCTGATCGGGATCCTCGCTTCGTATCCCAGTTCTGGAGGAGCTTGCAGCAGGCACTGGGGACGAGGCTTGACTTCAGCTCTGCTTACCACCCTCAGAGTGCTGGGCAGTCGGAGCATGTTATCCAGACTCTTGAGGATATGCTCCGGGCATGCGTGTTGGATTTTGGTGATGGTTGGTTCAGGTACCTTTCCTTGGTGGAGTTCGCCTACAACAACAGCTTCCAGGCGAGCATTGGGATGGCACCGTATGAGGCCCTGTACGGACGTCGTTGTCGATCGCCGATTTGTTGGGATGACGTGGGGAGCGTCGTGTGATCGGGCCCGACTTGTTAGAGGAGGCAGAGGCCAGGATTCGCAGTGCGAGGCAGCGGCTGCTGACTGCGCAGAGCCGGCAGAAAAGCTATGCGGACCAGCGACGACGGGACCTTGTGTTTCAGGTCGGTGAGCATGTACTGCTCAGGGTGTCGCCGTCTCGAGGGATCAAGCGGTTCGGGTTGCGGAGCAAGCTTAGTCCGTGATTTGTGGGACCGTTCGAGATCCTTGAGCGTGTGGGTCCGGTGGCTTATCGGTTAGCTCTTCCTCCTAGTCTGGCTCGGGTGCACAATGTCTTCCATGTGTCTATGCTTAGGAAGTACATTCCCGACCCTTCTCACGTGATCAGCCCGACGACGGTTCAGCTGAGAGAGGACCTTAGCTACGACGAGGTGCTTGTGAGGATCTTGGCTCGCGAGGTGAAGCAGTTGAGGAACCGGAGCATTCCGTATGTGAAGGTTCAGTGGACGAATCACGGGGAGCGCGAGGCTACTTGGGAGCTGGAGTCTGCTTTGCGCGAGAGGTTTCCGCAATTGTTCGCGGATGTTGTGTGAGGAAGTTTCGGGGACGAAACTTCTTGTATGGTGGGAGTGATGTGAGAATTCAGATGTTTATATTGTTTTTATCTGCGAATTTGAATTCTGTGTCCCTCACCCCTGTTACTTTGTATCTAAGCTGTTTGAGTATATATATACATGTATGGGTATATATATGCGTATATATATAGTATATGGTGTTTATTTTACGTATTTGTGATTTTTAGATTTATGGTTGCGGAGAGTGTACGACTTAACGGCGCAATTCGGAGTCCGATTCTGACGATCCAAAATAATAGGTTCGATGTCTCGGCAGTGCTGAACGCAATGGCGTGATCCGCGTTGACATGCGACGGACGGATCAAAAGTTATTGCATGTTTTTCGCCGAGGGGTCGAATGGTACTTTTTGCAGTTTCGCGAACTGGACCCTGTTTTGTGCACCGTTTCGCGTGAGGTTGCTTGTGGAGGGGTGTCTGGGCATTTTTTGTCATGCTGTGAGGGACCCAGGGGTTATTTGTGTGATTTGAAGGGCTTTTGTGCAATTGTGCACATGGATATATGTGTTGTGTTTGTGTGTGTGAGTGGGAGTTGATCCACTCTCTCTCTCTCTTCCTCAGCCACCCCAGCTGCGAGCCACCTCTCCCCCTGCCCCTTAGCAACCTCCCCGAGCTCGGCCGGCCGCCGCCGACCACCCCTGGCAGGCGCAAGCTGCAGCCAAGCCCTCTCTATCTTTTCTTCTTTTTCTTCTTCTCATTCTTCTTCTTCTTCTTCCCGGAGGTGTGCACCCGGGGGGAACCCACGCCGGAGCTCCCCTGAGGTGGCACGACCGCCGGCGCCGTCACCCCACCGCCGGGAGCCGCCGCCAGGCTGCTGCGGCTGCTGCTAGGGCAGCAGCTGGCCGAGGCTAGTGGGCCCGAGTCGCCGCCGCCTCCCGCCGCCTGGGAGGGTGAGCATCGCCACCCTTGTGTCCACCGACGCCGTCCTCTGCCTCCCCGACCGTCGCCGTGCCGCCGGAGCGCCGCCGCAGCCGCCGCAAGCTTCGGCTAGTCAGCTAGGGCAGCTGCGGCCGAGCCTGCTCCGCCGCCGCCACCCGCCGTCTTTTTTGTCGCGGTCACCGGCAGGCCGACGTCCGGCGACCTCCTCTTGCCGGTGCTCGCATCGCCGCCGGCCGCCGTCGCCGTCCGTTGCCGCGCCGCCGTGCCCAAGCCAACTCGAGGGCTACCGGTTTACCTGCGCCACCGCCGCCGCTTCCCGCCGCCGGCTGAGGTGAGCCCCTTCTTCCTTGCCACCTCCTCTGCCGACCCTGGCCGCCGCTAGCCGTGCATGCCGGCCGGAGCTGGTTGCTCCGGCCAGGGTCTTGTTTTGTTGGATTTTGGCCGCGCTGCGTTGTTCGTGCTCCCTGTTGCTTTCCGAAGTCCTGGAAGGTGAGCACGATGATCGCGGCGACGCACTGATCATCATGCTCACCTTAGTTTTGGTTTTGGTTGAGCCGTTTCGCTGTTCGGCCGATGTCGAGCTTGATTATCTTATGTTTCATTGTTTTTATGCAATTGCTGAGCTTGTGACTTGTTCTGTCGCAGTGGGGCTGTGAGCACGGTCTCCGTGACATCGTTACCTTTCCGCTGGTGCTTGCGGAAGGTCGTGCAGATGTACGGATTGCTCGAACGGCTTTGTTTTGTGCTTGTATGTATGTATTTGTGCTTGTTTTGGGACTTTGGCATTTGTGGCAGCGTTGCGACGTTGCGGGCAGCAAGGGCTTGGTCCTTGGAACCCTGTGGACTGGTTGTCCAACCCCTTCGCCCTTCGCGGAGATCCGGATTCATTTCCGACGCGTTTTTCGATGAATTAATCGGCGAAACGCGTGTTTTTAGTTGTGCGACTCGCTCACTATTTTTGTGAGTGACTTGGCTTCGTCGTTTAGCCTCGTTGGCTGTTACTCATCGCTGTCCCAAAGTTTCGAGGACAGCGGATGAGTGACGAGGGGTTCCGGTGTCCAATCGGCACTTTTCGGGAACCAGGGAAGCCGTGTCGGGTGCGTTTGTGTTCGTGGCACCCCGAGCTTGTGCTCGCTGTCCCGCCACCTTGTCGTGTGTGTTTGGGGGACAGCAGAGGACTTGATTGGCTGTAGGTACCCCTCTGGGGCTTTGTGTGGTTTCGGGATCGTCCCGGTGGGTTTCCAGGCGATCCGTCGGTTCGGGATGTGAGAGCTTTATGTTTAGCGTCGACTTGGTGGACCTTGACCTTGTGAGTCTTCCGTAGGTCCTGTCGCGTTTCCCGAGAGCCGTCGGAGTTAGGCTTGACCGTTTCGACAGGTGGGTACTTCGATCCGGAGTCGGTTCAGTGGACTACGGTGATACCTTTCTATCATTTCTCTTGCATTACAGTTACTAGTTCACTTGACTCCCGTTGACTCTACTTATGCGTGCTTGGAGAGTAGAGTAGTTGTGTTTTGCATGATTATTGAGACAACCTAGTTGGTCGGTGGTGATCGCCTGCTGTTCCGAGCGATCCTCGTTGTGGTTATCAGTTGCTTCACGGCTTGTTGCCGTTCTGTGGATTGAGCATTCGCATCGATCGTCACAGCTCTTCTAGCACTTCACGTACACCCGCGGTCTGATCCACCGCCTGGGGGTGTTCTTTTCCGGAAAAGGGTCGTTGAGTTTGTGCCGACCCGTGAGCCTTGATGTAATGCATCCAGAAGGTTTATGTGCCGAGAGATGAGCAGGTGACAGTGCCAGGGATACGTCCCGGTGGCTATGGATTGGGTTTACCTTGTGGTTACCTCCATTGATGCATATACTAGTTGCTTACAATAGCATAGTTGTTCAGTTGTATGTCAGCCTCATACTTACTTGTGCTACTATTTACCTTATCTATCTATCTGTTGACCCTCGCGTCGGTGTGTACACCTCGCCTTCGTCTGCTTGCGTACCCACTGGGAGGGGAGACATGTTTACATGTTCTCACCCCCCGCCCTCGTTGTTGTTTTCAGGTGAGCAGGGTGGTGGGAGTCGGGACGTTGCGAGGCACGCCTAGATAGTAGCTCTAGTGGTTCCGACCTGTCAGGCTACTCCCCCAGGTTTTGGTTATTACCCTATCCTTATCAACTAGATGTGATTGTGGTTCAGTTACCTTTTGCATATATTATCTAGCATGCTTATGTTTTGTGGATTTATTTAGTATTCAGATGTGATGATTGCATGCTTGGACTATCTGGTTGTATATATTCCTAGATCCTTCATTTATCGCGTACTTCGGTTTTCTACCCCTCGTGGTAGCATTTTCGAAAGAGAGTTCTCGTGTGGAGAACGGTTTTCAAAGGATTTTAAATGTTTGAAATTAGGATTTCAAAGAAAGCTTCTGGGTAAGAAGCAATTTTTTAGGATGATTGTTGTTTGTGCATCGCATCATCCTTCGCCTAAGGACTTGCTTGGATTCATTCAGGTTTAAGGACGGTTAGCTGTATGTATCATGATTGTGTTGTTGTTTGAGTGGTGAATGCATAATTGGTTGTGATCCTGTTGTTGTTGTTGTTGTACGCCGTGCAAATACAGGGGAGGCTCTGTCCGTGTATACAGTGGACCCTGTATTTGTGGCGGGTCTGTACGTGGCGCGGGCTAGGCTTTCAAAAAAAAAAAAATGTACACGTTTTTTCCGCTTCTTAAACTAGCCCGGGGCGTGACACTCGGATGGTGCGCGCCGCCACCCTCGGGACCGCCGCAACCGGTCCATCCCTCCCCGACCGTCGCCGTGTCGCCGGAGCGCCGCCGCAGCCGTCGCGAGCTCGGCATGGGCACCTAGTGCAGCCGCGGCCGAGCTCTCTCCGTCGTCGCCGCCCGTCGTTCTTTTTGTCGCGGTCACCGGCAGGCCGGCGTCCGGCGACCCCCCCTTCCGGTGCTCGCGTCGCCGCCGCCCGCCGTCCGTCGCCGTTCGTTGCCGGCGCCGCCGTGCCGAGCCCTCTCTTCCTTGCCTCCCCCGCAATCGACCCTGGCCGCCGCTGGCCGTGCATGCCGGCCGGCAGCCGGCCGGAGCTGGTTGCTCTGGCCAGGGTCTCTTTTGGTTGTGTTTTGGGCCGCATGCATGTATCTTGCTTACTGTTGCCTCCCGTAGCCCAGGAAGGTGAGCACGATGATCGCGGCGACGCGCTGATCATCATGCTCACCTTAGTTTGCTGTTTGGGTGTGCCGTTTTGCTGTTCGGCCATTGTCGAGCTATTTTATCGTATGTGGGCACTATTTTTATGGGTTTTTTAGGCTTGTGACTGGTCCTGTCATAGTGGGGCTATGAGCACGGCCTCCGTGACGTCGTTACCTATCCGCTGGTGCTTGCAGAAGGTCGTGCGGACGTACGGATTGCTCAAACGGCCCTCTTTAGTGCTTACTTTATGTGTAAATGTTGCTTGTTTAGGGTTCTTTGTGATTGTGGCAGCGTTGCAACGATGCGGGCAGCAAGGGCTTGACCCTTGAGACCCTGTGGACTGGTTGTCCAACCCCTTCGCCCTTCGCGGAGATCCGGATTCATTTCCGATGCATTTTTCGATGAATTATTCGGCGAAACGCGTGTTTTTAGTTGTGTGACTCACTCGCTATTTTCGTGAGTGACTTGGCTTCGTCGTTTAGCCTCGTTGGCTGTTCCTGATCGCTGTCCCAAAGTTTCGAGGACAGCGGATGAGTAACGAAGGGTTCCAGTGTCAAATCGGCGCTTTTCGGGAACCCGGGAAGCCGTTTCGAGTGCGTTTGGTGTTCGTGGCACCCCGAGCTTGTGCTCGCTGTCCCATCACTTGGTTTTGTGCGTTCGGGAACAGCGAGGGACCTGGTTTGGTTGTTGGTACCCCTGTAGGGCTTAGTGTGGTTTCGGGGTCGTCCCGGTGGGTTTTCCGGGCGATCCGTCAGTTTCGGGAATATGAGAGCTTTGTGTTTAGCGTCGACTTGGTGGACATTGACCCTGTGAGTCTTTTGTAGGTCCTGTCTCGGTTCCCGAGAGCCGTCGGTGTTAGATTTGATCCTTCGACAGGTGGGTACTTCGATCCGAAGTCGGTTCAGTGGACTACGGTGATACCTTTCTATCCTTTCTCTTGCATTCCAGTTATTAGTTCACTTGACTCCCGTTGACTCTACTTATGCGTGCTTGGATAGTAGAGTAGTTGTGGTTTGCATGATTATTGAGACAACCTAGTTGGTCAGTGGTGATCGCCTGTTGTTCCGAGCGATCCTCGTTGTGGTTTATCAGTTGCTTACGGCTCGTTGCCGTTCTGTGGATTGAGCATTCACATCGTTGCCGTTCTGTGGTTTATCTAGCATGTTATATTTTGGATGATTGTTTTTCATGCTTAGATCTCGTGGTTTTGGTTTAATTTCCATGTGAGGATGTCGATGCTTTTAGATCTCTAATTGTGGCTTTATATCGTGCATCTTGGTTTTCTACCCCTCGTGGTAGCGTTTTCAAATAAAGGTTTCCGTGTGGGAAACAGTTTTCAAATGGATTTCTGATCGATCGACTTTTGGGATTTCAAAAGAAAGTTCTCGTGTGGAGAACGGTTTTTAAATGATTCTTGAATGTTTGATATTAGGGTTTCAAAATAAAGCTTCTGGGTAAGGAGCGATTTTCTAGAATGATCTGTTGTTTGTGCATCGCATCATCCTTCGCCTAAGGACTTGCTTAGATTCATACAGGTTTAAGGACTGTTAGCTGTATGAATCTCTTGAGCTGTTGTATTGTTGTAATGAATGAATGGTGGTTGTGATCCTGTTGTATGTTGTGTACGCCGTGCAAATACTAGGGAGGCTCTGTCCGTGTGTACAGTGGACCATGTATTTGTGGCGGGTCTGTACGTGGCGTGGGCTAGGCTTTTAAAAAAAAAAAATAATTTGGCACGTATTTCCGCATCTAAAACTAGCCCGGGGCGTGACAATGAAGCCAATTATTAACTTTCTTTAATTTTTTACTTTCTTTCTCAAAATTTTATAGCAGTTTTTCGAGTTGGTATTTACATGCATGCTTGAAGAAAGTACAATTATAATTTATATATATATAACAAGTTGCTTGTATCAAGTTGTTTGTATTTTCTTACTTTCTACTAACTATATTATGATTTGATTGCACATCTATAGAATTTACTAAATAAATTTATTTCCATTCTTATAATCTTAAAAATAATGGTTATCTCAGAGTTTTGATTTTGCTTTCTATTGTGTAAAAATTTTAGATTGACTTTAGTTTGAGATTATTTTTTTTACTTAATGAACAATTATTTGAGATTGGTTTTTTAATTTTAAGGTCAAAATAGAAAAGAAATTGTAGGGCTTTTTTTGCTTCTGCCCCCTCAAAAAATTTATTTTCACAAATAGCCCCATCAAATTTATAATTATAAAATTAGCCATATTCCCGCCACGTGTGCGCCACGTGAGCGTGCTGGTGGAGGGGTGGTATAAGTCGAACACAGTGAATCATTCACCGTGTCCATACACGGTGAATGGTTCACCGTGTTTAGGCTGTTCCAGTCCCGCCTGTCCCTAAACCCTTGTGTTGTTCCAGACACGAAGATATCTACTAAACACGGTGAATGGTTCATCGTGTTTAGTAGAACTCCCACACCAGCAGCAGCCTCTTATATTTAAAACAACAAATTCAACGGAACAACACAACAACACAACATCAACAGGACAATAAAACATTGAACAACAAATCCAACACAACAACACAACAACACAACATTAAGAGAACAACACAACAATAGAGCAAGTTTACGAAATTTACAACACAACAATAGATCAAGTTTACAGCACAACAATAGAGAACAACACAACAAAATTTATGAAATGTAATGTGACGTCCTCCTCCTAGTCCCTCTCCCTCGACCACGTCCACGTATACGTCCCCGACCACGACCACGACCACGACCACGACCACCATCAACACTATGCTCATCAAAGGGCTCTATGACTTCCAACTGGTCGAGATGGTCAATAGTAGCGCCCTCAATAACTGGCTGAGTGTCCTGCGTCTCGATCACCCGTTTGAGTTCGTGCTCAACCATAGCAGGTGTCGGTAGTATGTCTGGCCGTGGACAGGGACGAAGCTAGGATTCAATCTTGAGGGGTCCAAAATATATTCAAATAGAAGTTTTAGTAATAAGTAATAAACAAGATTTTTCCTAATTAAATTTTTTTTTAAAAAATTATTAATTAAATAAATAATGTAAAATCATGAACTTTATTTTTTTATTTTCAGATGTTTAACTTCTAATTATTTCATTTATATTATTACATTAAAATAACTTAGAAATTTTACTAAATCTAACAATAATTTCTTAGTTTTTTAGTGAATAAAATTAACATAGCTATTAAATTTAGTGCAATCCTTGATTTAGTCAAATGAAATAGCTCACCTAAGATAAATAAAAGTTAAAAAAAATATTAAATAAAATTTTTAGAGTAGAGAAATACATTACAAAATACTCTATAAGAAAGGGGCTCTTAATATATTTTCACCCATAAAAATAGTATACCGATTAGTAGGAAGAGAAAGAGAAAGTTATGTTGGCACCATACTATTTTGTAAATATTGAAAAACTAGGGGGCCAAAGCTACTCATGGCCCACTAAAAAAAAACTATGAAGGACCATTAAGCAAATATTGAGAAGTTGAGGGGGGGCATGGCCCCCTTGGGCCTCCATATAGCTCCGTCACTGGCCGTGGAGGAGCTGAAGATAAGGGCTGATCTGCGCGAAAAGACTGCAACTGCTGTCGGTGCCTACGATAAACAATATCAACTGGTCGAGGTGGATCGTCTGGTACCGGTACTATGTCTGGGTGATAAGGTGGCTCCTCTATCAGTGAAGATGGCCTTGGCGGACTATATAGTGGTACATGGCCCGACGTCGATGGCCCACCATATTCTGCTGGCCGTGGAGGTACAGTGTCTGGAAGCGTAGGTAGAGTCTCCAAAACTGCTTCCATTTGATCGGCAACTTGCGTCAGGGCTTCTAATACTCCACCATACGAAATCTCTAGCAGGACACGTCTGATCGTATAATATGATTTCTGCACGACATCGACCTGAAATAAAAGCAGCATTATGATAATTACACTAAACTTTCTTTATATATAGAAATAAATATAATAAAATAATATATAGTAAAATCATACCAATACTCTCTCGACATGTCCACGTGGCTGATACGCGAGGGGTGGACGCTGTACTGGCCTAGATATCCACCTCCTGGTGATCCTCCAATACCACTGCATATAAACAATGGTTGCTCATATAGGAACCGAATCTGCATGAGGGTCCACCTCCACTATTTCCATCAATCTATCATCCCAATGCTGAATATATGAAGCATGATACGCCGCCTAATTTTCATCTATTCTACCTCGTGAAGTGATGCGAGGTATGGCAACCACTGCATTGGGTATATACTGTAGAAGACCAAACTGCCGAAGCACCCGATCTGGAAGATGCAGCTCAATAATATGGAAGCAGACTAAGGTGGTCCTAGATCGCCAAACCTGGGACCCCGCTACACAAAAAGGTGAAAGTGTCTCTAATACTGCATCTGTATAAGGCCTCCATGTAATCTATTGTGAAAAATACATATGGTTACTCTCTCGTTTTTAAATAAAATTTACAGTTATAATAATATTGAATTACTTTCTTTTACCTAAGATCTAGCTGCTGATTAAGTTGATCACGATAAAACTCAATGTCAGTAGTCCTGACATTGTCCCGAAAAGCCAACCTAGTATTCCACCTGATTCATTTATATCAGGTTAGTAATGATTAAATAATATTTAGAAAACTTAAAATGAAAAATACTTACCTACAACCTAATGGCATGTCGACAAGCTCAGGCTGCGGTCCAACTATCTCAGGGCGACCAATGTGCAGGTGGTCCCATGCCCATATCTATATAAAAAGATAGTTAGAAATTACAGCAAAAGTCATGACTTATAAAAAGCTAGTAAGGCAATGTACCTGAAGCAATGTCCCAAAACAACAGCACTCCACCTTCCCCTTTATGCAAGCATTTTCTAATGCCCGATAGAAATGAGCTAGCATAGCTGCACCCCATGCCAACTCACCGCAAACGTCAAAATCCTCTAAAAGTGGCAACCACTTCAATGCACTCTATTCCCGCTTGGATTTGACAGCAAACTACATCCTATCTGAAATAGTATATATGCTCTAGTTGTAGCTCGTACAATAGCGGGAGGTGCATCTATGGCGATATCATGGAAATGATGGTATAACCAGTTTATCTTTATCTCACCGCCCCTAATATCCTCAAGAACCACCCCGAGAAAGTAGCTCGCAGAGCTGTGGCCACTGATATGACGCCCCTCCGGTCACAGCCCCACCATGGACGCAGAGTCCTGTAATAACAGCTATATCCATCAAAGTGATAGCCATCTCCCCGTGTCGCATATGAAAAGTCTGCGTCTCCCCCCGCCACCTCTCGACTAATGACCCCAATAAGGACTGATCTAGCTGTAAGCGCCGCAATCGTGATACATAATAAAATCCTGCTCGTCGCAACATGTCCAAAACTGCAGGATGCTCAATTTGTCATCGGTTCAATTTACGGCCATACTCTGTAAATTGAACAGGAGAATAACCCTGCATGATTATAAATGTTAGCTCAATATTAGTATATAGTTTACCAGTAAATTTGAAATGTTTAAAAAAAGCATCACATCCTCTCTGATCAAAGTGGATCTATGGTGTGGCTGCTCAGTCAGCACAAATGTATCGATCGGTCCTGGCTCCTCGTGATTGTCCTGTAAGAAAATTAAGCATGTAGGCGCAGCGGAAGAAAATAACATAATTAAAATTTTCTAAACCAAAGATCACCTCGTGTTTCGTTTTAGATTGTTAACAATTAATCTAATTGATCTTATCAATTAGGATTTACTTTTACCTTGCGCGGGTCGAGATCACCGCGAAGTCGACGATCGCTGGTAAAAGTTGTTCGTCCTCGCTAGCCGCGCACGCGCCCGGCCTCTACTCGCGTCCACACGAAATCACGCCTTTGATCGAAGTAATCAACCACCTCAATCCGCGATCCGATCACGAATTAATTCTTGCGTCGATTTGAGGAAGATGATTCAATCTTCTAATTGTGCTAGCAATCTTCCGAAGATCGAAAACGATAGATTAATTGTGGAGGACTTGAGGAAGAGGGAGAGGGTTGACGGCTAGGGTTTTCTTTTTTTTATTAATATGTCATATGACATATATTTATAATGAGAAAACCCTAATCCTAAACCTAATCCTTATCGAATCCTAATCCGATTGGATTATCCATTAACCCTCAAGTTGGTTTTATTTTGAACCGAATCTGAATCCGAATCCTAATCCTAATTCGGTTCGTGTGTAACATTTACACATAAGTCCTCATATTATTTACTAACAATTAGTAAATATACCATGCAACTTTTGCACTTAAATACATTTAATTTACAACAATTGCAAATTAGTCCTTTTACTAATAAATTAGTAAACTTTAGTATTTAACTATATTGCAATTAACCCATCCGATAAACTTCTTTTATCGTCACCTTAATATCGATCATGCGCGATTTCTTATGTGTGTGACCTAATAGGTGCAATTCTTTCTGGTAGTGAGATATGATGCGATCCCCATCGACATCATCATCGAAACTCTTTTCGATGGATCAAACACTTTTGATTCTACCCTAGTAGAATAATTATTCGCCTATAATTATTCTTATTGGTTCCCACAATCCACCAGTGACGCCTAGCAGCATATAGTGGCAATCCAGTCAGAAATGAATATCGGACTGAACCTCTAGGTGCAGTTATCGTACAATACAATCCTTCTATCGCATAGTCCCAACTGAGTGGAGGTCATGGAATACTCGTCAAACCCCATCACCCGTCATATGACAAATTTGATAGGACAGAAGCTCTTATGGTTACTCTTGGAAACATCTTTCCATACACCATACTACCCCGGCCGAGGATTTTTGAGCTTTGTCTTACAAATAGCATAGAACTAATTATCTCTCTACCGAGAGCGATAGATCCCCTATAAACACACACCCATTCCTAATATGAATCTACTGCAGCCAACATATACTACTAAGACCCGTGGCTAGGATCAGAGTTTGTTGCATAGTCAAACTACAGTAGCTTCACATTGAATGGCCGTGGTGTCGCAGGTCTAAGGATCAGTTGTACCACTGCAACATCGAACCAGTTACTGACGAATAAGTAGACATCCATGTAACCGTTCGTAGTTGGTCACGCTCAGTACCCTTGTTCTCTAACAACCACCTGCATGTTTGCTCCAGTGTCCCCACACTGATGACTCGAGACTCGTCATCCCATAAGGAAGCGGCACATACATCAATCTTACCGGATCAATCATCGTCCCCATGATGATCCACCGATTGAGAGCATTTATGAATTAATCACCAATAATATGTATCTCAAATTCTCAACTCTTGAGAATACATATTATCATCTTATTAATTCAAAGGACGATTCACGGACACATTAAACATGAATGGCATAAAAAGGCCCAAATTTATAAATTATAAAGATTAAGTACAAAGATATGTCCCATAGAATATAAAATGCGTCAGCCTGATAGGCTTCTAGGGCATACAACTAACAATCTCCCACTTGCACTAAAGCCAATCAGTCATGTATCTAATGCCCATCTTCTCAAGATGAGTCTCTAGTTTCTGCTGAGTCAAAGCCTTAGTTAACGGGTCCGCCACGTTATCCGCGGAGGCAACCTTCTGCACTTCAATATGTCTATCCTTGATGTACTCTCTGATCTTGTGATACCGCCGCTCAATATGCTTGGATTTCTGATGAGATCTTGGCTCCTTAGCTAATGCTACGGCGCCATTATTATCACAATATAGCGGCAGCGGATCCCTACTAGAAGGAACCACGCCAAGCTCAGTGACAAATTTCTTGATCCAAACAGCTTCCTTGGCAGCTTCAGATGCAGCAATGTACTCCGCCTCCATAAACCAAGAACATATCCTTTGTTCTTCGCAAGTACTTAAGGATATTCTTTACTGCTACCCAGTGTTCTTCGCCTGGGTTCGACTGATATCGACTAGTGACACTCACAGCCTGTGCTATATCAGGTCGAGTACATAGCATCGCATACATCAAACTCCCTATTGCTGAAGCATAAGGGATTCTGCTCATGCGACTCCTCTCTTCAGGTGTCTTAGGAGACATAGTCTTAGAGAGGTGAATTCCATGTCTTAGAGGTACCATACCTCTTTTGGAATTCTCCATGCTGAACATTTTCAACACTTCATCTATGTACATAGCTTGCGATAAACCAAGCAACTTCTTAGGTCTATCCCTATAGACCTTTATCCCTAGGATATAAGATGCTTCTCCAAGATCTTTCATAGAAAACTCTTTTGATAACCATAACTTGACCGATGTTAGCATAGGAATGTCATTTCCAATTAGGAGTATGTCATCCACGTACAATACGAGGAAAGTTACAGCACTCCCACTAATCTTTTTATATACACACGGCTCCTCCTCATTTCTGATGAAATCGAACGATTCGATTGCATCGTTGAAACGAGTGTTCCAACTCCGAGAAGCTTGCTTCAATCCATAAATGGATCGTTGAAGCTTACACACCTTATGACTTCCATCTTTGGAAGTGAAACCCAAAGGCTGCTCCATATAGATATCTTCTTCAAGATATCCATTTAGGAAAGCAGTTTTCACATCCATTTGCCAGATCTCATAGTCATAGTGTGCAGCAATAGCAAGCAGAGTTCTGATAGACTTAAGCATGGCTACAGGTGAAAAGGTGTCCTGATAGTCAATGCCGTCACGTTGACTATAACCTTTTGCTACTAGCCTAGCTTTGTAGGTCTCTACCTTTCCATCAGATCCAATCTTTCTTTTGAAGATCCATTTGCATCCAATGGGTACAATACCCTCTGGCGGATCAACCAAAGTCCAAACTTGATTGGAGTGCATGGAGTCCATTTCGGACTTCATAGCTTCCAACCATTTATCGGAGTCGATGTCTGACATCGCCTAGCTATAAGTCTTAGGATCATCTCTATGATCCTTATCTCCCATTAGGAACATTTCCTCCATCTCCTCTATAAATAATCTCATATATCTATCCGGAGGTCGGGAAACTCTAATAGACTTGCGAGGTGGCATTGTAATCTCTTGTGTCACAGAGTTATCAGGAAGGGCTTTTGGAATACTCAATCCTGAAGAGACTTTTTCTTCTAGCTCTATTTTCCTCCCACTGCATCCATCTAAAATAAATTCATTTTCAAGAAAGAAGGCATGACGGCTCACAATCACATTATGGCTTTCTGGGAGATAGAAATAGTATCCAAGTGATTCTTTGGGGTACCCAATGAATCTTCCCTTGACTGATCTGCTTTCCAATTTGTCCGTCTTTAATTTCTTAATATAAGCTGGACATCCCCAAGTCTTAATATGAGTAAAACTTGGCTTCCTACCATGCCACATCTCATATGGTGTGGTCAGAACAGATTTGGAAGGCACTCTGTTCAAAATATAAATAGCCGTAAGAAGTGCATAACCCCAAAGTGACGTAGGTAAATCTGTAAAGCTCATCATAGATCGAACCATATCTAATAAAGTTCGATTCCTCCTTTCAGACACCCCATTCAATTCTGGTGTTCCAGGAGGAGTCCACTGAGAGACAATACCATTATTCTTGAGGTAGGTTAAGAAATCCGTGCTAAGGTATTCCCCTCCTCGATCTGATCGAAGAGCCTTAATCGGTTTTTCCATTTGCTTTTCTACTTCTTGTCTAAACTCTTTAAACTTTTCAAAGACTTCAGACTTGTGTTTAATTAAATACACGTACCCATACCATGAATAATCATCAGTAAAAGTAATAAAGTAGAGATAGCCGCCCCAAGCAGACACATCGAATGGTCCACATACATCAGTATGTATCAGGGCGAGTACTTCGGTAGCTCTCTGTCCTTGTCCAACAAAGGGAGACTTAGTCATTTTTCCTTGAAGACATGATTCACAAGCTGGGTATGGTTCAGAGAGTAAGGACCCTAAGATACCATCCTTAGCCAACTTGTTAATTCTGTCCTCTCCAATGTGACCAAGTCTAAGATGCCATAAGTACGTTTTATTTACCTCCTCTCTTGGTCTTTTGAAACCAATAGTATTCTCATTCATGCCATTGTCAACTGTATTAATACTAACATCCATATGTAAGTAATAGAGATTGTCTATTAGGGAACCATAACCGATCAAATTATTTCTCAAATAAATTGAACAAATGTTTGATTCAAAAATAAACTTATAACCGTCCAACACCAAACGTGAAACAAAAATAAGGTTTCTAGTCGCACTAGGAACATAAAGACAATCTCTAAGTTCTAAAACTACTCCTGTCGGTAGACATAAAGGATAAGTCCCCACGGCAACAGCAGCAACTCTTGCTCCGTTTCCAACGCGTAGGGTAAGCTCTCCATCCCTAAGTCTTCTACTTTCCTTTAGCCCCTGCATTGAAATACATAAATGCGAGGTGCATCCCGAGTCAATGACCCATGTGAAAGTAGAACAAACCGATAAGCTAGTAGCTTCAATGACATGAATCTCGGACATACCTTCAAAAGTCTTGTCCATATCAATTTGGAGTTCTGCGTCCATAGTCATTCGGAGCTTCTCAAACTCCTCAATGTCTTTAATCATCACCAAGCAATGATTATTCACTGAGTGACCATCAGACATCTTAGTTCTGAACAGTCGCTTCGACACCTCGTAGCGAGCTGTTTGACTTTGCTCATCATACAACTCTTTGAGATGAAGCAAGATGTTAGCAGCACTTTCCATGTGCTCATGCTGGCGTTGCAACTCATTGCTCATAGACGCAAGAATCATCAGTCCATTTATTTCTAGCAGCTCTCTGTTGAGCTATTGGATTTTCGGGCACTGCTGGAGCCTCCGTGTCCAACACATAGGCTAATTTCTCAGAATTGAGAACAATTCTCAAATTCCTCAGCCAGTCGGTAAAATTCGGTCCAGTTAAGCGATTAGTATCGAGTATTTTGGCAAGTGGGTTAGAGGCAGCCATTTTCTGCAGAAGGTTAAGATTCTAATTAGTTGTGTACTTAATCGTAATCCATTTTGATTAGGGTCTTTAAATCTAAATGGTGCCTCCCACTAATTTAGCGAATCTCCACACTCCCCGAGTGGAGAAACGGAAATTTTACTAAAAGTTTCTAGTGGGAATTGCGGTCCCATCTGTTTACACACCACCTCATCCTAACAAATTCTTGGCAATGAGCAAACAAATGAGTGAACAACTCTTGCTCAATGCTTCTCAAGCAAATTGCAATTTAATCTTTGGCCTCCAAAGATACAGGCCTCATCCTGACAGATTCTTGGCCTTATCTTTTGGTTAAGTTAGACCCACCGTTCATTATGCAAATAAGAATGTCATTGAATCCTCATCCTGACAAATTCTTGGATTCAACCCCTTTCTTACCACACAGCATCTCATGCCAATAGAATGGTTGCGACTCCCTAATGCAACTGACCCCCGTGTCCGGGTGCATCAATCAACACTAAAGAGACGCCCACACCCTACAACGGTGGAAGGCCACTAATGGGTTCATAACACCATTAACTTAATATTTTATATAGGGAGATTAGTTATCTCATCAGTTTTAATTTTTGTTAATTTACATCTCATGCAAACCATCGCATCACATGCATACATATATCGCATATAAAAATAACTACCGGTGATGATCATGGATTTTATTTTGATTCGGGCCTGAGCCACTAGGCCGGAATCGGGTCATAGGGTATTACACATAAGAAAAACTTTCTTATCCTGCATCTTGATCGGATTGGAGTTGATCAACTCTTGTCGGCTCCCTCGATCAGCATCTGGTTCAAACTTGATCTGCACCGCATCAACTCTTGAATGCAACAAATCATCATGAAACCTAAACTACCCTTTTCCCTTTTAATTTTGCAACAATTATATTTCATTCCATAAAATAATGAGACACGTGTCTCCAAATTACATAATTTAATTAGTACACGCAGGTACCCAGAAAAAGAAAAATAAATCTAACACTGGGTCCTTATTAAATTACATCAATTTATATCATCACATGATACATCCACATCATAAGGTTGCTATCCATGATCATCACCTCATACACATCACATGCATATAAAATAAAATTCTCTAATTCGAATTCTAATTAATTAGGTTTCGGATTAATTTAAAACAAATCGTTATTTGTTTCAAGAAATCGCAATTCGTTATTTAAAATTATTAAAAGATTTAATACATCTCATATATTAAAAATTTTAAAATTTTAAATTAATTTTAAATTGCGATCCTGCATGACGCAACCGCACGCCGTAGCCGCATCCCGGTCGCGTCGCACACAAGCAGCTCACGCAAACTACTTGCCCGCATGGCGCACGCGGACCCGAACCATGTGCATGTGGTCGATGTACATTGCGGCAAGCACATGCAATCAAAACATGAACTAATTAATTAGTGATGCCATGCACTAATTAAAGAGATCATGTATACATGTATGCCATCAAGTAACTCATGGACTATTTACGTGTTGCATGCATGGGCTAGCAACCGTCACGCTCGTAAGCCGAGTGCCGTAGCCGCGCCGTAGCCGCGTCAATAACACACTGCGTGTCGGTTCCTTGCGATTTAATTAACGTTTCGAAACAATCAAAAATAATATTCGCAAAACAATCTTCATTATTTTTATTTCGATCGTTCCGAAAAACCCAATCAACATCGAAAAAGAGATTAGATCTAAAACAAACAACGAGGGTGGCTCTGATACCACTGTAAGAAAATTAAGCATGTAGGCGCAGCGGAAGAAAATAACATAATTAAAATTTTCTAAACCAAAGATCACCTCGTGTTTCGTTTTAGATTGTTAACAATTAATCTAATTGATCTTATCAATTAGGATTTACTTTTACCTTGCGCGGGTCGAGATCACCGCGAAGTCGACGATCGCTGGTAAAAGTTGTTCGTCCTCGCTAGCCGCGCACGCGCCCGGCCTCTACTCGCGTCCACATGAAATCACGCCTTTGATCGAAGTAATCAACCACCTCAATCCGCGATCCGATCACGAATTAATTCTTGCGTCGATTTGAGGAAGATGATTCAATCTTCTAATTGTGCTAGCAATCTTCCGAAGATCGAAAACGATAGATTAATTGTGGAGGACTTGAGGAAGAGGGAGAGGGTTGACGGCTAGGGTTTTCTTTTTTTTATTAATATGTCATATGACATATATTTATAATGAGAAAACCCTAATCCTAAACCTAATCCTTATCGAATCCTAATCCGATTGGATTATCCATTAACCCTCAAGTTGGTTTTATTTTGAACCGAATCCGAATCCGAATCCTAATCCTAATTCGGTTCGTGTGTAACATTTACACATAAGTCCTCATATTATTTACTAACAATTAGTAAATATACCATGCAACTTTTGCACTTAAATACATTTAATTTACAATAATTGCAAATTAGTCCTTTTACTAATAAATTAGTAAACTTTAGTATTTAACTATATTGCAATTAACCCATCCGATAAACTTCTTTTATCGTCACCTTAATATCGATCATGCGCGATTTCTTATGTGTGTGACCTAATAGGTCCAATTCTTTCTGGTAGTGAGATATGATGCGATCCCCATCGACATCATCATCGAAACTCTTTTCGATGGATCAAACACTTTTGATTCTACCCTAGTAGAATAATTATTCGCCTATAATTATTCTTATTGGTTCCCACAATCCACCAGTGACGCCTAGCAGCATATAGTGGCAATCCAGTCAGAAGTGAATATCGGACTGAACCTCTAGGTGCAGTTACCGTACAATACAATCCTTCTATCGCATAGTCCCAACTGAGTGGAGGTCATGGAATACTCGTCAAACCCCATCACCCGTCATATGACAAATTTGATAGGACAGAAGCTCTTATGGTTACTCTTGGAAACATCTTTCCATACACCATACTACCCCGGCCGAGGATTTCTGAGCTTTGTCTTACAAATAGCATAGAACTAATTATCTCTCTACCGAGAGCGATAGATCCCCTATAAACACACACCCATTCCTAATATGAATCTACTGCAGCCAACATATACTACTAAGACCCGTGGCTAGGATCAGAGTTTGTTGCATAGTCAAACTACAGTAGCTTCACATTGAATGGCCGTGGTGTCGCAGGTCTAAGGATCAGTTGTACCACTGCAACATCGAACCAGTTACTGACGAATAAGTAGACATCCATGTAACCGTTCGTAGTTGGTCACGCTCAGTATCCTTGTTCTCTAACAACCACCTGCATGTTTGCTCCAGTGTCCCCACACTGATGACTCGAGACTCGTCATCCCATAAGGAAGCGGCACATACATCAATCTTACCGGATCAATCATCGTCCCCATGATGATCCACCGATTGAGAGCATTTATGAATTAATCACCAATAATATGTATCTCAAATTCTCAACTCTTGAGAATACATATTATCATCTTATTAATTCAAAGGACGATTCACGGACACATTAAACATGAATGGCATAAAAAGGCCCAAATTTATAAATTATAAAGATTAAGTACAAAGATATGTCCCATAGAATATAAAATGCGTCAGCCTGATAGGCTTCTAGGGCATACAACTAACATTCAAAAGTCTTGTCATTTACCTTGTCCTTTAGGCTAGCCAAATAGTCCGGGCAATTCCTCTTCCAGTGGCCATCCTTTTGACAGTGGAAGCAAGTTCCTTTGGCGGCCTTCTTTTTAGGAATTACCTTGACAGGTTCAGTCTTTGGCTTCTTTGCAGGCTTCTTCTTTCTCCATTTAGACTTTCTTTTGGAGGAAGCCCGTTCAATAGCCAAAACTGACCCCTTATTGACTTTCAGCATTCCTTCAGCAGTGACCAACATATTCAATAGCTCAGCGAGAGTGCAAGTAATTTTATTCATTTAAAAATTTAAAATGAACTGAGAAAATGAATCAGGTAGGGATTGTAAGATCAAATCAATTTGGAGTTCTGCGTCCATAGTCATTCCGAGCTTCTCAAGCTCCTCAATGTCTTTAATCATCGCCAAGCAATGATTATTGACTGAGTGACCATCTGACATCTTAGTCCTGAATAATCGCTTCGACACCTCGTAGCGAGCTGTTCGACTTTGCTCATCATACAACTCTTTGAGATGAAGCAAGATGTTAGCAGCACTTTCCATGTGCTCATGCTGGCGTTGCAACTCATTGCTCATAGACGCAAGCATGTAGCACTTTACCTTCATATCATCATCAGTCCATTTATTTCTAGCAGCTCTCTGTTGAGCTGTTGGATTTTCGGGCACTGCTGGAGCCTCCGTGTCCAACACATAGGCTAATTTTTCAGAATTGAGAACAATTCTCAAATTCCTCAGCCAGTCGGTAAAATTCGGTCCAGTTAAGCGATTAGTATCGAGTATTTTGGCAAGTGGGTTAGAGGCAGCCATTTTCTGCAGAAGGTTAATATTCTAATTAGTTGTGTACTTAATCGTAATCCATTTTGATTAGGGTCTTTAAATCTAAATGGTGCCTCCCACTAATTTAGCGAATCTCCACACTCCCCGAGTGGAGAAACGGAAACTTTACTAAAAGTTTCTAGTGGGAATTGCGGTCCCATCTGTTTACACACCACCTCATCCTAACAGATTCTTGGCAATGAGCAAACAAATGAGTGAACAACTCTTGCTCAATGCTTCTCAAGCAAATTGCAATTTAATCTTTGGCCTCCAAAGATACAGGCCTCATCCTGACAGATTCTTGGCCTTATCTTTTGGTTAAGTTAGACCCACCGTTCATTATGCAAATAAGAATGTCATTGAATCCTCATCCTGACAGATTCTTGGATTCAACCCCTTTCTTACCACACAGCATCTCATGCCAATAGAATGGTTGCGGCTCCCTAATGCAACTGACCCCCGTGTCCGGGTGCATCAATCAACACTAAAGAGACGCCCACACCCTACAACGGTGGAAGGCCACTAATGGGTTCATAACACCATTAACTTAATATTTTATTTAGGGAGATTAGTTATCTCATCAGTTTTAGTTTTTGTTAATTTACATCTCATGCAAACCATCGCATCACATGCATACATATATCGCATATAAAAATAACTACCGGTGATGATCATGGATTTTATTTTGATTCGGGCCTGAGCCACTAGGCCGGAATCGGGTCATAGGGTATTACACACAAGAAAAACTTTTTTATCCTGCATCTTGATCGGATTGGAGTTGATCAACTCTTGTCGGCTCCCTCGATCAGCATCTGGTTCAAACTTGATCTGCACCGCATCAACTCTTGAATGCAACAAATCATCATGAAACCTAAACTACCATTTTTCCCTTTTAATTTTGCAACAATTACATTTCATCCCATAAAATAATGAGACACGCAGGTCTCCAAATTACATAATTTGATTAGTACACGCAGGTACCCAGAAAAAGAAAAATAAATCTAACACTGGGTCCTTATTAAATTACATCAATTTACATCATCACATGATACATCCACATCATAAGGTTGCTATCCATGATCATCACCTCATACACATCACATGCATATAAAATAAAATTCTCTAATTCGAATTCTAATTAATTGGGTTTCGGATTAATTTAAAACAAATCGTTATTTGTTTCAAGAAATCGCAATTCGTTAATTAAAAATTTCAAAATTTTTAATACATCTGAAATAGTCAATTAAAACCAGTGAGAAACAAAAGGATATAATACGAGTGCATTAACCTAAAATAATTTAAAAAAAGTCAAGAACAATTTTCATATCAAATAACCTAGCGACGACGTCTCTCGGTCATTCTTTGCTGATTTTCAGGACATGTGCTTTTATAATGGCCGTATTGTTTACACATACTACACTTGCCTCTCCTATTCCCAGCGCCTTCGTCCATAACATTGCGAATGCGAGTAGATTTGGGTCGTCCTTTTTTCCTTCTCTCGCATGGTGGAAGTATAGGTGAATCATATGTCACGACCCAATAACGACGATCGGAACGGGATGGAACTGTGGTTCATAAGACTTATGGTAGGATGCGGTAGTATACCAATGAGAACATAAGCCGTAATAATCTATGTTCATGTGTGAGGAACTACAAAATGACAAAATATATGAACAAGGAATTCCTGTGAGCTGCAAACACAAACATGAACAAGTAGAATCTCTTCCATTGATAATCACTTGGTATTGCAAATCCATTCCAGTAAATACGTCGAACTCGTGAGCTCCAAATTGCCGAACTGTATATGCTCTAGCACATGTCATCCGGATGTTGATGGTCTTATCAACAGTCGATACAAACTGTGTAGACATTGCAGCTCCCTCCGCACGATGTTTTAGAAAAAAATCAACCACTCGATGAAATATTGCCATCACAAAAGCTGTAATTGGTAAGGCACGAACTCCCCTCAACACCCCATTTAAACTTTCCGATCGATTCATTGTCGTAATACCAAAACGCCCACCACCATCAAAAGCTTTAGCCCAGTATGTCCTATCGGCGTGAAGTTTGTCAACCCAAAGCCAAGCATCTTCATTCATAGCCTTCAATTCTTCCTTTAATGCGTAATATTCTCGTTCTTCTGATGCACTCGTAATTCTCCAAAATTTCTTAAGCAAGTGTTTTGCTTTGAAATGAATATTCATATTAGCCTTCATATGTCGCAAACACCATCGATGAGCATGACCTTCTGATGGTGGGAATACAAGTGCAACAAGATTCGCTAGCCCTTTAAAACGATCTGAAATGAGTGTAATAACTTGAGATCGTGTTATGTACCTTCGTAGGCAATTTAGAAACCACTCCCAACTCGAGCTATTCTCCCTCTCACAAATTGCGAATGCTAGCGGATATAAACCACCATTGGCATCGACACCTGTGGTGATTAATGCGTGGCCTCCGTATTTTCCATACAAATTGGTAGCATCGATACTAAGTAATGGGCGGCAATACTCCCAACCATGAATTGAGGGTCCAAAAGCCCAAAAGGCTCGTGAAAACATTCTTGCAGTACTCATCACTATAATGAAATCAATCTTCGTAATAGTTCCGGGGCTTGTTGCTTCCAACATAGAGAAGTATCGAGGAAGGTCACAATATGATTGCTCCCAACTGCCGTATATAATTTGTAGTGCTTTATTCTATGACCGCCAAGCCTTACTATATGATATGCTAACGTGCATCTCACTATGAACTCGAGATTGAATTTCCATAGGACTCATAGTAAGCCTTGCCTTCAGTGTAGGTAGTATAAATTGACACATATGAAAGAAGATGTACAGTTTCGATGCGTTGTATTCAGAATTGAAACTATACATGTGTGCGGACCTCTATAAGTCTTTACTTTAAAATATGAATACCTTTCGGTCGAGAGGCATGTAATCTCCGTATCTAAAGACGGTGAACCAGTCACCGTGTTTAAAGACGGCGAACCAGTCACCGTGTTTAGACATGGTGAATCATTCACCGTGTCCAAACACGGTGAATGGTTTGCCGTGTTCAACTCGTTCCAGGTCCCCCAGCACGCCCACGTGGTGCTTGCGTGTCGCTCACGTGGCGGGGGTGGGGCCATTTTTGCAATTATAAATTTGGTGGGGCTATTTCTGAAAATAAAATTTATTAGGGTGCTAAATGCAAAAAAAACCCCAGAATTGTGTTATTATGTAAACAACATATAACACCAAAATATTTTTATTATTTTTTACAACTTAAAAATAAATTAAAGATTTATTTATTAATATTCATAAAAAATATTTTACATATAAATTATAATATTAAAAACAAATTATATTAATTTAGAAATATTGTAAAAATATTGTTATAACTAAGTGAATTTCACGGATTAGTTACTAGTTTAAAAAATAATTGGCAAGACAAGAGTCCAATATGGGGGAGGGATGTAAGATTTAAACCTTTTTTTGGGTATATCACTACTATTGCTCTAAATAAAATTCAGCTCTCCACATTAACACCGTTAAATCTCATCTCAAACACAATAGGAGTTAAACGATCCAATTAAGCAGGCCAGTTTTACTTGAAAAGAAAAAATAAAAAAAACTTGACTTAAGGGGACGGCGAGTTGACGGAGGTGTGAGAGAAAGGGGGATGATTTTGACGAACGAGATTAATAAAAAAAAATAGGAGAGTTGAAGTTAGAGATGAATTGAATTGGAATTTTTATATTTGTACCAACTAAAGGAGTTCAATTCAATTATCCGTTTTTTCAAAAAAACTAAAACTGGAACCAAACAAAGAAAAATTAGTTTTTAAAATTTTAAGAGTTGGAAGTGAATCTTGAATAAATCGACTTTTCCTTTGCTTTTTGTTCGGTTATCCATTTTTTCCAGTTCATTTGAATGCCCCTAAACTAGGGGTGAGCAATTGATTAGTTCGGCTGGTTTTCATAGGTTTGCTGAACGGAACCCATTTTTTTAGTTTTGCCGAAATCACAACCAAACCAGAGTGAATATTCTAAAAAATTGAACCAACATGGAACCAAATTTTTTGTAGTTTGGTTTGGAAAACGGAACAAGAAAATAAAAAGGACAGGAGCAAATGAAAGTCGGTAGGTTGGAGAAAATGAAAGAGACAAGAATTCCCAAATTGCCCTTAGAACCCCCCAAACCCTCGTTTCACTTTCATTCTCCCTGTTTTCTCATTCTCTCCCCCCCCCACCCCCCCCCACCCCTCTCAATCCACAATAGGTATCTCTTTATTTTTATTTTTTTCTTCATTATTCTCTCCATCCCTCCTATTTTTTTTCTTTTTTTATTTTTACTGTTTGAGGTGGCCACTCGGCCATGGATCATTTTTTATTTTTTAATTTAAATTAATACAATTTCGATGCGTTATATTCACAATTGGAATCATGCATGTGTGTAGGGCTGTAAACGGGCCGGGAGGCCTGTCACGCCCCGGGCTAGTTTTAGATGCGGAAATACGTGCCAAATTTTTTTTTTGAAAGCCTAGCCCGCGCCACGTACAGACCCGCCACAAATACAGGGTCCACTGTACACACGGACAGAGCCTCCCCTGTATTTGCACGGCGTACATAACATACAACATGATCACAACCACCATTCATTCATCACAACAATACAACAGCTCAAGAGATTCATACAGCTAACAGTCCTTAAACCTGTATGAATCTAAGCAAGTCCTTAGGCGAAGGATGATGCGATGCACAAACAACAGATCATTCTAGAAAATTGTTCCTTACCCAGAAGTTTTATTTTGAAACCCTAATAACAAACATTCAATAATCATTTGAAAATCGTTCTCCACACGAGAACTCTCTTTTGAAATCTCAAAAGTCGATCGATCAGAAATTCATTTGAAAACTGTTTCCCACACGGAAACCTTTATTTGAAAACGCTACCACGAGGGGTAGAAAACCAAGATGCACGATATAAAACCACAATTAGAGATCTAAAAGCATCGACAACCTCACATGGAAACTAAACCAAAACCACGAGATCTAAGCATACATGACAATCATCCAACATATATCAGAACCAAAACATAACATTCTAGATAGAACAACCACAGTGTAACTGAACCATATCCATAACTAACTGACAGAGGATAAAGGGTAATAACCAAATCTGGGGAAGTAGCCTCACAAGTCGGAACCTCTAGAGCTACTATCTAGGCGTGCCTCCCAACGTCCCGACTCCCACCACCATGCTCACCTGAAAACAACAACGAGGGCGGGGGGTGAGAACATGTAAACATGTCTCCCCTTCCAGTGGGTACCGCAAGCCGACGAAGGCGAGGTGTACACACCGGCACGAGGGTCAACAAAAGGATAGATAAGGTAAACAGTAGCACAAGTAAGTATGAGGCTGACATACAACTGAACAACTATGCTACTGTAAGCAACTAGTATATGCATCAATGGAGATAACCACAAAGTATACCCAATCCATAACCACAGGGACATATCCCTGGCACTGTCACAACCTGCTCAACCAACGGCACAAAACCTTCCCGACGCACTGCATCGAGGCTCACGGGTCGGAACAACTCAACGACCCTTTTCCGAAAAAGAAGCCCAAACGGTGGATCAGACCGTTGGCATACGTGAGGTGCTAGGGAGCTGTGACGATCGATGCGAATGCTCAATCCACAGAACGGCAACGAGCCGCGAAGCAACTGATAAACCACAATGAGGATCGCTCGGAACAACATGCGATCACCACTGACCAACTGGGTCGTCTCAATAATCATGCAAACCACAACTACTCTACTATCCAAGCACGCATAAGTAGAGTCAACGGGAGTCAAGTGAACTAATAACTGAAATGCAAGAGAAAGGATAGAAAGGTATCACCGTAGTCCACTGAACCGACTCCAGATCGAAGTACCCACCTGTCGAAGGATCAAATCTAACACCAACGGCTCTCGGGAACCGCGACAGGACCTACGAAAGACTCACAGGGTCAAGGTCCACCAAGTCGACGCTAAACACAAAGCTCTCACATTCCTGAAACCGACGGATCGCCCGAAAAACCCACCGGGACGATCCCGAAACCACGCTAAGCCCCACAGGGGTACCAACAACCAAACCAGGTCCCTCGCTGTCCCCGAACACACAAACTAAGTGATGGGACAGCGAGCACAAGCTCGGGGTGCCACGAACACCAAACGCACTCGAAACGGCTTCCCGGGTTCCCGAAAAGCGTCGATTTGACACCGGAACCCTTCGTTACTCATCCGCTGTCCTCGGAACTTCGGGACAGCGATGAGGAACAGCCAACGAGGCTAAACGACAAAGCCAAGTCACTCACAAAAACAGCGAGTGAGTCGCACCACTACAAACACGCGTTTCGCCGATTAATTCATCGAAAAACGCATCGGAAATGAATCCGAAACTCCGCGAAGGGCGAAGGGGTTGGACAACCAGTCCACAGGGTCTCAAGGTTCAAGCCCTTGCTGCCCGCAGCGTCGCAACGCTGCCACAATCAACATAATCCCAAAACAAGCAACAATTACATACATAAGAGCAATAAACAATGCCGTTAGAGCAAACCGTACATCCGCACCACCTTCCGCAAGCACCAGCGGATAGGTAACGATGTGACGGAGGCCGTGCTCATAGCCCCACTGCGACAGGACTAGTCGCAAGCACAGTAAGCCCATAAAAATAGTGAACAATTGCAATATGCAAGCATAATTAAGGCCGTTCGAGCGCTTCGTTCGTCCGCACGACCTTTCGCATGCACCAGCGGATAGGCAACGATGTAACGGAGGCGGTGCTCACAGCCCCACTGCGACAGGAACAGTCGCTGGCTCAAACAAGCCATAAAAATAGCAAAACATATAAAAACATGCTCGACAAAGGCTAAACAGCAAAACGGCTCAACCAAACTAAAATCTAAGGTGAGCATGATGATCAGCGCGTCGCCGCGATCATCGTGCTCACCTTCCCGAATTTTGGGAAGCAACAGAGAGCTCAAACAACCCAGCGCGGTCGAAACAACACAAAAAAAGACCCCCGGCCGGAGCAACAAGCTCCAGCCGGCTGCCGGCCGGCATGCACGACCAGCGGCGGCCGGGGTCTGCTGCGGAGGTGGCAAGGAGGAGGGGGCTCACCTCAGCCGGCGGCGGGAAGTGGCGGCGGCGGCGCGGGGAAACAGCCGAAGCTCGGGTTGGCTAGGGCACGGCGGCGCGGCAACGGACGGCGGCGGCGGCGGCGGCGGCGACGCGAGCACCGGCAAGAGGAGGTCGCCGGACGTCGGACTGCCGGTGACCACGACAAAAAAGACGGCGGTTGCCGGCGGCGGAGCAATCTCGGCCGCAGTTGCCCTAGCTGCCTAGCCGAAGCTTGCGGCGTCTGCGGCGGCGCTCCGGCGGCACGGCGACGGCCGGGGAGGCAGAGGGCGGCGCCGGAGGTCACGAGGGTGGCGGCGCTCACCCTCCCAAGCGTCGGGAGGCGGCGGCAGCTCGGGTCCACAGGGCTCGGCCTGCTGCTGCCCTGGCAGCAGCCGAAGCAGCCTGGCGGCGGCTCCCGGCGCCGGGGTGACGGCGCCGGCGGTCGTGCCACCTCAGGGGGAGCTCAGGCATGGGTTCCCCCTGGGTGCACACCACAGGGAAGAAGAAGAAGGAGAAGAAAAATAAGAAAAGAGAGAAAAGAGGAGAGGGAGATGGCCGGAGGGTAGCGCCGGCCAGGGTGGTCGGCGGCGGCCGGAGGAGCTCGGGGAGGTAGGTGGGGAGCTGGGGAAGTGGAGGCTCGCAGCTGGGGAGGCTGAGGGAGAGAGAGTGAGGAGGTCTCTCTCTCTCACACACACACAAACACAACATATACACAATGCATAATTACACAAAAGTCCCTCAAACAAAGAGAAATACCCCTGGGTCCCCACAGTAAGCACAAAATACCCAGACATCCCTCCACAAGCAATCTCACGCAAAACGGTGCGAGAAACAGGGTCCAGATCGCGAAAACCAAAAATGTACAATTCGACCTCTCGGCAAGAAGATGGAAGATCTCTCAATCCGTCCATTGCATGTCGACACGGGTTGCGCCATCGCGTTCAGCACTGCCGAGACATCGAATCTACCATTTTGGATCGTCAGATTCGGACTCCGGATTGCGCCGTTAAGCCATTCACTCTCCGCGACAAAACTAAAAAACAACTAAAATACTATAAAAAACAACTTATATATATATATATATATATATATATATATATATATATATATATATATATACCTGTATATATATACGTATACAGATCAAAAACACAGTAACAGGGGAGAGGAACACAAAATCCAAATTTTCAAAATTCGAATTCTCACAAGGCCCGTGGGCCGCCCCGCCCGGCACGACTGCGGGCCGGGCCGTGGCCCAGCACGGCTACTGTAGCATCCGTGTCGGCCCGGCCCGGCTCGGCTCTCTGGGCCGTGCTGGGCCGAGCTTTTGCGGCTCGTAGGCCCAGCACGGCACGGCCTGTGTCGGGCCTAGGCCGTGCCAGCCCGCAGCCCGACACGGCATGGCCCGTATGGGGCAGACACGGGCTGTGCCTGCCTGGCCGGCATGGCCTAGGTACATGTAGGCCTATAAGCCTTTTAATTTTAAAATTATAGGCCTGGCTAAGCCAGGCCTATATAAATTAGGCCTGAGTAAAGTAAATTAGGCCTGCCGCTTTACCCAAGTCCAAGGGTCTGGAAGACCCTTGGAGGGTGGGCCCAACGGCTCTTAAGCCGTTAGGTGCTTTTTTTATTTTTTTTTTTGAGAAAATACTTTTTTATTTTTATTTTTTTAAAAAGGGTAAAAAATTAAAAAACATATTTTTTTATCAAAATGACTGCAATGCCCTCACTAACATTCAAAATTTTGACTATTAAAGAGGGCATTTTGGTCAAAAATTAAAAAATATTTTTTATTTTTAAAAAAAATTAATTTTTTTTACATCTAAAAATACTCCTACAAATCTTCAAATTCATCACAACAAACAATCCTTCATTCATTTTCTTCTACAAACACTAATTCTTTCTACTCTTAAAACTTTCAATCTAAATTTTTTTCTCTCTCAAATTTACTTTGCAAATATTTTTAATTTTTTCCAACAACTTTTTGTTTTTTACAAAGTCTCTCCACAATCTCACTACACAAAATTTCAATTTCAACACAATAATTAATCTCTTATTTTTTAGTTTTTAAAATTTTTAAATATTTTTATTTAATTATTTTCAGTATTATTGTGTTAATTTTTTATAATAATGTCAGGTGAATTTTCTCATATTGATTTTTCTTGCACTGATTATACTCTTAGTATTATGTTAGTAATCAATAAGAAACTTCAGCCGGTGGCTCTACACAAGGTGACGACGGCTCACAACCTAAACAAAATTTAGACGTAAGTTCTAAAAAAATGTATAAACGAAGAACAAGCGAAGTATGGAAGTAGTTTAATATCAAAGAAATTGTAGGATAAGGCATGCGAGCTGTTTGTACTATATGTGAGGCTCATTATTCTTATGATAATTTCGGTGGAACATGTCATCTTAACAGACATAGAAACATCATGTAAAAGAAGGTAAAGAAACAAAACAATCACAACTTGCTTTTACTAGTGGAGTTAGCACATTTCAATATTCTCATGAACGTAATAGAAGAGAACTTATATTATATATTGTAGGAGCTGAGCAACCATATACATTTGCCAAATGTCAATATTTTGAACATTATGTGAAAACAGCTTTAAATCCCATATATAATAACACTTCTTGAAATACTAGTCGCAAAGACTCAATAAAAACATTTCTTGAATATAGATAAAATTTGATTTTAATTTTAAAAAATTTGAATTCAAAAATTTCACTCACTTCTGATATTTGGACATCAAGAAATGAACGTAGTTTTATATGTGTTACTGCACAGTGGATTGATTCTAATTGGATATTACAAAAACGATTTTTTTTTTGAGAGAAAGGTAGCATGCTACCCGCTACGTTTATTTCTTATAGAAAATAAACGAATTATTGATTTTCAAGAACTTGAGTTTCCACATACTGGTATTCATATTGCTCAAGCTATTGAAAATGTTTTGCAAATTTATAAAATTAACAAAAAAAATTTCAATTAGTTTCGATAATCCTAGCAATAATAGAATCGTAGTTCAAATTTTGAAAAATAATTTGCATCCCATCTTAAATAGAAAATTATTTAATAATAAATGTGGATGTCATACTATAAATTTGTGTGTACATAAGGGATTGAAAATAATTAGTCCACAAATAAAAAAAATAAAAAGATTGTATTATGTTTATTCACAGTTCTGGTCCAAGAAAGAAAGATTTTAAAAGTTTATGCAGACAATTAGGCCAAAAGTATAAAAAAATTATTTTGATGTTCAACATCGATGGAATTCCACATATAAAATGTTGCAATATTGTAATGAGTATAAAAATATTTTATCTATTTTTTGTAATGAGAAAATACAGCATAATCCCATAACTAATGAAGAATGGGACATTGGACAAATTCGTATGACTTTTTTGCAGCCATTTTATGAGTCAACCAAACTTTTGTCAGGTGTGTATTATCCTACTTCATGTCATTTTCTTAATCAAATTTTACTTATAAGTAGTCATTTTGCTGAATATAGGAATTCTCTTCTTTTAGCTCAAATTGTTTTTATGATGTAATATAAATTTAAAGAATATTTGTAGTACACTGAATTTCAGTGCATCGTACCGAACTTCTACAAATTGTGGAGTTCCGGTGGAAAAATAGCATGAGAGGCTATGTATGAGGCTTCGGCCAAGTTTGGGACTTGTGCGAAGTGTTTTCGCCGCAAATGAGGCGCGAAAACGGACTTCAAAAAATTAGAACTGCTGAACTTGTGAAGTCTGCAGTGGATTCCGGTATGAGGATGTCCATACCGGTACTGAAGTGATTAGTACCGGTATGTGGTGTGGTATACCGGAATGCGAGGGCTGAATCCGAGAAAACAGCTCTCGGGTTTTACGGAATTCCTCGGGATATATCGGAACTAACACCCGTATACCGATATGCAAATGCGAATACCGGTATATAGTGCTGCGAAATCCCAGCTTAGGCTGGCTGTGTGTAGTGAAGTGTGAGGGGGGCAAAATGGTCTTTTCACATGTGCTGGGGTGTATGAAGGGCTGAGACCCTCTCCCCTTCCCATTGTCTTCCTCCTCTACTTCTACTCTCCCTCTCCCTCACTTTCTCTCTCTAGAGATCTCTCCAAAACTTGGAGAAAAGGGTGGATTGAACTTGGAAAAGACTTCCAAAGGAGAAAAGAAGCTTCTTGGTGCAAGAAGAAGCTTGGGGAACTCGTGGTTAAGGTTAGTTCCTCACATTTTGGGTTCAAACCTTGAATTTAATCCTTTGTTATGAGGTTTTTGGAAACCCTAGGCAATCTAAACCACAAAATGTGGAGATTAGCCAAGAGATTTTGAGGTTCTACATGCATGCATGTGAAACCTAGGTGAAATGAGAGTTTTTGCCTTGGGAGGTTCTAAAAATATTTGGACCTTCGGGAATTGCAATTGAGGCATAGGAAATCATGTTAGAACACTTGATTTCATGTATTGAGTTGAATTATGGGTTCGTAACGAGTAACGAACCGTTTTCTTGTAGAAGCTTGGGTTGAAGCAAGAACTCAAGGCTTGGACACTTAGGGGCTTGAAGAATACAAGAATTCGGAAGCTCTTGAGGTGGGTTTGTGTTTACCGAAGTGATTAGGTCACTTCCATGCCTAGGATAAATATCCATTTAAAGATAAAATGGTATGTGTTGTGAACCCTAGAACTTGCATGTTGGCAAAGATGAAAATCATGATAGGTAGAGCCATAAGCTCCTATTGCATGTTATAGAATCCAAGTATATTTCTATTATCTATACTTGTTACATCGTTGCATGTATAATTGGAACCTAGTGTTATTGAACATAGGTTGGAACATGAGAATTGAACCTAGTGTTATTGAACATAGGTTGGAACATGAGAATGGAACCTAGTGTTATTGAACATAGGTTGAACATGAGATTGGAACCTAGCGTCATGGAACCTAGCGTCATGGAACCTAGGTTGACAATGAGAAAGTAAACCTAGTGTCATTGAACATAGGTGAGACTTAGTGACTTGAACCTAGGGTCATGAGACTTAGGTTGGCAAGTGTAAAATATGAACAATGGGATGTGCGACGATTTTGCTATCCCGGATATGCGACGATTTCGCTACCCATGCCATGTGATGGCGGTGTTGAGATGGGATGTGCAACAAGGTTGCTATCCCGGGTATGCGACGATTTCGCTACCCATGCCATGTGATGGCGGTGTTGAGATGGGATGTGCAATGAGGTTGCTATCCCGGGTATGCGACGATTTCGCTACCCGTGCCATGTAATGGCGGTGTTGAGATGGGGTATGCGACGATTTTGCTATCCCGAGTATGCGACGAGTTCGCTACTCGAAGTCGGAGGTGACAATTTCACTCCTTGGATGTTGGAACAATTATGGTGAGACGGCGATTCCGAAACCATAAGTAAATGACAAGTAGTTGAACTTGGTCAATGTGAAATATAGGATGAACCTAGGAGAGAATGAAAAATTTACATTTTATTTGGTTGCATCCTTTATGTTTATTTACAAGCATGTAAATATTTGTTGCATAGTTATTTGTGATCTAACTTATGCATATGGTGTTTCTTTGGACCTGGTGGGTCGAGCTTCTTTCTTGGGTGGCCTTACCCACTTGGAACTATGTTTATAGTTCTCACCCCACGTTTTTCAGGTCCTTCCGCGAGTGAGGCGGCGGAGCGAGGCAAGGGTTTGGCTCTCTAGATAGCGGCCCTTCCATTTTGGTGATACATAGAGTTGTACCCCTAGTCTTGGACATTGATAGTATAGGGGATTTTCATTGATTATATGCAACTTGTAAATTCCATAATTTTGGAACATGATGTATGGAATGAAAATGAAAGAAAAGGGCATGTATAAATGTGCAATGTGATGTAATAGAAGTAGAACTTCTTTATGTTGATGCTTTCCTTGTGCAACTCTTGTACTACGTTCCTAGTTGGAACATTGTGGAAATGCTTGTGTTGTGACGCCTTGGGCGGGTAGAAGAGACTCTATCCGTTCGGCGGGTCTGGGGCATGCGCTCGTGCGATTTGTCCTTCCACCTAGTTGGTGTTAAGGCTCGGCGGGGCGTGACAATATTGGGAAGAAATTCCGAGTGTACCTCTTTTGGCTCTGTAATGGATCCTAGAATTAAATTAAATAGAGTAGAAATTGCTCTTATAAAATATAATATTTTTTTGGAAATTAATTCAACAAATTATTCAAATATGAAAAATATTTTTCAAATAGTAAATAGTTGTTTATGTGAAATGTGTAGTATTTATGCAACTGCTTCGGGTAGTAAGCGACCATGTTCTTCACAGTTACAAAGCAACAGTAGTAGTAGCAGCGGTAAAACTAGTAAAAATATGATTTTATCATTAATAAGAAAATAAAAACAAACGGATTTTAATGCACCTTCTTTTAATGAACTTTAGTTTTACTTGCAAGCTGATTTTTCAAATCTTTTTAATGAAGATGAATTAGATAAATTAGATATTTTAGCTTGGTAGGAAACATATGAAAGTACATATCCTATGCTTTCTGCCATGGCACGTGATATACTAATTGTGCAGGTTTCAACAGTGGCATCGGATTCTGCTTTTAGTGTAGGTGGAAGAATATTGGATGATTATGAAACTCGGCTTAAGGAGGATGCGGTCGAGATTTTAGTCTGCTTAAAAGATTGGCGAGCTGCAGATTAAGAATACAGGACAAAGGAGGTCATGAGGCTCACACGGCCCACATAACACCCCTATGTGTGGGACCTCCATAAGTCTTTATTTTAAAATATGAACAACCTTTGGGTCGAAAGGCTTGTAATCTCCATGGGCAAGAATTGATCACACATCTCACAGCGTATCTAGTTGCATTTGATTTAACAACTCTAAGTTGCACATTATATTCAATGTGCCATCGATCCAAAGCGTTACCAAGAACGATTTATTCGAAAATATCCGATTAACCCATGTCTCATCACTCGAAGAATCCTGATCAATGTTTTGTTCATTGTATGCATCAACAACGGCTTGACGAATTAATGCATTACCCAGGAGAAATCGTCGTCGTTGATCTTCAAATTCTTCGAATTCCACTTGGTCCAGTACATCATCGTTGTTGGCATTTGAATTTTCAATCCATTCGACACCTTCATCTTGAATGGCGCATGCTAGAGTGTTTAAACCACCATCATGATTAGGATCCACAGATTGTGGAACAACATTTATATCGTCATCTGTGGATTCATTATCGGTTCGACTTACATCCTTTTCATCACTTCTAATTACATCCTCATCATCACTTTCAATTACATCATCATTATCAATTGCATTTCTCACTTTCCAATTAGTGCATTCTCGAACACTAGATGATGGAACTTCGTTTTGATTATAATGGATAGCTAACCTGCAAAGGTATTTAAGATTAACTATTCATATCGATTCAAATTTCATATAACTAAATTATACAACCACATACGGCTCATCAAGTCCGACCAATGGAGATGGATCCACAACAGTAGATGGCAATGATACATTTACTGGCACTCATGGGACTTCAAACTCTTTGTAAAATAAAATTGTTCAAATAATTAATTTTTCGCACCTAGCCTAATGTAGAAGAAAGTATGAAAAGCAATTTTAAAGACTATTGCTCTATACCTTGATGTCGGAATTCGTTCGAGATCAACATAATTTCTTTGATAATCAGAGGTCGGACGGTCTTTTGTCATCAACACATACTTCTCCACATATACTTTTATGCAACCATGGAATGGGAAAAAACTCATTACGCCTGCAATTATATTCTCACTTGATATGACAAATAATTTCCATTCATTACTGTGACGCCCCAACTTTCCAGGGGGTCACCCATCCTAGGACTACTCCCGTTCTAGCACGCTTAACTCTCTTAACCTCTTAGGCCTAGCCACCGCCCAAAATGCTTAAGCCGGGTTAAGAGTTTTAGCCCTATTATATCTTTACATAGGATTATCTGGGATCTCACATTCTCCCCCCCTTTAAGCCCTGACGTCCTCGTCAGGCTCAGACTCACAAGTACCAGGCGATGTGAGACTCGTCTCGTTAGCCTAAACCGACCTTGTGGTGAGCCGCACTCCACCCACAACAGTCAACAGCATGAGAGCCTCGCTCTCCCCGCTGTATAATCCTGACTCAGCCGAGACTCATCTCACACTTTCGGCTGGTAATTGGCTCTGATACCAACTGTGACGCCCCCACTTCCTAAGGGGTCACCCATCCTAGGACTACTTCCGTCCTAGCACGCTTAACTCTCTTAACCTCTTGGGCCTAACCACCGCCCAAAATGCTTAAGTCGGGTTAAGAGTTTTAGCACTTTGTATCTTCTATATAAGACTATCTGGGATCTCACACTTCCGCTCGGCCATAATTAGTGATCTTATATATTTCCTTCCTGAAATTCCGAAATATGATATTGCGTCGGATGCCAACCAATTATTCCAGCCATAAATATATTGTGGTACATTATCGGCCACGACTAAATTTTCGTCCCAATGGTCAGAGAGATAGAGAGAGAGGAAGAGGGTTATGAGAGAGAGAGAGTCTAAGGGACAGAGAGAGAGTTTGATGGATAGAGAGAGAGGGAGAGGAGGAGAGAGAGGGCTCTGGGAGAGGGGGCACAGAGAGAGGGGGGGCTATGGAGGTTGGCGGCGGTGGCAGCAGAGAGCTCGAGGTGGGGTGCACAGAGAGAGAGAGAGAGAGAGTGAAAGAGTAAGAGAGAGAAAGAGTTAGTGAGACGGAGATGATGAGTGCGGCGGCAGGCGGAGGCGACAAAGAGCTCGAGGAGGGGGAGGGGGGCACAGAGAGGGAGAGAGAGTGGGGAAGCTCGGGGAGAGGGAAGGAGGGAGAGAGAGTGACTGTGCTAGATATAGCGTTTAAACATGGTGAACGATTCCCGGTGTTCCTCTTAACTCTAATTTATTAAAAGAGAATAGTAATTTAAAGGGACACGGTGAACCATCAACCGTGTTTGAACATGGTGAATGGTTCACCGTATTCAACTTAACCCTGACCACCACACCATTCCGACGCTTACGTGGCGCCCACGTGACGGATATAGAGCTAATTTTGTAAATATAAATTTTGTAGGACTATTTGTAAAAAAAAAAAAAAAAAATAAAAAAGTTGTTGGGCTAAATGCAAAAAAAAGCTTTAATATTTTATGAGCCCGTTGATAATAAAAGAAATTTCGCCTTTGATTCCCCTGCGAAGATCAACGCTCCAACGGAGCAAGTTGAGCGAGGAGAAAGCAGGAAGGGGAAGGGCAGAGTCGGACCCAAATTTTCGACGATGAGGGCTTTCCGCCTTCCGCTCCTCGTCCTCCTCCTGCTGCTTCCCGTCTCATCGCCGTGGAAGTCCAGCATGGAGGAGCTTTTCGGAAAGGCGGCGAGCCGCCGAGCTCCTGCCTCCGTACAAGAGGAGGCTGCTAAGGGAGTTCTCGAGAGACTGCTGCCCGCTCACCTCTCTAGCTTCCGTTTCGAAATTGATTCCAAAGTGTGTTCTCTTTTCCTTTCTTTTCCTCTCCATGTGCCCTTTTCGCCCCCTACTCCTCTGTTCTTTTGCAACAGTCACTTCCAAAAACTGAAAGCTGATGCTTCTGCTGCAGAGCACGAATCAGAAATGAGATTTTGACGCTCAAACACAGAGGCTCCAATTTGGTGCTTCGGTTTCTGCTCGAGAAATATTCTACGAAAGGATTTTATTATAATACTTCTTATATAAGCACTACTTAGACGACACTCCATCTTACATTAGTACCGTCTACGACAGTGCCAAACAGGCCCTGAGTCTATTCTGGAATGCGATCTTCAGACGTGACCGTTTTCATGCATAGAGCTTTAAAAATAATCAAAAATATGCTTTAAACTTTTGTTCCTCTGATGGAGGTTCCCATTGCCATTTTTTAACATCAAAGCGCTTGCAGACTTTTTTGAAGCTCTGAAGTCTGAAGGCAGCGACATTTCAAAGACGGAAGTTTTTGGGCAAGAAAACTTATGAAAATTGTTAATTGTAACCATAGAAATCCGAAATTACTATTTGTAAAATTAGGCCAAAGCAGTGAATGAATTGCCACTTTTAAAATGCGGTGATTTACCGCATTTACGTAAATTATATTTTTTTCTAAGTCCAAACTCCGAAAGGTGTATACTGTTTTTACAAGCGTAAATCATTTACCCTTTTTATGACCGCCACAAGCAATTTTAATAATTTAAATTAAGCGGTGAACGATTTGCTGCAATTAGAAACCGGTGATTCGTTCACCGCTTAGGCCTTATTTTGTAAATAGTTTTTTCGAAGAACTATTTTTATAATTATAATATTTTATAAGCCTATTTATAAAAAAAAATTCTCAAAAACGCATTGCCAAATTAGGTCTTAGTTTCAGAGATGCATTTCCAAATGCATTGAAGCTCTGAATTTTGAGAATCATTCTTAGTTAGTTCTTAATTCTTGTGAGAAAGCATTAGGTCATCGTACATTGCATATTTAATTGGTGCCTTTGCAGGGCATCTGTGGGGAATCAATTTGCTTCTGGATAAGTAATATCGACAATTCAAGCAGTGATGCAGCTGAGATATTGTATGTTTCCTTTGCTTCTTTGATGCAGTTTCTTATTAGCCGAATACCTGCACTACTAATTTGCTTGAAGAGAATTTAGTTAGTGCTCAATTCTATTTTGTAAATCCTCTTCTGCGTGGTTTTAGTGATGATTGCAAGTGGGTATGCTCGAGTTTGGTTTGTTTATAAATCTTATCTCTGTATATGATATTATCTTGTCTTGCTTAGCTTAGCAAACAATCCAAAAATCATACCAAGTTCAAATAATTATTAGCCGGAGCCTGGTTTACATGAATTGCTTTCCTTATTGCCATCCAATAGAATAGCATGCTACACATATTAATGTGTTTTTGTTGAGAGAAATACTAATGTATTTTAGTTGCAACTTCCTTTTAACTAAGCAATTGATTGGTACTTTAGTTTAGTTTCATCACCGGCTAACATTATGTGATTTTTTTTGCTTCCATTTGGCTAGATGCTTGATTAATTTGCAATCTTGTTGTTCCAATCTAGGATCGAGGGTACGACGGCAGTTGAACTTTCATCTGGTCTTCATTGGTACTTAAAGCACTGGACTGGTGCTCATATTTCGTGGGACAAGACTGGTGGAGTTCAGATAGCTTCTGTCCCCTCACCTGGGTCTCTTCCACGTGTAGATGCCCAGAGTGTGAAAATTGAACGCCCTATTCCTTGGAATTATTATCAAAATGTTGTTACTTCCAGTTGTAAGTACTTGACATTTCTTCAAGTCGCTCTATTGCTGTGTGTCGTATCCCTATGTTGGGTGTATTTTCAGAAAAAATGTAGGTCATCTATAGTTTTGTCCTTCTAGTTATTGAAGAAATATGCATCCACAAGGGAAATTGACTATATATTAATCCAAAAGAAGGAATAAAATTCTTTCTCTGGAGTGATTTAAAGAGTTATGGATTGCTTGTCTTTGATGACTCACCCATGAGACAAACTTCTGAGGGTGTGCTGATGAAGGCTTGGTGAAGCTAAATAGAACTGAAAAAAGAGAAAAGAATCAAAAGAATAACTAATTTATGTTGTTGAGCTTTATCGTCTACATTCACCGGCTATTCGGCGAAGACAGAATAAAAGTCTTATTGTAATTAAAAGGTAGGAGTACAACCTATAGCTGTCTTACAAAAATCTAAACCTGAATATTTTAAGTTAAGAGATAGAAGCAATAAAGTCCAGCTATGACGAAAAAACTCTGACAATTAATTAGGTTATATGGAATATAAAAAATGAAAACTCACAAATTAGCTCGAGGAAATCCAGAAATTGTAGAAAATGAAGAAAGTCGAAATGTTGACTTTGGATAGTAACAAGGACTAGGAGTCTAGGACTAAAGTGAAACACTTCCAAATTCTAGGGTGTCGAATGTCCAACTTAGAAGTTCACGGATCAAAGTTAAATTGGTTAGAAGTGTGGGGGTGGAGTGATGCAATACCCTATTCTGTAATTGGGAGGAGGATTATATGTATTTAATGTAAGCAAGGGTTTGTATGTGCATGGTTTCTATGGATTGTAATTGTGTAATGTGCTTAGATTTTTTTTTCTCTAGAGATGTTTTCAGTATGATGGAAGGCTTTAAGCAATGTGGATGTCTTAAAGCAACTTTTGGATACATGAGAGAACTCTAAGCATAGTTACTTATAGGCTTGTGTTTTAGTTAGTTGGTTATTCAGTCCTGATCGAATAGGTGATTACAGACCCAAAATCTTATTGGGTTTCAAACTGTGTTCAAGTTCTGGTTCTTTAACTTTCTATTACTTTGGATCTTGAACAAAATTTGCAAGCTAGTTTGGACTCTATCCCAGAGTTTGGTTTCTGTGACTTTTCTGCCCAGATTCTCTGGGAGATAATTAATCTGGAGTTTCAATTACAACACAGTTTGGACTCACTATGAGGTCTAGATCCTTTAACGTCTAAACTTCAACTCTAGCTCACCTAAACTCTCTAAATATATAAGACTAGTACCACCATGTAAAGCATACCTCGTGTACTGCAGAGAGTGTCAAGTGAGGTCTTCTTGTCTTTTTCCTTTGATCTTCAGCTCAGCTTTGACAAGGACTAAGACTAACTTGACATAAAATGAAAGTATGAAACATGATAATACATAAAACCCATGCCACCGTCTTCACTCTATGTCTCTATTTCACCTTTCTTGTGTTGGTTTCCTTTCTATTAAAATTTAGTATCAATTTTGAAAGGATGGTATCCAAATGTCTATTTTTGTGCACCGGCAAGCAACATTCACTATAGTCTTCCAAGAACTAAAAGGATGGCATGAATTGAATAATATTTATCTCTTCTGAATTTAGTTGAGCATTAGCAAGTGTATAGATCCCCTAAATCTTTATTAGCTAGTCCTTGCCAACAACTTTATCTTGCTGACTGTTGCTTTGTATATTGTCTCTTCAAATCATTGCTCTTATGATTTAATGGAATTTACTATTATGTCTTCAATATCTTTTATTTGGTAATCATATCATAGATATAAGAGTCAACATTTTGTTCTTCTTGTAAAAAAATCTTTTATCATTCTATAGATTCTTTTGTTTGGTGGGACTGGAAAAGATGGGAGAAGGAGATTGATTGGATGGCTCTCCAAGGAGTTAACCTACCTTTGGCATTTACAGGACAAGAGGCCATCTGGCAAAAGGTTTTTCAGGTGAAGCAAGGTGCCTCTATCTTCTCAAATTATTGAACCTTTTGAGTAAGAGTCAAGAATATTTCTGTTCTTATATTTTTCTTCCCAAAACTTCTATAGTTCGGCTTCATTATGGGGACTTCCATGCAAATATTTATTCTTACCAGTCATATAAGATTAACTTCATTGAAGTTTTTTTTTTTCATTTTTCTGACTAATTTTTGACTTGGCGTGAGAATATCTTTATAAATAATTGTGTTAGGTTAGTGTTTATGGTTCTTATACTTTTTCATGATTAAAATGCACTTCAGATGTCTTCGCTCTCTCATCTATTTAATAAACAACTAAATTCATTATTATGCTATAAAGTCATCCTAGCTGAAATAGTAAAAGCATTTGAATGGATAAGATGAATTATCAGGTCCTTGTGAACTATTTAATGCATTCATCTTTAATGTCTGATTGTGGTATGGAGAAAATGAATAATGCTATTTAAGAGAATATTGTGTAAGTCGTTATTGGGGGTTGTTATTGTGCTTGAGACATTCTGACATGATCTTTTAATGGAGTTTTGCATTGCTCCTTCATTTAAAGATTTTCTTTTTCTCTTTTTCTGGTTCTAATGATCTTTATTTAATGACGAGTTAAAATATTTTATTAACATCTTCTTGTATTGCTGTAATTTTGTATGTTCTGAAAGACAAGCTGTCAATAGTTACTGTAGAAGGTTCAAACATTCACTCCACTTTTGGCATGGTATTATGCATAACATGATTGGATTGAAAAATTGTTTGTTATTATAGACTGTTTAATAAAGTATGAGAAGCTCTTTTGACTAAAATATTTTTAAGGCGTGGGACTTTCCAATTATGTGGTCATTTCATCTTGACTTGGTTTAATATGTTCCTTGAGAGTCTTGTGTTATTTGTGGGACAATAAACTAGAACAAAGAGTTGGTTCAAAACAAAATGCTTGACAGGTGGGATGGCTCATGTGTTTTGTGTTATGACATGCTATACATTGGATGAAGTAAAATTTCAGTGGAGAGGGTTAAGTTTTGATGCCGTGGTCGGAGGGAGCTGAGCAGAAAATTTCGACAAGGATCAGAATAGGTGATCCAGTAGTAGAGAAGATTGACCTTTGTGTGACAAATATCTCTCTGTACGGCAGAGGACGTCGATATTGATTGTTAAGTTTGATGGTTGACCAATCATGTTTTATAGGAAACAATTCTGTGATTTGCTAATAGGTGGTCAAGCAGTTGGTTTTGGAAGGTTGGCTGGTTTTCTTTCAGGCTGAAAATTAATGGTCTTTGGTTTTCGATAATTAGTTTTGGGTCTTCAAGAGCTTTGGTATCATGGATGATACAAAATTATACTCATGTTGTCTAAGAAGTATTTTAATCGTTTACACTCAACAATTTTAGAGATGTTTTTTGTGTGAAAAAGCTGTTATAGCTTCTTGAAGAACCTAAAGACACAGTGAACAAACTGACAGTGTTACTCAACATGCAGGTTTCTATGAATCCCAATTCATTATGTGATTAGTGTTGTAGTGTAGGCTTGATAATGAGGCCTGATAAGCTATAAGCATAATTTTCTCTTTACTAGTTGTGCAAATCTCTCTCGTGAGCACTATCTTTTTTCCTTCCAAGTCCATAAGTCCCCAGTCTATTTATTTACTACTGAAAATCATACTTTCCTTTAATAACCTTCAATCCTTATTTTTTGAATCTCAATTGCATCCCTTCTTATTACTTTTTCCATTGGTTTTATTTCGTTGCTTTTACTGATCTTGGTCTTACACTTCTGGGAGGATAAGAACTATAGCTCGCCATCATAATCCAAAACATGCATAATGCTTTTACTAATCTCAATTCTTTCTCTTAAATCCATGGAGAGCCCTTAATTATCTGAAGAGCTTTTATAAATAATAGTAAATGCGAAGGAAATATTGAAACCTTTCTAATCTGTACGAATAATATTCACCGTCAATTTTTCTCTCTGTCGCAAACTATTTCTCCATACTCATTTAACTCGGTTCTGAAACTGTTCACTTTCTACTTATCATAATCTCTATCTCTTATGCTATCTCAGGGTTTTAATGTTAGCAGTGAAGATTTGTATGACTTTTTTGGTGGACCAGCCTTCCTTGCTTGGGCTCGAATGGGGAACCTACATGGGTAGGTTAACAATAGCACTTGTATTGTTTGATATGGATCTGTTAATACTTCTATGTCTTGTATCTTTGTGAACATATTATACTTAGTTTTTGCACCAACAGGTTGCATAATATTTACAAATATCCCTCCCTGGTTGGTATGGTCGTTATGTGTAATTTTAGAAGTTGTTCAATCTGGAGAAAGGAGGCTCCATGTAATAGTGCCGTAACTAGTACAAAACCTGTGTTCAATACTTGAGATTCTTTAATGGGCTAATAATCACCTGCTTCAACTTGCAAACCAGGGATTTAAGTGCCCATCGGCACGGGCCGTATCCCCCTTGCCGATGGCACAGCTTAAAACCCTCTATTCTTTAAATTAGTAAGTAATTTTCTCAATAAAGTTTAAAAGATTTGATAAAGATACATAATAATAGTTAGAATATTTTGTTGCTAAAGAAAATAAATATTTCATGCCATCATGTGTCGGCACACATGTATTTTTTGTGACCGGCACACATCGGCACGGCCCGACATGCACCGTGCCGTACCGTGCCGGCAAGTTTCCGGTACGACTCCGTGCCACGACACTTAAATCCTTGTTGCAAACCACCAATTGCAATTGTTAGAAAAGATTCGGTGAAAAGGAATGCAAAGTCTTTACATGTATAGAGCGAAAGTGGACCTGATAGCACAATATTCGTGTCTTCACCCTATTTCTTTCCGGACTATACGTAATGCATCTGATTAATTCTCCAGGCGAAAAAACATTAGACATTCCATCTTCTGAAACCAACACTTTTGATGTTACTTGACGTACAATAATCTCTATATGTCTATTATGGATCTGTACCCCCTGGGATCGATAAACCTTTTGGATCTTATTAACCAAAGAGATACAACTTTGGGCTATGGTTAGCTCAGCTCCAATCAATTATGGATGTTGTTTTCTCTATACTTATCTTGTCCACTGATAATATATACAATAACTTAAAATATAGCTTGCTAAGAAAATGTAGAAGAGGCTTCTATAGACTTATTATTTGCTTAATAGGCTTAAAATGACATTACAAATTCAATTCATTGAAATTTGTTGAAAAATAGCCAAATGTTTTACTTTCCAAATATTTTGGTACACTTGGTTAAGGGTGAATAAGCAATTTAACATGATAATGCCCATAACTAGGTAAACTACCATATTAAAGTTGGATTGGATGGCATTGACAGCCTTGTTCCAACCTCTTTAGGCCTAGTTTGGTAGTGTGGTGGCTTAAAACATTATTTTTATACCATAGAATACCCACAAAATTTAGAAGCGCTAGCAATCTGCCAATCTTTCCTTCTTTTACAGTCTAAAATTGTGGTTGTATGCTTCTCCGGTGGCGGTTGCAACTGCAATTTTATAGTATAAGAGAAGGAAAGATTATAAGCGCTTTTGAATTTTTTCCACTTCGTATATTATAAAAATGATGCTTTTAGCCACCACATCGCCAAACTAGCTCTTAGTCTCTTATTTGCCTTGTCCATTTGCTTTTTTTTTTTGGGCGAATTTGAGGATAATAGAAAAACATAATTTCAGCAGTCACCATTAGCTTATGTTTATAAAGTAATTGCTTCTTTGGTGTCTGAGAAGGAATTCTTGAGTTCATGTTTCTGCAAAGCTATCCTCCATAATTTTCATAGAGTTCCATTTCCTAAGCCTTTTAAAGTGTCCTGAGCTCAAAAGAAGGGTGTAGGTGGTAGAATATTAATGATCACTGTCTGGCATTACGCCATATAAGTCTATTGGTTTGCATGGAAGACAGCAACTAGAATATTAGAGGACTGTAGAACTCACTTTTGTGATGGTTGAATAACAATGTAATGGTGACACTTCATTTTGGCATTTATAACATGATTTTAAAAATATATTAATATAAAATACTAGCGAACAATTTTCGTACTTTGTCCCTCATCTTAAGATTGAAGAAAAGAAATTCATGCTTATGTTAGAGTTGTTTAGATTAAGCATATCCTTAAGCCAAGCAACTTGCAAAATACAGATTTTATTAGTTTACTGAAGAAGATTTTTCTGACAAAGAATTTCTTTATAACCATGACTTTTGGTGTGGATTCAATAAGCTGATAATTACATCTTTTGTTGAATTCTTTATGTCATAGTTGGGGCGGACCACTTTCGCAAATTTGGCTGGATCGGCAACTGAAGTTACAAAAACGTATACTGTCTCGTATGATTGAGCTGGGAATGACTCCTGGTAAGTAGGTAGGACTTAATTTTTGTGGGTACTATAATTCATTTTTATTTGTGCTTTTGGCTCTTCATATAATTACTGCAAGGGAATGGTTGAGATGTTCTTTATCATAGCCCTGTTATTATCTAAAACAAGTAAGATGTTTCACATTTTGTTTATTACTAAGATGTATGAATGCCTAGATTTCGATGAGGGGTTTCCAAGCCTATCTACTATTTATTACTGGTTCTCTCTTGTAAAGCATTATCTACCAGAGCTGCTACAGCTGTTATGTTGTTGTTTTATTTTTCAGTTCTGCCATCATTCTCGGGAAATGTTCCAGCTGTGTTCAGAAAACTATTTCCCGCTGCAAGTATAACCAGACTTGGTGATTGGTATTTCACTATCTTCTCTCTTCTGTTAATAATTACTTGATACATCATAGTATTTTACTCATCTCCACAGTGTTACTATTATCTGTTAAGGCAGTACTGCTGTTCATTAACGTTGCTGCTATTTCTTTTTCTTTTGTGGGTTATGGTTCCCAACACATTGATTCTTCTAACTAATTTAATCTTGGAGCATTCAAGTTGACTTTATATTTAAAAATGTTATATGTTCTTGTTGGGCTTACTAGTCTCATTTATACATCTCGCTCGGAAAACAACACGTAATTTATGAGAATAGATAGTTGTATCCCTAGACCATGCTCATAAGCTTGTGCCGCCTGCGCCGCCCAACGCCAACATATAAAAGAGGGTCTGTGCCGAAGCGTGATGACGTGCGGTATTGCGCTGGTGGCACACTGGCATGTCCTATGAGTGTATTATGAAATGGAAGAGGAATAGAATATTATTACGAAGGCAAGCAGATAACAAGTAGGCTTAGGTATTGTGAGTATTATGACTACCATATGTGCTTATCTATGTGTTGGTTTGTCCATTTTAAATGCAAAAGCATCGTAATGAAAAGTAGGTTTTCTTGTAAATCTTGGTTGTTTATGACTACTTTTGTTTTCTTATGCATATTGCAGGAATACTGTGGATGGTGATCCGAGATGGTGCTGTACGTATCTCCTTGGTCCATCAGATCCTTTGTTTGTTGAAGTGGGAAGGGCATTTATCAAGCAGCAAATTAAAGGTGCTAAGTCTCATAGTTATGTTCATGTCAATAAGAGCTGAAACTTGTGATTAAAACTTGTGATTTGATGTTTTAACATTTGTTCCTTTGTATTAAAAAACCCTTTTTGAATGATTCAAATAATAATTTTTTCTCAAGAATCCATATCATTAATTCATTAGCTACATTGTATGAACTATAAGGAGTCTATGGCATAGTTGCTGGTGAAGTTTGGTATATGCTTGTTGTTCAGCAGTGCGCTATCAGTTTATAGTAAATACATTTTATATGTTGATTTACAGTTTTTATTCTTATTCTGACCATGTCACTTTTCCAAAAACATGCAGAATATGGTGATGTAACCGACATTTACAACTGGTAACTACGCCTTCCTCTGCTTTTCAAACAATTCAATCCAAACAAAATGTAATGTCTCTATCTTAAAAGCTCAATTCTTCTGATTTCCGTGGGCCTTAATCGAGTGATATAAGAGATGCCATAATACTTTTTGATTCTTATTATTTGATTTACCTTTTTAATACTTACTCAAAAGATGGTCTATGGCGATAGATCATTTTCTGAAACAAAGATGAAGTAAGCAAGATAAATGTTTCAGACATTGCCTCTTTGCTTCTAGACATTTTGCTCTGTTGTTAACCCTAAAGTGGCAGATGCAGAAACCATATTACTACTCCACCTTTTCGATATTATGACTGTTCGTGTAGATACATCATCATGATACTTGGCCATGAACTTGAATTGCACGGGATTTGACAATTGAGTTGACTGTCTTGCTAGTTGCAATGAGAAGCGGGTACAGGGAATGCTAACTCCTTCAAATATCCTTTGTAGCAGTAGGGATTCCTTTGGTAGCAAGAAGTGCTTTGAGCTCGGCTTATCCCAAGCTAAGACTTACATCAGGAAGAATTAGGCTAACTCGATCCGAACCTACCTTGGATATACTCTCTTTAGCTTATCCCAAGATGGCCAGGTTTTGATCAGATGACCCTGGCTGAAACTTCCCAGTTTTTTGACTAATTTATACTTTATAATGCACAAGTATGAAAATTATCTTCAAGAATATTGTAGAAGCAATTCTAAATTTGTATTGCTGGACCACTTCATTGGCATGTTAGAGTGCAGAAGCAACCTGCATGCCCCGCCTTTATCAAGAGAGATCTGTTTGTTTTCTTTGAGCATTCAATGTGGGGTTAAAATGCTGTTGTAAGCTTGGGAACTTTCTAATATTAGTAAAATGGAAGGAAGGGCTCTCTTATGCAGCATATGTGATATATGCTGCAAAGAGAGACAGCCAAATCCAATCAACAAATGAAAAGCACAAGCCAAGCTTGGGACTTTCAGGACCTTAGATTTTTGGGTCTAGCTTGTTCGAACATGAAAAATCAGTGTGAGAGCTGTTTTTCTTATTCTAGATGCAAGCAAAAGAGATCTCTTTTTGCATTACTCTTATCATGAATTCATTGCCAGCCGGGCTCATGATGTTTGAACCTATACAACTAGCGTAAGGCATAAGGATCTCTACTGACCCAAATGGTTGAATTGGAAAGCTAAATTGGTCGTGAGGATCGGATGAATCATCTCTTATGAATGGAACTGTTACTCCGCCTCCACTTTGTTGGAATCTAACTTTCTCCTAAAGAATATCTCTCTTCTTAAGGGGAAGAGATGCGTCTAGTTTTCCTAACTTCCAGTTATTGGTTTTCCTTGAGAAAGACCAAATGGGTGTTACTGCTTAGTATTCTATTGCTTTTTCTTCATGTTGTTACAAATTAAAAGAAGAGGGATCTGCAGATGAAGACTTTAAAAAGGCAATAAAAAGTTATAGCATTAAAACGTTCTCACCTCATCTTTGTTCTTTAGGTACTTCCTCTGGATTTTGTTTCTTTTCTAAATTCATTTGAGCCTTTTACTATATTAATGTTTTACTAGATTATTGTTTTATTTGATGATTTTGATGAACAAGCTTGTTGTTATTAGCAACTTATTGTCATAATTAATTTTTTTAGTTCTGTGAATTTCTACTCTGGTTATGAAACTCAAATTTGCGATGACTTTAACAGTGATACATTTAATGAAAATTCCCCACCTACAAATGATCCTACATATATTTCATCACTTGGAGCTGCTGTCTACGAGGCCATGTCGAAAGGCAATAAGGATGCCGTTTGGCTAATGCAGGTTTTGTACCATCCATCTTATGTCCCTCCTCTCAATTTATTTGTCATATCTTATTGCATATGCTGAGAACTAGTGTTCATCTAGTAACATTGCTTTTAAATGTTGACATGAGAATATTTGATGGTAAATAACATACATGCTGACTTTAGTTGAATATAGTATTTCCATTGACAACTACTCAATAATAAAATTTGGATATATTAAATAGTCTAGACTCTAGAATATATATATATATATATATATATATATATATATACATACATAAGTTGACACTTGGGTCAAATCATGAAAACAGCCCCCTGTGAAGCCACGTCTCCAACTTATCTATGAGCCAATAGAAATTGGCCAAGTGTCTTCTACAATATTTGGGTGGACCCTTTGCATGCCAATTAGTTCATGAGCCAATAGAAACTTGACACTTGGGTCAAATCATGAAAACAGCCCCCTGTGAAGCCACGTCTCCAACTTATCTATGAGCCAATAGAAATTGGCCAAGTGTCTTCTACAATATTTGGGTGGACCCTTTGCATGCCAATTAATTCATGAGCCAATAGAAACTTGCCAAATGTCTTATAAAATTTTTGGGTGCACCCGTTGCACGCTCTGAAATATGTATAAAAAATAAATTTATATTGTACAATAAACTATTTAAATATTTTCTATTATATAGTTTATATTATATTTTATTATATAGTATTAATTATTAAATATTCCATCAATCATCTAATTTACTGTGTGGTGTATATAGCGGATATTAGTACAGTAGTTATCTAACACAAGTTGAGGTGTATGGAGTATTAATATACACCAGATATATATAATTTTGAAATCTTAGAATATATAATTATATTTATAATTGATTGAAATACTATCTACCCGCTGCGTAGCGCGGGTCCTGTACTAGTATACATTATATCCTAGGACAAAAATACTTTCACGATGAGGACTACTTATGTCACAACAAGTAGACTTCTGCTAATATGTGCAATTAATCGTTATGATAATGAATAAACGTTTAACTACTATGCTGAATATTTAAAATCCATTGTAACGAAATACAAAGGCTAAAACTTGAGTTTCGTAGAGAAGCCCTTTATTAAATATTTTTAAATATAAAAGAATAAAAACAGTCTCTAATAGCTTAAGCTTTTGGAGAATAACTGTTGTTTCATATAATTTAACATGGTATCAGACAGAAAGGAGAAATATATACCCTAGAGTTTGGTGGACCTTCTATATACTGTCTCAGAGATGAACCCTCATCACCAATATGAGCCTGCACCATCCAAATCTTTTGATAATAACGCAGTAGCGGTGTTTAAGAGGAACAAAATTTTGCTCAACTTCACGATTACTAAAGAGCAGAAGGTAGAAAAATCGCATGATCCGAGCTTCAAAAGAGATTTTAATGTTGAAATGGTGATACGGGCCCATACACAGTTAGTTCCCAACATCATCTTGGTGTTGATAATACTCATGCCTCCTCGTGAAACTAAGAGAACCTCACAATGAGGCCTTAGTTGAAGACTCCAAGAGCTACGTAAAAGCAAATCATGAGAAGGTCCCCATGTGCGCGGTCTGCGGGCAAACCTTCAGATTGGTGAAGGCGTTGTTATCATCTCCGTCTATTATTCTATTATAGACGGAGATGATAACAAAGAATATGTCTGTAATGACCCGATCCGCTAGCAATAATAACTCGTTGGGCCCAAACCACCAGCCCAAAATGTTTAAGCCCATTTATTATTACTAGTGTGTCCGTCTCTTATAAACCCATCACACTCTCCACATTATCCGATGTGAGACTATTGGGATGTCACAAAAAAGAAAAATCGCGCTCTTAGCCATTATCTAGTATGATCAAAAAGAAGAAAAAGAAGACTAAGAAATCTATTGGGTCTTATCTGCGTGGTGTCTGTGGCAGAGTTTTCTCTACTCATCAAGCATTAGGGGGTCATGGCAAGTCACAATAAACATGCAGAAGAAACTTTTACTGCAGAAGAAGCAAATGAAGCTGAACTAAACCATGTTGAGAAGCCGACAGTCGAGACGACTTCGAAGGGATAGGATTTGGGAGTACGTAAGTGTAAAAAGTGCGGCCAAATATTTCTATTGGGGCAAGCTCTCGATAGGCACCGAAGGAAGCATTATTCTTTACCAGATCACAGTTAGAAGAAAAGCAATGTTGCATCCGATCACGGTCGGAAAGAAAGCTTACCATATCACGGTTGGAAGGAAAGCAATGTTGCGCCTGATCATGGTCGGAATGAAAGCAATGTTGCGCTCGATCACGATCGGAAGGAAAGCTTATCAAATCACAGTCGGAAGAAAAGCAATGTTGCGGCCGATCACGGTCGGAATGATAGCTTCATTTAATTTCCTCTCAATTAATGTTCACTTCTTGGGTCTATCAAGCTGTCTCGAGCCTAAATGTGAGGAGTGTTGAATATAAATATTTATAAAAGATCATTCTCCGAAAGCTTAAGTTTTTGGAGAATAATGGTCGTTTCACTTAATTTAATATGGTATTAGAGCAGGAGGTCATGAGTTCGAGTCCCGTGAGGCTCCTAGCATAATTGATTTCCTTCTATTTAACTCAAGTCCACGTCATGGGCCTATCAAAAAGTTTCGAGCCCAAATGTGAGGGGGAATGTTAAATCAAGGATTAAAGTGCCCATCGGCACGGGCCGTATCCAACGTGCCGTATCGTGCCAGCAAGATATCGGCACGATACAGCCCCCGTGCTGATGGCACAACTCAAAACCCTCTATTCTTGAAATTAGTAAGTAATTTTCTCAATAAAGTTCAAAAGATTTGATAAAAATACATAATAAATAATTGGCATATTTTGTTGCTAAAGAAAATAAATATTTCATGCCATTACGTGCCGGCGCACATATATTTCTTGTGACCGGCACGCATCGGCACGGCACTTAAATCCTTGTGTTAAATATAAAAATATAAAAACACCATTCTCTAGTAGCTTAAGCTTTTGGAGAATAATGATTGTTTCTATCACGCCCCGGGCCCACTTAGAAAGACGCTTTTTCTCTGGAAAGCATTATAAATATTTTTTTAAAACTAAATGCAGCGGAACCTCATTTCGAAAAGGATTTAAAACCTGGCCTAGGACACAACAAATCTGCCGTACGTACATAGTTTTCTCTGTCCACACGGATAGAGTCCCCCCTATACGTGCATGGCGTTGGGATATAAAACATACACAAAACTAAACAAAGAAGGTATACACATCCTACAATAGTGATTATAGCAGGAGAATGCAACTAAAATTTAAAAAAATTGAAATCATACAATCTATTGCTAAACAACTATTAATCCAACAAAATAGATCAATAATTCGTGATAATTAGAATACTAAAATAATATGTAGACAAAAGTAAACAGGATTTACGACTACGGTCGATGCTAGCTACTCAGCTCTATCTAGGTGCAAGCCTCACACCATGTCCCGGTTCTCACCACCCAAGTCACCTGTAAAAATAGTGTGCGAGAAACATATAAAATGTTTTTCAGTGGGTACAACGAGCTCATGAGGGCAAGCTGCACCTACTGGTCAACACGGATAAGAAACTGCAATAAATAAAAGCATGAATATAACGACGATAAGATTTGAATAACTACATCATAATCTGATAATGAACCAAGAGCTACTGTAGCTAGAACAAGTAAAAGCATAATACCAAAGTAGCATGATAAAAAATAACTATAGCAAAGCAATGTCTCTACGATACAGATAAAATCATGGCATATATATCAAGATAAACCTACACAGTGCCATAATATGAGTAATCACAAAGATGTCTGGAGTCATTACTATAAGTCAAGGTTTAAAGTGCCGTGGCACGGGGGCGTGCCGCTGTCTGCCTGGCACGGTACGGCACGGGCACGCTTCCGTGCCGACACATGGTACGCTTGCGTGCCGATGGATACACATGACCTCCTACTGGCACGCTTTGGCACGAACTTATTTCAGTTTTTATGGTTCCAATAAGTTCTTATAATGTTATTTTGAAAGATTTAATCAAATAATTATAAATATTTGCAATGTATAGCTTACTATACTCATCAAATTAACATACTTGTAAGTTTTTTGTATTTAAAGTACAACTATACCTGATGCAGAATAAAATTTTTTACAGGTTAGAATTTTTAAAATGCAAAGACATCTTTCTTTCTTTCTTTTGACCATATTACAGTCTTTCTTTTATAAAATACAAAAAAATAATTTTAAATTATTTTAAAAATTATTTGAAAACATTATTTTTTAATTCTTTTTTTCAAAAAATATTAGATCTATCAAAGAACTTAAGCAATAAATTATATGACAAATAAATGAAATAAATTTAAGTATCAATTGATTTAATTTAGTTTTTAATTTATCAGTATTTTTAATCTTCTAACGTAAAAATAAAATTTTTATGCTTGATGTGCCTCAAAATTTGTTTAATTGAGTTCGATTTTGTTCCCCTAATTCGCAAAAATTTTCGCGGTGCGACAAATTTTGATAAAATAATTTGTGAAGAAAAAATGGATGTCGGTACGGCACGGGCCGGCACGGCCGATACTTTAATCCTTGCTTTAAGTCCATAAAGCTACAGTTCACCAAGTTACCTAAGTTACCTAAGCACTGCCCGCTATTATAGGATCTTGGGCGACTCACTAATCAACTGTGAGATGATGATATACGACTATGCGTTAATCAACTAGTAAAATGCCAAATAACCCAATCGGTGCCCGTTATCATAGGATCTTGGGCAAACGCGCTACTCGTTATCATAGGATATTGGGCAAGCGCTAAGCAGCTGGCACAGCCGTATCTAACTGATCTAAATTCGTGGATCGGGTGACAACCACTTTTTCGAAAAAGAACACCATATCTAACTGATCCACGGGGTGGATCAGACCGCTGCGTCGGTGTTCGCGAAATGTGCAGCAATGTCAAATGCGACATGATCAAATACGATTATGTCCAACATCGGTATACAGCCGAGGAAACTCCTAAAGAGTGTAAGCGAACCCAAACAAGGTCTAAAATCACATGTATATGTCCAATAATGTAAGATACATCTAGACTCTACATCTTATGTGATCCAGCGAAACAATGAAACATGTATATACAATCGACATGTACGAAGTAATCAAGATATGTCAACATGAGAGGTAAGCGAAAAAGCACATGCAAGATAGAAGCAAATAAAGTGAATTATGGTTTAACAAGTATAGGAAAGAAAAACTAAGTAGGTGACTACATTACCAACTTCGAATCGAAGCACCCAACTAATCCGGAGAAATCAAACACACGCTCCCCGCTAAGTGATCGAGACCTTGCCCCGATCTGTGTCAAACATAAGGGGTCTAATCAGCCCCTAGATGGCTCTCTATTGACGACAACGCGTTCGGTCCGTCGTTATCTGCAAAACGACCCCGAATTCGACTCCGGTTTTTGCACCAATTACATGACTGACTCAACCAGTTAACACAATCAGTACAACACCTCAACGCTGCCCGAAAACACACCAACTTAGGTGTCGGGGCCGCCGCACATGAATTTTGCGACAGAGACGTTATCAGCACCAAACTAGGCCGTAACGGGTTCCAACACATGCCGAATTTGGGCGTGGGAACCAACGGACAACCAACATGTGTCCGTTGTTGGTTTCAACCAGAAAGGGACCTCCAGAATGAGCCCAACACGTTTAGACACTGGTACACACAAATAGTGTGCAACAACGGTGGTTTTCCACCCCGAAGTGCCCAAAAGTGTCGTTTTCGGAACAGGGATAGCATACGACCATAATCAGCCCCGAGGGTTAACGCCAGTCGGAAAACTATTGGGATGGGGTCCGGACAGCAAAATGCTCATCCGAGAGCGCCGGACAAACTAATTCGGGCAAAAAGGCACGTTTTCGATTTACCATTATCGGTTTCGATAATGGAAAGTGTACATGGAAAGTGTACGAGGTACGCGCTCAGCCTGAACATATTCCAAACTCTTCATTTGAAGTGTTGGGACAGCGGGGAAGTGTTCGTGCACTCATACAGACTAGCGAAAAGCAAATATAAGCTTCTGAAGCGCCGAATGATACCGATTACGGCCACGGGACAGCACGCGCACTAATACCGATTCCGGTCGATCTTGGCTTCGTAAAACTCAGCCATGAGGGCATGGGCGTCGATCTCTGGCCAGCAAGAGACCACTCCCCAAGTTTCGGCCAAATCCGACGAAGATAGGCCACCCAAAGCCTCAAAAATCGCCACAAACACTACTGGGGCAGCACACATGCATTTGGTTCAGCCCCGATTGGTTTCAATCCCTTAAACGGCGCTCAAAATTGCCGTGGAACACATTTCGAGCCAGTAAGAAGCCGACCCTAGAGATGCGACCAAGAATCGAGGGGAATTGACCCCAATTAGCACATCAAACGACCGAACTACGCAATGATTACAACCGTGCAACGAACCGATCTATCGATACTATGCAATGAGTCGATAACAAAACAGAAGCAAGAAGGGCTGGAATCGTTACCCAAGATTACCTCGGATCTAATCCGAGAGTGCACGGTCGATGAGGGACGAGGGCTGGTGCGGAGGCTCGGGCGTCAAGGAACTGAGGGAGGACAAAACGGCATCGCGGTCGACACAAAAATTCTGCTGCTGCGGAATTTCAGCCTCGGCTGAAAGCGTGCGGCCAGCAGTGGCTTCAGCTTAGTCGGGGGGGGGGGGGGGGGGGGGGGGGGGGGGGGGGGGTGGCAACACATTCACCAGAGGAGAGAGGAAGACGACGAGGTCAGCCAGAGAAGGTCTCGCTGCTGCCATTTGAAGGAGAAACTCCCCACTGGTCGCAGCCCGCCCGGCAGCGAAGAAATCGCCCAACAAAGACAGCGGCTGCGGAAGGAAGCCGCAGGAGAGGGAAATCCGGCAGGGGGTCAGCCAGCGGCAGGGGGGAGGAGGCGCAGAGAGGTGCTGAACGTGTGTGAGGGAGAGAGACGAGGAGAAAAGAGATCGAGGAAAAAAAGAAAATACGTGGGGGGCGAAAGGCGGACCGGGTTAGTCGTCTAGGTTGGCGGCTCCATTTTAAATCTGTCAATCTAGGGTTTCGTGCCAGACAATTGTGCGATGACCCTCCTACTGAACCATCCTTGCGACACCTTGCATTCGGGTCCCCAGCCGGCAGCCGACGACAAAATCGCGTGAAAATCCTTGAGGTTCGTCGCTATTTTGCTGCAGTTCTGTAGACTGAGCGCGAAGGGTTAACTTCGAGATGCTGCAGTTTCACAACGGAAAGTCCGATTCCAGCGAAACTTGGTTCAACACGTTCGTCTCGTAGTGTAGAATTCATAGTCCCTTACTTCTCAATTCCGTTGAATATTTTGTGAGAAATTGCATTTTGAAGGTGAAGTGGTCAGTTCACAGCAGAAAACTGCACGCATAAAATGTTTTCAAGATCCAGTAACTTTTCACCAGAAACTCCGTTTTCGGTGAAACTTGGTTTCAAACGTTCGTCTTTGAGTGTACTTTAACATTGTATTTTTCATTTTCCAAAACTATAAAAAAATTCACACAAAAAGTTTGCGCCAAATGCGACTTGCGCAGAAAATTTTGGTTTCAACTTCTACTTAAATTTATGGTTTCCATCCTGTGTTCACTCCAAATCTCCGTAAACTCCTCAAAGGTTTAAATTACATTCGAGTCAATACAATGGTTCATATTAAAACTTCCGAAGAGTCAGGTTTTACACAATAGACCTTTAAATTATAAAATCTTGGAATAAAAATCTTGGGTTCTACAGTTTCATATAATTTAACAAATATGAATTTATGACGCTTGCACTCTTGAATCTATGAACTTAAAAAGGGAAGTGCATCTCTAGAAGCACAAGTAACAATGGTAGATGGTGAACGACTATCAGTATACACAATCAAACAAATGCCTTTCTCACCTCCTAAAGATCCCACACTATCTCCCACGAACTGAAAATCCAAGGATTTCTTGTGATTATATCTAAAATGGTACTCCTATCGGTGGTAATTTCTCCTTTGCTCAAGCATGCAAGATCCTATTGCTGCAACTAGTTTAATTAATTCTTTGAGCTTGATGAAACATTAATGAGCAACCATAATGCAAAATGCTTTGATTAAGCAGATGTTAATATGAGTATCTAAAGATCCACTGTGTCCATGGCCATTTTCTCTATTTTCTCATGTTCAATTTTGGTGTAAGCAAGGATTGCTCATGCTACCCTTGCCTGTCCCGTGCCACTTGTGTCGTACTGTGCCAAGGTCGTGCCGGCATGTGGCATGGGGTTGTGCTGACACCGTATCAACAAAATATATAGTTTTTTTTTTTTTAATTTTTAGGATCCTTTTGATTTTTTTGAGGGGAAAAGTTTTGGAAAGATTTTCCATAAAATGTGCAGATTTTGTAAAATCTGCTAATTTGGAACAATTAGTGCATTCTATTTCGTATGAGTCAACTTTTGGTGCAAACTATGAAGCATAGATACTTCAAATTTCATGCCGTACCCGTATTGGACACGTATCGGATACCGATACGCACCCGATACGTGTCCGATACGGCAATGAAGTATCCGACATTTTTAAAAAATAAAAAAATATCGGATACAACTCGGGTACGGGTGGGATACGGGGGGATACGGCCAGGTTCTTTTTTGGTCTAAAATGATCAGAGTTCAATTTTTTTTGAAAAGCCCACTTTCAAACCCATTGGAAATAAGGAAAAAAGAGAGAAAATTGTCAATCTCTCTTTGTTTCGATATATTTAGTATTACTTCTATTGTTTCTATATATTAAGATACTGTATATTACTTGCCATCTATAGCGTAGGACTATATAGCATGTAATCCTAATTATATTATTACTATGGTTGTCATTGTTACCATAGAAAGACTATCTCTTGTACTATATATTTTACGTTAATAAAACCTATGAGGGTGAGCTCTTTTGCCCTTCTATCATGGTATCAGAGCCAAAAACCCTAATCCGGGGATATTGATCCATAACCACCTTCCACCACAAATCACACATTCTCCATAGGTGTTTTTATTCTCCGTATTTTATTTCTCCTCCTTGTGGCTGCTGTCGGTCTCTCCTTGCTGTGTTGTTGGCACTTGGCTCATCTCTGGTGCGCTGTCTTGATTGGTGCCGCTCGGTGCACCCCTGCTGCCGCTGGTTCTCTTCTGTCTCCCTGGTGCCACTCGGCTCTTCTCTGGTGCCGCTCGATCCGCTCGGATCATCTCTGGTGCCATTCGATCCTTCTCTCTTGCCTCGCTGGTGCTTACTGATACACCTCTGGTGCCGCTGGTTCTCTTCTGCCTGCCTGGTGCCGCTCGGCTCATCTCTGGTGCCGCTCGATCCTACTCTATTGCCTTGTTGGTACGGACTGATCCATCCCTGGTGCCGCTGGTTCTCTTCTGCCTCCCTGGTGCCGCTCGGGTCATCTCTGGTCTAGCCGGGTTCTAATCTGACTCACTTTTCTTTATTCTGGATCCGTGACTACTTGGTCTTATCTACTTGTCGGATTTGTCTCTTTTACTCTCTCGTGGTGGATTTTTCTTTTGGTGGTAATATGTCTTCTTCCTCAAATTTACCAGTGGTTAACATCAAAACTCTCATACCACTTGAACTAACAGATTCCACATATCTTGTGTGGAAACAAGTATTTCTTAATGTTTTGGACAGTTTTGGTGTTACTCCGCATGTGGACGGAACTGGTACTATACCACCTCAGACTATTGACACTTTTGATAAGAAAACAATTATGAATTCGGAATATCTAAATTGGAAAAGGGAAGACACCACTATACTCGTGGATTAATGCCACCCTTTCGCTTAGCATACTACAGATGGTTGTTTCTAGCTCTCCTAAAGTTGCGTATGATGCTTTTGGAAAACTATCGAAGCATATTTTCTTGATAAAACTGCTTCCACGGCTTTCTCTCTAAAGCCTGAATTGCGAAGCATCAAGAAAGGTTCAATGAACATGAGCGATTACATGCAAAAGATTAAATCAATTGGTGATGCCCTACAAGCAATCGGTGAAACTGAGTCAGACTATAACTTGGTCATGACCGTTCTTCTCGGGTTACCAGAAGAATATAGAGGTTTCGTCAGTGCCCTTAATACACACCGAAATAAGCCCACTTTTGAACGACTTCGTCCACTTCTAATGCAAGAGGAAACAGAAGTTCAACATCGTACTAGTTCGACGACATCAGTTGCCATTCCCACTATTGACGGCGAGTTCTGGTATTCTCTCATCTTCCAAACCTTATACTTGGCATGAGAAAATTCTAGTTGGTAATGAAAATTTACTCGATATTACTCAGACAGGTGAAACTCGATTGAATACATCTTCCAACTCCTTTGCTCTTAAAAATGTTCTTGTTGTTCCTTCTATTAAGAGAAATTTACTTTCAGTGCGTCAATTCTGTCATGACAATAATTCCGTTTTTGAATTTGACTCTTCTGATTTTTCTGTGAAGGACAAGGAAACAAGGACGGAGCTTCTGCGCTGCCCTAGCTCGGGAACATCACTCTATCCACTTTCTTCTAAAGTTGCAAGTGTAGGGAATAAGCAACAGATAGGTCTTGTTGCATCTAGGTTTAGTAGTGATGTTTGGCATAGACGGTTAGGTCATCCTAGTCTTCCTGTTCTTTCGGCATTTATTAAAAACAATAACATTGTTTTTTATGGTAATTCTGCTTTGACATTATCTATTTGCAATGCTTGTAATATGAAAAAACATGTTAAACTCTCATTTTCTGATTCTGAATCTAAATCTGTTTTTTCCTTTCATATTGTGCATTCTGATGTATGGAAATCACCTGTTCCATCTGTTTCTGGCTATAAATATTATGTTATATTCATTGATGATTATTCTCGGTTTTCTTGGCTTTACCTTTTGAAATTTAAACACGAAGTTTTTGACAAATTTTTCGAATTTAAAGCAATGGTGGAAAACAGATTTCATAGCTCAATCATGATTTTACAATCTGACAATGGTACGGAGTTTGTAAATGATAAGTTTTCTAACCTTTGTTCACAAAATGGAATTCTTCACCGTTTTTCTTGTCCTTATACTCAACAAAATGGCCTCGCCGAAAGGAAGCATAGACATTTAACTAACATTGTTAGAAGTTTGCTGTTTCAAGCTTGCATGCCTCCTCGTTTCTGGCTGATGCCATTCAAACTGTTGTATTCTCGTGAATCGAATTTCTTCTCTTACTATTTTGAAAGGACAATCGCCATATGAAATTCTGCATGGTTGCTCTTCCCCTGACTTGCAACTTGTCAAAGTTTTTGGATGTTTGTGTTATCCCGATGTGCAGGACATTGCAGCTCACAAGCTCTCTCCTCGGTCACTTCCTTGTGTCTTCTTAGGATTTTCTGATAAACATAAAGGTTTGCGATGTCTCCATCCCAGCACTGGTAAGGTTTTTATTTCTCGGCATGTTACCTTTCTTGAAACTGTTTTTTCATTTTTTTGTCTTTCTAAATTCTCTTCTTCTCCTTCCTCCACTTTTTCCAACTTTGATATGTTTCAAAAATTTCTTTCAAATCCTCCCTTGTTGGGTGAGTCCTTCTACCATTGATGCAATCTCTGGCTTCTCCTTCACACGTTCCTCTGCTGATAGTGGTTCCGGTACACGTACACCTGTTTCACCGTCTGAGGATTTATCAACGTTTCCTTCCACCTTGAATTCTGATGACTCATAGGTTAGGAATGGGAACGATGCCACTGTCGCTGGTCCATCAGAACTCCGGGTCTATACCAGACGACACACTCTCCGATCTGCAGCTACTACACCTACTCTTGTTGAACCGCTACCATCCATCTCTGATCGTCCGCCCTCCCCTCCGCCTAATATAGTGCCTTCTTCTTCCCCTGCTGAGCCTTCTTCACCTCCCTGCAAACATCCTATGTGCACTCGATCCATGACTAAGGGTTTAATTGAGTCTACTTACTGGCCTCTGCGAGTTCTCCTCTGCCTACTGAACCTAACTCCTTTCATGAGGCTTTTCAGGATGCAAGTTGGCATGCTGCCATGGCTGAGCAGTTTGATGCCCTCCTGACAAATGCTACTTGGGATCTTGTCCCTCCTTCCTCGCCCGTTAATCTCATTGGTTGTAAATGGCTATACAAAGTAAAGTAGAAGGCGGATGGGTCTCTCAAGCGTCTCAAAGCTCGGCTTGTGGCTCAAGGTTATAAACATCAACAAGGCATTGATTTTGATGAGACTTTTTCTTCCGTTGTCAAGTCGACCACTATTCGTACTGTTCTTTCGGTGGCTCTCTCCTCAGGGTGGTCTCTTCGACAACTTAATGTGAAGAATGATTTTCTTCATGGCACACTCTTTGAAGAGGTTTATATGAAACAACCACCTGGCTTTGTGCACCCCTATTTTCCGCATCATGTTTGTCGTCTACGCAAAGCCATCTATGGTCTTTAACAGGCACCTCGGGCTTGGTTTCAGCGGTTTACTTCCTTTCTCTCTGAAATTGGTTTTGTTGGGAGCACTGCTGATCCTTCAATGTTCATTTGTCACTCTTCTTCTGGCACTCTTGTTCTTCTGTTATATGTTGATGATATCATTGTCACTGGCAGCTCCTCTCTTCTAAGGGCTCTTATTACCACCTTACAGCAGGAATTTGCAATGAAGGATCTCGGGCCGCTACATTATTTCTTGGGCATTGAGGTAAATCGCTCCTCTTCTGGTTTTCATCTGACTCAGCACAAATATGCGCATCAGTTACTTCAGCGACATGGTAAGCCTGTCTCTAGTCCTCTCTCTCCGACATCTCGTCTCTTTTCTCATGAGGGGCGACTTCTTGAGGATCCCTATCGCTATCGTCAGCTTGTTGGTGCTCTCCAGTATCTTACCTTCACCCGACCAGATATAACATATGCTGTCAACTCCGTTGCCCAGTATCTGCATGCTCCTCGTGAACCACACATGCAAGCGGTTAAGCACATTCTACGGTATATTCGGGGCACGCTGACTTATGGACTGCCTATATCTCGCTGCGTTAATTCCTCTCTTGTAGCATTTGCAGATGCTGATTGGGCTGGTTGTCCAGATACACGCCGCTCTACTGTTGGATATTGTATATTTTTTGGGCCCAATCTTCTCTCCTGGTCCGCCAAGAAGCAGCCTACCATTTCTCGCTCTAGTTCTGAAGCGGAGTACCGTGCTGTCGTCTACGCGCTTGCTGAGACGATATGGATCCGTCGTCTACTTCGTGACCTTCGTGTTTCCCTCTGGCGATCCATCAGCATCTACTGTGATAATCTCAGCACTACTTATCTAGCGGCCAATCCTGTTCTTCATGCTCGGACAAAGCACATTGAACTTGATCATCAATTCTTGTGCGAAAAAGTTCAGACTGGTGATTTGGAGTTGGTTCATATCTCTTCTGATAAACAACTTGCTGATATTTTCACCAAGCCCTTGTCATCCTCTCGGTTTTCGATATTACGGCTCAATCTTCGCATCCGTCCACCTGATGCTTAGCTTGCGGGGGAATGTTACGATATATTTAGTATTACTTCTATTGTTTCTATATATTAAGATACTGTATATTACTTGCCATCTATAGCGTAGGACTATATAGCATGTAATCCTAATTATATTATTACTATGGTTGTCATTGTTACCATAGAAAGACTTTCTCTTGTACTATATATTTTACGTTAATAGAACCCATGAGGGTGAGCTCTTTTGCCCTTCTATCACTCTTCAATTTGTTATTTCTTCTATCTTTTTGCTCTTGAATGGTTGAAGGCGCTCTCTCTCGTTCTATTTCCATACAGTATTAAGCTATGATTCAGTCCTTTACCGCTTCTCTTTCACTTCCTTTTATCTAATTTGTCAATCTAGCACAAATCAACAAAGGCCATAGAGAATGATTTTTTTCTTCTTCTATTAAATTGTTAGCATATTTTCTTTTATTACTGTTTTATATAATAAAACATAATAAAATAGACATATATGTTGAATGGCTAATTATCTAGTTTGTGTGACTAAATATCTGTTGGTATCATTTGATCAAGTTGGATGATAGTTGGTTGATACTTTTTGAATATTATTTCATTGATTATCTTTTTTTATGAACAGATATAGAACAATTACACAAGTTGATGTATATCAAAATATATTCCTTAATATAATCCAGATATCCTGATTATCCTCAATATACCATTACATATAATCAACATATATTTAAATATATTTAAAATAATATTTTATTCAAGTATACTCCGCGTATTGTATCCTAGAAGTTTTAGGAATTACCGTATCACCGTATCTGTATCGTGTCGTATCCGTATCCTCCTATCCGTATCTGTGCAACATAGAGTGCAAAAAGTACAAATTAGAAGACATCCCCCAATTATTTTTATAATTTGAGATCTAGCGAATTTATCCATGGTGGTGTTTTTGTATAAATTTATACCCAATTGTCACTTTGGTTTTGTTTTCGTGCCTATACTTTTCATATTATATGTAAAGTTTATAAAATAATTTTTTTAATTTATTGAGATTTTTATGACTATTATTACTAAATTGTACGAGATATAACACGTGAGCCATTTTTATTGCTACTAGAGAGATTAAAAACCTATAAAGCTAATATTTTTTCATGAAAATTCGATAAAAAAAATCTGTCCCAATGCATACTAGTGTGCCATTGGCATAGGAGGGCATGCCAATAATGGCACGCACGGTGCCGCTGTGCAGCGTGCGAATGGTCAATTTTTTGGCCCCATTTTTTCTGGTTCTTAAAAAGAAATGATTTGATAAAGCTTGATTTCGCAAATGAATTTAGAGGTATCTAAATTCTTAAGGTCAAGTTGGTAAAAGTTGCTGTAATTTGAAGATCAATGCAGGAAACCCCTTGCGAGAAATTGACACAGGTTTTTTTATTGAATTTGGACGTTCTAGAAAATTATGTACCATGCATACGAGTGTAGATTAACAAATCTCATAGAAGTACATGACTCCTTAAGAAAAAGGTGATTTGCTGATCTGAAATACAAATGTCAGATACCACTATGATTACTTAAAAGTTTCAGCCGCTAAGAATGCTAGTTATTGTAAAAAAAAATAATAATATTACAGGCCAGCTAAATTTACTCAGTTTCCAGCAGCTCATGCAATGGAGCTGTGAACAAGTGATATCCAATCTGTAGAATAATTTAATCTTTGGATAATATGTCAAAGACCTAGTGCTAGAGAAATCATTACCATCAGTGTATAGAGGAAGTTCGTAAGTATCTACACCAGAAAATTGTTTTATGATCAAATTAAAAAGACATCTAGTAGAGTCATAGCTGTGTACTAACTTCCTACTTGAAATGCATGCATTTGTCTCGAACACATTGAGGATGGCGAGTAGAAATATCTTTTCCCATCACAGAGGGATGATAATTGAGATAGCATTGCTTTAGTGTGGTGGAAGTTCCTATTTTAGAAGGTAAAACCTTACTTTGAGAGTAGCTTGAACTATTTACTTTTGTAATTGGAAGTAACGTATCAGGTTATAAAACAAAAGCAAGACTCGATCACTGATCCAATTTGAGTTCATCGATTAGATAGACCTATGCAGTGAAGGCAGCACATCATTGTGTTTTATGGTTCCTTACAAAAAATTATTGACTCTAGAAATATGACAAGGCTAAGATAAATTTGTTCAATGAATGTTTATGTGTTTTACTGAGAAAAATTCTTTGCAACATCAGATGGTAAATGCTTAAGTCAAAGTTATGTAATGGTGTACTAAGACCTTGGTCTGGGAGTGAATTTATGCATCAATATGCTATTATGCTTATGATGTTGCAATTACGTTTGTTACAATTTTACAAGAAAGTTTCACTTTGAGAAAATATGTGCCAAGTGCTGATCATTTATTTCCAATCTTGGTTTTCCACAGATAATATAAAACCACAGTAATAAACAATTAATAGTATCCTCGATGCAATTTTAATTTAACCAATAAATTGGTCAGTTTGTAAAGCATTAAGTATATTGGCATCCCGGTTTAGTCCCACATCAGGTAGAAAACCCATGGAGCATGGGTATATAAGTCTGAGCATCCCTAGAAGTAATAACTGCACTTTAGCATTTCGGGCCAGTGGATTGGGCCAACGGGTTATTGATGCTAAGGTACCCAATTAAGCGAGCTACAAGATCAGTGATGGGTGACCTCTCCGGGAAGCGGGTTGTGACAAGTCCGCCTCAATGCATACTTTTCTTGAGGGTCTAAGAAGTTTGTAAATATCAACAAGAGGAAATAGAAAGTGACAATATATCATTGCAGGAAGAAGACAAACTTAGTCTGGATCTTCTAAGCCCTTTATCATATAACTACGCTTTCTAATAGTTGATTTTGAACTTCTGGATTTCGATAGGTGAAAGTTGTTAATGAATGTTGGAACTTAATTCTGGGCTAAATTACAAAAAAACCCTCTTGCACTTTAACCTGTCCCAATTACCACTCTTCATTAAATATTACATCAATTAACCCCCTGCACTTTGTCATTATTTCCAATAGGTATAAATATTTGCGATAATTGTTGAAATCAACTATAAAACTTTGTAAAACAAACTGGAGATGAACTTATTTATAACTAATGCTGTAGAATCATATAAATTTAATAAGATTGTTCGATAGACTATCAATTTTGATAGTATTGGCAAAATTTGAGATCTCTATTATTTATTTTTATCTGTTTTTCTGTTGCAAATTATGACAGATGTTGAGATGTCGAACAATGTGATATACCAACTTCTTTTACTAAAGTTTTACCACGTAATTCATCGAGTATTCTAAATGTTTGGACCTATTAGAAATAGTGGCAAAGTGTAGGGGGTAATTGACGCAATTTTTAGTGCTGGGGGTAAATGAGACGTGGCCTAGGGTCCAAGGGTACTTTTGTTATTAAGCTTTAATTTTGATATGTAACATGTTAATTGCTCTAAAAGTAGCAGAGAAATAACAGGATCTCTTCTTTTTCCTTTCATGAAATGTTGATTTTTGAAGAGGAAAACAAGTAAAATAAGCTCTGCCCACTTTTCTACTTTATATTGAGCTTTACAGAGTACAAAGTAAGCTTTCTGTAGCTATGGCAATGTTTATTTTATCAAGCTGAGCTAGAGTCTTCATACTCAACATACAAGGCAGCTTGCAGGCTGGTTGCAATTTATGGTAAAATGAATTGACCTTAGTTCAAAATTATCTCGTCTTTAAGGCTACCTGGAAACCACAAATAATGGATGCAAGACCCTTTCCTGTGCATCAAGCATGCTGGAATATATACATATATATATATATATATACATATATATATATATATATATATATATATATATATATATATATATATATATATATATATATATATATATATACATATATATATATATATATAGAAAACTAGGCTACTATTAATAGCACCAAGTCATTGGTGCTATTAGGTTTTTGGCCCTTAGATGAAGGGATGTACGGTTAGGATGATAGTGGTCCCCTAGGGTTGAGTGGGTGGTTGGTTGAATAGTATGATCTAACGGGTGGAAATGATTAACGAGGTAGATCTAACGGTGGAAAACTTAATAGCACCAAGTGTTTGGTGCTATTGATAGTATAGTAGCCGGACTCTATATATATATATGTGTGTGTGTGTGTGTGTGTGTGTGTATGTATATACATATACATATATGTAGAACAGCTTGACACACTTTACTGAGATGAAGATGGCTGTTTGATCGTACATAGTTGCTTTCTAACTCCTTTTTTTCACATGCAGGGTTGGCTATTCTCATCCGATGCAGCATTCTGGAAGCCACCTCAAATGAAAGTATGCAACTCTTCTAGTTGATATGACTATCTTATCGAACCTATGCATTATTAAACATCGGTTAAAATGTATAAAACTTAGCTATCACCCTTTTGGATCCAACTACCTAACCTCTAAAATTTTTGATTTTACTACTGACCTTTTAATTTATTTGATTTAAGCCAATTAGTGACTTTTTAATCTCAAAATTTGAATGCGTCGTTTATCTTTACGGATTTGAATAGGTGAAAGTAAACTTCATGCTATGTGAGTGGGAACTGTCGCTGTGTGGAAAAATATTACATATGATCTATTTCAGACCACTAGAATATGTAAAACATCTTATTTTTTAGATTTGATAACATTATACATGTAGAACTAAACATAGATAAGCATAATTTGTTCCGCCACTGTCTATCTAATTGTATAAATACACATTTACAGATTGGTAGAAAGGTTACTTTAACACTTAACATTGAAGCATTCATAACATCATAATTTGCATAGAAGCGTTCATAACATCATTGTAACAGTATAAATGCATACCAGTATCAGTGTTTTCAATGCTGTTCAAGCTAAACCCTAAACCTCAATAATGCTGAAACTAAAATTCCATGAGCTGGTTAGAACACAAACAAGGACTACAGAGAAGATAAAGAACTTGCATTTATCAAATATTATTGTCTTCTAGTTACAGATATTTTAGCTACAATAAGATTTTGATTTTGCCTTCTCACCTCTAGTGAGGTGGTTGGAGTGCACCTCCCCCTACCCAGGGTCCCGAGTTCAAACCCCTGTTGGGGGTCGGTGCTTCCAATTTAGGGGTATGGGGTTATTTGGGGTTGGGTTCTATGGGCATTTTAAAATAAAATAAAAAAAGATTTTTTTATTTCTAAGTTCCTGCAAATATGTGAAATTGTGCAAGTACCCCTGTTTTAGAATTTACACGAGCACCCCGAAAGTCATGGTTATTTGCATTCATGTGCCTACCAAGGATACGGTATGCAAAACCATTTTCGTGCAGATACTCTTACCAATGGCATATTAAAAAAAAGGATTTTGATTTTGTTGATTTTTAAGTTCCTGCAAATATGTCAAATTGTGCAAGTACCCCTGTTTTAGAATTTACACGTGCACCCTGAAAGTCATGGTTATTTGCATTCATATGCCTGCCAAGGATATTGTTAGAACTCCGCGACTTATATTGATACCAGATTTTCTCCGATACCAATTTATTATGACAAAAGCAGAAAGATCTAGTTCATCGGGCACGAAAAAACCAAAAGAGAATCGAAAAAGTGAGAAGAAAAAATAAAGCACATATATATTTACGTGGTTCGGCTACTGGCCTACATTCACGGGCGAAGATGGAGCGGAGACTTTCATTATAATCAAAGTGGTTTATAAAATATGCCTCTCTCACAAAACCCCCTAGTCTAGAAAGTACACCCATACTCCTCATCTGCCACACCAAATTAATGGAATAAAGGTACATTTGTAATAGTGGCTAAATTCTAATACAACTAGGAATACAAATCCACTAAGATTAGGAATAATCTCAATTAGACTAGGCATAATCTAAACTTAACTTAATGGGATAACTAAAACAGAATAGAGTTAGAAAACCTTACGGTTCCTGAATTCGAGACATATATTACAATCTTCACCTTGGCTTGAATTTTCTATCTTCTCCACCAAAATCCCAAAAGCTCCTGAACTGTTGCTGCACATACAAACCAAATTTAAGGAATACTTGATCTTGATCACCGAAAGAGACTTATGACCAAATTCGCGGGATTCTCTGAAGTGCCAATCTTCTCATTCTCCAGTTACGTCTTTTGGAATCTCTATTGCATTAGAACGACAATTTGCCGTAGAGCGAAACTGCTGGAGCGATCAAACTTCTCGATCTCAAACTTCGTTGACGTCTTGAACACCCAAGCAAACAATCCGGCTCTGATACCAGTTTGTTAGGAATCCGCGACTTACACTGACACCAGATTTTCTCTAATACCAGTTTGATAGAAATCCGCAACTTATACAGTTATACTAATATCATACTTTCTCTGATACCAGTTTGTTATGATAAAAGCGAAAAAGATCTAGTTCGTCGGGCGCGAAAACACCAAAAGAGAATCGAGAAAGAAAGAAGAAAAAATAAAGCACACAAATATTTACGTGGTTCGGCCGCTGGCCTACATCCACGGGCGAAGACGGAGCGGAGATTTTCATTATAATCAAAGTGGTATACAAAATATACCTCTCTCACAAACCCCCCTAGTTTCAAAAATACAGCTATACTCCTCATCTGTCGCACCAAATTAATAGAATAAAGGTATATTTATAATAGTGGCTAAATCCTAGTACAACTAAGAATACAAATCCACTAAGATTAGGAATAATCTCAATTAAATTAGGCGTAATCTAAACTTAATTGGATAATCAAAACAAAATAGGGTTAGAAAACCTTATGGTTCCAGAATTCGAGACATAATAGATACTCAAAACCCAATGTTTGAAAAGTCTGACTCATTGCCTAGGTGCGAGGCTCGGGCCTCAGCGCCTCCGGGAGTGAGGCGCGCGCCTCAGACGCGCCTCGTGATGTTTACGTTTAATGGGTCTAGGGTTTGGGTTTTCGTGTCTTGGCTTTTTTCAATATATTCTAAAATGTTAGTGAATTGGAAAAAAATTCTAATTTTAACGCTTTCTTTCCCTTTTCTCTCGGTCGTTCTCTCTTCCACCCCCAATGACAACAAGTAGTAACGGCGAAAAGCAAGAAGCAAGAAGCAGCAGCAAGCACTTTTAAGTTGAAAGTTGAAACATAATTGTTTTTTTCTTTTTAGTTTGAGAACATTTATACATGTGATTTCCTTACTTTTTTATGGTTATTTTGTTTTTGTATTGCTATTTTGGAATATTTTTTCAATGTAAAACATCCATTTAAGCTAGGCTTGTTAAGAGTGTTTAATTTTTATTATATGTGCGCCTCGCCTTCTTGAGGTGCACGCCTCGTGATGTGCCTCGTGCCTAGGCTCCAGAAGGCCTTTGTACCTTTTTTGCGCCTTGCACCTTTTCATACACTGGCAAAACCATTTTTGTGCCGATACCCTTGCCAATGGCATGCATGCAAGTGTGCTTTTTTGCTTATTAGCATGCGTGCATCTGCCATGAATATGTATGCAGAGAACAGTTTTTGTGTGGATACCCTTGTGATAGGCATGTATGTTTATAAACATGTTTGAAGGATGTGCGAAAAATACCCCCTTTAACGAGGTTATTTGCACATTTTTGCATGTTTGACGAGTTTATATGCAAACAGACCCAAAAGAAATAAAAGCCTGCACCCTTGTAATAAATTTGTCATGGTTATGGAAACTGTTACTTTTATTAAGCAGACATTCTTTGTTTCATTGCCTAATTTTGCTAGTCTGCTTTTACTACTCATAAGCTCTATTTTGTCCATTTGTAGAACTACCTAATATCAAAATTCTTGCTCTTAGATCTTCTTTTTTTTCTTATTTTTAGTCTTTTTGTTTCTGTCTTGGTATCTCTATAACTTGAACTTTATAACCACAATATTGTAAGGACCTCTTAAACAATACACAAGATAAAATATTCCTTGTAGTAAATATTACTTTTGCGCAATACGTAGGCTTTGCATCAAACATTACTCTTGCTCTTAAACAAGACACAAGATAAAATCTTGTAGTAAATATTAATTCTATGGGGAATGTTAAAATCTTGTAGTAAATATTAATTCAATGGGGAATAGATAGGCTCTGCGTCAAGGATTTAAGTGCCGTGGCACGGGGTCGTGCCGGAAACTTGCTGGCACGGTGCGTGCCGGGCCGTGCCGACGCGTGCCGGTCATAAAAAATATATATTTGCCGGCACGTAATGGCATGAAATATTTATTTTCTTTAGCAACAAAATATGCCAATTATTTATTATGTATTTTTATCAAATCTTTTGAACTTTATTGAGAAAATTACTTACTAATTTCAAGAATAGAGGGTTTTGAGTTGTGCCATCGGCACGGAGGTTGTATCGTGCCGATATCTTGCTGGCACGATACGGCACGTGCCGATGGGCACTTTAGTCCTTGCTCTGCGTCGAAGAGTACCTTTGGTTGCAGCCTTTTGATGGCCGAACAACCAATAACTTACATATTTTCTTACTATATAGGCACTCCTGCATTCAGTTCCTATTGGTAAGATGATAGTCCTCGACTTATTTGCTGATGTCAAACCGATATGGAAGAAATCGTCCCAGTTTTATGGAGTTCCATATGTCTGGTATGTCCTGGTATCCAATTTTCTCTGGCCATGTATTAGAGTTTTACTTGAACTAATGAATCACAACTTGTAGAACACCTAATTTTATTTCTGAATCTATTTTGTTGGATGACTTACTGTAGCTTTGTAATATTTTCTTAAGTTACTGGTTGATATCAGGTGCATGCTACACAACTTTGGTGGCAATATTGAAATGTATGGCATACTTGATGCAATTTCATCTGGACCTATTGCTGCTCGTGCAAGCTACAATTCAACCATGGTATGATGTTGCTTTTCGTGCAAAAAAAAAATCTTGTACTTTGTGCTTTAGCAAATGAATTTTTTTAACATTAAATAGAATATAGATGTTGAGTCTTACGTCAGAGTTTATACCGTTTCAAAGCATCAATATTTGTCAAAATCCAACTATTAGGTTGCAATTTAGTTAGGACTAGTAACTTCTTGTAGCATTCACAATATAGTATTGTAACACTTGAGAATCTTTGCTGACAGGCATTGGCAATGTCTGTTCTTTTTGGCGCATGTGGTTGCTTAATCGTCTGCCTTGCATATATGTTACCATGAGTGTGTGTGCTCACATGTGCGCATGTGCATGTATGTATTTGCTTTAGCATGGGAGTAGGCCTGACATTTATGGTCTGAATGTAAGATTAAATTTAGTTCTGGTCAACGTATAATTCCAGGGTTTCACATAATTGATTTCATATATTGTAGCTCATCCATTTGATTTGTGGTTTGATGTGTGACATTTCATGGCAGTAATTTTTTAAGTTGGTTATCTAATAATTTTTACTAAATCCCTCAGGGGCTGTTTGATTCCACGTAAAACTGTGACAAAATAGTTTTCAATAGAAAAAAGTTTTCCGAGGAAAATAGTTTTAGCGTTTTGTTTGCAAGAATGGGAAAATAGTTTTCGGACCACATTTTTTTGGTTTGTTGGAAAAGAGAACACAATAATATTTTATATTTTTAATTTTTCATGTATAAACTTGATATAAAATATATCATGCATGTTAAATAAAATTTAAATAATATATACAATTAAAAAAATTAAATAATATATAAATTTTATTTATCATATCTAAAAATGTTACATAAATTTTTGTATATAACATATAGTTTTGCTTGATAAATTATTTTTACTTCCTTTTATATTATAATTTTATATGTAAACTTTAATAGCATACATACATACATATATACATATATATATACCTACATATATATATATATATACACATACATAGATTTACATATATGTACGTACATATTTATATATGTACATACATATATATATATGTACATACATATACATATGTATACGTACATATACATATATATATAGAGTCCGGCTGGTATACTATCGGTAGCACGGAGGCCTCCGTGCTACCAAGTTGTTTTCAATGATGCAGCTTCCAAATCGACGATCGGCTCCGCTAGACTTGATCTACACTATTGAAAGTATTTGGAAACTAAATTTCATAATTTTTTGACATTATTTACCTATCAAACGAGTAGTCTAAAAATGAACGGCTGAAAATAAAAATCTCATAAAAAATGATGATAAAAGACTTGAATTTAAGATCAGAGGTACTGATCTTACTCTAAATAGTGAAAAGAATTTTCTATAAAAATTTCATCAGATTTGGATTGTTTTACACCGTTAAATTCACAAACGCATCGCATCGACCATTAAAAGTGTCAATTTTGAGACCTTTTGATCACTAACCAAATAATGTCGAAAAATTATAAAATTTAGTTTCCAAATACTTTCAATAGTGTAGATCAAGTCTAACGGAGCCGATCGTCGATTTGGAAGCTGCATCATTGGAAAACAACTTGGTAGCACGGAAGCCTCCGTGCTATCGACAGTATACCAGTCTAGCTCTATCAGTGTTTTAAATAGCGACCGCTATGCCCGCCATAGCGGCCGCTTAGCGGATTTTAGGTGCTACCGCTATGCTATAATATGTAAAGCGGTATATAGCGGATCAGGTTCATAGCGGCCACTTTAGCGGCATAGGGCCCGCTAAAGCGGCCGCTATAAAGCGGTTGGAAAGCGGGCGCTATGAGTCCAAACCTTTAAAAAGTGCAAACGGGTTGAAATAGCTTATCGGGTCGGATTCTTAAATGAAATATAAAGATCAAACCCTGTTCCTGATGAATAAGATTATAATTATTTACCTAAGATATCCTTTTTGACATCCATTTACAAATTATTTAGATTGTTAATGGATTATAGATTTTCAAGTTTTATGTCTTTTTGGTTTGCTAAATATTTTAAAGTTAATCTTAAATTCTTAATAGATATTGACACTAAATATATAGGCTTGGAATACTAAAAAAAGAAAGAATGATTAGTTGTCTTTTCTTCAAAATCATATGTATCTTTTATAAGGTTAAATTTGCTTTTATGGAACCCGCTATGGGTTCATAGCGCCCGTTATCCGCTTTCCGCTACGAGACTCTTCAAACGCTATGTACCCGCTATCCGCTATTTACAACCTTGAGCTCTCTATATATATATATAGAGCAGGGCTGCTGTGCTCTCAGGAGCACGGAGCCCTCCGTGCTCCTGAGCCGTTTTCGATGATGGAACTCCCGAATCGACGATCGGCTCCGTTAGACTTGATCTAGCATATTTGAAGTATCTAGGAAATAAATTTTGTGATTTTTCGATATCGTTTACTTAGTGATCGAAAAGGTTCAAAATCAATGGCTGAAAATAAAAATCTCATAAAAATTAGTGATACAGTACTAAAATTTTCGATAAGAGATATTAAACTTGCTGTAGATAGTATAAAGAATTTTCTATCAAAATTTCATATGTTTGGATACTTCTACACCGTTAAACATGAAACGGTAGATAGCAACTACTAAAAGTTGTTGATTTTGAACCCTTTAGATTGCTATGTAAATGATATCGAAAAATCGCAAAATTTATTTTCTACATATTTCAAATATGCTAGATCAAGTCTAACGGAGCCGATCGTCGATTTGGGAGTCTCATCATCGAAAACGGCCTCCGTGCTCCTGAGAGCACACAAGACCTACTCTCTATATATATATATAATAGGGTTATATATATAGTAGGGCTACTATACTCTTATGAGTATAGAGCTCTTTGTACTCATAGGTTGATTTCGATGATGAATCTTTCGAATTGATGATCCATACCGTTAAATATGATCTAGAGTATTTGAAACCTCTAGAAAATAAATTTCGTAATTTTTTGAAATTATAATTAAGTCCATCGAGTGGGCATAAAATGAACGGTCAAAATCGAATTACCTCATAAAAATAGAGGATCAGATTCTTCAATTGATGATCGGAGTTATAGATCTCTATCTAGATTCTATCAAAAATTCAACCGATTTCGATTCTTTTACACCGTTAAACTTGCGAGCATCCCATACCGGCCATTAAAAATTATCAATTTCGAGATCTTTTGATCCTGAGGGAAATGATGTCGAAAAATTATGAAGTTTGGTTTCTAGAAGTTTCAAATGCACTAAATCATGTTTAACGGTATGGATCGTTGATACGGAAGCTCTATCGTCCAAAATGACTTTTGAGTACGAAGTCGATCATACTCTAAGAGTGTAGTAGCCGGACTCTATATGCACATACATATGTATATGTACATACATATATATATATAGAGAGAGTCCAGCTACAATACTATCAATAGCACCAAGCACTTGGTGCTATCAAGTTTTCCGTCGTTAGATCTACTCCTTGAACCATTTCCACCCTTTAGATCATACTATTCAACCAACCACCCACTCAACCCTAGGGGACCACTATCATCCTAACCGCACATCCCTTCATCCAAGGGCCGATAACCTAATAGCATCAATGACTTGGTGCTATTAATAGTATTCTAGCCTAGTCATATATATTGAGAGAGAGAGAGTTCGGCTACTATACGATTGATAGTACCAAGCGCTTGGTGGTATCGAGTTTTTTGCCGTTAGATCTACCCCTTTGATCATTTCCACCCGTTAGATCATACTATTCAACCAACCACCCACTCAACCCTAGGGGACCACTATCATCCTAACCGGGGACCACTATCATCCTAATCGCACATCCCTTCATCCAAGGGCCTAAAACCTAATAGCACCAAGCGCTTGGTACTATTAATAGTATAGTAGCCTAATTCTATATATACACACACATATATATGTATATATATATACGTACATATGTATGTGTACGTACATATATATGTATAGAGTCCGGCTACTATGATGTCAATAGCACCAAGCGCTTGGTGCTACCAAGTTTTTTGCCGTTAGATCTACCCTTTTAACCATTTCCACCCATTAGATCATACTATTTAAACTAACCACCCACTCAACCCTAGGGGACCACTATCATCCTAACCGCACATTCCTTCATCCAAGGGTCGAAAACCTAATAGCACCAATGACTTGGTGCTATTAATAGTATAGTAGCCTAGTTCTGTATGTATAATATATATGGATGTATACATATATAGAGTTCGGCTTGTGATCGAAAGGGCAATCAACGAACGGCTCCATTAGACTTGATCTAGAGTATTTAACATAACTAGAAAATAAACTTCGCGATTTACCTAGTGATCGAAGTGACCCAAAATCAATAATTTTAATGGTGTAGAAATATCCAAATCACGTGAAATTTAGATAGAAAATTCTTCATACTAAATAAAACAAGATCAATATCTTTGACCTAAAATTCTATTGTCATATCATCACCTTTTGTGAGATTTTTATTTTCAGCCGTTGACATTGAGACCTTTCGATCACTAGGTAAATGATATCGAAAAATGGCGAAATTTATTTTCCAGGTACTTCAAATACTCTAGATCAAGTCTAACGGAGCTGATCGTCGATTCGGAAGTCCCAGCATCAGAAACGACATGATAGCACAGAGGTACCTAGAAAATAAATTTTGCCATTTTTCGATATTATTTACCTAGTGATCGAAAGGGCTCAATGTCAATGGCTGAAAATAAAAATCTCACAAAAGGTGATGATATGACACAAATTTTTAATCAAAGATATTGATCTTGTTTTATATAGTATGAAGAATTTTTCATCAAATTTCACGTGATTTGGATATTTCTGCACCGTTAAACTTGCAAACGGCTCACCACAACTATTAAAATTATTGATTTTGGGCCACTTCGATCACTAGGTAAATGATATCGAAAAATTGTGAAATTTATTTTCTAGTTATTTTAAATGCTCTAGATCAAGTTTAACGGAGCCAATCGTGATTCGGAAATCCCAACATCGAAAACGACTTGATAGCACGGAGACCATCGTGCTTTGAAAAGCACACAAGCTTTCTCGATTCTTCTACACTGTTAACTTGGAAACGCTTCATATCGGCTGTTAAAATATCAATTTTGAAACTCTTTGATCTTCAGGTATATGATGTCAAAAAATTATAAAATTCGGTTTCTAGAATGTTTAAATGCTGTAAATTATGTTTAATAGTATGGATCATCGATTCAGAAGTTCCATCATCGAAAACTACTTATGAATATGAAAGCGATCGTACTCATAACAATATAGTAGCCGGACTATATATATTTATATATGGGCTAGGGCTACTATACTCTTATGAGTATAGACCCCTTTGTACTCATAAGTTTTCGACCGTTGGATGAAGGGATGTGCGGTTAGGATGATAGTGGTCCCCGGTTAGGTCAATAGTGGTCCCCTAGGGTTGAGTAGGTGGTTGATTGAATAGTATGATCTAACAGATGGAAATGGTCAAAGGGGTAGATCTAATGGTAAAAAACTTATGAGTACAAAGGGGTCTATACTCATAAAAGTATAGTAGCCGGACTTTTTATATATGTATATATATGTATATATGTATATACATGTATATGTATATGTATATATCAAAGATTAAAGTGCCGCCCCGTGCCGTACGGCACGGGGCTGCACGTACCGTGCCCCAGGGGGGTCTCCGACCACCCCCCCGTGCCGCGGCACTATGCTGCGTATCGCGCGAGACAGCGCGATACGCAGCACTGTGCCGCGGCATTGTGCCGTGCCGGCACTGTGTTTTTTTTTTTTTTTTTGCTTTTTTTTTTGCCTTTTGCTTTTTTTTTTCCTATTTCTTTTGTTCTTTGGGTACCAAGAAACATCCGGGTACGCCACATCCCCCAAAGACATTGCAAATCGAAGATCTACTTGTTAGGCAAGTCAAAAAAATTATAATTTTATTATTTTGTTTATCAATATACGAGCAAATTTTTAATTTACATATCCGAGCCCTCCACTTCCACCACAGACATCTATTTTTTCTTCACAAATTATTTTATCAAAATTTGTCGCACAGCGAAACTTTTGGTGAATTAGGGGAACAAAATCGAACTCAATAAACAAATTTTGAGGCGCACCAAATATAAAATTTTATTTTTGCGTTAGAAGATTGAAATTACTGATAAAATTAAAAGCTAAATTAAATCAATTGATACTTAAATTTATTTAATTTATTTGTCATATAATTTATTGCTTTATTTTTTTGATAGATCTAATAATTTTTTGAAAAAATTAATTTAAAAATAATTTTTTCAAATAATTTTTAAAATTATTTTTTTGTATTTTATAAAAGAAAGGCTGTAATATGGTCAAAAGAAAGAAAGAAAGATGTCTTTGCATTTTAAAAATTCTAACCTGTAAAAAATTCTATTCTGTATCAGGTATAGTTGTACTTTACATACAAAAAAACTTACAAGTATGTTAATTGATGAGTATAGTAAGCTATAAATTGCAAATATTCATAATTATTTGATTAAATCTTTCAAAATAATATTATAAGAACTTATTGGAACCATATAAACTGAAATAAATCCGTGCCAAAGCGTGCTAGTAGGAGGTCACGCGTATCCATCGGCACGCAAGCGTACCATGTGTCGGCACGGAAGCGTGCCGATGCCATACCGTGCCAGGCTGACAGCGGGACGCCCCCGTGCCACGGCACTTTAAACCTTGGTATTTATATATATGTATATGTATATGTGTATATATATGTATATGTATATGTGTGTGTATATATATATTTATATGTACATATATATATATATATGTATGTGTGTATATATATATATATATACATACATATATACATATATATATAGAGAGAGAGAGAATTGAGCTCCTATGCTTTTAAAAGTATCAAGTCATTGGTGCTTGTAAATTTCGGCCCTTGGATTAAGGGATGTGCGGTTAGGATGATAGTGGTCCCCTAGGGTTGAGTGGGTTTGGTTGAATAGTATGATCTAACGGGTGTAAATGGTCAAAGGGGTAGATCTAACGGCGAAAAACTTACAAGCACCAAGTGCTTGGTGCTTTTAAAAACACCATAGCCGGACTCTCTCTCTCTCTATATATATATGATATAATATATATAGAGTCCGCCTTGTGTCTTTTTAGAAGCATGGTGGCCATCGTGCTATTAAGTCGTTTCCGATGCTGGGACTTCTGAATCGACGACCGGCTCTGTTAGAATTGATCTAGAGTATTTGAAGTACCTAGAAAATAAATTTCTCCATTTTTCGATATCATTTATCTAGTGATCGAAGGGGCTCAAAATCAATGGCTGAAAATAAAAATCTCACAAAAAGTGATGATATTACACTAAAATTTTAGATAAAAGATATTGATTTTGTTTTATATAGTAGAAGAAATTTTGTAGCAAAATTTCACGTGATTTGAATATTTTTATACCATTAAACTTGCAAACGGCTCACTACGACCATTAAAATTGTTGATTTTGGGCCCCTTCGATCGCTAGGTAAATTGCGAATTTTATTTTCCATGTACTTCAAATCAAGGTTTAAAGTATCCACCATGCCGGTCGGCACGGAGCAATACGTATCATGCCAGCAATTAAGGGGCAAGATACATGGGGGGTCTCTCTTAGACCCCCCTGCCGCGATACCCAAAAGGTATCGTGCGAGACAGCACGATACCCAAGGGGTGTCGTGGTACAGTGCCGCACGCAGCGTTTTAAGTTTTAACCTTTTTTTTTGCTTTGCGCCTACCTTTTGGATTTTTTTTTTTGCCCTACACACATCCCTCTCTCCCATTCTCTTCTACCTTTTCTTCGCCTCAACTCGCACTTTTAGTCTTTTCTTTTCTTCTTACTATCTCTTCCTCCCTTTTTTTCTTTCTATTTTTCCTCCCTTTTCTTATTATAATTTTTTCTCTAATTTCTTCTTTCAATTCCTTTTATTTCTACTTTATCACTTCGATCTTAAGAGAAAAGGCAAAGAAATAGCAAGTCGAAGATGTACTTATTAGATAAATAAAAAATTTACAATTTTAAAATTTGTTCATACATTTTGAATATTTCTAACTTGTAAAGTTCTTGTTTTGGATAAATTTAAAATTATGCAAATTTTTATTTATAGTTTACAAAATTTTAAAAATAGATCTACTTGATTAAGTTGTAGTCTGATTTTTAATTATTTTGGATAAATCTCGCGATGGGTATGAGATTTACGACAATTTTTTTTTTTAACTTTGAGAATTCTATTTTTGGATTTAGAAGATGGAAAATACTAATAAAATAAAAAAATAAATTGAAGCAATTGATATTTGAATTTGCTTAATTATTCGTCATATGATTTATTATTAAATTTTTATGGATAGATCTCACAATTTTTCTTAAAAATTTTAATAAAAAATAATTTTTTCTTCAAAATTTTAAAAAATATTTTTAATAGATTCAAAAATAAAAGAATTATTGAAACAATTGTAGTGCTATTCTAGTTAATCTAGTCATCATTAGTCTCTCATCGAATCAATATTATTGAATCTTGCAAATTCCATAAAAACTTTAAGAAAAAATAATTTTCTCTAATTTTGTATTTTATAATTTTTAAATTTCTGAAAAAAGGTAAAATCAAAATTTTTTCAAAGTTAATCAATTTTTTATTTCTATTCTCTATGAGCTATAGTTATATTTTACTTTGCATATATAAAATATCTACTACTATATTAATTGCTGAGCGTAGTAAGCTATACATAGCCAATATTTATAATTATTTTTCTAAATCTTTCAAAATAGTGTTATAAGAGTTTATTGGGAACAAAAAAACTAAAAAAAATCATGCCAAAACGTGCCACTAGGAGGTTATGCGTATCCATTGGCACGCAAGCGTACCACGTGTCGGCATGGAGGCGTGCCTGTGTCCTACCGTGCCAGGCGACAACTGGCATGCTTCCGTGCCACGGCACTTTAGTCCTTGCTTCAAATACTCTAGATCAAGTCTAATTGAGCCGATAGTCGATTTGGAAGTCCCAGCATAAAAAACGACTTGATAGCACGGAGCCGTGCTTCTTAAAGCAAACAAGCCTAGCTCTATATACATTGTATGTATATATTTATATATGTCGAAAGAGAGAGAGAGAGGCGGTGCATGGAGTATAGGGGCTCGGTGCGTGTAAGTCCACGTCTAATTGTGGACCGCGTTGTAAAAAAGGCAAGATAGACTCATGCGTCGCAATAAAGGCGCTTTTCCGCGGCGGCCCTTTTCATTTTTCGCTCGTTTTGAGCGAGCGTAAAACGAAAAGGGTAGTTTTCACTGTCTCTATAAGATAATTTTACAGGTAAAATGGTTTTATGTAGAAACAACGGGTAGAAAATTATTTTCAGAACCAAAAATAGTTTTCAGACTGTTTTTACAAGGGTCCAAACCAAGGATTTAAGTGCCATGGCATGGGATCGTGCCGGAAACTTACCGGCACGGTACGGCACAGTGCGTGCCGGGGGATGTGTGCCGGTCACAAAAAATACATATGTGCCGACACATAATGGCATGAAATATTTATTTTCTTTAGCAACAAAATATTCTAACTATTTATTGTACATTTTTATCAAATCTTTTGAACTTTATTGAGAAAATTACTTACTAATTTAAAGAATAGAGGGTTTTGAACTATGCCATCGGTACGGAGGTTGTATCATGCCGATATCTTGTTGGCACGATATGACACGGTATATACGGCCCTTGCCGATGGGCACTTAAATCCTTGGTCCAAACACACCCTTAGCTTTAAAAATGTTATTATGTTATGTTATGCATATCGCATATATGATGAGCATGGTATTTAAAAACTGACGCCAAACGTCACACAGTGTTTTATAAACCGGTATGTGGTGCATATGTGGGCATCTATGCAGTTTAGCTACTGAAAGTATTAAAAATATACATATAATAACAAAAAAGTGTACCATTTGGTTAAAATCAGGAAGACATAGATACACTAAAAATTAGCTAAAATCGCATGATGATAATTTATTACTTAAGCAGTCATTCGCAGTACTTGTCATCCAAGAAATCAACATAATTATCTAGGAAACTAATATATACCAATTATGAAATTATGCACTAACATTTGGGGGTTGTTTGGTTGCATGTAGTTGCAACTGCACTGCAGTTGTAACTACATGCAGATCCAACTGCGGTGTTTTGTTCGATGCATTTGAATCCAACTGTTGTAGTTAGAACTGCATGAAGAGGCCCAACTATAGCAGTTGCAACTACTCCTAAATTGGCCGCAGGTCCAACTGCAGCGGTTCAAGAGAGTAATTTTAAACAAAAGGTAGGCTCACCTCCTTAATAACTTTTTAAACAGAAAATATTTTTCTTTTTTTATATTGGAGGTAATCTCGCCACCACATTTATAAAGTGATACAATTTTAAAAACACACTTCTCAACTGTATGCAACTAAACGAACTGATTATAATTGCAGCACTTTCTACTACATCCAACCAAACAAGATGCATGTAGTTGTAACTACATGCATCTCTAACTACACTACATTTCTAATTACATCCAACAAAATGGCCCTAAGATGCATAATCATTAGATATGAATAACTAAGGTTTCTTTATTTTTTTCCCCTTCGAATATCATAAGTTTAATCTCAAATGGATACCGGATTTGAATATGGCTAAAACCCAACCCAATATGTAAAGACAAATTACATGGGTTTTAAACAATACGGGACCGCATATGGGGGATATGCTGCGGCATATGTGCCTGCCTATGCGGACCACCGCATATTGACTGCCTAGTTAATACATGGTGTGCTTCACTGCCTGTACCACATATGTAGCCGCATAGTCTGCCCTTTAGAAAACTATAGTGTCAAAATGTTAAACCACTGTCTTAGCTATAGATATAATTGGTTAGATTAGCAGAATTGTCGTCTTTGCTGATTGACGTTCGTAATTGTTCTTGACATCATTGTGAACTTCAATATATTCAAATAATTTTTGGACTTCCATCGCTAGTTTTATACATATTTTTAATATTCACTATCTTTACTTTCTTGGCCATCTTCCCAGTTTCCAGATTCTATATTGGTCATGCCAAATCTATTGCCTTTTTCTTATTCTATGAGCAAGTTCTTATTTGTTTGTTTATATACATTCTTTAGGTCGGTGTTGGCATGTGCATGGAAGGAATAGAGCAGAATCCAGTAGTATATGAGCTTATGTCTGAGATGGCATTCCGAAAGCAAGAAGTACAAGTAGAGGTAAATATTCAGCATGTACTGTTATAGGGATATTAATTTGTCTTTTTGGAATTGCATTCTGACATAGTTTCCATTGTAAGTGGCCAGTAGACTCTATCAGTTGTATCAAGACTTCTGATGCTATCCATTGGGAAATTTAGAGTAATACAAATATTATGATTCTGGACCCCAGAGTTTTCCTTCAAGCTGCCTACGAGGATATCTTGTTCTTGTTATGCAATATCAACTATAAACTATACTTGCTTTATCTCCATTCCTACCTCTGTTTTCTTTTCTACTTTCTATTTTTTCCCTACTTTTCTGCCTAGCTATCTGATCCATATTTGTTCTTTTGTTATCTGAACTTTTTAAATTCATTGAACACCTTCAAAGTCATATTCTCCTTTGGGAGGAAAATTTACCTGAGATATCCTTGATAGATCAGTGTAAGAATAAGTTCTTTATTTTTTTCCCTCACTATTCATTTTTCTTTTTCTGGTCTTATATGGCTGTTGTTTAGCAAATAATGCGACTTGCATTCTTAATTTTCTTTTTGTACTTTGTGCCTCCTATTCTTTCCCTCATCTTGTAGGTCATTTGATATTGTAACATTTTGTGTTTTGGCTGCTTGTTTGTCAATAAGTTAGCGAATTTAGGCATTTCTTTGACAATAGCTTTGTTGGGATGCATAGGCTGGATGAATGGATGGCATTATCATTAACTACTTTTTTGTTGATTAAATGCTCCTTTCTCTCCAAGAAATTAATACAGATGGAGTAAGAACTGCAAGTAGTTACCTTCTTTTAATGCTTTGGAATGATTTTCTCACTTTTGTAATATTATGTTGGCGTGTCTTTATTCTGTTGAGTATTCAATTCTGTTTGGACTAGAAAATTCCATCTGTGAGGAGAAGTGAAATTCAAGTTTCTATGAAAATCTTGTAGGAATGGTTAAAAAATTACTCCTATAGGCGGTATGGTAGCTCTGTCCTTGCGATTGAGGAAGCTTGGAAAATTCTCTATCATACAATATACAACTGCACTGATGGAATAGCGGTATGATTTCACTTTCAATACATCCTTTTTTGATATTATGCAATTTGGCGATTTATTTTTGTTTGAATAACAATGTACAAAATTTAATTAATTGACTAATTACACGCAAATGCTTCTTTCGTTTTCCGAAGTTTCTATAAAATAATCTCTAACCAAAAAAAAATTGCATGCAAGAGTATCCTACATATTGCTTAGTTTTGTCTAGAGTACAAAATAAAGGCATATTCTGCCAAAACATGCCAAAAGCTATCTAATACAATGCTCAAGATCATTTAGCAATTAATATTAGTTAGTTAATTACTTGAACAGCTTATCAAAGAAAATGAATTTTACTGTATTAATGTGTACTCTCTTGTTATTTCAAGACTGCTAGCCTACTGTAGGGTGTAGTGTTGCTGGGTTAAGCATCGTCAGAGTAATGCTTTTAGATGAAGCATTTTGGTCTTGTTTGGCCATGCTATAGAGAGTAGTCCGGGTGCAGAAGTGTTGTAGGTTATAGTGCTATGCTGTTTAAAAAACAATAGATGAGTAATTCTGTCGCATAACCGTTGTTTACAATAGAACACTATTTGGCTAATTTTTTTTTTTGAAAACTGCTGTAAAATACTATGAAAAACATAATTTTTACTAGGAAAATATAATTTTTACTATTGTCTCAACAAAATATATTTTAAATCTACTAGAAAAACATAGTTTGAAAACTGATTAGGAAAATTCTACGTAAATCGGAGTTACGTCTTTTATAAGTGAAATGGCAAATAGTCTCAATATACATGACAAATAACTCGTATATACTTCAAAAATAATTTAAACATAAATCATCTTACAGCCCCTATCAAGGAGGCAACAATTTGACTACGAGTTCAAATCATAATATTATCATCTGATGATGCACTTGCAAATTTTGACTTTCTGTACTATCTTCAACTATTAGTTTCTCCTTCTATCGTAGATGTACTCCGGATCACGATCATACCTACTAAATTCTTTTCATTGTACTGAATTTATCCTAATGAAGTTATAGTTGTAGCTATTATTTGACTTTGTTGTGGGAAAGGATAATTAGGCATATGAAGCAAAATATGCTGTCTCATCTTCCAAACCCTAAACGCCCGATCGATTACATTTTTAAGAGATTAGTGAGCATAATTGAACTCCTCATGCTGGCCTGTAGATTTGTGTGCATAATTTTCTAAAATGTTTGAAATGATTTTAAGTATTGTGATTGGATGCGTTATGTCCTTATATTCCAAAAAAACATAGCAAGTGCCCTTTTGGCATTCATATCCGTTATCTGTGGATGATTGCAAACCATGATGACTCTTCCTTATATTAGCTAATCTCCAAAACATTTGTGATTCAATTCTAAACATTCTATAACTTTCTCCTGGAGTTTCTAGACTCTTCCACCAATTGCCATCTTCATAGTCTAGAAAGTTCTAGTTTCTTGCTTTTAATGATATTTTAAATAAGAATTAGTATATAGCAACCCTGAGAGCAAAATTCAAATATAACATAACATTGTTGTGTTTTGCTTCCATGTCGGCCCCAAAGAAAAGTCTACTCGTGCAGTCTTTCACTATTATCACATCTGCATCAAAGCTTATTTGCACATAAATTTGCGTGGAATGATTAAAAAAAATTCAAAATATTAAAATCATAGTAATTTTTTGTTTAACATTAATAAATTTCTATATTAAGAGAAATGGAACATGTGAAGTAACAATCAACCACCGCGACCAGCTTGCTCCCGTCTTGCCGCGCTTGGGGCAACTCCCTTCTTCCCACCTCTCCCAACCATCACCCCTAGCAACCCACACCCCCTCAAAACCTCAAACCACCCCTTTACCCCCCCGCCCCCCCTCCCAATCAACCACCGCGACCAGCTTGCTCCCGTCTTGCCGCGCTTGGGGCAACTCCCTTCTCCCCACTTCCCCACCATCACCCCTAGCAACCCACACCCCCTCAGAACCCCAAACCCCCCCACCCGCCCAAAACACGCCGCGAGACTGTACTTGCCACCAAGGATTTACGTGCCCTGGCACGGTGTGTGCCGGGCCGTGCCAATGCGTGCCAGTCACAAAAAATATGTGTGCCGATACGTAATGGCATGAAATATTTATTTTCTTTAGCAACAAAATATGCCAATTATTTATTATGTATTTTTATCAAATCTTTTAAACTTTATTGAAAAAATTACTTACTAATTTAAAGAATAGAGGGTTTGGAGTTGTGCCATCGGCACGGGGGCTGTATCGTGCCGGTATCTTGCTGGCACGATACGGCACGGTGGATACGGTCCGTGCCGATGGGCACTTAAATCCTTGCTTGACATGTCCCCTCAAACTTTACATCCACCTCCCTCTGCTCTTGGGAAATAGGAGATGTGACAAGGGGAGGAAAGAGGGTGTTACAGCAGTTGCGGTGGGAGAAGCGTTGTGGGGGAGGATCACTGCTCCTGCTCCAAGGAAAGTGGGGGTGGGCAAGAGAGCACCTTGGTCGGTTGGGGGAGGAGAGAGAGAGAGGCTGATAAACTCATACATTATTATAAAGTTAAGGATAGAGCTAAAATTTTATGTATTGTTTAGGGGTATTTTGGTCTTTTTAAAAAACTACTTGATGCTCCTATATGTGTTTTGCTTTTGCTTTACCGTAGAAGCTCCGGGAAAGAGCTTCTGCAGTAAAGCTGTCCACCCCAGTATTTGAATTTCAACACACTGCATACTTTCCCATGCAGGGAACAATTGGAAAGCACATTGTTTGTCCCAGCCAAAAAACATACATTGAAATCTGTGCAATAGTTTCTCTCTATAGGTAAAGTAGAAAACCAAATTGGAACTTTTGCTTTTGGACCTTAGAATCTCATTTTTGAGTCCTGCTGCAAAAGAAACTGTAAAATTTTGTTTGATAGACTCTTTATTGGAAACTAAAGGTGATTGTTGCTGAAAGCAAAAGCAGAACTGGGGCCAAACATGCAGTGAATAGACTTACAAGTGCAATTTGAAATAAAACTTGCGGCTGTTTCATTGAATGGCAAAATAGTAATGTAGAGTTTGAGCTCACAAGTGGGGGTTGACATAAATCAAGTAGGGATGCACTCAGTGTTTCAATTATTTCTCAAAGCCATCAAATGGCTTGAATCAAATGAATTTAAATGTGGGTAGTAAAAGCAGAATTTCCGAAGATTGAATAGTCGTATTTCAATGACGCAAAGTTCAGGTTAAATCTGTATGTTTTTACCTAAACGTTATACTACTACTGCTGGGGGTTATTAAATATAACTGTTATTTTATTTTCAAAATGTGATTCTGCACCAATAGCAAAATTAGGTGCTACATAATGCGTAATAAACTGTGCTAGTGAACTCTATAACAAACAACACGAGTACAATTGCAGTTTTATTTATGCATGATCAACACAATTGTCAAAACTTATAGTAGAGATCACAAGGAGGCCTCACTGCATTTGCACTTTACACTATGTTTGTTTGATAGGAATATGCTGGCTTTATAGTACAGTTATTGCTATGGAAATTTTGGTGCTTCGGAAAGCCACATGCTGGAAACAAGCAGCAGATCTACCAAATAAATATTTAAAAGATGCGGGACCGTACCCGAACAAAGGCTAGAATGAAGAGACTGGGAAAAGTCAATTACTATTATAGGAAGGAAGGCACCAGCTGCATCTCCCACCGTTACTATTATAGGAAGGAAGGCACCAGCTGCATCTCCCACCGTGGAGCCAGATGCCCTCCCTTCTTGATCCGGCAATAGATATCTGAAAAGCTGGTGACAGAGACGAGCAGCGAAGCGGGATCTGCTAATTCTTTTACTATAATGAATCAAACTAGGGGCTTTTGGTTAGTGACTATATCATGAGATAGGAAAAAAACTGTAGATTAAACAAATAAGGGCGTCCTCGTATGAAGATCATTGGAAGTACACTTCAATTTCAATTTTTAAATTTAGAATATGTCATGCCCTGAGCTTCCTTTAAAAACATTTTTAAAAGAAGTGGAAAATTCATTTAAAGAGGTTAAAAGCCTTGTGCTTGGAGTGCGAGCAAACCTGCCACACGGACAACATCTCACCTATCCGTGCACGATGTTGGGATACAAAGCAACACTTACAAACAACCTACAACATGGTTATGACAGCAGAAAAACAAGTCTTCTAACGACTATGTCAAAGTCATACAACTCCAGAGTAGGGCTACTGTGCTATTAAGAGCACAGCAGCCCTTGTGCTCCTAACTTCGTAACCATCCATCAATTTTTGATGGGTGGTTAGGATGAGAGAGAGAAGAAAAATTTAGGAGAAATTAGGTGTCTCAATTTCTCTTCTCTTTGAACTTCTCCCCTATTTCTCTTCTCTCTCTCACCTAACCATCCATCAAAATTGATGGATGATTAGGAAGTTAGGAGCACAAGGGCTGTTGTGCTCCTAATAGCACAATAGCCCTGCTCTACAACTCCAAATACATTTCAACATATGTCACAATTTAAATATCTATTATAAACCAACCAAAGATAATAGCTAATCCACAACTAGTAAGACTATAAAACTCATCATGAAGTCTGACATAAAGTACTGATAATCATCTAACTACTAGATAATCCAACCCACCAAACTCAATACAATAAAGTAATAACAACGAATCTGCAGTAACTACAATTACACCCAATCAAGTTGTCCAAGATCAGTGTGGTTTTCTAGGTGGCTCTAACTAGACTCGAGCCTTCGAGTCTCACGAAGTGCCCTGACTTCCACCATCCACGTCACCTGAAAGAGAAGGGAGGGTGAGAAATATATAAAATATATTCCAGTAGGTACAGCAAGGCGCTGAGGGCAAGCCGCAGCTACTAGTTAATATGATAGGTTAAGAAAGAAAAGTAACATAAAGATAAGAGCATGTTAATCTGAGACATAACGTGATAGTGGATAAGCAATGCTACTACAATAAGTAGTGGTATGAAATACAATGTAGGGATCTAACCCATAATACTGCGGTAATGAAGGCAAGTCAACTGATAATATCACAAGTGCTGTTATATATCAATCCGACAAGTAGTCCGCCAAGTATTATACCCAATCATGCCACTATTGGTCCTGTGGATCTCAAACTCATGCCATAGTAGTGCCCAACAAGGCTGGCATATAACTTGTACCACCAAAGGTAGAGCAAAGGGCTTACAGGTTGGATTTCGATCATTTTTTGGAAAAAGAACACTACTGTGGCTGATCAGACCGCTGGTGTACGTGAATGCATAGCGAGCAGTGGCGATCATATTGCGATATGCTCAAGGCGTCTATCTAAACATCGAGTCAAAACAATGGAGTGCAGCCTAGTAAACTCCCACGGAGTAGCGAGGTAGCCAAAATGGGTTGATGCTCACAAACAAGTACAATAACCAGAAGGTATACCCTTCTTTACAACTCAGATGGCAGTAATGGATAACAATAATGCATAAAGATAGGTAACGGAATATAGTCTCAATCAAAATAACAATCAGTAGGGTACTACTAAGGTCAACATGCATAGTCTTAACGACTAATCATAAGCAAGTATGAATAAGAGCCACCCAACAAGTAAAGATTATCGAGGGTGCAAAAATAGAAATAAGCAATAAAGCATTACTATACCAATGTCTGGATCCTAGCACTCACCTATGCACAGTATCCCACGAGTCCGCGACTCGACCAAAGTCCACTACACAACCCTCTAGGTGTCACCTGCAGGTCACAATTAGTCCCTACGTGTCTAAGACACCATAAGACATGTAAAACTCTCACTACAGTGCACTGCGATGTATTCGGAGCATCGATTCCTGAAAGAAGGGCAAAAGAGCATACCCTCTTGGGTTGAATTGATGAAAATATATAGTACAAGAGATAGGTCTACTATAGTAACATTGCCTACTATAGTAATACTACAACTAGGATTACATACCATATAATCCTATTCTATATATGATAATAATATACAGTATCATAATATACCATAAGATACTAAATATATCGTAACATATACTAAATATATCGTAACATCCCCCCGCAAGTTAAGCATCCACTGTCGGATGCGAAGATTGAGCCGCGAAGTCAAAAACCGAGAAGCTGACAAAGGCTTTGTGAAAATATCAGCAAGTTGCTTATCATAAGAGATGTGAACCAATTCTAAATCACCAGACTGGACTTTTTCGCGCAAGAACTGATGGTCAAGCTCAATGTGCTTCGTTCGAGCATGGAGAACATGATTGGCCGCAAGATAAGTCGTGCTGAGATTATCACAATAGATGCTGATGGAGCGCCATAAGAAGACACCAAGGTCGCGAAGTAAACGTCGGATCCATACTGTCTCAGCAAGCGCGTAAGCCACAGCACGATACTCCGCTTCAGAACTGGAACGAGAAATAGTGGGCTGTTTCTTAGCGGACCAGGAGAAGATTGAGCCCTAGAAAGATACAATACCCGGAAGTAGAGCGACGGGTATCGGGACAACCAGCCCAATCAGCATTTGCGAATACCACAAGGGAAGGATTGACGCAGTGGGAGATAGGGATGCCATAAGACAGCGTCCCGCGAATATAACGCAAAATACGCTTGACCGCTTGTATGTGGGGTTCACGAGGTGCATGTAAATACTGGGCAACAGAGTTGACGGCATACGAGATATCTGGTCTTGTGAAGGTGAGATATTGGAGAGCACCAACGATCTGACGATAAATGTAGGGATCCTCAAGAGGGCGCCCCTCATGAGAAGAGAGACGAGAAGTCGGAAAGAGGACTAGAGACGGGCTTACTATCAAGAAAGCCATGGCGCTGAAGTAGTTGATGCGCATATTTCTGCTGAGTCAGATGAAGACCAGAAGACGAACGATTAACCTCAATGCCTAAAAAATAATGTAGCAGTCGGAGATTCTTCATAGCAAATTCTCGTTGTAAGGTGACAATAAGAGCCTCTAAAAGAGAGGAGCTTCCGGTGACAATAATATCATCAACATATAATAGAAGAACAAGAGTGCCAGAAGAGGAGTGACAAACAAATATCGAGGGATCAGCAGTACTGCCAACAAAACCAAGTTCAGAAAGAAAAGAAGTAAACCGCTGAAACTAAGCCCGAGGTGCCTGTTTGAGACCATAGATCGCTTTTCCGAGACGGCAAACGTGATGAGGAAGAGAGGGATGCACAAAGCCAGGCGGTTGTTTCATATAAACTTCTTTAGAGAGAGTATCATGAAGAAAGGCATTATTTACATCAAGTTGTCGAAGAGACCACCCAGAGGAGAAAGCCACTGAAAGAACAGTACGAATAGTGGTCGACTTGACAACCGGAGAAAAGGTCTCATCAAAATCAATACCTAGTTGTCGTTTGTAACCCTGAGCCACAAGCCGAGCCTTGAGACGCTCAAGAGAACCATCCGCCTTCTGCTTCACTTTATATACCTACTTGTAGCCAATAAGATTAACAGAAGAGGGAGGAGGAACAAGATCCCAAGTAGCATTGGTCAGTAATGCATCAAATTCTTCAGCCATTGCAGCACGCCAACCTGCATCCTGAGAAGTTTAATGAAAAGAGGTAAGCTCAGCAGGAAGAATAGAACGCACAGAAGCGAGGAAGGAGGAAGACGCAGCGGAACCCTTAGCCATGGATCGAGTGAGCATAGAGTGTGTTCTGGCAGGCAACGGAGGCTCAGAAGGGGAAGGAGGGGAGACTGTAGCAGGCTGAGGGGAAGGTGGATGATCAGAGTTGGAAGGTGCCAGATCAATAGGGGAAGGTGAAGCAGCAGCAGGCCGGCTGGTGTGTCGTCTGGTATAGACCCGGAGTTCAGTTTGACCAGCAGGAGCGGCATCATTCTCATTACTAACCTGTGGGGCATCATAATTCACAGTGGAAGGAAAAACTGATAATTGCTCAGACGATGAAACAGGCGTATGTGAACCAACGTCAGTAGAGGGGCGTGTGAAGGAGACCGCATCAATAGTGGATGGACTCTCACCCAGCAGGGGAGGATTAGAAATAAAATTTTGAAACATTTGAAAGTTTGAAATAGAGGAGGAAGGAGAAGAAGAGAATTTAGAAAGACAAGAGTAAGGAAAAACATGTTCAACAAAAGTAACATGGCGAGAAATAAAAACTTTACCAGTGCTTGGATAGAGACAGCGAAAACCTTTATGTTTGTCAGAAAGTCCCAAGAATACACAAGGAAGAGAACGGGGAGAGAGCTTGTGAGCTGCAATGTCTTGAACATAGGGATAACACAAACATCCAAAAACTCTCACAAGTTGCAAGTTAGGGGAAACACAACCATGCAGAATTTCATATGGCGATTGTCCTTTCAAAATAGTAAGAGAAGGAATTCGATTCACAAGAAAGACGGCAGTTTGAATGGCCTCAGCCCAGAATCGAGGAGGTAAGCAAGCTATGGCCGACTTTGGAAAGCCACACGCATAGTGCTCGACTACGGGTACTATGGCTACAAAACTAAGCCACAATGGGGTCCGACTTACACTAATTTTGGTGCCGGAACCAGCTACATGTGCTGCGCACGGTTACTTCTGGTTTCAACCAGCAAAGAGCCTCTGGTCCACACTCAAGTCTCGGAGTCCCCGATTGCAGAAATAGTGCATGGCAACAATGTGATTCGGCCAAGAAAGGTCCCGAACCGCACCTTTTCGATGTCGGGACAGCTACATGAGTCTCGATCAGCCCCGGCGGTTATTATCACATGAAACCCAACTTTAAGGAAGCCCCGGCTAGCAACGAGCATGGCTCAATCGTAAATTCTCGGTTACGGTGTTTTGGGCACGGTTTTGGTGTTGGAACGCGCATGAGAGTCGCGTTCAACCCTACGGGGTCCGAACACCCCGTTTGGGGTGTCGGAACCGAGAACACGGACTAGTTCTTGATCTCGGCAAGTGGCAAGGATTTCTCGGTCTCCGAATTTCCAGATCGCGTCACGCCAACTTTGGCATCGGGACAGCACACAAGTTGCGCCAGGCTGGCCAGCAAGATGGCTCGAGCACCCAAAGGTATAGTCGTACCCGCTCAACCACAGGGGTGGCTCGGCACCAAAATCACAGCCACTATCCTTGGCTGCAAGGTCTTGGCCATGCGACCTACAATTGGTCTCTCGACAACATCCACGGCTCAAAATGACACAACGACTCCAACGTCTCCATTAACATTTGTGATAATAGCCAGAACAAGAGAGAGTTGAGATCAATACCAATGGCTCCTCGGATATGATCCGAAGACCGCAAGGGAGACGTTGACGAAGCCCGGACTTCGTCTCATTCGTCTGAGTGCCCCGGCAAATTGTTGCCGACTGCGGGAAGGAGAATGTGCAACTGGTATGAGAGGAAAACGGAGCTTGACCACAGGTTGCGCCGTTTGGGTAAGGAAACAGCGGAGAGGGAGAGGAGAGGATGCTTGGTCGCTGAGGGAGCGGTCGGTGCGGCCAGCGCTCGGGCATCCAAAGAGAGGAGGCTCGGCTATGGCTTGGGTGTAGTTGGCCGCAAGGGTGCAAGGGATAGTATGCCTGTAGCCATTTGTTCTAGTCTTAGCCCAGTTTAATGATTTTGCTCACTAGGAACACAATAAGAAGTCTTGCTGTGGCACCTTTTTACCAGCCGATATAAAGTCTTAATCTTCTGAGAAAAAAATGAATGAATTGTAATTTTTATCATCTTTACCAGCTTTGACTAATAAGTGGCAAGAACTCGATTCAAACACTTTCATATCATGCATAAGGACTACGTCTAATTTGTCTTGTTATCAACTTGTTTACATACTTTCGCCTGTAATAAATAAGAATCTAACCCTTCGCCTGTAATAAATAAATACAAGTACTTGATTATGTTTGGCTGATAAACTTGTGGCTCATGACGATACAAAAGATATGAATTGTAGAATTGACTAATTCGACTCATTTAGCAGTTTGACACATGCTATGCCTTTTTTATTTGTTCTATTCTTATTTAATATATAAATGCAGGACCATAATAAGGACTACATAGTGGAATTCCCAGACATCTATCCTTTTCTAGAGGGTTCTCAACCTCCACAAAGACGGTTCAAGGATCTTCTAATGGTGAAGAAAAATCATAGATTCTCCTTAAAAGAGACTTCCAACGATCTCCCACAACCGCATCTGTGGTATTCGACGAAGGAAGTCATCAGTGCCCTTAAGTTATTTCTTGATGGTGGAAATGATCTATCAGAAAGTCCGACTTACAGGTTACTCCATATGCCTTGTTGTTGAATCACATTGCATTGCCTACTTTTGCCTCATATTTGACAGCAAAATATCTGCAAATACACTGCTGTTGTGTTTAATTATGTCCAAATAAATAAATCATATATGTTATTACAAAAAAAATGAAAAGAAAAAGAATTAAATATTTCACTGTTTTAATGGGTCAAATTCTACCTAATGTTTTCCCAAAAGCTGCTTATGAGATATTCTTTATGGGTTTTAATTGCTGCTGTTGCTTCCAGATACGACCTTGTTGACCTAACAAGGCAGGCACTGTCAAAATTGGCAAACCAAGTATATCTGGATGTGATCACTTCCTATCAACGAAATGATGCAAAGAGCTTGGACCATAATAGCAGAAAGTTTTTGGAGCTTATTAAGGATATCGACACCCTTTTAGCTTCCGATGACAATTTCTTGTTGGGAACATGGTTAGAAACCGCAAAAAGCTTAGCTGCAAACCAGAACGAGAGAAGACAGGTGATAATTCATTTTCAAAAGTTGTATTTTACTTATTATATTTTAGCAACTAAAGTCAGTTGTTATTCAGTATGAGTGGAATGCAAGAACACAAGTTACAATGTGGTACGATAACACGAGGACAAATCAGAGTAAACTTCACGACTATGGTAATACCCAAAAATTTTACTACTCGGTAGTTATGATTAACTGTAGCACATTGGCTAACTTTTCTTGTAATTTTGTATTTCATCTTCTGCAATGCACGGTACAATCAGCTAACAAATTTTGGAGTGGGTTGCTGAAGGATTATTACCTTCCAAGAGCTTCGACATATTTCAGCTATCTGTTTCGTAGTTTGCAAGAAAACAAGTACTTTAAACTGGAAGAATGGAGGGAAGAGTGGATATCTTATTCTAACAAATGGCAGGCTGGGGACGGGCTATATGCTGTTAGCGCTGTTGGCGATGCTTTTGCAATTTCAAAGTCCCTGTTCGAAAAATACTTAAGCTGACTGTTTGAAGGGTTTAGAGTAAGTTCTAGATATGGAATGAAATGATCAAATATTGCAATAGATCTTGGAAATTCTTCCTCTCATTTATTAGTTTATATTAAGATCTGCTGGTTTGTGCAAAATCTGACTGTGATTAAGATTGGATTCATCCATGAATAAAGGTTCTTGTCTTTGTTTCTCAAAGAAAAATAAAGGTATTATCTTCCGACCACTATTTTTGGGTGTTTCTTTTGAAATGCTGGCTTTTTGGATTTCTTATTTTAGCTCAGTTTTCCACGTGACGTGCATTTTGTAGTTTATGTAAAGGAAAGTGATATTAACTAAACAACCTAATGCAGAACTAGTAGTGTTCTATATATGTAACTTGTTGTTAGTGGGAAGGAGTTTTCGGTTCCAACTGAAATGTTGAACCTAACTGACTCAGTTTGATGCAGTCGCCGTTTTATTAGTAACTAGGCATGCTGCCCTCCTTTATTTGCTAATACTTATGTATAGGACTGTTGGAGATCCTGGAGCTAATTAATGATGCTGCATGTGGCACTCGCACCGTCCGTTAGCTGCAAGGTTTCGATAAATTGCTTTGATAAATAACAAAATATTTGTAAAGTGTTATTTTGAGTTTGAATAGTTTTTTTAACGTGAGTGTTCATCAATTTGTACTAGAGATTCATCTATTGTTGAATAGTCAACAAATCTGAATGGTCAATAAGACTAAAAGTCAGCTTGACCTGGAATTTGTCAAATTGGACTAAAATGGTCGAATTGTACTGTTTTTGGTAAAATTGTGATGAATGATCAGCCGATCTTGATCTATGGTCGACCAATGTGCAGCCCTGTTGACCATTGGAGGCACCCACTCGACCATAAATTGCCTTGAATTTTCAAGACTCAAAAACTAACCGTTGTATAGCGGTTGGAGGTCATCAGTTGATCGAGGATAAGTAGGTTGATCACAAACTAGCCGTTGGGCCTTTTTCTTTTTAGATGCTACTACAATGGACAAATGGAGATTTAGCCTTATAAATATGCTATCTTTAGAGGCTTTTAGGAACAGAATTAGTACTTTTTCATTGTATTATTATTCTTAAGTGCTTCAAGGAGGGATCTATACTTGTAGTGAGGATTAAATCTTAGATCAGATGAAAAGATCGTGTTGTAGAGGTGATCACCTTCGAGTTCGGAGAAAGAACATGTAAAGGTTTAGCCTTGTTTGTGGAAGGCCATTGGAAATAGTGGAATTCGGTGCCTCAAGAGTAGGATTGGTAGGGACGTAAGTATGTTGGACGAACTACTGAAATATTATTTTGTTTGTGATTGCTTCTTTTTTTTCTCTCTTTTATTTTTTATACTTCCATTTGTAATTTGTGCAATCAAATTTTTTGCTTTTCTTTTTATCGAATAAATCAACCCTCATAGATCACCATACGGTCCGTAGTTTAAGGTGTTGATTCTATGCATGTGCATGACCCAAAGAATGATTATTCAACGCCTCAATTGCTGGTGTGCATAATGATTCACCGCTTCAACTGCAGGTGTGCATAATGAGTTTCATATATCAATGCTACATGAGTATGCGCACGACCCGCAGAACAAAACGGTATATATTCAATGCTTTAGCTATGCAAGGACTTGTCATATGAAAAACATTATGTGTAGACCTTTTTTACAAAAAAAATAACCTTAAAAATTTTGTATTTTGGCCAGATAATCTCTGCCAAAAATTTATTTGGCAACCCTAATCCTATTTTGTCCAACTCAGTGCCATAGCGGAGCTTTATGTGCAAGACGGTGAATCAATCACCATCTTCAATGAAAATAATGAGCGATTCACTGCTTTATAAAATTCTTAGTAAGACAGTGAATCATTCACCATCTTCAATATAGACGGTGAATGGTTTACCATCTTTAGTTGATTCTACCGCCCTCATGATGACTAGTAAGTTTATAGGGGAATAACTTATAAGACGGTAAATTATTTATTGTCTTATGAAAATGTTGACAATGAACTATTCATCATCTTATAAAGATACTAAATTGTTTACCACCTTTGACACTTACCTACAACTCACAGCGGAATGTTGTGTTAACTTTTCCTGATTGTCATGCCCTGAGACCGCCCAATTTGGATCCGCTCGGGCACGCACACAGATCCGCCGAACAGGCAAAATCTTTCCTAGCCAAACAAAACGGTAACATATATCAACCCGTACTACATACATGATATGGGTATACAAATATCAAAGCACAATTATTAGTTTGAACATTCAACATGAATGAAACTTAGTTAAATTTACGTCATTTGGTTTCCAAAATATTACAACACTATATTTTTCAAAATGAAGTGGATACATCTAGACCTGGTTAGGTCCTCTACTCTGTGACGCCCTTACCGCGGTCACGTGCCTCGCCGGCAGTGCTAGGATCTGAAAATGAGTAAACCACAGGGAGTGAAGTTCTCAGTGGGTGCAACCACCGAGACTGATGCTCTACACTCGCTTAGTCTACAGGAGGCATTAGTAGATAGATAGTAATATCAATAAATATTTCTATACTGGAAATACCGTAATTAACTTTACCACTTCAATGCCTCATTTACTCAAGGTGCCACTATACCACTTGCTCTCAGTTCCTCTAGACTACCTCATGTCCCTAACCGTCTATTTGATCGGTTATGTTCTACATTGAACCTCGTGGAGAGCCGAGGGAGATCGTACTACTCTCCGATCAGTTGATACTCACGCCTCATGGAGAGTCGAGAATAGTCGGACTCCTCCCTATTCGGTTGATACTTACGCCTCGTGGGGAACTGAGAATGATCAAACTACTCCCCATTCAGCACCTCATGGAGAGTCGAGAATGATCAAATTACTCTCCAATCGGTTGATGCGTATGCCTCGTGGAGAACGGAGAATAATCGTACTACTCTCCATTCGGTTGACACCACGCCTCATGGGAGCCGAGAATGATCGAACTACTCTCCAATTGGCAGGCACGAGGGGCCGAGAATGATTGAATTACCCCTACCTTGAGGCATGTGGGAGCTGAGAATGATCGAACTACTCCCACAACGACACTTTCGGAAGGCGCACCTCTTGGGGAGCCGAGAATGATCGAACTACTCCCCTTCGGTTAATGCGTACGCCTCATGGAGAGCCGAGAATGATCAAACTACTCCCGTAATGACACTTCCGGAAGGCGCACCTCTTGGGGAGCCAAGAATGATCGAACTACTCACCGTTTGGTTGACACCATACCTCATGGGAGTCGAGAATGATCAAACTACTCTCCAATCAGCGGTCTTGAGGGGCCGAGAATGATCGAACTACCCCTACTCGAGGCATAATGGGAGCCAAGAATGATCGAACTACTCCCGTAACCGGAAGGTCTCGACATACGCATCAAGTCACCCTAAGCTCACTGACCCCTAGGGTTGTAACACATGACCACCAAACGCATCCAATACTCTAGTTCACCTTTAACCAAGAGTTAGAAATCTTTGTCTTACCTTTGGTTTTGTCTAGGTTAGATGCCACACAGTTTAACCTATATTCTAAGTTCCCATTTCCATTTTTCATTATCATATAAGGGGTTTAACCCTAGTTTTTTCTAACATGCAACTAAATCACATTTAGAGTAATATTTACTAATCTAGCATGCTAAATAATAAGAAAATCATAGACAAAGAAAGAGATCATCCGTTTCAGCGATATTCCCCACCTTTGTTGTGTCCTCTTCAAATGGGGTGGACTAGATCTCTTGAAGCACCACACAGACCCTAAAAGAAAATGGTTCTAACACCATTAGAAACCCAAAATCCCTATCCTAAACTTCAAAAACCAAAAAACCCTAAAATCCTAACTCATCTCTCTCTTGTTGCAAATTAAAATGTGGGAAAGAAGGTTCTTTTCTTCTTTCTAGAGCTTCCTCTTGAAGCTCCTCGCTGTCCCTAAGCTTCAGATTAGATCAAACTCGAGCTTGGAAGCTCCTCCAACAATTGTGGTTTCTTCTCTAGAGAGAAAGAGATGAGAAAGAGAGAGACAGAAAGAGTTAGGATTGCAATAATAGCAACAAAGCCCCTCAAATCGTTCTAATTTGCATTTAGCCGAACCCCACTATCCGGTTTTAATTTGAATTAATTTTAATTCGATCCAAATTCATTCTAAATTTCTCTAAACTCATTTTAATCACGTCTGGCCTGACTTAATCCGCACTTTGTCAATTTAGTTAAAGTTCGGTACATTACACTGATGACACCAAATTTTTTCCGACACCAAATTCTCAACAATAAGCACAAAAAAGAAAGAACAAAAATATGTGAAATACTACGTGGCATAATTTATATATTATATAATATAATATAATACAACATATTCGACTCAAAATGTCAACAATACAAATGTCAATAAAATGCTAAATCTTTGCAACTCTGCTTCTCCCTCGACATCCTTGGCCATGCCCACATCCACGTCCATGGTCAATATCGAGTTCATTCATACATCGTCAAGTGGCTTGACACTAGCCATCTTATTGAGATCCTCAATGATGATGCCCTTGTTGTGCTCAGGGATCTATTGGGTCCCCTATAGCACTGGTCGGTCCCCCTCTACAATCGGTGATATAGATGCGGGCATAAGCTGTCATGGTTGTAATCGCTAACATAAAAAAAAATGTCTAAGTGGGTAGTGTCTCTGATGTAGACGGTAGAAGCGACTAAGGTGTGCAAGCAGATGTGGGAGACGACTGAACTAGAGGTGAGTGCGGCACACTGGGTGGCCTGATGTCGACTTTTGAGAATGGTATTGTTTCTTGAATTTTTGATGATCAATAGAGTACGTACATGCTTCAGCTTTATCTCAATATGTGATGAGATGCCTGTCAAAGAGATTTTAGCATCATTGATAGCTTAGGTGGATCATCTACTGATCACCTGATGTCATAATTCGTCTATCTTAATGCGCCGATGCATTGCAAACAGTAACTTGTTAAACTCACTGAGTACATTAAAATGGATTTCAAAATATATGTTGCATTATAGTAACTGTGCTTTCTTTATCTGCTCATTGGGTTGGAAAGCCATTGAAGGACACTGTACTGAGATGTCCATCCCCTTATTTTTTGTTCAGTACCACTATATGCAAATAAAGATGGCTTGTATCAGATCATCACCGATTGCTAGAAGTTGATCAACAGTTTTTCCTGATCTCTCTGCCTAAAAGAAGGCCCCAACCTTATTCGGGCCCCTTGACATGCTACGCAACCAATGCTCTTCACATTAATCGGTATGTGTTAGAGGAGGCCAAAGTGTCATAGGAGTTAGGGGTGGCAATCCAGCTCGCTGTTTGCGAGCCAGCTCGTGTTCGGCTCGAAATGAGCTCGAGATTGAATCGCTCATTTAGTAAACGAGCCGAACACGAGCTGAATTTTTCAGCTCGTTTAATAAACGAGCCGGACACGAGCTGGTCAGCTCGGTGTTCGGCCCGATAACAGCTCGACTCGAATATATATATATATATATATATATATATATATATATATATATAAGTACCAAGATATTGGTGCTTGTAGATTTTTGGCCATTTGATTAAGGGATATGCGGTTAGGATGATGTGGGCCCCCGAGGGTTGAGTGGGTGGTTGGTTGAATAATATGATCTAACAGGTGAAAATGGTCCAAAAGGTAGATCTAACGGTAAAAAATTTACAAGCACCAAGTGCTTCGTGCTTTTACAAGCACCATAGCCGGACTCTATATATATATATATAGAGTCCGGCTATGGTGCTTGTAAAAGCACCAAGCACTTGGTGCTTGTAACTTTTTCACCATTAGATCCACTCCTTTGATCAATTCCACCCATTAGATTATACTATTCAACCAACCACCCACTTAACCCTAGGGGGCCCACATCATTCTAACCGCACATCTTTTAATTCAAGGGCTAAAAACCTACAAGCACCAATAACTTGGTGCTTTTAAAAACATAGGAGCTCAATTCTATATATATATATATATACTCATCAAGTTTGATGGGTTGAGAGAGAGAAGAGATACTGGACCCACATCATTCTAACCGCACATCTTTTAATTCAAGGGCTAAAAACCTACAAGCACCAATAACTTGGTGCTTTTAAAAACATAGGAGCTCAATTCTATATATATATATATATACTCATCAAGTTTGATGGGTTGAGAGAGAGAAGAGATACTGGAGAGAAATTTAGGAAGAGAAAAAATTGAGACACCCAATTTCTCCTCAATTTCTCTTCCCTCTCTCTCTTCCTAACCACCCATCAAACTTGATGGGTGGTTAGGAACTTAGAAGCACAGAGACTGCTGTGCTCCTAATAGCACAGTAGTCCTGCTATATATATATATATATATATATATATATATATATATATATATATATATATATATATAAAATTTATATTTATATATATAAATAAATAATTATATATGTACTATACTCTTATGAGTATAGTAGTTGCACTACTCATAAGTCCTCTTCCATTAGATCTACTTTAGGATCCGTGCGGATCTGATGGAGAAGAGAGGTAACGGAGGCTCCGTTATCCCTTCCGTTTCCCAATGGCAGTCCCCTCCCTCCCCTCTCTCTCATCCCTCCCAGATTTTTATAAGTCTCCTCTCTAACACAAAATCACCACCACCCAACCCCGGTACCATCCCTACCTCGGTTGGGAAACCCACCTGTCTCGAGTTTCTCTCCTGCTTGCGCGCCTCCCCTTCCTCAGATCCGGCAAGAACCACCACCGGCGGCAGTAGCCCTCCTCTTAGGTCGCCGAGGGTTGGGAGTACCAACGGCCCAAAATGGTCTGATGTCAAATGGCTTAGAAGTGAAGAAGACTTAATCAATTTTCTCAGCGGATAAGAAGTAGATCCCTGATTAAAGTTCTAAATTTGATGTCAAGTGCAATTATGTTGTAATCCATGGTAATAATAGAATGTACAAATGGAATTTTTACTTGTACTAAAGCATGAAGGGTATCCAATTTGATGTCAAGTGCAAGCTTCTGACATTATTACCAGTTTGATAACCCTCTATTTTCTCATTTTTCACTAAAAAATCTGATTCCAGTTATGTTTGACTATAGGCAGCCTATGTTAATCTAAGTTGGTTATTTAGGCATTGATGCATTGTTAAATCAAGCTGGCACTAGAGGCAGCCTATTTAGGCATGGTTATCAACTTCTGGTGCTACCTTATCAATTCTCTGGTTCTAGCATAACAGTAGCAGCAGCATCAACTACAGCAGAAGCAGCAGCATCAACAACAATAGCACCGGCAACAGCAACAGCATCAACAACAACAACAACAACAATTTCAGCAGCATCAACAACAACAACACTAATTCCATTAAATCGTCAACAACAATAGCAATAGCAACCCTAAGAAATCCATAACTGAAGCAATAACCCTCAAGACTCGCATGAAAATTTGAAATCCAATACGAAAGTAACAATTTCAGCAACAACAACAACAGCGGTTGCAACCCTAAGAAAATCACGACATCACCAACAACCCTCAAGACTCGCATGAAAAAAATCGAAATCCAATACCAAAAGTTATAATTTCAGCATCAATTTTTACATCAGCAACAATTTCAACAACCAAAAATAGCTCTCCACTTGATACAACATCATTTTGAGTCACTAGAATCATCATCAACTAATGCTAGCTGTGGGGCTGTTGTTGTTGCTGATGATCTCAGAGTGGGGCCTGCGTCGCGGGAGGGGTAAGGGTGGTTATTGCCGCCGCTGGGGACGCGCGCGAGCAGGAGGGGAACTGGGGATGGGTGGGTTCCTGATTGAGGTGGGGGCGACGCCGGGGTTCAGTGATGGTGGGGGCGACGCCGGGGTTGGGTGATGGTGCTGGGACTTTTTTATAAAATGACCCTAAACAATTTGTTATTTTGCAAAATAACCTTCTGAAAATTTTATTTGTAAAACTAACCCTCCTCTCGCCACGCAGGCGCCAGGTAGGATTTTTGACTTAAAGACGGTGAATCGTTCACCGCCTTCATGAAAGCGGTGAACAATTCACCGCCTTTATCATACAATAGAGTGAAGGCGGTGAATGGTTCACCGCCTTCATAAGGCGGTGAACCATTCACCGCCTCTAGTGTTAATGCAACAAACACCAAAGAGACGGTGAATGATTCACCGTCTTTATAAGACGGTGAATCATTCACCGTCTTATCAGTGTTCGACCTCCAGGACTTAGCCTTGCCAAGCGTTCCCGCGTTGCCAAGGTTCCCGGAGTGGGGTGACCTAGAGAAAACGGTGAACCGTTCACCGTTTTATGAAGACGGTGAACCGTTCACCGTCTTCACTAAGGCGGTGAACTGTTCACCGCTTTGTAAACACGGTGAACGGTTCACCGCCTTCATTAGGTATATCCGCCACCTTTCCTTCTCTCTCGCGCTTTCGGTCTCTCTCTTTTTCTCTGCCCCTCCCTCCCTCTCTCTCTTCTCCCTGCCGCCGTCGCCGCCGGCCCTCCCTCCCTCTTTCTCTTCTCCCTGCCGCCGTCGCCGTCGCCGCCGCCCCTGCCGCCGTCGCCCCCTGCCAACCTCCCCCCGCCGGTTGCATTCCCCCCCTGCATCCGGGCCCCCTGCCAACCTCCCTCTTCTCTCTGCCCCTCCCTCTCCAGTAGCCCTCCCCGGTCGCCGCCGGCCCTGCCGCCGTCGCCCCAGCTGGTGGCCGTCGCCCCCGCATCCGCCGCCCCTGCCAACCTCCCTCAGGAACCCACATTGCAGGTAGCTTAATTTTTTTGCAATTTTTAGCTAATTAAGTTAGGTTTATAATTTAATTTAATTACTCCATGGCATTCTAGTATTATAGCTAATGTTGGCATTTTTTGTATTGTGGCAATAGGTTAGACTTGTATTTTGGCGATCTTTATTAATTTTTTCTATTATATTCACAAAAAAAATTTATAGGAGATTTTGAAAGTTTTTTTCTGTGTAGTTAAAATGGCTAGTCGTCGGATGTCTTTAAGTGTTCATTGGGATGGACAGTTAGTTACGGATGGAAATGGTCCCCAATATGTCGGCGGTCGAAAGAAATTGATCGCGATTCGTTCAGATACGGCATATGCTAATTTTGAGACGAGAATGTATCGTTTAGCAAATTGTAGTAGAGAAGAATGTCATCTCAAATTTACAATTCGATGCCCTACGGCAGCGAATGATTATATAGCTCACGAAATAGTAGATGATGAATCATTGGAGGGATTATTTGGATTGTTTGAACATTATGGATGTGTGTCGGTATATATCGAGAAAGATTTATATCCGTCGGAGACACAATATCCGTCGGAGACACAATATCAGTCGCAAGGCTATTACACAAGACTGCTTCATAACGAGATCAATGTGGGTTTTTCGGATAATCCAATTGTTGACCGCGAAGTTGGTAACGAACCACGCGTCGGGATAACACAGTAAGTGAAATCTCTACATGTCGTTGAATATTTTCTTTAATTATTAAATATTTTCATAAATTTAAAGTATAAATACTGCAGACAAAGACAAGTTGGTAACGAACCCTCGACCTCACGTGCGCAACCCTCCACCTCACGTGCGCCACCCTCCACCTCACGTGCGCAACCCTCCACCTCACGTGCGCAACCCTCCACCTCACGTGAGGAACCCACAATATTTCATGCACCACCGATGAACTCCGGTGCAGAACCTAACATATCTAATATACAATTGGAACCTTATGATTGGGGGTAAAGACAAATATTATTTTTTTAAATTAATAATATGAAAATGTATCTAATATAATAAAGATTGCAGGCTATATACGTCTGATGATTGGAATGAAGTTCCTAATATTGTCGATGAAGGAGATGATAATGACAGTAATCAGGAGGATGCACCCATTCATAATGATGATCATTACTGCAGTGAGGACGACGATGTAGCTGCTGACGTTGAAGATGATCACGATGGTGGCTTAAATTGCCTTGCGAATGCCATTTATAGTGTGAACGACGACCCGCGTGTAAACAATGAATATGTTGACAATCCCGACGAGGAACTTGATTTTATTGACCATCCGAATCAATTTCCTACAGATAACAATTGGATAAATCAGTATGTTGTCAATTCGACTGAGTTCGATCTTAGACAGACCAATACCGGTCTACCTAGCATTGACGGGACTTGGCTTCGTCGAATATTTGCTGATAAGTCATCTTTAGTGGACGCTCTAGATCGATGGCACATTGATCACAATGTTCAGATGAAGGTTTTGAAATCCACCAAAACGACATATACAGTAAAATGCACGGTTGCGGGATGTCCTTGGAGATTGCACGCTTCGGTGCCTAAAGATGCAACTTATTTTTTAGTTAAGACATATGCAGGTAAACACACTTGTGTTATTCCAATGCTAAATGCGGCGCACCGTAATTGTACTTCAAATCTCGTTTGTCAAGTGATTCTCCCGTTAATGAAGGCAAGACTTAATATGACGCCAAAAGAAGTACAGGAAACAGTGCGATCCACTTTGCATGTTGAAATAAACTATTGGAAGGCATGGCTAGGAAGGAGCAAAGCATTACAGATTATTTATGGGAGTTGGGAGCAGTCATACACAGACTTGCCTCGGTATCTTACTATGGTCCAGAGTAGTAATCCTGGTACGCTATGGCGCCTTGAACATAGATGGCCATCAGACGGAATATCTAGGTTTGGTCGTATTTTTTGGTCATTTGGTCCTTCTATACGTGGATTCGCACATTGTCGGCCGGTAGTGAGCATTGATGGCACTCACTTGTATGGCAAATACGAGGGCCACGCATTGATAGCGACGGCTGTAGATGCAAATGATGGCATTTTTCCTTTAGCATTTGCAATTTGCGAAGGAGAAAATGGTGGGAGTTGGCGTTGGTTTTTACAGAACTTGCATCATTATGTTACACGCAATCGACAGATTTGTTTTATATCTGATCGATTTAGTGGCTTAAAGGAAATAGTCGCTGAAATATATCCTACGCGACAGGGGCATGCACACCGGTGGTGTCTTCGACATATGAAAGCAAATATGAATAAGCGTTTTAAGAATGAATCGTTATTGGACAAATTCTATGCCATTGGTAGTGCTCCTACAGCGGTAGGATATTATAAATGTAAAGAAGAGTTACTTGCGTTGGATCAGGATGCTTGGAAGTGGGTGGATGATCTCGAACAATACAAAGAGTATTGGGCGTGGGCATTTGATGGAGCTCGACGTTTCGGGTTGATGACCACTAAAATGTAAGAAAGTTTAAATGGGGTCCTTAAGGGAATTCGCGCTTTGCCTATCACGGCATTTGTCGCGGGGACATTTTACAAACTTAAAAGTTATTCCGTGGAGCGTCGTGAAGATTGTGAAAGTATGACGGGCACGTTAGCACCGAGAATACAAAGTCGGATTACAATGAATATGGAGACGGCGCGGGCACACGTTGTCCATCGATATGGGGCTGTTGAGTTTGAGGTCCGTTGTGGACATTGCGAATTCAAGGTTTCCCTTAATGGACCAGATGCAGATTGTGATTGCGGCGAATTCCAGCTAACTGGAATACCTTGCTCGCATCTGTTAGCAGTTTGCAGTAGTTCGCAAAGAAACATAGATTTTCATAATTTTTGTTCCCGTTGGTATACCATTGAATGTTATCGCGAGACATACGCACCACATTTCCATCCTGTTCCAGATAGGCGACACTGGCCACGACCCCAGGGCCCACCAATTGTACCACCTCCCGTGAGAAGGAAGAAAGGTCGGCCACGATCAACTCGTATTCGCAATATAATGGACGAAACCGCAGGCCGACGAACAAAATGTAGCATTTGTAAACATGATGGCCATTATAGAAACACTTGTCCACAAAATACAGAGAGAGCACAACAAGGACGTCGACGTACGACTAGTTACCTAACTTAATAATAATTGTAAATATTTTCATATTTAACGCGCTTTATGCTAATATGTTACTAATTATCAGTGCTTTAAAATTGCAGATGGCAGATCTAGAGGACGCGGGACCGGTTGATACGTCCGTCCTGACGGAGCAGCATCTCCATAGGTCTGGATTTATCAGGACTGAGGTGAGAGGCATAAAATGGAAGTGTAATTTATTATAGTATTAATAAATAGAAATGTTGATCTAACTAATTTTTTTTAACTGTAGGGGTATCGTGCTGTTGAGTTCACAGAGCATGGCCGTAAGTTAAACCAGTGGGAACTTGATCATCCAGCGGTGCTCGATCTTCTACGACAGGCTGGATTCTACTATATTTCACGACTTAGGCGCGTGCAGCTGGATCAGTCTCTATTAGGCGCTATGGTAGAGAGATGGAGACCTGAGACACAGACTTTTCACTTCCGCCACGGAGAGATGACGATTACACTTCAGGATGTGGCGGTTATTTCTGGTCTTCGTGTCGATGGAGAGCCTGTGACCGGGACTGCATTGCACCCGTGGGCAGACATTTGTCAGGGGCTTTTAGGAGTTGTGCCAGATGACATCAGAGGGGGTCAGATCAGACTAGATTGGTTATTCCAGCACTTCCACCATATACATTTGGATGCCCCTGCTGGATTAGTTGCAGCTACAGCACGCGCCTACATTTTATATCAGATTGGATGTAGCTTGTTTCCAAACCCCACTGGATATAGAGTTCACCTTAAGTGGCTGCCACTTTTAGAGGATTTTGATGAGTGTGGCGGGTTAGGATGGGGAGCAGCCGCTCTGGCCTATATTTATCGAGCGTTGGGAGCGGCTTCATTGAGAGGAAAGGCCGAATGTTGTTGCTTCGCGACACTATTACAGGTATATTGTAATTGTTAGCGTTGGATTCTACCATAAAGCATATTATAATTATTATATGAAGCTTGTCCTCTTTAATTAATTGTAATTTATTTATAGATTTGGGCGTGGGACCATATTCATATCGGCCGACCTACTGGCGTTGGAGCTATTCCCGATATAGCAGATTGCCCTTTGGGTTGCCGGTATGACATATAAATTTGATGCATATTGCATTTCTATATACATTTGCAACTAACACGTGTAGTTTTCAAATTTAAGCTGGGCGAACGCTGGTGGGTTACGATTTGGATCTAATGTTAGGACCACCGATATTGAGTTCTATCGAGATGAGTTAGATCAGCAGAGAGAGTCCCAGGTACGTATTAATGCAATCATCTTTTTCAATATTATAAAAACGTATTAATGCATTTAGCTGACAATTGCCTTGTTTACAGATCATATGGATGCCGTACACGGATACTATTATAGCCGCGCTTCCGGCTTTTTGTGTACAGGGCAGTGAGGTGTGGCGATCGAGGACGACGCTGATTTGCTTTCATATTGTAGAGTTGCACGTACCCGATCGCGTCCTACGACAGTTTGGTCTTCTCCAGCATATACCCATTAACGTGGAGACCATCCGTCGTGTCACTTCTCGAGGGCGGCCAGATGAGGATTGGGCAATCTTTCATGCTGCACACATCGAGAGATGGGGACAGAGATTAGAGCACATTGTTGACCAGCTGCCGATTGCCGGTGATGACCCGATACAGGCGGCCTCCATTTATATGCAGTGGTATTGGCAGATAACGAGAAGATGGATTTCTCGTCCAGTACAGCGTCCACCATTGTCTTACCAGCCTCGTGGGCAGACCGAGAGAGCTTTGGTACAATCACTTATATATTAATTATTATTTTAATCATATATTAATATAAATCCTAAAAAGTGATTTTTTATCTATAATGCAGGCGGACGCATTACGACAGACTCACCACAGCATCAGACAGCTAGTTGATGATCCCCCTATGATCCATACGATGCTGGAGTCTCTGACGGGCATCTGTGCCCATATTGAGTCGGTACTGGAGCATGCTCCTGCCATTCCTATCGGGGGTCGAGATTTTGGTCATGCCTCGACATCGGGTCATCATATGCGACAGTCACCGTCTCCATCTCATACCGACGTTGGAGTTATGCCCGCCGCCCCTTCACCGTCTCCATCTCATAACTCCAACGTCATGCCCGCCGCCCCTTCGACATTTCATTTGCCGACTATTGACTTCGACTCGCTTCCGCCAGCAGTCTCGCGAGACAACTTTAGATTTGTATATTCTCGTCGTCACGGCGCGTCATCATCACAGCACCGCCCAACATCTACACCGGCGACTGTCGAGGGTGATCGACCGGAGCCAGAGGAGACTCAGGCGATACCGGAGCATCCTGAGGGGATTATTATCGCGGATCTCGATCAGATAGCCGGTATCGAGCCACTTGATGACGTAGCTCCTGCTGAGCTCGATGTTGATCGTGGCCGTAGACGTGGACGTGCACGCGGACGTGGCCGAGGACGTCGAGGGAGAGGAAGATCGAGAGACTGAGACTGATATTTATATGATTTAGATTGGTTATTCATTGTATAATATTATTACCTCTTTATTTAGTTCATATTTGTATATCTTTCTGTGTTATTTTTTATATTCCTATGTTATTGGTTGTATCTTGTTGTTCTATTTGTCTTGTTGAACAATTTGTTCTTGTGAAATTTCTTGCTTCAAATTGTTGCTAAAATCTACTTAAGTAAATGAGGTTTGGGCTGTTTGCACTAAAGGCGGTGAATGATTCACCGCCTTTAATGTAAAAACAGTGAAGGCGGTGAACCATCCACCGCCTTCATTGTATACATTGAAGGCGGTGAATTATTCACCGCCTTCATTGTATACATTGAAGGCGGTGGATGGTTCACCGCCTTCAGTGTATACAATAAAGGCGGTGGATGGTTCACCGCCTTCACTGTAATCCTAAGCCTTCTAAGTGTTGCGGATTAACACTGAAGGCGGTGAATGGTTCACCGCCTTCATAAGGCGGTGAACCATTCACCGCCTTCACTCTGTTGTATGATAAAGGCGGTGAATCGTTCACCGCCTTCATGAAGACGGTGAACGATTCACCGTCTTTAAGTCAAAAATCCTACCTGGCGCCTGCGTGGCGAGAGGAGGGTTAGTTTTACAAATAAAATTTTCAGAAGGTTATTTTGCAAAATAACAAATTGTTTAGGGTCATTTTATAAAAAAGTCCTGGTGCTGCGTTAGAGGAAGGAAATGGTGTCGATGGAGGAGATTTGGGGAAGAGGAGAGATGGGAGAGAGAAGGGTGCGACTAGGAAACAGAAGGGGGGTAACGGAGCTTCCGTTACTTGCTCTGTTACCTCTCTTCTCCATCAGATCCGCACGGATCCTAAAGTAGATCTAATGGAAGAGGACTTATGAGTAGTGCAGCTACTATACTCATAAGAGTATAGTAGCTGCACTCTATATATATATATATATATATATATATATTTATATTTATATATATAAATAAATAATTATATATGTATAATACAGATTTTTATTATTTGATTTCTAGCCCAACCTAAATATAAAAGTCCAACTCAATTATAAAAAGGTCTATTATGGGTAAAGTTTCACCTATTAGATTAAAATTGATCTCGTAAATATATATATATATATATATATATATATATATATATATATATATATATATATATATATATATATATATATATATATATATATTCTAATCTTTTAACTTGTTATTCGTGAGCCAGCTCGTGCTCGGCTCGTTAATAAACGAGCCGAATACGAGCTGAATTTTTAGGCTCGATATTTTAATGAGCCAGCTCGAGATCGGCTCGTTTGTGAAATGAGGCGAACACGAGCCGGCCCCAGCTCGCTCGTGTTCGGCTCGTTGACACCCCTAATAGGAGTCGATTCGATAAATGTAACTCTACAATATGAAAACTGTTGGCTTAAATGGGCCAGCATCCTGCCCTGTGGCGGTAGGCCATGTTGGGCCGAGTTATGTTCGAAATGGCGTGAGGCTGGGTGGGCCGAGTCATGTTCGAAGTGGCGTGAGGTTGGTGGGGCCGAGTCACAATCGAGACCCGTGGACGCTGTATCTGTACGCTTTAAGTGAATTGGTTGCGTATTTCTAACAGCTCGAGCTTTTGGGATTAATGGTTAGCGCCAACGATCCGACAAGTGGTATCAGAGCCAGTGGTCACGGGTTCGATTCCCGCATGCTGCGAATGTGTCCAGGTGCTGGAGGGGGGATTGTTGGCTTAAATGGGCCAGCATCCTGCCCTGTGGCGGGAGGCCATGTTGGGCCGAGTTATGTTCGAAATGACGTGAGGCTGGGTGGGCCGAGTCATGTTCGAAATGGCATGAGGCTGGTGAGGCCGAGTCACAATCGAGATCCGTGGACGCTGTATCTGTACGCTTTAAGTGAATTGGTTGCGTATTTCTAACAGCTCGAGCTTTTGGGATTAATGGTTAGCGCCAACGATCCGACAAAAACATATCAATGTAGTCCTCAATTACCAAACTTGCGACCACATTTGGCCTCCACATAACTATGAACTAGTTGAAAATAAATAACTTAATATAAAGCTTATTACAGGATTGCATTCATAAAAAATTGAAAATAGATGTAGGTATCTCAGACTCTCTCTCCTAATTCAGCTGATCTCTATAGAACTTAATGTCAGTAGTCCTAATATCGGCTCAAAACCACAATCCTCCAGCATAGCTGATATAAAATTAGAAATATTTATATTGGTATAAAATTTTATATATAATATACTATATATAATGAATAATATAATGTTATAATATATTAATTTTATGAATAAAAATAATAGTTTTAATATTAATTTTATAAAATAGTATTAAATATTTTTCATATTTAATATAATTTATATTACATAATAAGATTTTGATAAAAAAATATATTATAATAAAAAATAAGAATAGTTGAAAAAATTTGTTCCAAATTCTTTAGGCTATGTTTGGTTTTGGAATAAATCGGTGACAACTAAAAATTAACCCCGCTATTATGCCAAACACTATAAAAAATGGTCAGAATAGTTATTCCGGTAAAAGCAGATTATTACAGGTAATCCCAGAACAATCCAGAAATAACTATTATACATTTTCAGAGAAACTATTTTCATGTTTAATCTTTACTTATTAAAGATAATTAAAGTAATATAAAAGGATGGTTATATATAAATATATTAAAATATCTTATAATAATAATAATAATTATTATTATTATAAATATCATAATATCTATATAAATATCTTACTATTATTATTATTATTATCATTATTATTAGGATTAGTATTGTAGTGTTCCGGTGCTAGTAGCTGGGTCTGGGTGCAGTGGAGATAGTTGGTCTACACATCTGTAGACCGTCGGGCTGAGCGGGAGCCATTTTAGCGTGAAATAGGCTAAAAAACAGACTCAAAAAGCCGAAAACTGCTGAAACTAAAGTTCCTGGACTTTTTGTGCGCCCAGAAGATGAATCCGGACGCCCGAAAACCATGGTAGTAGCGGACTTGATTTCGGACCCTACTTCCGGACGCCCAAAAGTTACTGTATTAGCCCGGAATGAGTTAGTGAACTTCCACGAGTGTATCGCACAGTGCTGACATGTGTAAAGTGGACTTTTTGGATATGGGTGCAGGTTTAGGATTTGGGCTCTTCTCAGCGGGCGTCCATTTCACGTTCTGGACGCTGATTCAGGCCTTTCGGACACCCAAATGAGGTTCCGGGCGCCCGAAACCTGGAATTTTTGTAGGGAATAGGTTATTTCTTTTTGATCTGAGGGCTCATTTTGTCCTATTCTTTCACCTGTAAATAACATTCCTCGTTCACCTATTTCTGCTTTTCGAAATTCTAAGTATCTGAGACCTTACTTCTCTTCCTCTTCTCCTCCTTTTCTTTCTTCTGCACCTGTGGGTAGCAGCAGCAGCAAAAGAACTAGCAACAGTAGTGGCAACAGCCGTGGAGGTTGCAAAATTGAGTTGATTTGGAGCTTTTAGCCGCTATTGTGAGTCTGTTCATGGCTTTGCTGAAGGAGGAGAACTTGTGGGTCACTTCTACTAGCTAAAATTGAGGTTAGTTGGAGTTTAATTGAAGTTTTTGGATCGTTGAGCTGAAATTTGGAAAATTGTTGGATTTTCGTTAATTTCATTCGTCCGATTCTTCTAGCTAAGCTTTTGGTAGATCTTTGCTGGTTTTTCTTTCTGGAGCTACCTACAGCTAGATTGTGAGGTAGGTGGAGTTAAATTTGATCAAAATCCAGAGTTGTTAGCCGCCGTATTGCATTTTAAGTGAATTTCGGACCTCGGATATTCCAGCAGGTTTTGAGCTGAGTTTTTCTGGATTATTTAGAGTCCCTGTTGGTTCCTGGGCAGAGAGGAGAGACCTAGAGCTGGTGGATTCCTTGTCATAGTTGGACTAGCTCTTGAGGTGGGTTAATGTCTACCAAGAATAATGAAATGCTCCCTATGTCTAGTTTTCTACATGCTTCATTTGTGGGCATTACAAATCTGAAATTTCTCATGTTAGCATGTGTAATGCCGTAGTAAATATTGTACATTTCTGGCTATTAATTGGATTATCATTATTAGCATGTAGAAAGTGTATTATGACATCTAAAATCAGCTCATGTGCATATAGACCTGCACTATGCAGTCCCCTTTTTTCATTATTTTTGTTTGTAGCTGAGCAGCTATTTTTACATGTTTTTCACCCAGGTTAGTGGGTAGGGATGATTCGGGATAGTGTAGAATGATTTTACGCCTGTGTGAGGGGCTGAGACAGTTAGTATAGCAGTTGGTAGACTAGCTTATCATTGATTTTGCCGTATGGTGATACAATGAGTCCCGATCGTTGGGTTACACTTCGGATTATACCAAGGGCGTGTGGATTGCAGTATTTTTGATCTGGTTGATCAATCGAATTGACTATAGCCTAGCCGTATGAAGCTCGACAGAGAGTACGCTTCTATACTCGGTGGGGTCACTCTCCTCGGGTGCCGCTCCGGAGTTTGGCAGTATTGCTTTGATGTTGCAGCAGCCCTGATTTATGGATAGTCCACCTATGGGTGTGGCAAGAGATCCTCAGAGTAACCTACATTTTAACGGGCCACCCCATGAGTGGTGTTGTCGCAGTAGGTAGGCGCAGACTTGACCGGACCTTCGAGTCGGCCAGTGAGATTAGGTTATATTGTGAGTACCCAATACCTAGTTGATTCATATATATACATCCAGCAGTTTTGTCTTGAGCATCTGTAGTATAGAGGCATAGTAACTGTAAATTTTCTTTCCAGCTTTTATTTATATCCTGTTGTACAGTAGATCTTTATTTTATGCCATTAATAGACCTAGTGGGTAGATCGTCGTCATCGGTGATAGTATGCACTGAGAACTACTCGTTTTAGTAGTTCTCATGCCCTCTGTTGATGATCTTTTGTTGTAGAGCCCTCTGTTCCTGTTGCAATGTCTGATCGATATAAGGGAGTCGCGAGCTGGTAGCTTTCCTACCTGTGTGGATCGTGTTAGCGGAGCACCCTATAGAGGCCGGTTTTTGGTAGTAGCCTATTGTACATACTGGGATTGACGAGGCCAGCTTATTATTTTTCTGTTGTTGTGGTGGTTGATATATGTACTATTTTGGGAGTTGATGTATGTACAGGATGGTTTCTGTTATATATTAGTTTTATTTTTCAGCTTTGATATCTGCTAGTTGTAGCCTCTAGAATTGTTTATCGGTACTTTAGATACTTCGTGTGCACGGGGCTTCCTATGTATACGGCGGATCTGTTAGCGAGTCCGTGTTCCAATCTAACTTGGAGCATGACAAGTATTATTAGTATTACTACTACTACTAGTATTACTAAATTATATTATATTTAATTATTTTGTAAATTGTATATTACAAAAGTTTTACAAAAGAACCCTTGACCGTGACACACGCGATCTCGAGAAACGGAAGTGTGCGGCTGAGCATGGCGAGATCGAAGCTTGGAGGCTCTCCCGATGCCGGAGCATCTCTGTATCTGCATCAACGCAATCCGTCTGATCAGCTCCATAGCTTTCTAAGAAGCTTCTGCTGCACCGCCACCTCCAAACCCTCAGTACCGTGCTGTCCTCGAGATCTGCCTTTCGGAGGAGTTCTTAGTCCCTCCAGAGCCGTCAGATGGTTTGTTGTTTTTCGTGCCTTCCAATCATAGAAAATTGCCGCTTATCTGTTTGTCCTATTGGCCTCTCTTTCTTATTCAATAATTCATCTGTGTTGTTTTTTATTTTTTCTAAAACAAAATTATATTTTTTGATGGAACAGTTTTGGGTTGATATATGATACCCTTTTTTGTTGTGAATCGAGTGGCATTTTTGGGGTTAGGAACTTTATTTTTTAAACAAAAAATTACTGTAAATTACTTATATTTACGCAGTTTTTCACCTGCTATCATAAAGCGAGCAACTACAATGGTGTTTTTTCAATTAACACTATGTGAAGAATCCCAAGATAGCTTGTGGGCCAATAAAGTAATCCTACAAGCTAAAGCTATGAGATATATATCAGCAAGTAGTTTAAGAGTTGGCTCTAGATGGTCATGGGAACAAGTGCTTAATATGTTGATTAAAGGTGTTTATGCTCATTTTCTAGGGTTTACTAGTTTGATCTTGCTACAGAATAGGAGACTGTATATATGTATATTGGCGAAGCTTCAGTTTGTAGTCAGATTCCATTATTTTACTTCTTTCTAATCCTGGATAGAATATACTTGGTTTGATTTTCATTGTTGTTGTCGATGTTGTCGTGGCAGAATCAGTTATTTGTTGACAATAACTAGAGACTTATTGTAGTATAATGGTGTGTAAGGCATTCTGAAGGGAGTGGAGAACTTTGGAGGGAAAGGAACTGATTCTAATGCTCAAGTATATGAAATTCTTGCTCCTCAGGTGATCTCTTTACTTTAGGATAACCTAAATTTAAGGGGATTCATGTAGTTGTTTTCATAATGTTCTTAGTGCTAATATAATTGTTTCTATGATTTTTATAATGTCGGATATGAAGGCGCAAGTTGGGCCTATGTAGTTAGTTATTTGTGGTTATTGTTACAGGAGACTTTTAGTTATTGCTTACATGCTTGCTAAATTGTAATGTATGCGTACTGTTGCTTACTGATTACTAACATTGCACATCTATACAAACTATAATATGAGAGTTCCTGGAAACACACGTGGCGTGCTCTCCGTTGCCCTTTCCACGTGTCACGCTCCTCTCTTCCCCTCTTCTCTCTCTCTTCTCTTTCCTCTCTCTCTCTTTTCTCTTCTCTCTCTCCCCTCTCAGGCTCTTTGGAAGACTCTCTCTCTCCTCTAGCTCTCCCCCCTATATGTTACAGGCCCCTCCTCTCGGACTTTTTTATAAAATGACCCTCCAAAAATTTATATTTTGCAAAATGACCCTCTGAAAAATTTATTTGGAAAACTAACCCTCTTCTCGCCACGCGGATGCCAGGGTGGAATTTTGACCTAAAGACGGTGAATCGTTCACCGTCTTTGATAAGGCGGTGAACGATTCACCGCCTTTATCATATACAAATTGAAGACGGTGAATAGTTAACCGCCTTCATTAAGACGGTGAACCATTCACCGCCTTCAGTGTTAATCCCCAGCTGGAGGAACACTGCTAAGACGGTGAATCGTTCACCGTCTTCGCTAAGACGGTGAATCATTCACCGTCTTATCAGTGTTCCACCCCCAGGACTTGGAGAAAATTTGGACTTGGAGAAAATCTGGTTGGAGCGGGGATTTACACTAAACGCGGTGAATGGTTCACCGTCTTAGTGAAGGCGGTGAACCATCCACCGTCTTCACTGTTTATACATTAAAGGCGGTGAATGATTCACCGCCTTTAGTGCAAACAGCACATACCTCATTTTCTTAAGTAGATTTTAGCAACAATTTGAAGCAAAAAATTTAACGAGAACAAATTTTTCAACAAGACAAATAGAACAACAAGATACAACCAATAACATAGGAATATAAAAAAAAAACAGAAAAATATACAAATGTGAACTAATTAAAGAGGTAGTAATATTATACAATGTGTTCGATCTAAATCATATAAATATCAGTCTCTCGATCTTCCTCTCCCTCGACGTCCTCGGCCACGTCCGCGTGCACGTCCACGTCCACGTCTACGGCCATGATCAACATCGAGCTCAGCAGGAGGTACGTCATCAAGTGGCTCGATACCGGCTATCTGATCGAGATCCGCGATATAAATGCATATAAATGGAGGCCGCCTGTATCGAGTCATCACCGGCAATCGGCAGCTGGTCAAAAATGTGCTCTAATCTCTGTCCCCATCTCTCGATGTGTGCAGCATGAAAGATTGCCCAATCCTCATCTGGCCGCCCCTGAGAAGTGACACGACGGATGGTCTCCACGTTAATGGGTATATGCTGGAGAAGACCAAACTGTCGTAGGACTCGATCGGGTACATGCAACTCTACAATATGAAAGCAAATCAGCGTCGTCCTCGATCGCCAGACCTCACTGCCCTGTACACAAAATGCCGGAAGCGCGGCTATAATAGTATCCGTGTACGGCCTCCATATGATCTGTAAACAAGCCAATTGTCAGCTAAATGCATTAATACGTTTTTATAATATTGAAAAAGATGATTGCATTAATACGTACATGGGACTCTCTCTGCTGATCTAACTCATCTCGATAGAACTCAATATCGGTGGTCCTAACATTAGCTCCAAATCGTAACCCACCAGCGTTCGCCCAGCTAAAATTTGAAAACTATGCGTGTTAGTTGCAAATGTATATAGAAATGCAATATGCATCAAATTTATATGTCATACCGGCAACCCAAAGGGCAATCTGCTATATCGGGAATAGCTCCAACGCCAGTAGGTCGGCCGATATGAATATGGTCCCACGCCCAAATCTATAAATAAATTATAATAAATTAAAGAGGACAAGCTTCATATAACAATTATAATATGCTTTATGGTAGAATCCAACGCTAACAATTATAATATACCTGTAATAGTGTCGCGAAGCAACAACATTCGGCCTTTCCTTTCAATGAAGCCGCTCCCAACGCTCGATAAATATAAGCCAGAGCTGCTGCTCCCCATCCTAACCCGCCACACTCATCAAAATCCTCTAAAAGTAGCAGCCACTTAAGGTGAACTCTATATCCAGTGGGGTTTGGAAACAAGCTACATCCAATCTGATATAAAATGTAGGCGCGTGCTGTAGCTGCAACTAATCCAGCAGGGGCATCCAAATGTATATGGTGGAAGTGCTGGAATAACCAATCTAGTCTGATATGACCCCCTCTGATGTCATCTGGCACAACTCCTAAAAGCCCCTGACAAATGTCCGACCACGGGTGCAATGCAGTCACGGTCACAGGCTCTCCATCGACACGAAGACCAGAAATAACCGCCACATCCTGAAGTGTAATCGTCATCTCACCGTGGCGGAAGTGAAAAGTCTGTGTCTCACGTCTCCATCTCTCGACCATAGCTCCTAATAGAGACTGATCCAGCTGCACGCGCCTAAGTCGTGAAATATAGTAGAATCCAGCCTGTCGTAGAAGATCGAGCACCGCTGGATGATCAAGTTCCCACTGGTTTAACTTACGGCCATGCTCTGTGAACTCAACAGCACGATACCCCTACAGTAAAAAAAAATTAGTTAGATCAACATTTCTATTTATTAATACTATAATAACTGACACTTCCATTTTATGCCTCTCACCTCAGTCCTGATAAATCCAGACCTATGGAGATGCTGCTCCGTTAGGACGGACGTATCAACCGGTCCCGCGTCCTCTAGATCTGCCATCTGCAATTTTAAAGCACTGATAATTAGTAACATATTAGCATAAAGCGCGTTAAATATGAAAATATTTACAATTATTATTAAGTTAGGTAACTAGTCGTACGTCGACGTCCTTGTTGTGCTCTCTCTGTATTTTGTGGACAAGTGTTTCTATAATGGCCATCCTGTTTACAAATGCTACATTTTGTTCGTCGCCCTGCGGTTTCGTCCATTATATTGCGAATACGAGTTGATCGTGGCCGACCTTTCTTCCTTCTCACGGGAGGTGGTACAATTGGTGGGCCCTGGGGTCGTGGCCAGTGTCGCCTATCTGGAACATGATGGAAATGTGGTGCGTATGTCTCGCGATAACATTCAATGGTATACCAACGGGAACAAAAATTATGAAAATCTATTCTTCTTTGCGAAGTACTGCAAACTGCTAACAGATGCGAGCAAGGTATTCCAGTTAGCTGGAATTCGCCGCAATCACAATCTGCATCTGGTCCATTAAGTGAAACCTTGAAATCGCAACCTCCAGTTCGGACCTCAAACTCAACAGGCCCATATCGAAGGACAACGTGTCCCCGCGCCGTCTCCATATTCATTGTAATCCGACTTTGTATTCTCGGTGCTAACGTGCCCGTCATACTTTCACCATTTTCACGACGCTCCAAAAAATAACTATTAAGTTTGTAAAATGTCCCCGCGACAAATGCCGTGATAGGCAAAGCGCGAATTCCCTTAAGGACCCCATTTAAACTTTCTGACATATTAGTGGTCATCAACCCAAAACGTCGAGCTCCATCAAATGCCCACGCCCAATACTCTTTGTATTCTTCGAGATCATCCACCCACTTCCAAGCATCCTGATCCAACGCAAGTAACTCTTCTTTACGTTTATAATATCCTACCGCTGTAGGAGCACTACCAATGGCATAGAATTTGTCCAATAACGATTCATTCTTAAAACGCTTATTCATATTTGCTTTCATATGTCGAAGACACCACCGGTGTGCATGCCCCTGTCGCGTAGGATATATTTCAGCGACTATTTCCTTTAAGCCACTAAATCGATCAGATATAAAACAAATCTGTCGATTGCGTGTAACATAATGATGCAAGTTCTGTAAAAACCAACGCCAACTTCCACCATTTTCTCCTTCGCAAATTGCAAATGCTTAAGGAAAAATGCTATCATTTGCATCTACAGCCGTCGCTATCAATGCATGGCCCTCGTATTTGCCATACAAGTGAGTGCCATCAATGCTCACTACCAGCCGACAATGTGCGAATCCACGAATAGAAGGACCAAATGACCAAAAAATACGACCAAACCTAGATATTCCGTCTGATGGCCATCTATGTTCAAGGCGCCATAGCGTACCAGGATTACTACTCTGGACCATAGTAAGATACCGAGGCAAGTCTGTGTATGACTGCTCCCAGCTCCCATAAATAATCTGTAATGCTTTGCTCCTTGCTAGCCATGCCTTCCAATAGTTTATGTCAACATGCAAAGTGGATCGCACTGTTTCCTGTATTTCTTTTGGCGTCATATTAAGTCTTGCCTTCATTAACGGGAGAATCACTTGACAAATGAGATTTGAAGTACAATTACGGTGCGCCGCATTTAGCATTGGAATAACACAAGTGTGTTTACCTGCATATGTCTTAACTAAAAAATAAGTTGCATCTTTAGGCACCGAAGCGTGCAATCTCCAAGGACATCCCGCAACCGTGCATTTTACTGTATATGTCGTTTTGGTGGATTTCAAAACCTTCATCTGAACATTGTGATCAATGTGCCATCGATCTAGAGCGTCCACTAAAGATGACTTATCATAAAATATTCGACGAAGCCAAGTCCCGTCAATGCTAGGTAGACCGGTATTGGTCTGTCTAAGATCGAACTCAGTCGAATTGACAACATACTGATTTATCCAATTGTTATCTGTAGGAAATTAATCCGGATGGTCAATAAAATCAAGTTCCTCGTCAGGATTGTCAACATATTCATTGTTTACATGCGGGTCGTCGTTCACACTATAAATAGCATTCGCAAGGCAATTTAAGCCACCATCGTGATCATCTTCAACGTCAGCAGCTACATCGTCGTCCTCACTGGTATAATGATCATCATTATGAATGGGTGCATCCTCCTGATTACTGTCATTATCATCTCCTTCATCGACAATATTAGGAACTTCATTCCAATCATCAGACGTAAATAGCCTGCAATCTTTATTATATTAGATACATTTTCATATTATTAATTTTAAAAAATAATATTTGTCTTTACCCCCAATCATAAGGTTCCAATTGTATATTAGATATGTTAGGTTCTGCACCGGAGTTCGTCGGTAGTGCATGAAATATTGTGGGTTCCTCACGTGAGGTGGAGGGTTGCGCACGTGAGGTGGAGGGTGGCGCACGTGAGGTGGAGGGTTGCGCACGTGAGGTCGAGGGTGGCGCACGTGACGTCGAGGGTTGTGCACGTGAGGTCGAGGGTGGCACTCCACCAGACAGACTCTGTCTGCAGTATTTATACTTTAAATTTATCAAAATATTTAATAATTAAAGAAAATATTCAACGACATGTAGAGATTTCACATACTGTGTTATCCCGACGCGTGGTTCGTTACCAACTTCGCGGTCACCAATTGGATTATCCGAAAAACCCACATTGATCTCGTTATGAAGCAGTCTTGTGTAATAGCCTTGCGACTGATATTGTGTCTCCGACGGATATAAATCTTTCTCGATATATACCGACACACATCCATAATGTTCAAACAATCCAATTAATCCCTCCAATGATTCATCATCTACTATTTCGTGAGCTATATATTCATTCGCTCCCGTATGGCATCGAATTGTAAATTTGAGATGACATTCTTCTCTACTACAATTTGCTAAACGATACATTCTCGTCTCAAAATTAGCATATGCCGTATCTGAACGAATCGCGATCAATTTCTTTCGACCGCCGATATATTGGGGACCATTTCCATCCGTAACTAACTGTCCATCCCAATGAACACTTAAAGACATCCGACGACTAGCCATTTTAACTACACAAAAAAAAACTTTCAAATCTCCTCTAAAAATATTTAGTGAATATAATAGAAATAATTAATAAAGATCCCCACAATACAAGTCTAACATATTGCCACAATGCAAAAAATGCCAACATTAGCTACAATACTAGAATGCCATGGAGTAATAAAATTAAATTATAAACCTAACTTAATTAGCTAAAAATTGCAAAGCAATGAAGCTACCTGCAATGTGGGTTCCTGAGGGAGGTTGGCAGGGGCGGCGGATGCGGGGGCGACGGCCACCGGCTGGGGCGACGGCGGCAGGGCCGGCGGCGACCGGCGAGGGCTACTGGAGAGGGAGGGGCAGAGAGAAGAGGGAGGTTGGCAGGGGCCCCGGATGCGGGGGGGGACTGCGACCGGCGGGGGGAGGTTGGCAGGGGGCGACGGCGGCAGGGCCGGCGGCGACGGCGACGGCGGCAGGGAGAAGAGAGAGAGGGAGGGAAGGGCAGAGAGAGAAAGAGAGAGACCGAAAGCGCGAGAGAGAAAGAAAGAGGTGTCGGTGGCGGGTATACCTAATGAAGGCGGTGAACCGTTCACCGTTTTTACAAAGCGGTGAACGGTTCACCGCCTTAGTGAAGACGGTGAACGGTTCACTGTCTTCATAAAACGGTGAACGGTTCACTGTTTTCTCTAGGTCACCCCACTCCGGGAACACTTGGCAAGGCGGGAACACTTGGCAAGGCTAAGTCCTGGAACACTTGGCATGATAAGACGGTGAATGGTTCACCGCCTTCATAAGACGGTGAACGATTCACCGTCTTCTTGGTGTTCCTCCAGCTGCGGATTAACACTGAAGGCGGTGAATGGTTTACCGTCTTATGAAGGCGGTGAACCATTCACCGCCTTCACTTTCTATATGATAAAGGCGGTGAATCGTTCACCGCCTTACTGAAGACGGTGAACGATTCACCGTCTTTATGTCAAATTTACACCCTGGCGCCCGCGTGGCGAGAAGAGGGTTAGTTTTACAAATAAAATTTTCACAGGGTCATTTTGCAAAATATAAAAAATTTTAGGATCATTTTATAAAAAAGTCCCCTCCTCTCTCTCTCTCTCCGCCCTCTAAGTAGTCCCCACTTTCTCTTTCTATTATCTCTCTATCTCTCTATCTCTCTCCTCCCTCTCTCTCTCTATTATCTCTCTCTCCCTCTCTCTCTCTCTCTATTTTCTCTATATCTCTTGTCCCTCCCCCCAAGATATACCATTTATTACTTATACTCTGCCTCCTCTCTCTCTTTCTCTCTCTTCTAAATTATTACCTATAATTTACCTCCTCTCTCTCTTCAATTATTATCTATACTCTACCTCCTCTCTCTCACACACCGATACATATTTTATGAGATATCTTTCATATCTTACAAGATTCTCATCTTTATTTTTTTCTCTGACTGCAGGCAAATAACCTTCTCTCTCTTTTACACTTTCTCTGTCATATCTTGCGTGATTGGCCGTAAAATGTACCAACAATTATTTTTCGGCTTAAAAGATTATTTCTCATGTATTAATTAAGCCGTAAACAAAATTTTTAAGAACCTATTTTTACGAATTTGAGAAAAATATAGTGTGTTCATTTTCGGGCGATTTTCAGCAGAAAATGAAAACTCAAGTCAGGTAAAACTTTTTCATTCATTTTTTCCCACCAACCAAATAGATGTTAATTTTTTTTTCCTTTCGACCAAACAAATGTTGATGAAAAATTACTCGCACCCCGACCCCAGGTGGTGCGGCTGAGCTTTCTTACAAATACAAAATGTAAAACTTTTTTCTTCCGAATTTTTTTTTTCAAAGAAAAATTATTTTTCACGGTTTACGTCCAACCAAACACACCTTTAGATGTTATTTTTTAAGAATTGATTATTCTCTTTAGCATTTATTATTATTTCTACTTAATTATTTGTTTGAGAGTATTATATTTATATTAGAATAAATATTATAATTTTATGTTTAAATATATAAAATTTTACAATTTTTTTTTTAGGTCTATCCATTGCGAAGCGCGGGTTGCTTCACTAGTTTTGAAGAAATGGGACCGTTGAAATTGCACTTTGCTATTAACCTTCTAAATATCAAATAAGAAAGGAATGTAGATTCCTAGTGACATATACAATCCTATAACATCTCTCCCTCTCCGCTTTCCTCAATTGCATATTTAGTGCTGTGGCTTGGTAGAGAATAAATCAAATAATACAAGGTCCAAGGAGAGAGAACTTATTTTCTTCGTTCAATTCTCATTTTATCAACCTTCTCAATAGTAGAACATGCTCTGAATAATGTACTGAAATACTAATACTAATACAATCTGCAGGCCCCAAGTATCACAATGTGCGTATGCAAGTACATGTCCAGGTTTGTATCATGGTGTTATAAATAGACAACAGCCATGCAATAGTTTCAAGTCAGTTTATGAATTTTACGAATTTATAAATTTATGAGTTTTAATCCTCTGTTTTAGTCCTCTCAGCAAAATACCTTGGCCTTTATGACACTGAAGAAGAAGCTACAAGGTATGTTCATTTCTCCATCGATCACATCCAATTTTTTTCGCTCTAAATTTTATGGACAAGGCCATTTCATAGTATTTTTATCTTGCTCTTGTATTTTCAGGACATATGATATAGCTGCAATTAATTATAATGGGCGCGATGCGATCACCAACTTCGATTCGTTCCAACTACAAAAACAAAATAGATTTCTCAATTTTTAATTTTCAGGTCTACCAACTTGACTGCATGTTACGACTATACTTATACATTCACTACTTTTGAACTTTAGTATAATTAATATTTTTTGTATTATTCAATATTTTTTTTAGATTGTGGATGGTAATAATATGAACGGCACATTCTCTCCAAACAATCAATTCTCGAATGCAAGTCACAAGTCTACAATTGAAGGATAACATAGATTTGTTTAAACTATTTTATTTTATTTTTTAAAATTTAGTGTGTTGTTAGTATCTATGGTAAATATATAATTAGATTATATATTTTGAATTACATGTTATATTGAATTATGAATATTTTGATGATGTTGAAGACTAGTGTTACTTGTTTTTAGTTTAGTGTGTTGCTTCTTGTATTGCTACTACATGTTTTGGATTAAATGTTCAATTATTATTATAATTATTTTGCAATTTATTGAGAAATATAATATTTGATTTGTATTAATATTTAAGATAATTTGATTTTTAATGGATTTATAATTTTTTGGTGACAAATGTAGCCTAAAATAATTATTTAATGAAATTTTTATTGCATTTTTCACGTAGAGACCGCCTCAAATTAATAATAATAGAATGTTTAAACCACCTCTGCCGACGCTATTAGCAAGGGACTTATAACCTAAGAAAATGGACAAAAGCTGGATTAATAAGCCAAGGAATAGCAAGACTTATTTAGATGGTGTTACTAATTTTATTAGATTTGCTACAGAAAAATCATCTATTAGAGGAAAGATTATATGTCCTTGTCGGAAATGTTGCAATTGTTCCTCACATATTCCAGAAGTTGTGGAGGAACATTTGGTATGGAAGGGATTCTCATTAGGTTATACCGAATGGGTATTTCATGGAGAATCTTTAACTTCTTCTTCTAGTGCTGCGGCTCAACATTCCCCAAGCATTACAGATTGCACTAATGTGCAACAAAATATCATGGGACAAGAAGATGTGAGAGGATTGCTCCAAGATGCTTTTGGATTTTCCAATATAATTTTAAATAGTGATCCAATAGACGATGGGGATAATATTGAAAATCCAAGTGAAACAGCTACACAACAACATGTGCCAAATACTGATACAACTTCATATGCAACTTTAATGCAAGATTGTGATCAAGAACTTTACCCAGGATGTACAAATTTTTTTTTTTTTTTTGAGTAAACAGGGGTATACCCTATTTTATCCATTCGTGTAAAAAGTACAGATTTTGAAGCAACTCCTCGCTCACGCAAGGGCACAACCAACCCAGAAAAAAACTAAAAAAACTAAAAACGGTGGGCGGTTCCGCATGTAGCGTACCCCTTAGACCCCAGACGCACACTTCCAAAAGGTCAACGTCGTAATAATTTTCCTTCCCACCGCATCGCTTCGAAAACGTTGGTCGTTGAAGATGCACGAGTTGCGCTGCTTCCACAGTTCCCAGCAGGTCGCCGAGAAGAAGAGATCAAAATCCTCCTTTTGCTGCCCCCTCAACGACTGCCTCGCACGTTTCCACCGTGTTGGGAGATCCCCAGGAAGATAACACAATAAATGATTGATGATCGGGTTAGTCAGTAGGAAGGAGTCCCATGTGGCTGTCGCGTAGGTACAGGAGAAAAGTATGTGTTCAAGACTTTCGTCGCTGGCGGAACAAAAGGTGCAGATTGAGGGGCCTTGCCAGCCCCTTTTGGAAAGAATGTCGGCTGTGAGTAGTCTATTTCTTGCCGCGAGCCATAAGAAGATTTTAACTCGTAGGGGTAATTTGAGCTTCCATAGGTGAGGGATTTTGCACGCATTTACACCGTCGAAGATTAGGAAATCATACGCCTGTCGGACAGTGAACTGACCCGTGCCATTCCAGCGCCAATAGATTGAATCTGCCAGCGGGGGGAGAGTGATGTTTTGAATGAAGAATTTGACACTTAACAGCTCGTCCCAGTGCGCTTGTAAACACCGCAGCGGATTAAACCCCAAGGTGTCGTCCAAAGCGAATCGCCGGATCCAGTCACAGACTGAGAGGTGTTTGAGGCTTGAGATTGTGTAGAGGTTTGGAAACTGATTCTGCATGGTGAACTCCCCAGACCATCTCGCTTTCCAGAAGGATGTCGCCTTCCCATTACCCAAGGAAAAATTCACCGAAATTTGAAACGGTGCCGCGACGCTCAGGAGACCTTTCCAGATCGGGCAACACCTGCATGTCGGCCTGCCTCCAAAGGAAGGTGGTCTGCGCTTGAAGTGTTTTTGCATCAGTAATTTCACCCAAGGACGATTCTGGGAGTTATAGTAATTCCATAGTCCTTTCATGAGTAGCGCCGAATTCATCGCTTGTAAATTGCGTATGCCCAATCCCCCCATTTTTTTGGGGCGACACAAATGATCCCACTTAACTAGACAATGGAATCCATTAGAAAGCTTTTTCCCCCTCCAAAAGAAATGCCGTCTAATTTTGTTGATCGCTTTTGTGACCCAAATTGGCAGTCGAAAAACAGAGCAGAAGTACGAGGGGATGGTCGACATTACCGAGTTAAGTAGTACTAGCCGTCGTCCCCCTCTAGAAAGACAGAGGCTTTTCCAACCCGCGAGGCAGTTGTCGATCCTCTCAATCAGCGGCATATAATCGGCTTTTCGGAGTCTCTTAGGAGAAAGAGGGAGACCCAAGTAATTTAGTGGAAACCCCTTCACTGGACATCCCAGCAAGGAGGCCAAAGTGGCAGTCCGGTCGGTCGATAAATTGATCGGAATAAGAGCGCTTTTGTTGAAATTTATTCTTAGGCCCGAATAGGATGAGAACGAGTCAAGGATGATCCTGATAGTGGCAGCCGACTTAGGGGATCCGTCCAGAAAGATGATTAAGTCGTCGGCAAATTGTAGGGAGTGCACTTTTACATCTTCGATTCCCACGTTCGGTAACACTTGAGAAATAGAAGCTAGCTGTATCATTCTAAACAGGACATCCACACATAAGATAAAAAGGAGCGGAGATAGCGGATCACCTTGTCGAAGGCCTCGTTTGCAATTGAAGCTTTTACCGGGAATTCCATTTAGAAGAATAGAAGAGTTTGAAGATTGCAGCAGGATTTTTATCCAGGAAATCCAGGATTGACTGAAACCCCTCACCTGTAGCAGCTCTAGAAGGAAATTCCAGTTTATATGATCAAAAGCGCGCTCAAAATCGATCTTCAGGAGGGCCGCCATTTGCTTGGTGGTGGAAAGATGATGGATGAGGATACTAGCGCAGTTGAAAATGTCGAGGATAGAACGGCCCTTGACAAATGCAGCTTGGAAGGGATTAATCAGTTGATCCATATGCAATTGTAGCCGAGCAGCTAGGACTTTGGAGATGAGTTTAGCCAAGCTATGAACAAGACTAATAGGGCGAAAATCCGTAACCCGTAGAGCTTCCTTTTTCTTCGGGATGAGACAAATCCAGCTACTATTAATCGCATGAAGACTAGACGAGTTGTTATAAAAGGTATTGAAGATGCGCATGATATCGTCCTTTATGAGAAGCCAGAAGCGCTGATAGAACAACATTGGAAAGCCGTCAGGCCCAGGTGCTTTCTCCGCAGCAGAGGAAAAGACGGCTCGCTTCACTTCCTGTAGAGTGAACGGCGCATGGAGGCTAGAGAGATCCAAGTTAACGTCATAGTAAATCTCCTGCAAATTGATAGTGGCAGTAAACTCTGGATCATCTCCCAGTTGCTCAGAGAAAAAGGCGTACAAATGTTGCTCAATTTGTTCGGTCGAAGAGAGCGTGGAGTTGTTATCCAAAATTCGAGAAATAAAGTTTTGGTTCCTGCGGCCGCTCGCTTTGCGGTGAAAGAATTTAGTATTAGCATCACCAGCCCTTAGCCATTGCACTCTGGATCTCTGCTTCCACTTTAGCTCATCTTGTAGGCATAATTCTTCGTATCTGATTTTAAGCTTCGGTCTGAAGCTGCGTTCCGGATCAGAAATAGGCCTCATTTCCTCAGCCCTGTCCAGCCACTCAATCCAGATAAGACAGCTGTGTGCATGCAGTTTGGCTGCCGAGGATAGACCTGCACTCCAAGATCGCAGGGCAACTTGTACAGATTTAGTTTTTAAGGAAAATTGGCTGACGGGGTCGGTACCTGGTCCAATCGAATTCCACGCTTTGGCGACCACATCGAAGACAGCCGGGTAGCGAAGCCAGAAACTCTCGAATCTGAACAAGTTAGCCACTGGAATGAAAGTATAAGCAGATAGGACCAGCGGCGTATGGTCCGAGCGAGGCCTCGGGAGCGCCCTTAGAGTGGAGCGGGGGAAGGACATAGACCAATCGTTCGAAATAAAGGCGCGATCAAGGCGTTCCAACGTTGGGGTTCCCCTGCCATTAGACCAAGTGAACGATTTGTTCTGGATGGGCAGGTCGATCAGCCCAATGTCGTTTACAACTTCCCTGAAATTTAAGATCTCTGCGACGTTTGCGATGTTCCCATTCTTGTCCTGGATCGAGAGGAGAACGTTGAAGTCGCCGAGCGCGGTCCAAACCCCCGGGGAAAGATCATTGATGAGCCGCAGTTCTTGGAAGAAAGCAGGTTTAAGAGTAGCCACCGTAGGCCCATAAATGTTAGAAATCATGAAAATTTTCCCATCAGCTTTCTTCATGAGCACAACCGTGAGCGAGAAGAGACCAGCCCATTCCTTCACACAATCAAAAAGAGATGGATTCCAAGCCGTTATAAGGCCTCCTCTCGTTCCGTCAGCATCAAGCGTACGAAAATCGCGCAGATGATACCCACAGAAGGAGTGAAATTTATCGTAGGAGATGGAAGGTAATTTGGTTTCCTGGAGGCAGACCACACAGCACTTGCAATTTCGAATAAAGGATTTAACAACAGTACATTTGGCAGCATCATTTAAGCCTCTTACATTCCAAGATAAAAAACGAAAAATTCTGTTCCTAGCCATGGGAGAAAAGAAGAAGACCCGAGAGAACATAGGACTAATGTCCGGCTAGGGGAGCCCCATCGGAGCAACCGATATCGCCTCTAGCAGAGGGTCCGGCGCCCTCCTCCCGAATCCCGCATGCTGCCTTGATAATATGAATCTCCTCTGAAGACAGGGGGAAAGCTGGATATCTTGTCGCTGCAGAACCTGAGCAGAAAGGTTGAGGCCCATTATGCGCCTGTTGCGAACGGGGTGAGGGAGGATGGTCCGCCGTTGAGGACGCAGTGGAGCCGGGGCCAGAGCTCGAGCAGATCACCTTGGATGCAAGTTTCGCCAGTTTGAATTTCCTGTTCAAAAGCTCTTGAGCCCGGTGCAGTGGCGATTTATCGCTTCCAAAAGCTTTAGCCGCCAGGCGTAGGCTGCGCCTGTAGGTGAGAAGTTTTCCAATAGTGGCACTAGCAAGGCCCAGAGGCTTGGGGCTGCGACTGACGCGGGCCTCCAGACCCAAGAGAGCTTTCCCACTATTAAGGTTGGAGGGAGAGCGAAGGTGAGAATCTGGATCTAACGGGCGGCTGTCCAGGTCCAGCAGCGGAGCGAGTAGGTTGTTGGGCTTGGAGCCCAGAAGGGAGTTGGGTAGGGAGGAAACATGCTCTGAGGAAAGCCCAGTTTGTATCACTGGTGAGAGAAGTGGAAAAGCCGGTCCAGCCTCACCCTCGCCCAACCCAACCACGTGAGCCTGGGTTAGATCAGGGCCAAGAACAAGATGGGAGGAGGTAGCAGAAGCAGCACGCTGGTTGGGAGGCGGGTCACGGGGTTCACAGGACTCACCTACCCCAAGGACAGTGACAGGTCTGCTTCTGTCAGCAGTCTCGTACGGGTCGGCTGGCCGTTTGAATCTCTGGTTCAAATTTGAACATTTTCTAAAAGCCGGGCACCACTCCCGCCGGTGTACTTCCGTACCCCTTGTAGATCGCCGGCGGCCTACGTCGGTGGCTCGTCGGTGGAAGCCGTCGCACCGTAAAGCCGGGACCGAGCTGAAACCCGTAAGTTGAATGAAATCGGCTTGTGCCTCCGCCGTGTCGAGACCCAGGCGGCCATCAAGATCTTCTCCAAGAAGGATCGGGTTGGCATCTTCGAAAGATTCAATTTCGATTGGAATAGAGAAACTCCTGTCCTCCACCATCATCTCAATAGACTCGGGAATGCTACGAATGTTCTGGCATCGGATCATGATTCTGTAATAGAAGACCTCCGTGTGCTGCTGACTGAGGGTGTCAACATCCCACAGCTCACCGAAGCCGCAAACTGCAGCCTTGACGTCTTCATCATTCCAGCAAAGTATAGGCCAACTATGAAGCCTGATCCAAGCCTTGTGGCGAAGGAAGCCCCGCTCCTGCTCCCCCACCTCCACCCAGTTGGAGAACCGGAAGAAAAAATTCTCGAACGTGAACGGACTTCGGCCTATGGCCGACTCCCGCACTGCGCAGCTAGGAAAGAACACCGCAAATGCCCCGGGGAGAAAGGAGGCCACCTTGTAATTAGAAGGTGGCCCCCCAAACCTTGCCGCCAGCCCTCTAGCCAAGATCTCCTTAATATTGTCAGGATGCGGGCCTAGAACGTCGACGCGTGCCACGCATCCCGCGAGGGCAGGTTGCCCGATAGGAGGAGGCCTGGAAGGGAGGAAGACCAGTGCAGAGGAAGGGCGATCGCTGGAGGGCCCCGGATCCATTGAAGAGTGCCGTGGGACCCTGCGCAACTTGCAGATACGAGCAGTGTGGCCGAATCTCATGCAGAGCAAACAGCGTCGCGGCAGCGAGCAGCGTAGTGGCCCTTCTCAAAGCACCTGAAGCAGCGACCCTTGAGGGAAGGGTTAAGAAGGAATCTTGGGGGGCAGGGTGGCAAGGAGGAGTGATAGAAAGAAACAAGGGGCCCAGACGATGCTTTATGAGGAGGGGGAGGTACAGGTGGCGACAAAACAGCATCTTTATAGGAGAAATTTGACCGGACACGCGCCCGACCCGTGGCCAAAGTAGGTAAAGGCGGATGAGGGTAGAGAGGGTAAAAAGGGGGGTGGCTAAGCTCAACGTTGGGTCGGTGAAGGGGCAGGCGTCTGGCTCCGTCAAGTGGAGGGCGAAGGGGGCGGATTTGCCGGTAGGGGTGGTTAGGAGAAGAGAGGCGGGGGTGGTGGTGGTGCCTCTCTCTCGCTCGCCCTCTCTCACGCACTCCCCCTTTCTCTCTCAAAGTTATCTTTTCTACTCCACCTTTTTCATCTCAAATGTTTGAATGGGTGGTCCGGAAAATCATTCACTATGCTACTCCAACTACTAAAGGATGCTTTTTCGACGGGTGTTTCATTGCCATCATCTTCATATGAAGCTAAGAAGTTAATAATGCAATTAGGACTCGGATATGAAAAAATTCATACGTGTCCTAATGATTGTATGTTATATTGGAACGAAAGTTTAAATGAAGAAAACTGTCATATATGTGGAGCTTCAAGGTGGTTAAAAAATAAAGATGATGAGAATGATTCCTTACAAGACGATGAAAATACGTCAAAGAAGAAGAAACCGGCAAAAGTATTACGCTATTTTCCTCTAATACCGAGATTAAAAAGAATTTATATGTCATCAAAGATGGCTTCTTCCATGAGATGGCATGAAGAAGGGCGAACAAAGGATGGAATCTTAAGACACCCAGCAGATGCATTGGCATGGAAATCATTCGATTCTCACCATCCGGATTTTGCATCTGATACTCGCAGTATTAGACTTGGATTAGCTAGCGACGGATTCAATCCTTTTAGGACGTTGAGCTCTACTTATAGTACATGGCCGGTTGTTTTAATCCCCTATAACTTGCCGCCCTGGTTGTGTATGAAGCAATCATCTTTAATATTATCAATGGTTATTCCTGGTGATAAGGGTCCGGGCAATGATATTGATGTCTTTTTACAACCTCTAATTCATGAATTGAAGAAGTTATGGGAAGGCGTTGATGCATTTGATGCTTTCATGAAGCAAAACTTTAATTTGCGAGGAGCTCTACTTTGGACTATTAACGATTTTCCTGCTTATGCTAACTTATCTGGTTGGAGTACAAAGGGGCGTTTTGCTTGTCCTTGTTGTGGCATTTCAACTGATTCACGTTGGCTAAAATATGGAGGAAAATTTTGCTATATGGGCCACCGTAGATGGTTAGAACAAAATCATCCTTTTAGATTTCAAAAAGATGAATTTGATGGTTCGATAGAGTTGCGAACTGCTCCAAGTTCGCCATCTGGAATTGATATTCTTCACCAACTAGAAGGACTCAACAATAAGTATGGAAAAAGCTCCAAGTCTAGTAGAAAAAGGGGACGAGAGCAAGTGGGAAACTTAATGAATCAACAGCAACACGAGGGAGTCCATAACGCAGATCAAGTTACAATTTTTGAGGATGCGGATGATTTTATTATTGATTCTCATAATTATGATGATGAAGGAACACATGCAGAAGGACAACTATGGAAAAAGAAAAGTATTTTTTTTTACCTACCCTATTGGAAAGATAATCTTCTTCGACATAATTTAGATGTAATGCATATCGAAAAAAATGTTAGTGATAATTTTATTGGTACTATGTTGAATATTTCTGGGAGAACTAAAGACAATTTGAAAGCACGTCTTGATCTAAAAGATATGGGCATAAGGCATGATCTTCATCCAGAGGCGATGCCTAATAATAAAACTCATATACCTCCTGCATTCTATGTTATGTCGGTACAAGAAAAGGTCACTTTTCTAACTGTTTTGAAGAATCTCAAAGTTCCTGATGGTTATGCATCTAATATTTCAAGAGGTGTGAATTTGAAAGAGCGAACACTTTCAAATCTTAAGTCGCACGATGGTCATATTTTGATGCAAGATATTATGCCAATAGCTTTGAGGTCAGTTATGCCTAAGCAAGTTGTAACAGTTATTTCTGAATTGTCATCATTTTTTAAGTCATTATGCTCAAAGGCTCTCAACATTGAGGAACTTGATCAACTACAGTCTCGTATTGCATTGACGCTTTGCCACATGGAGAAAATCTTTCCTCCTAGTTTTTTTACTATTATGATTCACCTAATTATTCATTTAATAGATTAGGCAAAACTAGGTGGACCTATACATTACAGATGGATGTACCCTATCGAGAGGTAGTAATTTTAATCATATTTAATTAGATACATTAAATTTCAATCTTACATTGTAATGTTTTTTTTTTTTTTTGAAAAGGTACTTGGTGCGCTTAAAATCCTACGTACGCAATAGAGCTCAACCCGAGGGCTCAATTGCCGAAGGATATATTGCAGAAGAGTGTTTAACTTTTTGCTCAAGATATCTTGAAGGTGTGGAATCGATTTTTAATCGACCACAACGTAACTCTGATAATGTAGATAATGCAGATAATTATATGTTTTTATCTGGGGGTCGAGTTCTAGGCAAGGTTGAGAGTGTCATTCTTGATGACATTTCGTTAGCGCAACCGCATCGATACGTTTTACTCCATTGTGAAAAAGTGTCCCTATATCGTAGGTAAGTATCACCAAAATTTTGCTGTATATGAAATTAAATTTAATTATGATTTAAGTACATTCTAAGTATGCAATTTTCTACACATGTATATAGTGAATTTTTGACTGCTCAACGAAGTGCAAATCCTAACATTCGAGCTAACCCAAATATTGAGCATAAATGGTTAGTTGAGAAGTTTTCTGAATGGCTTCTTGGACAGGTGAGAATTTTCATGTTAAATTAATAAAATATTTTTTCTTGATTATTGATAAAATTTATTTAATACCATATTTTCCAAATATTTTAGGTCCCACAAATGGCTGAGAGAAAGTGTCCTGACGAAATTTTAGCAATCGCTCGAGGTCCAAACAATGTGGCCAAGCGATGTAATGGTTTCATCATCAACGGATTCAGATTCCACACGAAGAATCGAGAGAAGTTTAGAAAAACACAAAATTCTGGAGTTATGGTTGAAGCAGATGGGCAAATTTATTATGGCAAACTTACCGACGTTTTTGAAATTGATTATTATGGAAGTTTTAAGATCGTTTTATTTCGTTGTGACTGGGTAGATATTAAATCACCTAGGGGATTGAAGAAAGATGCAAATGGCTTTATAAGTGTAAATTTTTCTAAGTTGATTCATACGGGTCAATTGTTGAAGGATGATCCATTCATATTCTCATCCCAAGCAAAACAAGTATTTTATATTCAAGATCCAAAGAATGAGGAGTGGTCTCATGTTATTATTGTAAAGCCAAGAGATTTGTATGATATGGGGGCAAGAGTACAAGAGGAAGACGATGACGAAACATACACCCAATGCATGCCTTCGATTATTCCAACCACCGACGAATTAGATAATTGTACAAATTGGGCCCGGTCAGGCATATAGGTGTTTTTTGCAAACTCTTACGCATAAATATATTTTGGTCTTTTTTGTAATCTTTTTGGACGTTATAATTCATATGTTAATTTAGATGTTTTTATATAGATATTTCTATTTAGATGTTTCATATGTTTATATTTTATTTCGATGGATTAGCTCATATCATACAATTTGATCTCAAGAAGGAAGTTACTATAGTGAGTAGTGCCTTCATTATGCATTTTGCTTTTACTTTATGCATTGATAAATTATCTCGTATAGTTCAATTTGGCATTCAAAAAATTTCTTTATGCAGGTTTATAAGCAATGGTAAGATCAAAAAGATTGAGAAGTTGTGTAATTACCACACTTCAAGACGATGAACCGCAATCAAACGGTGATGACTTATCACCTAGTTTAGATCCTACTTCAGAAAATCAACCTACCTCAGAGCGAGAACCCTCTGAAGACAATCCTCAAGGGCAAGAACCAACAAATGTTGAAGATAATGATACATTGGAGATAATTGGTAATTTTTACTCTTCTTAATTTATTTTCTTACATATTAAATCTTACTATTTATCTTTAAAACCCTTTATGAGTCTTTTTATTCAGATGAACAAGGCAATTTAAAGAAGAAAAGAGGAGTCACACGTGCAAAAGATGTTTGGACTTTACCATCTGGACAAAGAATTAAAGTAGAATGGAACAAATTTGGACAACCTATAAAGAAAGGCGGAGGAATTTTAGGTGGGTGGTTAGGAACAGTTGCACGTCGTGGGAATATGTGTCCTATCCACTATATAAGTTGGAAGGTTATGCCTTTAGTGCCTTTTAAAGTGGACATCATCAAAATGACTCGGGTGAGCATTTTTTTAATTATTTGATTTCATATTTGATAACTTTTATTCGATTAGTGTATAACTAATGATCTATCTACTTGATATCATGTATTTTTTTTTCTTTCTTGTAGAGTAAGTTTTTTCTTCCTCGAGATGATAAGGTTGAAACATGGGTGTTGAAATCAGTTAGTAGAAAATGGAAAGATCACAAGCATGAGCTTAAGATAAAATATAAAAAGGCTAATAGAACACAAGCAGAGATTGCTAGCGATGTTCCTCCAGAAATTGTGCCACAACAATGGATAGATCTTGTCCGCAATTGGTTTTCGGAGAGAAGTGAGGTAGTATATTATAAGTAGTTAATAATAATACAATTTTCAGTTTACTAATAGTTTTATACACTAATTTTAAACTTACATATTTTATTTTTGAAGAATCTCTCACAGATTGGAAAAGCATCTCGTGCAAATCATACAACTCCTCACACAACCGGTTCCAAGAGTTTTGCTAGAAAGAGACATGAATTTGTATGAAAATCTTTCTTTATTTTATAAATTTACTTGCATGTGGATTATTTTTCGAGATTCAAGTTTCTTTAGTTTTGTAATTTTGTACTAAACTTGTGTTAATATGATTATTGTCAGGAGGAACAACATGATAGAGATCCAGGACGTATTGAGTTTTTTGTAGTAACTCACAAAACTAAAGACGGAGAATACATTAATCAAGCAACAAGTGATTTTGCGGTATTTAATATTCATTTTGTTTTATCTTTCTTTGTTTGCATCAATAAAATTGTTTTGCAAGTAATTGATATGTTTATATTTCTTACTTTAACATAGGAGGACTTATTGGGAGATCTAGCTAAAAAAGCAACTACATCGGAGTTCTCAAATACCACCAAACAAATTGAAGATAGTGTTTTCAAAGATAAAAAGGGCGAAGATCGGTATGGTCGTGTGAGGGGTTATGGCATTGGTCCTACACCAACACAAGTTTTTGGAATTCAAGCTCATCTAAGGAATGTAGAGAATGAGAGCCATGATCCAATGAAAGAAGAAGTTCAAAGGTTACAAGTTCAAATACAAGATATGCAAAAGAAACACGAATCCGAAATGAATGAGATAAAATCTCTATTACATAGGCTTGTCGGCCAATCCGTGAACTTAAGCTCCGAGACAAGCGATTCGCCATCAAGTTAGAAGACTATAACTTTGTTTGAGCTTTATTTTTGTAAAACTTGAAAGTACTATAGTTCTGAAATTAACTTTATATGCCAATAGATTATTACTGTTTTGACTTAGTAACAAAATATATTGGTATAAATTTTTTATGTCAAGTGCTTTCTTACATATGCTATATGTTATTTTTGTCATTGGTTTTTGTATTATAGATGTGCATGCATAGTAAAGTTTAATTCTTGGTTGAATATATTAAACAATGATAGATCTTTTCTGATTAAAATTATAAAAATAAATAAATAAATTAATAGAAATTATAATTAAATCCCGACGCACCAAAGCGTCACAATTTAGAACAATATAAGTGTCCCCAAGTAGCCTAAGAAATTAACTATTTGCCGACGCTTTAAAGCATCCCAAATAAAAAGATGGACGACGCTTTGAAGCGTCGCAATACTAAAGGGACGACGCGTTTAAGCGTTGACAAACAGCTTTTTATGTCGTCCTTGTTCCAAAATAACGACCAATAGGGCGACGCTTTTATGCGTCGATCTTATATACCGACGCAAAACGAAGCGTCGGCGTTTGTGCGTCGGGCATGTTTACCGACGCTTGCAAAAGCGTCGGTAACCTTCTCCCGTCACTGTGTTTACCGACCCACTTCCCGACGCTTTTGAAAGCGTCGGTAGCCATATTGCCGACGCGGTGGTGCATCGTTAAAGGATCTAAAAAGCGTCGGTAAAGACCGCTTTTTTTGTAGTGTGGTTCTCCCCTGTTCAAGCATTATGTATAACCCCCCCCCCCCCCCCGCACGATCTCTCTCTCCCTCTCTCTCTCTCCCCAAGCTTTCCCCTATCTCTCTCTCTCTCACCCCCTCCTCGAGCTCTCTGTCGCCGCCGCCCGCCCGCCGCATCCCCTCTCCTCCTCCTCCTCCTCCTCCGCTATGCCTCCTCCGCCGCCGCCGCAGCACCCCGCCTCGCCGAGTACTCTGCCTCCCTCCGCGATAGTTCCTTACACGACCTCGGAGGTCTCTTAGGGGATCCCACCATCACCACACCTCCATAGCAACATATTGGTAGAAGGGGTAGAAGGGGAAACACGATGAATCATTCACCGTATTTGAACACGGTGAATGGTTCACCGTATTCAACTTAAACTCCACCCAACATAGCGCTTGCGTGGCGTTCACGTGACAGAGACAGAATCAATTTTACAAATATAAATTTTATGAGGCTATTTGTTAAAAAAAAATTATTAAGGGGCTAAATGCAAAAAAAGCCTTTTATATTATAGAGGTGGTGTCTACGCCGGCGATCTAGAGACGGTCGTCGCAACCGTCTCTACAGTTCGTAGAGACGGTTTACGATAACTAAAAACCGCCTTTACGACCGCATTTTCTTGTAAATAGTGAATATAAACCACACAAGCGAATTGCAGCCTCGAAGTTTTGTTTAAGTTAGCTATGCATAAGATATTACAAAACTCGATACAACAATAAGCCTCAGCGTTTTGTTTAAGTTACCTATGCATAAGATATTACAAAACTCGATACAACAGTAGACATGCAATCTAGGAAGCAAAGAAAGAAACAGGTACCATAAAGCACTAATCTGCTTCAACTACAGTTGAAATGTGGTTTTGTATTGTGGGCATAAACATATCATTCGTCACCCATCGCCAGCTCCAGCGCATAGTCATCCCGTTCCTGCAGATTAAGCAATTACGATGTGAATCTTTTACTATGTTTCTCTTGTACATGCACATGAAACTTGCTATGCCTAGAAAGATTTGCTAGTGGCATGGAAGTTGTAGACATATTAACATAACATAATTTCTATGATTTCACATTCTAAGAGCGATTTGATAAACTGATATCAGCACTATAAAGGACATCGATGGATTGTTGTGAGATCTTAAATAGTAACCCCAGCTTGTGCACATATAATATGAACACTTGAAACTCATGCCACATAAAAAGTTCAGAAACTTACGATAGGTCCTCGTGCAAAATATCTTCCAAACTGGAGCCAATAAACCTACAAGGGAAAAAAGCCTAGTCATCAGTGCTGTAGCCTAGCAGAAATATAGAGCATATAATTCATAAAAGATTCACATCCTTAATGCATTTTTATGTTTAAAAAATGATCCTCTTGAGTACAGTACCTCATCCTCATCTTGAGTTTCAACTTCAATATCAGATGATGGAAAACCAACGCATAACAATGCATAACCCTGCAAAGAAACAATAACACTAATTGCACATTTCTAACTTGCTAAGGTGCCTTTTCCGAGATGTATCAGAGGCTGAAAATAAGATTTTCTACGAGAAAAAACAAAATATCAATAAAGTAGCACAAAGCAAAGGAGGAATAGTACAAATTCCAAGCCTAAAAATCAATTAGTCGATCGGTGGATAGCCATGAGAGAAATGGTATAGAAAACAAAAGGTGATACCCAAAAAGTCACAAAAGACTTATTTAGCATCCTCAGGCACAACTTCATGAATCACCATGAGTAAACAATCTTTTCTTATAAAATCCCACTTGCTTAGTATAAATTATTGCCAAGTATTTAGCTTTCAGCGGACCACCTTCAGTCGAACTATATGCCACATCAATCCGCACTAGATGAAATTAAAACTCACATTCAAACATAGCAAGAGTTTAACAAGTGAAGAAAATAAAATTTTATGTAAATACCAAAACGATTTAGCCATGTAGTTGCAAGAAACTTAAGGAAAGTACAACTGAGTGCATTATAATTTCAGAATAAATTGCTTTTGTCCAGTTGATCAGTCAAATACTATACCAATAGAAAAGGTGAGGAATGCTGTGATAACTAAAGTGGCCATGTCAACTGTCACAAATACCATATTCGAATAACTTAGATTCTATCACAAGTCATAACAAAATGTTCCAAATAGTAACCTCACATTAGTAATATCCATAAAACAACAAAATCAGCAAATCTAGCTTTTAGACAACCATTTATATTCATCCCACGATGTTCAAAGATCACACTATTTGTGACAATAGAAGGATCACTGGAATAATAAGTAAAAATAATTACTATTATGAGGATGCCTAGAGAGAGAGAGGGAGAGATGGGAGAGAGAGCAATTTGAATGATCAGCTGGAAAAGGAGTTCTCTGCTTATTCTAGAGTAACCTGACTTAATCAACACAGCTAGCGCTAAACTATCATTAGGCAATTTATATAAATAAGGGCCATAATTTTTGTTTCTGCATTTCATCACCTAATTCTTCGTCCTTCCTGAAATGTTTATTCTCATTGTTTTACTTTTAGGATGTAAGATCCGTCCCTGCCCAACTAAGATATGAAAGATCCTACAGAGATTACCGGTCGTTATGCCTCAAACTAACCTCCTTTTGAACGAAATTTAATTGAATTGCTTCCTTTTTCATCGAACGTATTTGTAATATTCTCCTTTTAGTACTTATATACGTTTAACACATTACTATTTCAGAATATTCAAATATGGAGAATGGATGGATCTTCCCAACAAAATCACTTCATAGGTGGAATGCATTATCCTGACAAAACCAGGTGTCCCAGCCCTTGGAAAGAACTAAAAGCACATGAAATCATAAAAGAAAATCCTCATAGCATATAAATTATCACTGGATAACTTTATTCCGATATCCAAACAGGCCCTCCGCATTTCCACATCGAATACCATATCAAATATGATACTCAACTAATGCTTACACCCCGTACTGGCCAAGTTATCATCCGATAACTTGTTCCAATAGCCAAATAAAGCCTATGTATTTCTGCATTGAATACCATATTGTTATGGAAGTCAAAATTGTATATATTATGTTCATATTTAGCTAGCATAGTTTTAGGCACCTTTTCTTAGGCATCTTTCCTTATTAGATATCCTATTATAGAAACATTTATGTATATATATCTTTGTAATTTATCATTGAAAAGATAAGAAGAATTAATATTCTCTTCTTCATGGTATCAGAGTCAAACCCTAATTCTAGGGTATAGCGATCCAGTGCTGTCCTTCTCCCTCGCCGGATCTCATCGGCATTGCTTGTCCTTTTTCTTTTCTCTGCCGCTACAGTATGGCGCTACAGTACTGCTACAGTACGGGGCTACAGTATTGGTGCTACTGCTACAGTACTTGCGTGTCTAAGTGAGGTGTAGAGTGCAGCCCTGAGAGCTGCTTTGTGACTTGGTGTCGTTGTTTAAGACGCCATGTCTGAAACTAAGTCTGCTAGGAGTGAGCCCAAATCTATGACTGCCGATGTAATCCCGGTAATAACCAAAATCACAGAACACAAACTCAATGGCTCCAATTATCTGGAATGGAGCAAGACGGTTCATGTTTATCTACGAAGCATTGATAAGGATGATCACCTAACTAGCGATCCACCGATCGATGATACAAAGCAAGCTTGGTTGAGGGAAGATGCTCGGTTGTTCTTACAACTCAGGAACTCCATTCAAAGTGAGGTAATTAGCCTAATTAATCATTGTGAGTTTGTGAAAGAATTGATGGATTATTTAGATTTTTTATACTCTGGCAAAGGGAACCTTTCCTGCATATATGATGTTTGTAAGGCATTTTACCGAGCTGAGAAGCAAGATAGGTCTCTCACAACCTACTTTATGGACTTTAAACGTGTTTATGAAGAGCTTAATGTTTTGTTACCCTTTAGTCCTTATGTAAAAGTGCAGCAGGTTCAACGCGAGCAAATGGCGGTTATGAGTTTTCTTGTTGGTTTACCCCCAGAATTTGGAACAGCTAAATCTCATATTCTTTCTAGCTCTGAGATTTTCTCTTTGCATGATACTTTCACCCGAGTGCTTCGTACAGAGAATCCTCAATTTTCTCAACCTACTAATAGCGCGCTTGTGAGTCGCAATGATAATGGACGGCATTATAGTAGAGGAGGCAATAGAGGGATTACTGCCAATAGAGGTAATCACCGTCATCGAGAGACTGCCTCTAATCGAGATTTTGGAGTTGTTTGCTATTACTGCCATGAACCTGGTCATACAAAACGGACATGTTTGAAACTTCAAAATAAGAACCAACGATCTCAGATGGCCAACATGGCAGCCGGGGAGTATACAACCCCATCCTCAGAGAAAACTGTTTTGGTGTCTGCTGAAGAATTTGCACAGTTCTCCCAATATCAGGCATCCTTAAAGTCCACCAGTTCCCCTGTCACTGCACTCGCCGAGTCAGGTAAATCCACATCATGCCTTGTGTCTTCCCATTCCAAATGGGTCATTGATTCTGGTGCTACATACCATATGACAGGTAAATCTAGTTTTTTATCTGCCTTTCAGTCTCATATAACATCTTCTACTGTTACTTTAGCTGATGGATCTACCTCTTGTGTCATGGGTTCTGGCATTGCAAACCCAACGTCATCAATTTCTTTGTCATCTGTTTTATGTTTACCCCAGTTTTCTTTTAATTTACTATCTGTCAGTAAACTCACCCGAGCTTTAAATTGTTGTCTTATTTTTTTCCGATCATTGTTTGTTTCAGGATCTTACGACGAAGCAGATTATTGGTAGAGGACATGAGTCTGGAGGTCTCTATATCCTCGACAACCAGGTGCCGAGGTCTCTTGCTTGCTCCAGTAATTTAACTCCTTTTGAAGTCCATTGTCGGTTGGGACATCCTTCGTTATCCACCTTGAAGAAATTGTTTCCGCAGTTTCAGTCTTTGTCCAGTCTAGAGTGTGAGTCGTGTCAGTTTGCTAAGCATTATCGTTTACCTTCTGTGTCTAGAGTCAATAAACGGGCATCGTCCCCTTTTGAGTTAAATTCATTCTGATGTTTGGGGTCCGTGTCCTATTGTTTCCAAATCAGGATTTAAGTATTTCGTTACCTTTGTTGACGATTATTCTTGTGTTACTTGGTTATATTTAATGAAAAATCGTTCAGAACTATTCTCAATTTTTTGTGCCTTTTGTACTGAAATCAAAACACAATTTAATGTTTTTGTGCGTATATTGCGAAGTGACAATGCCAAAGAATATTTTTCAGAAAATTTTCACAGTTATATGACACAGAATGGCATCCTTCATCAATCCTCATGTGTTAACACTCCATCCCAAAATGGGTTTGCTGAAAGAAAAAAACCGGCATCTCCTTGAGGTAGCTCGTGCCCTTCTCTTTCAAATGAAAGTTCCTAAACACTTTTGGGCTGATGCAGTTTCCACAGCTTGTTTTCTGATTAATTGCATGCCTTCGTCTGTCTTGGATGGTGATATTCCTTATACTGTTTTGTTTCCATCTAATCTTTATTTCCTATTGAACCTTGTCTTTTTGGTAGTACGTGTTTTGTGCGAGATGTTCGTCCATAGGTAACTAAATTGGATCCAAAGTCTCTTAAGTGCGTCTTCCTTGGGTACTCTCGTCTGCAAAAGGGGTATCGGTGCTTCTCTCCTACTCTCGATCGATATATTGTGTCTGCAGATGTTACATTTTTTGAATCTACTCCATTCTTTCCTCTCTCATCTATTTATGAAAGTCAGGGAGAGGAAGATGATCTCCTTGTTTACACTGTCAGACAAGTGTCCAGTCCTCCAACACCTATTCCTGCTCCATCGGCAACTGTTGGACCCCCTATTGTTCATGTCTATTCTAGGAGATTGGCGACTCCTGACTCAGATCCTCCACCAGCTTCTTCGTCGGAAGATCCAGTCACTACTATCACCGACCTTGCTTCTGACTCTGATCTTCCCATTGCTCTTCGCAAAGGCAAACGTAAGTGTACTTACCCTATTTCATCGTTTGTTTCTTATGACCGTTTGTCATCCTCTTCTCGTTGTTTCATTACCTTTCTGGAGTCAGTTTCTGTTCCTAAATCTGTTGTGGAAGCTTTGTCTCATCCTGGCTGGCGTGCTGCAATAGAAGAGGAAATGATGGCTTTAGGCGCTAATGGTACTTGGGAACTGGTACCCTTACCTGCCGATAAGAGAGCTATTGGTTGCAAATAGGTATTCACTGTGAAAATGAATCCAGATGGTTCTGTAGCTCGCCTAAAAGCCCGCCTTGTTGCCAAAGGCTATGCTCAGACTTATGGGGTTGATTATTCCGACACATTTTCTCCTGTAGCTAAACTTGCTTCTATTCGCTTATTTATTTCGTTGGCGGCCACCTCTCATTGGGCTTTACACCAGCTGGACATTAAAAATGCTTTTCTCCATGGTGATCTTCAAGAAGATGTATATATGGAGCAACCACTAGGTTTTGTTGCTCAGGAGGAGTTGGGTCGAGTTTGAAGACTTCGGAAGTCCTTATATAGCTTGAAGCAAAGTCCTCGAGCTTGGTTTGGGAGATTCAGTGAAGTAGTTCAGGAGTTTGGCATGAAAAAGAGTAAGTGTGATCATTCTGTGTTTTATAGACATTCTAAGACTGGTCTAATTCTATTAGTAGTGTATGTGGATGATATTGTCATCACTGGGAATGACACTGCAGGAATCTCATCTCTCAAGTTTTTTCTTCAAACCCAGTTTCAGACAAAGGACTTGGGGATGTTGAAATATTTTTTGGGTATTGAAGTTACAAGATGCAAAAGAGGCATCTTCTTATCTCAAAGGAAATATGTGCTTGACTTACTAGCTGAAATAGAAAAATTAGGAGCTAAACCTTGCAGTGCACCAATGCCTCCTAATCTCCAACTTACAGCTAATGATGATGAATTGTTTGAAGATCCAGAGAGGTTTAAGAGATTAGTTGGCAAATTGAACTATCTTACAGTGACTCGGCCAGATATTGCATACTCTGTCAGTGTGTTAAGTCAGTTTATGTCTTCTCCGACTGTTACTCATTGGGAAGCTTTGGGACAAATTTTGTATTATCTGAAGGGAGCTCCAGGGCGTGGTATCTTGTACAAGAACCATGGATATTCAAATATTGAATGCTTTTCAGATGCAGATTGGGCGGGTTCAAAGGTTGATAGGAGATCGACTACAGGGTATTGTGTTTCTGTTGGAGGTAACTTGGTGTCGTGGAGAAGTAAGAAGCAGAGTGTTGTCTCCCGTTCTAGTGCTGAATCGGAATACAGGGCTATGGCACAATCTGTGTGTGAAGTAATGTGGATACAACAATTATTGGATGAGGTTGGTCTTAGGAATCCACAACCCATTAAATTATGGTGTGATAATCAAGCTGTTCTCCATATTGCCTCTAATCCTGTATTTCATGAGCGAACTAAACATATTGAGATTAATTTCACTTTATTCGTGAAAAGATACAACAGAAGATCATTTTAACGGGGTATATCAAGACTGGAGACCAGTTGGGGGATATCTTCACAAAAGCTTTGAATGGAGCTCGGGTTGACTACATTTGTAACAAGTTGGGCATGATTAATATCTATGCTCCAACTTGAGGGAGAGTGTTATGGATAGTCAAAATTGTATATATTATGTTCCTATTTAGCTAGCATAGTTTTAGGCACCTTTCCTTAGGCATCTTTCCTTATTAGATATCCTATTATAGAAACATTTATGTATATATATCTTTGTAATTTATCATTGAAAAGATAAGAAGAATTAATATTCTCTTCTTCACATATCAAGTACAACACTCATCAAATACTTCACACAAACATGCTGAATATTTGTTTGATGTATCTGAACTTTAAAAATAAGGTGAAATTGCAAAAACAGATCATATAATCTTAAATACTTCTTGGATGCTTCTAAAAGAAGGCACTACTAAATTGATATATCATGAAATCCTATAAAGATATTCCACATTGTAGAGTACTTACAGATGCCAAGTTTTTTTTTTGTAGTGAACAAACAACACTCAATTCTTTATAATTGCATATAATTGCATGTGCACACATGATCATCTCTATCTCTATCACCATAGCACTGTTGATATGTGTATATATATATATATATATATATATATATATATATATATATATATATATATATATATATATATATATATATATATATATATATATATATATATATATATATATATATATATAATTGAGCTTCTATTACTATTAATAGTATTTGGACCCTTTTACTATACAGTTTTTAACCCTTGGATGAAAAATTGTAGGGTTAGGATGATAGTGGTCCCCTAGGGTTAAGTGGTGGTTCCCTAGGATTAAGTTGTGGTCCCTCTAGGGTTTAGTGGTAGTTGGTTAAATAGTATTGATACAATAGTAGAAATAATCAAAAGAGTAGATCTAACGGTTAAAAACTGTATAGTAAAATAACCCAAATACTATTGATAGTATAGTAGCCGAACTCTCTCTCTATATATATATATAGAGAGAGAGAGAGAGTCCGGCTGCTATACTATCGGTAGTACGGAGGCCTCCATGCTACCAAGTTGTTTTCAATGATGCGGCTTGCAAATTGACGATCGGCTCCGTTAGACTTGATCTACACTATTGAAAGTATTTGGAAACTAAATTATGAAATTTTTCGACATCATTTACCTATCAAAAGAGCGGTCCAAAAATGAACGGCTAAAAATAAAAATCTCATAAAAAATGATGATAAAAGACTTGAATTTAATATCAAAGGTACTGATCTTACTCTAAATAGTGAAAAAAGAATTATATAAAAATTTCATCAGATTTGGATTGTTTTACACCGTTAAATTCACAAACGCATCACATCGACCATTAAAATTGTCAATTTTGAGACCTTTTGATCACTAGCCAAATAATGTCGAAAAATTATGAAATTTAGTTTCCAAATACTTTCAATAGTGTAGATCAAGTCTAACGGAGCCGATCGTTGATATGGAAGCCACATCATTGAAAGCAACTTGGTAGCACGAAGGCCTCCGTGCTATCGATAGTATAGCAGCCTAGCTCTCTCTCTCTCTCTCTCTCTCTCTCTCTCTCTCTCTCTCTCTCTCTCTCTCTCTCTCTCTCTCTATATATATATATATATATATATATATATATATATATATATATAAGCATATTTCTGCGTGTATGTACATGAATTGCTATATCCTTAGCATATCTGTCACGCCCTGATTTATGCCAATTTCAACACAAATCATGCTAGAATTATCTTTTACTTCTCTAAGTCCAAGAAAATTATTCTCATACTAATTTTATTTACACTTGCTTCTATATTAAAATTTCATATACTACAATATCACATCATTGTTATTGAGTATTTGCCGTATTTGTCTATCCACATAATGCGTATCCATATGAAGTATCCCTGCCCATGCAACAAATCAACATGAGTTCACAGTATTACAATTCTACTCCCAATAAGTAGTTTCATATCACATTTCCAAATTTTCATCCATAACCGTACATATATATTACTCTATTGCCACACTAAGTTCCACATATTGACTTTGTTTACTAGAGTTCCGTATTAATGCCCTACTCAATAGAAACCCCGAAAAATCAGTTCATCTGAAGAAATCCCAAAGCTGCCTTAAATTGTACATCGGAAATGCCAAGAAACCTTATTTTAAGGAGAAAGTTACACTAAACTGAACTTTGTGAAGGATCCTAAATGCTAAGATATAATAAAAGAAGTGAAGTTACAGAGGTGCTAACAGCATATACAAGAACTGTACAAAAGAAGGAAAGAACAGAGCCTTCTCCCGAAAAGAAATATTACTAAAAGCAAAAGCAACTACATAGAAGTGAAGCTTGCTAGTGTGTTAAGGCAAAGAAGTGAGTATTTAAGTGCAGAGTCCTTCATAATAAGCTGCAATTTGACAGTTACCTGAGATTTTAGCTCTGCAGATATTCCGAGGGCCTCAGGTTGTCTGATCTGTCCAGATTTTATTCGAACAGCACAGCTCGTACAGCAACCTAATCAGGAATATCAACTTCCATTTCAACCTTCCCAGTTTACTAGCAAATCTTCATACAAGCAAGTCATGACACAGAAAGAAATTTTATCCTATCTATTCATGTGCTTTCACAGTAATGGTTCTTTCTATTATGTTTAAATTTTAAATTGCACCGCAGATCCCTCACCTTTCCGCAAGATTTCACTTTTGCCTCCAACCTTTCAATTGTTACGACGAAGCCCATACATTTCAAGTCATCTCGTAGAAAGCCCTATTAATTTTGACAGTGCTCTCAATGTAAGTGCCTAAGCCTAATACTAGACTACACAATAGTTGCTCAAATCGCCCTTTAGGTTTTCTAATTAAGTGAAGAATCAAAAAAGGTGGTCTTGATACCGAGCAAAAATTTTACAGGGCCCATCCTCACAGTTAGATCGTCGAATCCCCTGCTCATCATTGCTTTGGGGTTTGAACACTTTATATAAAAATTTTGTTTCTTTCTATCTATTATCTTTCTTTGTCAGAGAAGATATGATGGTCAAGCCACAGACATATACATATATATATATAGAGAGAGAGAGAGTAGGGCTACAATTCTCTTACAAGGATAGAACTCTTTGTCCTCATAAGTTGTTTTCAATGATGGAGCTTCTGAACCGGCGCGATCCACACCGTTAAGTATGATATAGAGTATTAAAACTTCTAGAAAATGAATTTTGTAATTTTTCGAAATCATAATAAAGTCCATCAAGTGGACATAAAATGAACGGTCAAATTTGAACGATCTCCTAAAAATAAAGGATCGGATTCTTCAATTTACGATCGGAGTTATAGACCTCTATCTAGATAGTGAATAAAATTTTCTATCAAAAATTCAACATATTCCGATTCTTTTGCACCGTTAAACTGGAGAGCATCCCATACCGGCCATTAAAATTTGTCAATTTTGAGATCTTTTGATCGTAAGGTAAGTGATGTCAAAAAATTATGAAATTTGGTTTCTAGAAGTTCAAATGCTCTAACTCATGTTTAACGGTATGGATCATCGATTCGAAAGCCCTATTATTAAAAACGACTTATGAGTACGAAGTCGATCGTACTCATAAGAATATAGTAACTGGACTCTCTCTCTCTCTCTCTCTCTCTCTCTCTCTCTCTCTCTCTCTCTCTCTCTCTCTCTCTCTCTCTCTCTATATATATATATATATGCCCAATTGCTTATGGGAGATCCTGTAGTCGAATTTCACGGATTCAGCAGGAGGATTGAGGCTTGCATCAAATAGTAGAGGCTAGGAACTCAATTGGCTGGGGATTAGAGCGTAACCTGACGAAACGCTTTTTAAAGGAAAAAAAAATTTTATTTCAGATTAATACAATCACTGGTGCCCAACTTTTACCCAATTTTCCGTTTCATTTTTCGTTTTAATCAAGTCATTCGGTCAAAAATGTCCAAAAAACCATATGGAAATTGCCATGCGGCAAGATTTGGTGTTGAAGCGGCAAACATTTGGTGTTGATTTTGGCAATTTCCGCTAGAATTACTGCGTTCTTCGCCAGAAGGGATGCAATTGAAATAACTAGCAAATATTAAAGATTCAATTGCAAAATTAAACGGTGGGTGCAGTTAATCCTATATTTCGTATGCACAGGTAGGGAAGAAGTTGGGGGAAATGGAAATACCGTGGCGGCAGGCGAAGGGCAGGGAAATGTTCCGCGACTCGGCAGTGTGGAGTATGTACTGGTCCTGGAAACAGTCGGCTGATAATGTTACATGTTGAGAAAACAAGAAGATTTTGGATTAGCTTCTTTTTTTTTTCTTGTTTTTAAATACCTCGGGAACGAGGAATTGGTGGACGACGCCACGTTGGCGGTCGTGGACGGTGACCCGGTGGGTGGGGACCACCGCTGTCGCTGCCGACGTCTGCTGCGAGGATGCGCTCGTCTCCGACGACAAGGAGGCGCTCGCTTTCCCCGTCGCCCGCTTCTTCATCGTGCTCCTGCATGGTGCAGGTGTGGCGGCGGTTTTTCGGGAAACGCATCGTCGATTTACTACTAATACGGAGGAGGAGGAGGAGGAGAGCAAGGAAAAGCTGCGGGTGCTGAGGAGGAGTTGGGGCTCCATCATCATCATCGCCATTCACGTCCACTCACCGCATAGCCTTCGCCTTCCAAGAACTTCGTCCAAATCTAGTCTTATCCTCTCCTCCAACGGGCGAGTGCAAGTTCGAATGCTAATCGGTCCGGGTTGGTGGGCATTCCGTACCGTTTCGTCTCCAATACTGCAAAATTGTCCCCATCTGCTAAAATATGGAGCAAGAATTTTTTTCTTCTTTGATCATTTTTATTCGTCAAAATATTTATTAATAAAAGTCTGCTTTCAGTTCTGACCCGTCCTGAATGAATTAGTAAGTACGGATAAAAAAAGAATAAAATTAAACTCACTCTGCATTTATCCCGACTCGTCAAAAAAATTGGGTCGGAGGTGGGAGCCCTGCCGCCTCGGATCCGTCTCATTTGCATTCCGAAGTGCAAGCAGAATTCTGAGGATGGTGATAATTTCACGTGCATCGAGTGTGTGAAATACGTAACCTTTTACAAATCTTGGTTACTTTGTTATACTCTAAGGATTAAGGCATGATTAAGCAGAGATCTGTGTCAGGTTTGAATGTTCAATCCAATCAAACCGAACCAGATAGGATGAGTACATATGGACCACAAGGTTTGCGTCCAATTCAATCCGAGACCAAGATGGATCTGAACCGAACCAAATCCATTTTAAACTAATAAAAATATATTTTGATAGTTTATTGAGAAAAAACTACATTCATACCATAACAAATATGAAAAGAGAAATTCTACATTTTTTTCATGGCTAAATTACAGAAAATTCCCCTGTCAATACATGTTTTTCACTTTTTCTCCCTGTCATTTAAAAACCTACACTTTGCCCCCTTGTAAAATGAAAAATGTTCACTACACCCCCTGCCGTTAGTAATCCGTTAGGTTCCATTTATAAATATTTTTTTTATACCAAAAATACCCTCAGCCTCCTCTCCTCAACATTGCCGCCTCTTTCCTCGCCGCCTCGCCCTCCTCTGCTACCTTGCCCTCGCCCACGCCCGCATTTTCGTCCGCGCCCACAATCACCATCTCGCCCTCCTCCGCCACCTCGCCTTCGCCCTCGCCCTTGCCCACCTCTCCATTCACGCCCACCTCGATTTCCTCCCTACCGTCGCCAAAATGGAGGGGCGACGAGGGTGCAGGAGGAGAAGGGGAGCAGGTGGAGAAGAAAATGGAGTCGAACTGCAGCTAATCGAGGCACGAAAAATAAAAGAGGAGAGGCGGCGAATGAGCAAGATTGGAGAGGAGACGAAGATGGTGAGAGGCAAATTGGTCATTTTGTCATCACAGTTAACACCGTACCCCCCTGTGAACATATTTTATTTTACAAGGGGGCAAAGTGTAGGTTTTAAAATGACAGGGGGAAAAAGTGAAAAAGCGGGTATTGACATAGGGATTTTATGTAATTTAGTCTTTTTTCATCTCAAATTTGATCAAAGTTATTAGGGATAAGGTGCAATCTTTCATTCTTTTGTATTATGAAAATTTTGTTTGAGATAATAGACCTGCACTATGCCGCATGCCAGAAAACGATTCTCAATTGTAAATATAGACTTCTTCAAATTTTATTTATAAAAGTAGGCTTGCTAAATGCCACATCTATACCATATTAACACTGGGCGGGTGGATATAAAGAAAGCGGTCAATCACTTATCACATTCAAAAGTGGTAAACAGTTTAATGCTTCTAGTTTGTCTATCTCATTTACAAATATGATGTATTGGGGCATCCAAGGAAGTGGTAAATAATTCAACACTTTAAAAGTCGGTCGATCGTTTATCGATTTTATAAAAGCGGTGAACGATTTATTGCCTATAATAGCGGTGAACTATATATTGCTGTATTCACAACCCGTTATGTGTATTCTTATTTCTTTTACAAAATATATATCTGTAATCAAACATACATCAATAAATACTTTAAAAATAATAAAATACACTCAAAATAAACTTCAAACTAAGTATTAACATCAACAAAAATATTAACGTACTAAACTATAATGTATATATCATCATGAATAAATCAAATATACATTTGACATGAAAAATGCAAATATATATCAAATGAATGCCAACAGATGTGGTGTCCTCTTACTTGTGGTGCCCCTCTCTTGTCCTCGTCTTCTACCATGTCCATGTACCCCTTTGTGCCCTTGACCGCATGCTCGATCGGGCATATCATTCTCTATACTAGAGTGCACATTATTAATGCCCTCTATCTAGTCAATATGCTCAATGGAGGTACCCACAACTGCTGCTGGGGCCTCCTATGTCTCCACAATCAGTGACAAAATGCTTTCCCTAATAGATGGTGTCACTCCCTAGAGCCTTTTTTATAAATTTTTTTTGATGGAAAATAGAGTTTAGAGGAATTTTTTTTTTAAATCATAAATCTGCCTCGGATGTGCTCGACCCGTCACATAGACAGAGTCTCCTCTATACAAATGGACAGAGTCTCTCATATACATGTATGGTGTAGGAGCACAATTTATAATATTCAACCAAACAACCAACCACAACAACAACATACACATACTGTAACTACAACAGGGTGAGAAAGAGAGAAGTCTAAACAACTATAATATTTTCAAAAACTGAATCGAAAATTCATTTATTACGAGAAATCCAAAATCGATGAGATCCAAAACTCTGAGTCTACATTTCACATATAAAACTATAACTACATCATAATATCGAAAAGTGATAAATAAAAGATTTGCAAAGTTATATGACTTGAAGTTTCTAAAATAAGCCCCAAACTAGAGAAGTTATCGAGGTTCTATCTACCACGATCTCACACAGCGTCCCAACCCTCACTACCCGCATCACCTGTAAAAATGGGAGGTGAGAAATATATAAATATATTTTTTAGTAGAGGCAACATGCCACCTAGAGCAAGCCGCATAAGAGTAAATGAGTAAAAAGCATGTATATCAAAGTAAGAAATGCTGCTATCGTAATCAAATCGAAGTGCAAAGTATTCCGTGCATCAACCAAATGATCAGTCCAACAAATAACCCAATCCAAAACCGCAATGTTGGTCTATAAACCCCAGACAAAAGCCATACCTGCACGAACCTGATTCACGGGTCACTGTTGACCTCTTTTTCGAAAAAAAAATACCGACCATCGGTGGCCAAGCCGAACTGGTGTACGTGAATGTGCATCATGCTGTAATGGATCATACCATATGCTTAAGTAATCGAACCGCGGTGAAAAACTGGAAAGTTTATGATGAGCACTCTGCCGACCATAAAAGTCAAAACTCATATAGAGCGAGGAGCAATCTGCCGACCATGAAGGTCAAATCTCATATAGAGTATAGCCAATTACAAGGTCAATATATATCATATCTATAATCAAGTGCAACCGACCAATAAGGTCAAAATCCACAAAAGAGTAATCATATATCATTCAAACCTACTCTATATGTCATATGTCCAATACGATAAGGTCCATACATGATAATCATGAAGCATGTGATGAGAAAAATAATAGTAAGCCGACATATAGAGTAATAAAGTATGTATGATGTCATGATAATCAACATAAGCAGCTCTATCAATCAAGTATCATCCAACAATATGATATAACGATAAGTAAGCCGAAAGGTAGAGCAAGTAACATAAATAGTAACGAAACAGGTAAATCCAATCTACTCAACAGGATATATGATAAAATCATGATAGAACAATCGAGTCGAATACTATTTTACCGACTTCGAATCGAAACACCCACCTATGTATTGGATATACCTGAGTCTAAGACTACACCAATGCCTCTAGGTGTCACGTGAACTTAAACATAATCACCGAGTGTTAATATAAGCCACTACATGTCCACAACACCAATCGACACATGCAAACCGCACCATAGTGCATGACGACATACTAGGGACATCAGTTTCACTATCCACCTTCTGAAACTAGACCAACCGACGAGGTAACTCTACAAGAGTCCAAACCGCCTCCAAACATCAAGTCGACAACTACTTGTGACACTAAGGGTCTGTTTGGTTCAACATAAAACTATGAAAAATAATTTTCGGTGGAAAAGAGTTTTCGATGGAAAAAAAAATTAAGCTTTTTGACGTTTGGTTTGTAGGAAAAGAAAAAATAGTTTTCTAGCCATGCTTGTTTGGTTGAAAGAAAAAGTTTGAATAAAAAATAATTTTATATTTTTTTATTCTATTATATATTAAGTATTATTTATATAAATTATTACCATATTATATATATTATAATTAAAATTTATATCTATATATCATCATCATCTATATTTATAAATTAAATATATTCAAAATTATACTATATATTCAAAATTATATTATGTAATATAGATAATATACTATATAATAATATATATATATATGTAATATAACATATAATAATATATATTTATAAATTAAATCTATTAACCTATATGAATCTCCAATATTTTTTGCCACGTGGCAAGTTTTCCTTCACCCTCACCAGTATGTGATTCTTTTCCTTCCCTCCACCAAATTTTTAATTAATGTATCTCTATTAACCTATATGAAACCCCAATATTTTTTGCCACGTGGCAAGTTTTCCTTCACCCTCACCAGCATATGATTCTTCCCCTTCCCTCCACCAAAATTTTAATTAATATATCTAATTAATACATCTAAACGGTCCTACTACTAAACTTTTAATTAATGTATTTAAATGGTCCCACTATCATTTATAATTCTTACTTTTCTATTTCTATCTATTAACCTATATGAATCTCCAATATTTTTTGCCACGTGGCAAGTTTTCCTTCACTCTCACCAGTATATGATTCTTTTCCTTCCCTCCACCAAATTTTTAATTAATGTATCTCTATTAACCTATATGAATCCCAATATTTTTTGCCACGTGGCAAGTTTTCCTTCACCCTCACCAGTATGTGATTCTTCCCCTTCCCTCCACCAAATTTTTAATTAATGTATCTAATTAATACATCTAAACAGTCCTAATACTAAACTTCCAATTAATGTATTTAAATGGTCCCACTATCATTTATAATCCTTACTTTTCTATTTCTAATTAATTCATCATGACCCTTTCCCTTTCCTCCACTATACTTTCAATTAATCCATCTAAACGGTCCGTCGCTATCTACAGTCCTCACTTCTCTATCCCTCATCTTTTTCTCTAAACCATCGCCTCCTTCGCTTCCTCCCTCTGTCTCACTAATGCGTGCCTACCTCCTCTCTCCGCCGTGCCCGAAGGGATCGTCGTCGTCGTCACTATCGCTGTCGCCAAAGAAGGCATCGTCAGACCCATCCCCGCCGCAACAGCGAGGGATCTTTGGTAGGTGTGGCAAGTGAGGTACACAAGGAAATATTTAATGTTCTTTTATTATTAAGTATTTCTACAGTTTCTATCCGCTGCGAAGCGCGGGACCCTTCACTAGTTAATAGTATATTAATATAAAGAGAAAGAGAGGGTAAGTGACTTTACTCCAGAGAGATTTCATTTTCCACCGAAAAACAGCAAAAAACGAAAACTTCAATTTTTTCCCAAATTCGTAAAAATACTTTTACGGGAAAATTATTTTACATCGAACCAAACAAGCTGAAAGCATTTTTTATACTGAAAATAATTTTCGCCTTCGTTTTACGACGAGCCAAACACCTCCTAAGTCGCCAACAGTATAAACCAGTGTGATTGGAGCATCGATTTTTTTGCAAACCATCGCCTAACTCACCGAAACCTCCACTCAACCCATGAATCGTCTCAAGCCAGTAGGTCTCCTTAGACAACCTACTGTCCCAAGACACACCAATTTGGGTTATGGGACAATCGCAAGTAAGGTGCGCAACAACAGAGGTCTCGGCCCCAAAACTAGGCCATAACGGATTCTGACGTATGCCGATCTTGGCATAGAAATGAGCAAAACATAGGAACACCTACGCTGTTGGTTTCAACAAGTGGGAACCCTCCAAAATACATCTCACGAGTTCTTGAGTCCAAGTGCACAACTACTTCAACGAAAATGGCAAAATTTTCATCCCGATAAATACCAAAGTTGCCGATTTCAGCATCGGGACAACTCACGACTACAAGATCACTCTTGAAAGTCATTTCCACTCGATATGCGACTATAATAAAGCTCCGACCAACAACAAGCATAGCCGTTCATCCCAACCGAGCAGTTTGGCCAAAAAGGCCCAATTTCGGTATTTCAGACAACATTCCCCAAAAGCGATCCCAATACTATACCGCTATGTCAACATGACATCAAATTACCAACAATACTAACCACACGATTGGAACCTTGGTTCGAACTTTCGATTTTCAATTTCCATCAATATTCACATAAATTTACCGAAACAACCATTTCGGCCGAACCACACTATATATCTCATCCTCCCATTCGCTATCCCGAAATACACCACTTTTGGAGTCAGGACAGTCGCATGCAAGGTGCAAACGAAAAAAGGGCTTTAGTATCGAAACTATGCCATTTTGGGCTGAAAGTGTCGTTTTCGATATCTAAACCCACGACAACATGCCCGTTGCCACAAGTGTCACGCTTGAGCCCGAGACATAACAGACACCACATGTCTGCAATTATTCAATTACAAATATGCAATGCAACAAAATATGCTGATATTGAGCAAAATTAATCTATCACGAAATCAAAGTAAATACTTATTTGAATCCACAAAACCAAATCTATAGTTAAAAGCTCCACAAATATTCAACCAAGTTCACAACATTTCGCAATAATTCTAACCAAGCAAATATACCTTATATCAGTCGCAAATTAAATTGAAACTACCTAAACTATCTAATTTTATTAACAAAAGTTTGAAAATAAAAGAATCTCAGCATCTAGCGTTCACTCGGTCCCGTCCCCCACAAGCTGATCAGACTCCAAACCTAGTTAAGCAACCATACACCACATTAGTTGGATTAAACATGCAAACAAAATATTTTATAAACATTGAGTTGTAACTTTATTACAAAATATAACAGTGACTGAGTTTAGCAAAATTCAAAAATCTCATTTTAGAATTTTGAGGCTTATAGTAAGTATATTTCACAAAAGAACAAAGAAGAATGAAATTTAAACAAAAGCATTCTTATTCTAAAATTAGAATTTGTAATAAAAGTCTCCGATAACTAGTGATTTGTTGGCAAGGTCCTAAACACATATCACAGGCACCCGAAGATACGTTCGCAAAGCAAGATCACCAGGAGGTGTATCTAAATAGCACCCGAAGGCACAACACAAAATTGCACCCAAAGGCGCGTCACAAAATTGCACTTGGTGGTGCATCACAAAATCGAAGCTAACTTTCATCACAAAATTCATGTCTACATGGCCAACAATATTTATAGCAATATATTAAGAAACATCACATTTTGAAATTATTTTCCCAGTCAATATTTAAAAGAGAGCAATTATCGAATACTAAATTTTTACCAAATAAGTACAATATCGAAAGTACACATTTTCTGAAATTGTATAGCAATTAGATCAAAAGCCTTTTAAAATCTTTCGACGATTTGTAATTTATATAAGCACGCTAAACCCATTTTTAAAAAAATCAACACAAAAGAGAGTTTTTGTTTTCATAACATATTACTATAATTTCACCAAAATAAACTAATAGGCGTTAGGTCACTTACCTCCAATTAACCCGAGTATTGATCGGTCAAACGTCGGGTATCAAATTAATCAATGAAACCTAATCTAAGAACAAAACATCATTACAAGCACAAAACATGAAAATAGCCAAAGCTTACTAGGTTTCGATTGAGTTTTTAAAAAGATGTCCAATACATCTAACGTAGGACTAATTAATTCATACGAAATATAGTGTTTAAAAATAACTCCCAACAACATAATTTGGATAGGCTCAAATAGAACACTAGCACAAGTCTAAGTTGCTAAAAGGCCAATCTCATATAGAAAAAGATTTCGAACATGATAAGTCGAGAAATAACAACTATCAATTAAAGGAAGAATTCTATGGACTATCTTATTCGAAAAGGTAGTGCAATATGAATAGAATTAAGTTTTTAAAGAAAAATTTAAAATAAATTAAAGGGTTGAATGCCCGAAAGAATAATTTTCAAATGGGAATACATATATTTACTAATTGTAATCTAAATAGACCAAATACGGAAACAAAATTCATATTTATATTCTCTTAGGCATTAAGTCGAACACTTGGTAGGCGTTCCAAATAACATATAGAATATAAGAAATCTATACATTGGGATTTAATGAAAGTATAAAGATTCAAATAATTTCAAAATTATTATTGATTCAAGATCAATATTTAACACAAATTTCAGATTTTTTAAAAAAATAGTTTTTAGATCTAAAATCTATCAAGAGAAGGATTCTTTCAAAACTAGAAAAAAAGAGACAGAGAACAAATAGAAAACCTTTTTGATGGTGGAAACGATGACGAACGGGATGCCTTTGACGAAGAAATGGTGACGGTGACGAACAAAACGACGCCAATGAAGATCAAGGAGTGCGGCAAAAGCGGCTGCGTCGAAAGGCGAGGGTTGAGGATCACACGAGAAAGAGAGCGAGAGAGATTGCGCACGAATGAGGCGCGCATGAGGGAGACCGTGTCACACCCCAGGCTAGTTTTAGAAGCGGAAATACTTGCCAATTTTTTTTTTTTGAAAGCCTAGCCCGCGCCACGTACAGACCCGCCACAAATACAGGGTCCACTGTACACACGGACAGAGCCTCCCCTGTATTTGCACGGCGTACACAACATACAACAGGATCACAACCACCATTCATTCATCACAAAACTACAACAACACAATGAGATTCATACAGCTAACAGTCCTTAAACCTGTATGAATCTAAGCATGTCCTTAGGCGAAGTATAATGCGATGCACAAACAACAGATCATTCTAGAACCTGCTCCTTACCCAGGAGCTTTATTTTGAAACCCTAATCTCAAACATTCAAGAATCATTTGAAAATCGTTCTCCACACGAGAACTCGCTTTTGAAATCCCAAAAGTCGATCGATCGAAAATCTATTTAAAAACTTTTCTCACACGGAAACCTTTATTCGAAAACGCTACCTCGAGGGGTAGAAATCCAAGATATGCGATATAAAGCCACAATGAAAGATCTAACAGCAAGGTCATCCAAAAGTCTAAGCCTGCAATCCACACATGAATACTAAACCAAATCCACAAGATCTAAGCATGCAAGACAGAACATCCAAAATGTAACTGTACCAAAACCAAAACATGCTAGACAAAACAACCACAGTGTAACTGAACCACATCCATAACTAACTGATAAAGAATAAGGGTGATAACCAAATCTGGAGAGAGAAGCCTCACAGGTCGGGACCTCTAGTACCACTAACTAGGCGTGCCTCGCTGCGTCCCGACTCTCACCACCCTGCTCGCCTGAAAACAACAACGATGGCGGGGGGTGAGAACATGTAAACATGTTTCCCCTCCCAGTGGGTACCGCAAGCCGACGAATGCGAGGTGTACACACCGGCACGAGGGTCAACAAAAGATAGATAAGGTAAACAGTAGCACAATTAAGTATGAGGCTGGCATACAACTAAACAACTATGCTACTATAAGAAACTAGTATGCATCAATGGAGATAACCACAAAGTAAATCCAATCCATAGCCACCGGGATGTATCCATGGCACTGTCACAACCTGCTCATCTCTCGGCACATAAACCTTCTGGACGCACTGCATCAAGGCTCACGGGTCGGTCAAATACACGACCCTTTTTCGGAAAAGAACACTCCCAGGCGGTGGATCAGACCGCTAGTGTACGTGAAGTGCTAGAAGAGTTGTGACGATCGATGCGAATGCTCAATCCACAGAACGGCAACGAGCCGTGAAGCAACTGATAAGCCAAAATACGAGGATCGCTCGGAACAACAGGCGATCAACACCGACCAACTAGGTCGTCTCAAGAATCATGCAAACCACAACTACTCTACTATCCAAGCACACATAAGTAGAGTCAACGGGAGTCAAGTGAACTAATAACTGAAATGCAAGAGAAGGGATAGAAAGGTATCACCGTAGTCCACTGAACCGACTCCGGATCGAAGTACTCACCTGTAGGAACGATAGAGCCTAACACCGACGGCTCACGGGAACCGTGACAGAACCTACAAGAGACTCACAAGGTCAAGGTCCACCAAGTCGACACTAAACACATAGCTCTCACATCCCGAAATCGACGGATCGCCCGGAAAACCCCACCGGGACGATCCCGAAACCACACTAAGCTCCACAGGGGTACCAACAGCCAAACCAAGTCCTCCGCTGTCCCCAAACACACAAAACAAAGTGGCGAGACAGTGAGCACAAGCTCGGGGTGCCACGAACACAAACGCACCCGAAACGGCTTCCCGGGTTCCCGAAAAATGCCGATTTGGCACCGGAACCCTTCGTCACTCATCCGCTGTCCTTGGAACTTCGGGACAGCGATGAGGAACAGCCAACGAGGCTAAATGATGAAGCCAAGTCACTCGCAAAAAGAGCAAGTGAGCCGCACGACTAAAAACACGCGTTTCGCCGACTATTTCATCGAAAAACGCATCGAAAATAAATTCGGATCTCCGCGATGGGCGAAGGGGTTGGACAACCAGTCCACAGGGCCTCAAGGATCATGCCCATGCTGCCCGCAGCATCGCAACGCTGCCACAATCACCAAAGTCCCAAAACAAGCAACATTTACATACATAACAAGCATAAATAAGGCCGTTCGAGCAGTCCGTTCGTCCGCACGACCTTCCGCAAGCACCAGCGGATAGGTAACGATGTAACGGAGGCCGTGCTCACAGCTCCACTGCGACAGGACCAGTCGCAAGCACATAAAACCCATAAAAATAGTGAATACATGCGATGACATAGTTCGACAAGGGCCGAACAGTGAAACGGCTCACCCAAATAGAAAACTAAGGTGAGCATGATGATCAGCGCGTCGCCGCGATCATCGTGCTCACCTTCCCGGGCTTCGGGAGGCAACAAAAAGCTCAAACACCAAGCATGCGGCCAAAAATAGACAAAAAAGACCCTGGCCGGAGCAGCAAGCTCCGGTCGGCTGCCGGCCGACATGCACGGCGCACGGCGGCCAGGGTTGGATGCGGGGGTGGTGAGGAAGGGAAAGCTCACCTCAACCGGCGGCAGGAAGCGGCGGCGGCGGCGCGGGGAGAAGGTGTGCTCTCGGGTGGGCTAGGGCACGGCGGCACGGCAACGGACGGCGACGGCGGCCGGCGGCGACGCGAGCACCGGCAAGAGGGGGTCGCCGGACGTCAGGATGCCAGTGACCGCGACAACAAAACCCGGCGGCAGCGGCGGCGGAGGGTGCTCGGCTGCGGCTGCCCTAGCTGCCCAGGCTAAGCCCGCGGCGGCTGCGGCGGCGCTCCGGCGGCACGGCGGCGGCCGGGGAGGAAGACGACGGCGCCGGAGGTCCAGAGGGTGGCGGCGCGCACCCTCCGAGGCGGCGGGAGGCGGCGGCTACTCAGGTCACCAACTCCCTGCCCGCAGCTGCCCTAACAGCAGCTGCAGCAGCTCGGCAGCGCACGGCGGCGGCTCCCGGCGGCGGGGCAGGTCGCCGGCAGTCGTGCCACCTCCGGGGAAGCTCAGGCGTGGGTTCACCCAGGGTGCACACTGCCGGGAAGGAGAAGAAGGAGAAGAAGAAGGAGAAGAAGAAGAAAAGAAAGAAAAGGGAGAGAGGGTGGTTGGCCGGGGTTTGCGCCGGCCAGGGGTGGTCGGCAGCTGCCGGCGGCGCTCGGGGAGATGGCAGGGGAGCTGAGGAGAGGGGTGGCTCAGTGCTGGGAGCTGAGGGAAGAGAGAGGAGGTGAGATGACCACTCTCTCTCCACTCACACACACACAACACATATACACATGTGTACAATTGCACAAACACCCCTCAAACACAAGAAAATAGCCCCCAGTCCCTCACAGCAGGAACAAAATGCCCAGACACCCCTCCACAAATAATCTCACGCAAAATGGTGCGTGAAACAGGGTTCAGATCGCGAAACAACAAAATATACATTTCGACCTCTCAGTGAAGAACATGCAATATCTCTCGATTCGTCCATCGCATGTCGAAACGGATCACGCCATCGCGTTAGCACTGCCGAGACATCGAATCTACCATTTTGGATCGTCAGAAACGGACTCTGGATTGCGCCGTTAAGCCGTTCTCTCTCCGCAACAAAAACTTAAAACAATAAAAACCCTAAAATACACTATATATACAATATATATACATATATATATACCTATACATGTATATACATACAAATACGGATCAAATACACAGTAAAAAGGGAGAGGAACACATAATTCAAATTTCACAAACATAGAAATTTGAATTCTCACATCACTCCCACCAAACAAGAAGTTTCGTCCCCGAAACTTACACACACACACCTTCCGCGAACAACTGCGGATACCTCTCACGCAAAGCAAACTCCAGCTCCCAAGTAGTCTCACGCTCCTCGCGACTCGTCCACTGCACTCTCACATACAGATTGCTCCAGTTCCTCAACTGCTTCACCTTGCGAGCTAAAAACCTCAAAGGCACCTCACCGTAGCTGAGATCCTCCCTCAGCCGAACGGTCGTCAGGCTGATCACGTAAGAAGGGTCGGGGATGCACTTCCGAAGCATGGATACAAGGAAGACAAAGTGCGCCCGAGCACGACTAGGAGGAAGAGCTAACCGATAAGCCACTGGACCCACACGCTCAAGGATCACGAACGGTTCCACGAAACGCGGACTAAGCTTGCTCCGCAATCCGAACCGCTTGATCCCTCGAGACGACGACACCCTGAGCAGCACATGCTCACCGACCTGAAACACTAGGTCACGTCGTCGCTGGTCCGCGTAGCTTTTCTGCCGGCTCCGCGCAGTCAGCAACCGCTGCCTCGCACTACGAATCCTGGCCTCTGCGTCCTCCAACAGGTCAGGCCCGATCACTCGACGCTCATCCACGTCATCCTAACGGATTGGTGATCGACAACGACGTCCATTCAACGCCTCGTACGGTGCCATTCCAATGCTCGCTTGGAAGCTGTTGTTGTAGGCGAACTCCACCAGAGAAAGATACTTGAACCAACCCTCTCCAAAAATCAAAACGCATGCCCAAAGCATATCCTCGAGAGTCTGGAAGACTCGCTCCGACTGCCCATCACTCTGAGGGTGGTAAGCTGAGCTGAAGTAGAGCTTCGTTCCCAGAGCCTGCTGCAAGCTCCTCCAGAACTGAGAAACGAAGCGAGAATCCCTATCAGAAACGATCGACACTGGCACTCCATGCAGCCTGACGATCTCATCCAAGTAGAGCTGCGCCAGTCGATCCCGAGACTAATTCGTGTGTACCGGTAGGAAGTGAGCTGCTTTCGTCAATCAGTCCACAAAAAACCCAGATCGCAACATGACCTCGCTGAGAACGAGGTAACCTAGTAACGAAATCCATGGTAATCTGCTCCCACTTCCATACCGGTACAGGCAACGGTTGAACCTTTTCGGCTGGTCGCTGATGCTCAGCCTTCACCTGCTGACAAATCAAACACTGAGCCACATGCTGAGCCACGTCCATCTTCATGCCAGGCCAGCAAAAATTCTGCTTCAAGTCGCGGTACATCTTCGTCCCTCCAGGATGAACGGTGTACGACGACCGGTGTGCCTCAGTCAAAATCTCTCGCCTCAAATCTCGATCACTGGGCACACACCTCCGTCCTCGAAAGCGAAGGGAACCATCAGCAAGTAACGTGAAGTCACTATCTCTGCCCTGCTCGGCCTCTGCTCGCACTCTCAGCAAGTGCGGATCCATCAGCTGCCCACCGAAAATCCGATCAGACAAGGTGGGGTGCACCACCAAAGTCAACAACTGAGCGGTAGCTCCAGAAGGTAAAATCTCCAACTTTAGTCGACGAAGCTCCTCCACCAATCGCTCCCGGTCAGTGATCATGAGAGACAGCTCCGCCGAAGGCTGCTTCCGGCTAAAGGCGTCCGCCACGACGTTCGCCTTGCCCGGATGGTACTGGATGGAGATGTCGTAATCCTTCAAAAGCTCAAGCCACCTTCTCTGTCTGAGGTTCAGCTCCTTGAAGAGGTACTTCAGACTCTGATGATCCGTGAACATCTCACAATGCGCTCCGTACAGGTAGAGTCTCCAAAGCTTGAAAGCGAACACCACTGCTGCTAACTCGAGATCGTGCGTCGGATAGTTTTTCTCGTAGTCCATCTACTGGCGCGAAGCATACATGATGACCTTCTCTTGCTGCCTGAGCACGCACCCCAATCCTATCCGAGACGCATCGCAGTAGACCACAAAAAAAAACTCACCAGGCTGCGGCAATGCTAAGATAGGGGCACGAGTCAGTCTGTCCTTCAGCTCCTGGAAGCTTATCTGACAAGCGGAAGTCCACAGAAACTTCACGCCCTTCCTCGTCAGCTTGCTCAAAGGGGCGGCGATCTTAGAGAAACCCTCCACAATTCGCCGGTAATAACTCGCCAAGCCGAGGAAGCTCCTAAACTCCGCCACAAAAGTCGGAACAGGCCAATCCACCACAGAGTCCACCTTCCTTGGGTCCACCGCAATACCAGACTGCGTCACGATGTGACCCAAGAAGGAAACTTTTCGAATAGATCAGTATGTCGTCAAAGAAGACCACGACAAATTGATCCAAGAACTGCCGAAAAACTCAATTCATCAAATCCATGAAAGCTGCCGGGGTGTTCGTCAAACCGAACGGCATAACCGTGAACTCGTAATGCCCGTAACGAGTCCGGAAGGCCGTCATCTCGTTAAGGTCGAACTCTCAATCACACCAACGTAAAAACCTTGCGAGTCCATCACTCAGGGTTGCCAATCGCAACAAGCGATAAAATCACAAGTGATGCCAAACACTTGTTTCCAAGTGATCGGACACGCGCTCCAAACTAAGACTGCACAAAAGTCGCGACGAAAACCTCGTATGTAAACACACTCACAGAGGCCTCGGAGCCAACAACCAGGCTTCCGACATTCGATCACCAAGGCACCAAAACTCCAAGCAAAAACCGAGATCACCTCTCAAAACAAAACCTTTTAGCTGTGAAGGCACAGCTACAGAGCTAAAAGGCAACCAGACTCAACTGGAGTCAAACCATCCGCAGTGATGGCAAATCAACTGCGCAGAACCACTCCAGGATTAGCTCAAGGCTCACTACATGATCAAGAATGACCACCACACAGCTTTCCCACAAGACGACGTAGAGATTGTCACGCAAGAGAAAGCACCGACCCAATCCTGACAGTCCCAAAAGGGATAGGATATTTCGTTCTAACTTTTGACACTACGTTGTCTGCAGCCAACGTACTTATCAAAAGAAAAATGAAATATCCGCAGATCAAATGCCGACAACAAGTTGGCAACACCACAAAGGTACCAGGTCAACCAACTCAAAAGCTGGACCAAAATCACGGAAGAATCACCGAATTAACGGGAAAAAGCAAACCGATCCACAAAACAATGTCTGCCCAGAGCCAACTCCCTAGGAGTCTTCGGATTCCAATAACAAACCGACGGCTACACGCGACGTAGGGTCGCCAACCACACGAACCAAAGCGAAGGAAAAAAAATAATTCCAGCGTCGACTAACCAACGTCAAACGCGGTGAGATCTCCAACAACAACCAGGAAGATCTCACGACAGCGCGAAAGTCTACCAATACCACCAGAAATCTCAAAACATACCAATTTAGGCGTTAGGATAGTCACAAACCATGTAGGCACCAACAAAAACCTGACACCAAACAGTGTCCACTCAGTCTAGTACACGTCAGTTTGACGCAAGAACTAGCTAAAGGTCGAAAGACCAACACTGACGATTCCACCAGCAATACGTCAGTGGGGTAGGCTTCACCGCCCTACCCAACAAAACAGAGAAGGTAACACCAAAGTTGCGATCGAAACCGCTCAAAACACCGTCTCCGTAGAGACGCTCGCAGTGGCCCTCGTGCTCTACACGAAAAGTGGGGCCAGGGCAAGAACAGCCCAAACGACAACACTGATCCACCAAGTGACGTCACCTAGCCCGATAGGGCCACCACCTGCCAACGAGTGGTTACGCAAAGGGGAAAACACCCTGCCACTTGGTATTCGTCTGGTACTCCACCACCACTTCTAGAAGGAGCACGAGTCTGCGAACAAGGGCGGATCGAACCTCAGAAAATCCGCCAATCGCGCTCGGATGTGGCCACCACCCCCAATCACGGGGTCGGCGTCCACATGCGAAACAGCCGACGTAGTCGCTGTCGTCGTCGCGGTCGTGGCCACAACGGCGTGGGTGCCACATGAGGGTTTGTAGTCATCGGGGCACCCGGCGAAGGAGGAGGAGGGGCTGGAGCGGCAGTCGCCGTAGCCTGCTGCTGCAAAAACTGCCGGAACATGCCGGAACATGCCGAAGAGGGCCGTTAACTGACCCCTCACCTCGGCCAACCCAAATTCTAGCTACAGGATACGGTCTACATCAGGCTGTCCGCCTCCTGCCAGCTCCTCACTCGCACCGGCCGCAGAAACCCGGATCAGAACATCGGCAGCCCGTCTCGTAGGCACACGCCCACCACCACGACCAGGACGGGGAGGTTTACCACGACCACAAGCCATCTGCAAAACACAGAAACCTGCGCAAGAGAAAGGGGTTGGCAACTCCCACAAAACGCAAGCCGAAAACAAACCCACTCGAACTCGCGCACCTATACATCTTAGGTCTTCCTATGGGTCAGCCTAACCAATGGTTCAGTTACAAGTTTATGAATGAATGAGTATTTGTACCCTTTACGCTCTGATACCATCTTAATCTATCATGCCCCGGGCTAGTTTAAGAAGCGAAAATACGTGCCAATTTTTTTTTTTTGAAAGCCTAGCCCGCGCCACGTACAGACCCGCCACAAATACAGGGTCCACTGTACACACGGACATAGCCTCCCCTGTATTTGCACGACGTACATAACATACAACAGGATCACAAAACCACAACAACACAATGAGATTCATACAGCTAACAGTCCGTAAATCTGTATGAATCTAAGCAAGTCCTTAGGCGAAGGATGATGCGATGCACAAACAACAGATCATTCTAGAAACTGCTCCTTACCCAGGAGCTTTATTTTGAAATCCTAATCTCAAACATTCAAGAATCATTTGAAAACTGTTCTCCACACGAGAACTCGCTTTTGAAATCCCAAAAGTCGATCGATCGGAAATCCATTTAAAAACTGTTTCCCACACGAAAACCTTTATTCGAAAACGCTACATCGAGGGGTAGAAATCCAAGATATGCGATATAAAGCCACAATGAAAGATCTAACAGCAAGGTCATCCAAAAGTCTAAGCCTGTAATCCACACATGAATACTAAACCAAATCCACAAGATCTAAGCATGCAAGACAGAACATCCAAAATATAACTGTACCAAAATCAAAACATGCTAGACAAAACAACCACAGTGTAACTGAACCACATCCATAACTAACTGATAAAGGATAAGGGTGATAACCAAATCTGGAGAGAGAAGCCTCACAGGTCGGGACCTCTAGTACCACTAACTAGGCGTGCCTCGCTGCGTCCCGACTCTCACCACCATGCTCGCCTGAAAACAACAACGATGGCGGGGGGTGAGAACATGTAAACATGTCTCCCCTCCCAGTGGGTACCGCAAGCCGACGAAGGCGAGATGTACACACCGGCACGAGGGTCAACAAAAGATAGGTAAGGTAAACAGTAGCACAATTAAGTATGAGGCTGACATACAACTGAACAACTATGCTACTGTAAGAAACTAGTATATGCATCAATGGAGATAACCACAAAGTAAACCCAATCCATAGCCACCGGGACGTATCCCTGGCACTGTCACAACCTGCTCATCTCTCGGCACATAAACCTTCTGGACGCACTGCATCAAGGCTCACGGGTCGGTCAAATACACGACCCTTTTCCGGAAAAGAACACTCCCAGGCGGTGGATCAGACCGCTAATGTACGTGAAGTGCTAGAAGAGCTGTGACGATCGATGCGAATGCTCAATCCACAGAACGGCAACGAGCCGTGAAGCAACTGATAAGCCAAAATACGAGGATCGCTCGGAACAACAGGCGATCAATACCGACCAACTAGGTCGTCTCAAGAATCATGCAAACCACAACTACTCTACTATCCAAGCACACATAAGTAGAGTCAACGGGAGTCAAGTGAACTAATAACTGAAATGCAAGAGAATGGATAGAAAGGTATCACCGTAGTCCACTGAACTGACTCCGGATCGAAGTACCCACCTGTAGGAACGATAGAGCCTAACACCGACGACTCTCGGGAACCACGACAGGACCTACGAGAGACTCACAGGGTCAAGGTCCACCAAGTCGACACTAAACACATAGCTCTCACATCCCGAAACCGACGGATCACCCGGAAAACCCCACCGGGACGATCCCGAAACCACACTAAGCTCCACAGGGGTACCAACAGCCAAACCAAGTCCTCCGCTATCCCCAAACACACAAAACAAAGTGGCAGGACAGCGAGCACAAGCTCGGGGTGCCACGAACACAAACGCACCCGAAACGGCTTCCCGGGTTCTCGAAAAATGCTGATTTGGCACCGGAACACTTCGTCACTCATCCGCTGTCCTCAAAACTTCGGGACAGCGATGAGGAACAGCCAATGAGGCTAAATGACGAAGCCAAGTCACTTGCGAAAATAGCAAGTAAGCCGCACGACTAAAAACACGCGTTTCGCCGACTATTTCATCGAAAAACGCATCGGAAATAAATCCGGATCTCCGCGAAGGGCGAAGGGGTTGGACAACCAGTCCACAGAGCCTCAAGGATCATGCCCATGCTGCCCGCAGCATCGCAACGCTGCCACAATCACCAAAGTCCCAAAACAAGCAACATTTACATACATAACAAGCATAAATAAGGCCGTTCGAGCATTCCGTTCGTCCGCACGACCTTCCGCAAGCACCAGCAGATAGGTAACGACGTAACGGAGGCCGTGCTCACAGCCCCACTATGACAGGACCAATCGCAAGCACATAAAACCTATAAAAATAGTGAATACATGCGATGACATAGTTCGACAAGGGCCGAACAGTGAAACGGCTCACCCAAATAGAAAACTAAGGTGAGCATGATGATCAATGTGTCGCCGCGATCATCGTGCTCACCTTCCCGGGCTTCGGAAGGAAACAGAAAGCTCAAACACCAAGCATGCGGCCAAAAATAGACAAAAAAGACCCTGGCCGGAGCAGCAAGCTCCGGTCGGCTGCCGGCCGACATGCACGGTGCGCGGCGGCCAGGGTTGGATGCGGGGGTGGTGAGGAAGGGAAAGCTCACCTCAACCGGGGGCAGGAAGCGGCGGCGGCGGCGCGGGGAGAAGGAGTGCTCTCGGGTGGGCTAGGGCACGGCGGCGCGGCAACGGACGGCGACGGCGGCCGACGGCGACGCGAGCACCGGCAAGAGGGGGTCGCCGGACGTCGGGATGCCGGTGACCGCGACAACAAAACCCGGCGACGGCGGAGGGTGCTCGGTCGCGGTTGCCCTAGCTGCCCAGGCTGCGCCCGCGGCGGCTGCGGCGGCGGCCGGGGAGGAAGACGACGACGCCGGAGGTCCAGAGGGTGGCGGCGCGCACCCTCCGAGGCGGCGGGAGGAGGCGGCTACTCAGGTCACCAACTCCATGCCCGTAGCTGCCATAGCAGCAGCTGCAGCAGCTCGGCGGCGCACGGCGGCGGCTCCCGGCGGCGGGGCAGGTCGCCGGCAGTCGTGCCACCTTCAGGGAAGCTCAGGCGTGGGTTCACCCAGGGTGCACACTGCCGGGAAGGAGAAGAAGGAGAAGAAGAAGGAGAAGAAGAAGAAAATGAAGAAAAGGGAGAGATGGTGGTTGGCCGGGGTTTGCGCCGGCCAGGGGTGGTCGGCGGCGGCCGGCGGCGCTCGGGGAGATGGCAGGGGAGCTGAGGAGAGGGGTGGCTCAGTGCTGGGAGCTGAGGGAAGAGAGAGGAGGTGAGATGACCACTCTCTCTCCACTCACACACACACAACACATATACACATGTGTACAATTGCACAAACACCCCTCAAACACAAGAAAATAGCCCCCATTCCCTCACAGCAAGAACAAAATGCCCAGACACCCCTCCACAAATAATCTCACGCAAAACGGTGTGTGAAACAGGGTCAAGATCGCAAAACAGCAAAATGTAGATTTCGACCTCTCAGCGAAGAACATGCAATATCTCTCGATTCGTCCATCGCATGTCGAAACGGATCACGCCATCGCGTTAGCACTGCCGAGACATCGAATCTACCATTTTGGATCGTCAGAAACGGACTCCGGATTGCGCCGTTAAGCCGTTCTCTCTCCGCAACAAAAACTTAAAACAATAAAAACCCTAAAATACACTATATATACAATATATATACATATATATATACCTATACATGTATATACATACAAATACGGATCAAATACACAGTAAAAGAGGAGAGGAACACAGAATTCAAATTTCACAAACATACAAATTCGAATTCTCACTGAGCGGCGCATGAAGAACGAGAGAGAGAGAGTGCTGGGTAGTGGGGCTGTCGTATAAGAGAGAAAAGAAAGGGATATTTGGGAGTTTTAGTTAATTAGGGTTGCACATTGCACCTAGACCCCTACACTTTTAAGTTAAGCAAAATAGTCCCTCCATATAAAAAATAATTAATAAATTAATTAATAAAATAAAATAAAATAAAATAATGGGGTGTTACAACAAGAGGCGCAAACAGCAAGCCTAGGCCAGCCAACAAGCCTTGGCTAATGAAGTGGGCAACATTGTGAAGTTTTCCCAAAAGTTGGAACCGAATTGCAATAACAGCTAGCTTTTACGGCATTTTAATACATCAATATGTTCCACAAAGTTCGGAAAGGGGGTCTTGGACCTTGGATCGAAAATGCTAATTAGGAATTGAACCTCAGCAATGGATTAAAGACAAACCAAACCGTAATCCACGATCACCTTCTTCATCGCGCTATTGCTATGAGATCTCCAATCGGCCGACAAGGCAATTGAAGAGAGAAAGAGCGGCCGAGCGAACATGAAGGAAGAGAGGAAGAGAAGCATCCGAGGAGGAAAGAGAGGGGTAGATAAGATCAAAAGGAGGAGAGAGAGATGAGAAGGAGGAGATAGATCGGAAGAAAGAGGGAAAGAAAAATTATAAGAATTTTATTATTTTGATAGAGAGAAAAAATTATAAAGATTTTAAGAAGATTGTGTGAGATTCTATAAGATATGATATGATAAAAAGATCTAGAAAGAGAGAAAGAGAGTTGTGGAAATGAGAGTTAGGGTCTTGGGGCAGCATAATAATTGCTTAGGAGAGAAAGAGGCATTTAGAAAGATTTTATAGATTATGAGATCTTCTAAGATATGATATTGAGAAAGGGGAGGGGAGAGCGAGATAGAGAAGGGGAGAGAGAGATGTATCAAAAGGAGAAAGGGAGAAAAGGGAGAGAGAGCCCACCGTGAAGAGAATAAAAAGGAGAATGCCACGTGGATTAGAAAACCGTCAAATTATTTTGTGTTTAACAATATATAATTTGCCGATCCTCCAAAGCCATGTGGCATTCATACCATGGCTTTCGCCATGTGACGGCCTCTCAACAAATTTTTCTTTCTTCAGATGCATCGCACTCGCTCTCATACCCTACTCTCTCTTTCTCTCTCTTTCTCCAGATGCCTCCTTCCCCTCTATTTCCTCTCCCTCTCTCTCTCTTGTATCTTTCTCTACCCCCTTTCCTTTCTCTCTCTACCCTACCCTTTCTCTCTCTCTAAATCTTTCTCTCTCTAAATCTTTTCTTTCTCTCTCTAAATTTTCTCTCTCTAAATCTTTCTCTTTCTCTCTCTAAATTTTTCTATTTTCTCTAAATCTTTCTCTCTCTCTAAATCTCTTTCTCTCTTCTTTTTTTAGCACCATATAGTCAAATCCTCGCCCCCTCCTCTTTTTCTCTTTCATTAAAATTCCTCTTTTGTGAGGGGATTCAGAATCGACTTCGGCGGCGGCGACGGATAGGGCGGCATCAGCAGCGACCGCGGCAGTGACGGCGACGGCGATGGTGGCTTGGGCAGTCACAAAAAAAAAGCTTTGTTTTAGGTAGTGTTCTCTCTTAGCTTTTTTTTAGCTTCATTTATGGTGCAATTTGTAGGATCGTAAGCGCTAACCAACTATCCCAAAAGCACGTGCTTATAGGAAGGGCGCACTCATCGCACTTAAGGGCTCAGCCATAGCGCTCGCGGGCTTCGACCTGACTCAACCCACCTGGACGTTGGGTCTATTGTTGGGCCTCTTGCCGTTGGGTCTCTTGTGGATCACACCCCCACTCAACTTATTAGGCTCACCCAACTCAACTTATTTGTCTCCTGGGCCTATTGTCACGGGGCAGGAAGTTGGACCTATTTTAGCCCAATAATAAATAGCCAACAATCCCCCCTCCAACACCTGCACCGTTAATGCAGCATGTGGGAATCGAACCCGCGCCACTGGCTCTGATACCAATTGTAGGATCGTAAGCGCTAACCAACTATCCCAAAAGCACGTGCTTATAGGAAGGGCGCACTCATCGCACTTAAGGGCTCAGCCATAGCGCTCGCGGGCTTCGACCTGACTCAACCCACCTGGACGTTGGGTCTATTGTTGGGCCTCTTGCCGTTGGGTCTCTTGTGGATCACACCCCCACTCAACTTATTAGGCTCACCCAACTTAACTTATTTGTCTCCTGGGCCTATTGTCACGGGGCAGGAAGTTGGACCTATTTTAGCCCAATAATAAATAGCCAACACAATTTTGTCTCAAACAGTGCAACTTATTCTTAAGCAGTGCAACTAGTGCAACTTCGTCTTCTTCTTCTTTCTTCTTTTTTTGTTTTTTTCAGGAAAAAAATATTTTTTCTTTATTTTTTCTTTATTATTTTTCCTCTGCATCATTTTCTTTTATCACACCTCCTCCATCGCCCTTTGCCGTAGCCGCCTCCACCTCCGCCCCAACGAGCTCTCCCTTTCCGTCGTTCTCAAAACCTGCGGCACTCTCGTCACCATCGCCGTCACCATCCACAGCCATGTATTCCGCCGCATCGCGATCTGTGCCATATCTGAGCCGGCGTAGGCAGAGGTGCGGGCAAAGTAAGAGAGAGGAGCATGGTATTGACATCGGGGTCGTGGAGGAGGAGAAGAAAGAAAAGAAAATAGGAGGAGACAGAGAGGAAGAAACGACGAGGAGAAAGAAGACGAACTGTACGGAAAAAGACAAGCATAAAAGAGAGAGAGAGAGGAATAAGAATATTTTGGTCAGTTTATTAAAAATCGTGACTGAATCTGCAAAAACCAAAAAGACGGCCTACTTTTGCAAAATCTCAAAACGGATGGATTTTATATGCTAATTGGCCAATTTATTGAAAAGTTTATAATTAAAAGTTTATAACAAAAATTTAGATTTTAAAAAAGTAAATTTATCTCTCATATTTTTTTGAAAAATATCTGTCATATTTTAACTCAAATTTAGATGGCTGTTGCCAACAATAATTATATAGTCCTTTTTCTATTTATAAAATTTGAATTAAATTTAATTTTAGATATCAAATTTGAATTAACAATAACAAATTTTAATTAAAGTGGATTAAAATTTAAATTTAAAATTTAAATTAAATGTGAATTAAAATTTTATCCTTTTAGTTTAAAACACATACATAAATTTCGGATTCATAAAAAATTTAAAAAAGTACAAAAATATTCAATGTATAATTAAATTTTAATTCTGAATTTTAGATAAAATAAAAGTTTAAAATAAAATGAGATTAAAAAATAAATATACATTTGAAATTCAATTTAAATTGGATTGTTGGTTGCAATCAATAAAGATTTAATATAAAATTAAATATTAGTAGATAATATTGAAATAATCTAAAAATGTTCACCTAAAATGAAAAGATATGAAATATTTCTAAGATTATCTTTTAGAGAAAAAAGAATTAAAAGTTTATTTCGTTATGTTACTTATTATGCGTAGGAAAAAAGGGAAATCAAAATTTTTTGCAAATAAATTGATTTATCGACATACCAAAATTCAAATTAAAAAGCATTTAAAAATTATGAACTTTGAATAGAAATATTGTGAGAGTGACTCAAAAAATTCGTTCAATATATATATATACACACACACACGCTCATCGCCCCATAAGCATCACCTCCCAGTTTTTTGATGAAAACTCCACCAAAAAAATTATTTTGTAGTAAAACAGATGATACTGCCGGGGAGGTGAGCTCAACTGTGGTGACCAGACTCTCAAAGCCATTGTTTTGAACTATCCATTAAAATATAGCCCGCCCCAATGCGGGACCAAATCTCGATGCGATACGGGCTGATTCTATTGACTATTGGACTCAACACCTTGGCTTTTACCCGGCCCAAGTTCCTAATTTTTAGGTCTTTTTTGGGATTAGTTTGTTTATTACCATAATTTCAAGTAAGTACCTTTTGTTTTGGCTTATATTTATTTTTTCCAAATTCTTTTACAATAAAAATTTAAATTTAAAAAAAGTTAAATTCGTTAGTCATATTTTGTTAGAAAATAACTATCACATCCTTTCTCAAATCTGAATAGTTGCTGCCGGCAATAATTATGTAATCAATTATATATATATATATATATATATATATATATATATATATATATATATATATATATATATATATATATATATATATGTATACATTGAATATTTTTATATGTATTTCGAATTATGACGACTCCAAAATTTAGCTATGTGTTTAAACTAAAAATATTAAAATGTGAATTTATCTTTAGTTCAAATTTAAAATTTAATTGATCTACTTTTTTAAAATTTTTAATTATTCATTACGTTGATATCCAAAATTAAATTTATGCCACGATTTAAACTAGAATTTTAATTTAATTTAAAAAGTTATAAATTTACATTTAAATCATATAATTAAATTTCAACTATGAATTTAAGATGAAATAAAATTTTAAAAATAAATAAGATTAATATATATATATATATATATATATATATATATATATATATACATGTATATATTGGTAGATTTATTAAAGATATGAATTTCTAAGATTATCCCTTAGAGTTTAGGGTTTATTTATTCTAATATAAATGTAATGCTCTAAGACAAATAATTAAGTAGAAATAACTTAAAAAATAACAGCTAAGAAGGCATTTGGTTGGATGTAAAACCGTAAAAAAATAGTTTTCTTTGAATAAAAAATTTGGTAAAAAAAAGTTTTATATTTTGTAGTATTCGGTTTGTAACAAAAAAATAGTTTTCCATCAACATTTATTTTTCCATCAATATTTGTTTGGTTGAAAAAAAAATTCATATTTATTTGGGTTGGTGGAGGAAAAAGCTTTCCTATTTGAGGAGAAAAAGACCCGAGCACCCACGTCACCATCATTAATGAAGTTAGAAAATAATAAAAAAAAGCTAAAAGGGAATATTATCCAAATGAATTTTTTTTTGACCGCCCAAGCCGCCGCCGCCGCCCAATCTGCCACCCGCGCCTTGTTTGCCGCTGTCGCTGCCGAGGCTGGTTTCAAAACCTCCCATAAAAAAACTTTTATTTAGACAGATTGAAATAAAAAAATTCATATTAAAAAACAAATGATACTTAAATAGAAAAAGACCCGAGCCCTGACCATAAATGAAGTAAAAAAAAAAAGTTAAGAGAAAATATTAACTAACTGAAAGCTTTTTTTTTTGTGACTGCCCAAGCCGCCGTCACCGCCACTGCCGCGACTTCCACTGACGCCTAGACCTGGCAATCTCGACCCTACCCGCGGGTACCCACGGGTTACCCGCAAATTTGCGGATATGGGTACGAGCTTTTCCTACCCAAAAAATTATGGGTAAAATGGGTGGGTACCCATTAAGTTGTGGGCATTTTGGGTAACCCGTGGGTACCCATAGGTACCCACATATATATTTTTTAATTAATATATATATATATATATATATATATTATTAGAATATACATATTTTTTTGTTTATCCATTCTAAAAACTCTAACCTTAATTTCTTATCTCGTGTCTTTTACATTATGAAATTTATTCGCTTTAAGTCTTTAAATATTTTTACTGTATGTTGTGATATTACAAACAATGAGTTATGTTACACTTTTAAAAGTTATATGTATATGTATTTTGTATTTAGAAAGTATAAGAGCAAAAAAGGAAAAAAATTACGGGTAACCTGCATACCCACCGGCCCACCCACCCGTGGGCGGGTATGGGTAAACACGTTGGCTACCCAAAAAATTACGGGTAAATTTTACCCATGCTCATATAACCCGCGGGTAGAATATTTCGCCCGCGGGTTACCCAACCCGTCTGTTTGCCAGGTCTACTGACGCCGCCCAATCCGCCGCCGCCGCCACCGTGTCTACCGCTGTCGCTGCCGCCGAAGTCGGTTTCAAATCCCCTCACAAAAGAAAAGGTTTCATTTAGACAGGTTGAAAGGAAAAAAAAAATTCATATTAAAAAATAAATAATACCAACTCCTATTTAAGTAGAAAAAGATCCGAGCTGCCACTTCACCACCATAAATGAAGCTTAAAAAAAAAGGTAAGAGAAAATATTATCTAAATGAAAGTTTTTTCTTGTGACCGCCCAAGCCGCCGTTGCCGTCGCTGCTGGCGCCGGCCAATCTGTCGCCGCCGCCAAAGCATCCCCTCACAAAAGAGGGATTTTGATGAGAGAGAGAGAGGGGAGGGGCAAGAATTTGACTGTCTGAGTGCTAAAAAAGGAGAGAGAAATATTTAGAGAGAGAAAGAGAAAGATTTAGAGAGAGAGGCAAATTATATATTGTTAAGATTGTATGGATAACGAGGTCTTGCTAATTTATAAAAGTCCAGTACATTGCAAGCCATTTAATTTCAATATAAATTTTAGACCAATTATTTATTTTAATAAAATTATATTTTATAAATTATATAAAATGTACTAATCAAATCCGTAAAAATAAATGATACATTTAAATTTTAAAATATAAGAGTCACTAAATACCTCAAATTAAATGAGTTAAAAGATAGCAATATCAAAATTTTAAATTAAATGGGTCATAGTTCAGATTAGTCCTATACACTTTTACTGGTAAAATACAAAGTAAATGAAGACATAGTAAGCGAATGAATGAATGCAACAAATAGATAAGATGAAAATAATTGAAAAATTAGACCTTATTCCTGAAAGTTAGATGCGGTTACTCCATTACCACACCAAGAAGGCAAGAATAATTATATTAGGCAACAAATCAAACAGTGCAGTCGCATTGGGATGACAAGTACGTGCTTACCGCCCTCGGTTTCTGTCGTTACTCCCCACACCTATCCGCACGCAATGACAAGCCCGCAATAATACTCCGTGCTTACGCAAGCCACTCGGCCGGTGCAGGCGTCCATCTAAATCTAAATCCCTTCCCCCAAACCCCAACACAAATGCACTGAGAGAAAGAGAGAGAGAGAGAGAGGGGAAATGGGAGAGAAGAGGGTGCTGGACTCGGGATGGCTGGCCGCGAGATCGACGGAAGTATTGGCCACCGGCGTCCAGCTGACCACCACCCAACCGCCGTCCTTCCCCCCTTCCGCTCCATGGATGGAGGCCGCCGTCCCTGGCACGTACGATCTTTCTCTTCTCTTCTGCTTATTTTCCGTCTTCTTTGCTTACCCATACGCCAATACCGATCTCCTCGTCAATTACGAACAGAATTCGACTTCCCAAGTTCTAACAAGAGAGCTACATTTAGGTTCTGCAAATGTCTGGTTTGATCTATGCGATTTTGCACTTCACTATACCTGCGTGCTCTGCTGTCAAAACAAGTGCTGAGCAAACCTCTACTGTATTCGGGCAATGTTCCTAACATCCGGCAATATTTGGCCGCCAACAGGAACCCCCAGCCTCTAGTTTTTGGGCACCAAAAAGGGGTAAATCTGTATAGACCTTACCTGAAGTATAGCGTCAGTCTAAAATATATTGCCTTTTAAAATGGGTACCGAACTTCAAAAATCTTGATTTTACCTCTTTTGATTTCTGAAGATTTCTTTGAGAATTTGTCGACTTCTTTAGAATTCAATGATTTTTGTTCAGCTAGGCTGCTATGTACTTCATCAATAAAATAAAATACACTGTTAAGTTTTAGTAGGGATACACTTTAGGTCAAATGTATTGTGAAAAAATTATGTTATATTAGGGTACAATGTACTCTTCCTATCCCTGGTGGATGCACCTTTCCGGGTTGTCCGCCTGCCCTACCCCAGCTGCAGGCTGTCTAACGAGCAATGATCTCCAGTGTATGGTGAAGGATTGTGTGATACTCCTTCCTATGGATCTTTTCTTGGGAGCTGTTCTTTGCCACTCTAGTGCATGATTCAGGCTTTTTATGATATTGGCTTCCCTGCACTTTGCGTTTATCAGTGAGTACGATAGTTGCTAGCTGCCTCTTGATGTGAATGCAGAAGTAGATTGGCATTTTATGGTTAATTTCTGTTTCACGCTTTCTTTCTATGAGTCTTTGGTGATACACTTCCATAGTGAGAGTATACTGCTTTTGACATTGGATCTTTTTTGTTTTCCGTAAATTAGCCTTTTTGGGTTAACCGCTGGCATTTGGGAAGTGGATTGTGTTAGGGTGCGAGCTTTTAGGTCCCATTTATGAACTAGATGGGAAATCACATTGTGTCTTAGGTTCCCAAAAAAAAACAAAAAAGAAAGTTAGTAAAATCAAAAATTTCAGAATGCTGCATAGATCAGGTAAGATCCATACATTATTTACCAAATTAAGGAAAGTGTAGGAAAGAATCGTAAGAGAAGTCTCAACTATTTTAAGTTGTAAAATTACAATGATTATTTTTGGCTCCTCACTAGAGTCGATTCATTTCTCATATAACTCATGAGATCAACAAAGTCCGATACAAGGAGAATAATGTTGATGTGGAATTTACTTCAGTTGAATCTGACACAAGGAGGATAATGTTGGTGCTCATTGAGAAAGCATAAAAAAGAAACAAGAAAAGCTTTTTACCTCTTTAAAACAAGAAAAAGCTTTTTACCTCTTTAAATGGTCTAAACAAGGAAGGCTAGTGCTTGTCATGCCACTAAATATTGACTGCTACTTAACATAAGATTGAGAAAAAAAGAGAGCTAAAATTTTTCTTCGGATTTTACATTGGAATAACATTTCTCCTTTTGTAGGGGAGGCAATAACATCAAAATATGAGGCTCTTTTGGTACCGTGCTTGTCTTTTGGTTTTTATTTTTTTCACACAAATTTCGATGGGGTGAAGTGAGTTTGTGGATGGCAGATGCTTGCAATCTATACATTTATCGGGTTTGTTTAGCAATTCTAATGACTCAGTGCCCTAGCATTAGCAACTTGTTGGGTCTAACCCACCGACCCAAAATTGCTCAAGCCCAAGATGCTTGTACTAATATGCTAGTCAACTGTATTGCCCTCAAACTCTCCCACGTTATTGGATGCAGGATCGTTGGGGTGTTGCAAACTGTCCTCACTTAGTCCCTAAAATCCTCGTTGGGCCGAATAATGTAGAGCAAGAGCACTAGACGAGATTCTAGAGGTGTCTCCTAGCATGTCCATGGTATAGCGCTTTGTCCCTTATAGCACTTAATTCCCACACTTTTCAGTCAGTAATTGTTTCGATACCTTATGTAACGATTAGATCCGCTAGTATTGGCAACTTTTTATGCCAAAACCACTGACCCAAAATATTTAAGCCCAAATTGCCAGAGTGTTAGTTACATATTTGGCCCTCAAACCTTCTGTACATTATCCCATGTGGAATTGTTAGGCTTCTACGGCAACAAAAAACAAACACTTAGTATTAGATTTTTTTTTTCTTTTTCCCTTTTACCCTTTTGCCTCTTACTTTTCTCTGAAGAAGATGCCATTCTACATCTCGATGGGGCACATTGCAAGCTAACCAACAATGGCAAGAATAAAGAAGTCCATTGGCCACCTTATCCCATGACATTAAATTTGTAATTAATAGAAAGACAATGAAACCAAAAAAAGCCTTAGTATTTTACTAGATCTTATTGTGGGAGCTTCTACATCTACTCATCCTATCATCTCGATTCTTTTTCAGTGCTTATCTAATTTTCTTTTGTTTAATAAAAGAACTCGTCTCTCTTGTTGTATTTCTTATGTATTATAATATTAATCTTATTACCTTGCTAATCGCATAAAAAGAAATTGTTCCGTTTTAACTTTTCAGAACCGTAACAGGTTCCTTGTTTTCTAATTTTACATGTCTCCTGTTTTAAAAGCTTTGAAACTGCTAACCCTGAAGATTTTGAACCATATTTTGTTATTTGGACAAAACTTTTTAAAGAGGAAACCTTATCCCACTCATCTGTTGCCAACATGTTTTTTTCATACCGATTCTATTCACGTCTTTAGATATTCTACTCACTCCCTGTAGCATCTCAAACCTTGAAACCTGTACATTAACAAACTATATTCCCATGAACATTACTATAATAATGCATGTCAAATATATTGGTTTGAAGTATGTATTAGTCATCTTATGTTTTATAGTTGCTTTCTTCTGACTTTTGGCGGTCCTTGTTGCTTTTATCTAAGGTTATGCTCTTGTATATGCGGGTTCTTCTGTGTAAAAATTGAATTTTCCCTCGATTGTCAAAACTGAATTTTGGTCTTAATGGTGATTCAGCATCTTGGGAACTTTGCTAAAGAACAAGTTGGTGCCAGATCCTTTCTACGGCCTAAACAATGAAGCAATAATAGATATTGCTGACTCTGGAAGGGACTACTACACATTTTGGTTCTTCACAACATTTGAATGTAAAGTGGTATGCATCCTTCTGCATGAGCCTTCCTATTGTGTTGTATTATGGCCTTGCTAATTGCATCTTTGTTATTTTCAGTTTTCACTTGACAAATATGTTATATCTTAAACTTTAAATCAACAGTTTTCATTCTTATTCTTTTAGTGCATATCAATAGTTTGCAGTTTTAAAGAGATGTTCTCATTTAACATATGTTTAATGTCTTTTTTTCGATCGTTCTATCTGCTTACGTGTTAAGGGTTGATATGCTTGTCTTGCTAATTGATTGATCAAAGGATCCTATAGGGGTAGCTGGAATTGATTGTACAGTACAATTTATGGAGGATAAATTTCTTGACTGCTTCCTCCATACTGATTTTACTTCACGAATTGACTTGTGAATTAGTTATATCTTGTCTAATGTTTCTTGTTCTTGTAGAGATGCTATAGCACAATAAAGTTAACTGAAGATGATAGTAACTTATCAACATTGCCAAACTGATGTTTCAGAAGATTTGCCTTAGAATTTTGCAACGATCCGGCCCAACGAGTTATTATTGCTAGCGGGTCGGGTCGTTACAAATTTTCCCTCCATCATTGATTCTTCTCTGAAAACATGAAAGGTAGAGAACTCTAAAACATCAATTACGGCTTTTATAAAACATCTAGATTTTGAAATGAACATGTCTTCAATAATGTGAGGCGAACTATTTGTCACGCCCCAAATCTGAGGCGTAACAGACGCCACATACCTGCTAGATTGCAAATATGTAATGCTACAAAACCTAACAAAGAATCAGACAAAACGATAATCACAAAATTCACTGAATTATGCGGTATAGAAAAAAGAACAAAACCGAAATGAATAAATCATATGATAATCCACGGAAACCCACTTAACATCTAACCACATAGACAAAATACAAAAGAAAGCAACTCAAATGACAAACTACGACTAGCGTTCACTTGGTCCCGACCTCGCTTGGCAAAAGAGTCTTGAAACCTGGGTAAGCAACCATATACCACATTAGTTGGATTAAGCATGCAAAATAGAAAATTTTCTAAATAATCAGATATAATTTTCATACTGAAAATATAATAGTAATGACTGAGTTTCACAAACTTTTACAAATCACGTTTTAGAATTTTGAGTCTTGAACATGCATGTTTTACAAAAGATTAAGAGAGATAGAATTTTAACAAAAGCATTCTTATTTTAAAACTTAGAATTTAAAATGAAAGTCTCCAGTAACTAGCGACCCGTTGGCTGAGATTCTAAACGCACATTAGAGACACCGAAAACACGATCACAAGCAAAAGCACCCGAAGATGAATCTAAATAGCACCCAGCGACGCATAACAAAATTGCACCCAAAGGCGCGTCACAAAATTGCACTCGAAGGAGCGTCACAAAATTGCACCGAAGGAGCGTCACAAAATTGCACCCGAAGGCGCGTCACAAAATTGTACTCGGAGGTGCATCACAAAATCGAAGCTAGCTTCTATCACAAAATTCATGTCGACATGACCAACATCATTATAGCAATATCCCAAGAGACATCATGACTTCAAAATTATTTACTCAGTCAACAATTAAGAAAAAAATAAATTATTAAATGCTGAAATTTTATCAAATAAGCACAATTTCTAAAGAACATATTGTAAAAACTGCACAGCAGTCAAATCAAAACTTTTTAATTTTTTCCTTTCAACGTTTTGTAATTTATATAAACACGCTTAACCCTTATTTTGAAAAACTATACAAAAAGGGATTTTCGTTACCGTAATATATTTCTACAATTTTTTTATCAAAAATAAACTAACAGTCGTTAGGTCACTTGCCTCTAAATAATTTAAAGTATCGTTCGACCAAATGTAGGCATCGAATTAATCAACAGAATCTTTTCGATGACGATGAACGAAACGACTATGAACGAGAAGTCTTTGACGATCTAATAGCCACAAATGAAACGACGTCGATGAAGATCAAGGAGTGCGGCGGTTGAGGCGGCGCCGGAAGACAAGATCGATAATTGTGCAAGAAAGAGAGAGAGATCGCCCACGTGCGCCAAAGGTACGCATGTGGATGAGTTTGAACGGGAGAAGGAGAGAACGGCCGGTTGGGGAGAAAAAGAGAGATTAGGAGCCTTTTTATTAATTAGGGTTATATAATTGCACATATATCCCTAGACTTTTTAAGTTGAGCAAAATAATTCTCCTCTATCAAATAAATAAAAATAAAAATATGGGGTATTACACTATCAGTCCAATGTTGCTTTTAATTTGTTGAATCTTCCTGTATTGCATAGTTGCTTAGTAATTAAGGTTTTCCCAAAATTATGCTGTAATGACCCGACCCGTTAGCACTAATAATCGTTGGGCCTAAACCACCGGCTCAAATGCTTAAGCCCAGTTATTCTTTTTAGTGTGCTCCTCACATATATATAACCCCCACATTCTCCGACATTATCTGATGTGGGACTATTGGTCACATATGCAATGTGAAGTAGGCTACAGACGATGCACATTCACTGGTGCCTTGGAATTACTTCAACGATACTGTCTATCCAGGAGCATTGAGAGTATGGATCTGATACATTCTCAATTCAATAACTCAATTATGTGAAATTGCCTACTAGGTGATAGCTCTAACATTCTTAATTTAGTTAGATATTTTTCCGTTTGCAGAGAATGTAATAGTGGTTGGTCTGTTTTACTTTTTAATGTCCAAGTTTTCTCGTAACCTTTTCTTTTTCTTAGTTTGTTTTGAGTACTCCATTTGTCTTGTAGGATGTTTGGCAATTTGATGTCGACAATACTAAAACTTTAATTGAGTTGTTTCTCTCTATGTATGTTCTGATGATTATGTTCTGTACTGGCAAATAACCCAATAGTTGTTTTAATTGTGATTACTGTTCAGTCAGGGAATCAGCATGTCAACCTCAATTTCCGTGCAATTAATTACTCTTCAGAAGTGTACTTTAATGGACATAAAGAAATACTTCCTAAAGGGATGTTTCGCAGACATACACTCGATATTACTGATGTTCTTCATCCTGATGGGAAAAACTTGCTTGCTGTCCTTGTTCATCCTCCTGATCATCCTGGCAGTATTCCTGCTGAGGGAGGCCAAGGTGGCGATCATGAGGTCAGTGTTTTCTTACCTACCTGTTAATATGACGTTATATGCCTTATAACTAATATTACACTTAGCTTTTATTATAAGCGTTGTGATAAAACTGTACCACAGAGCAACAAAAATAACCAGGCCAATTTCATATGAGGTTAATCTATTCCAGTTTGTAAGTGGATATTGAATATACTTCCCCTTATTTCTACAATCGCGGATTAGGAAATGTTTGAAACTTTGTGAGATGTGCTACGAATTGAGAGAAACGTATCGGTAGTAGAGATTGTACACTGTATGAGGTTGATTTGTGCCCTTATATGAGGTTTATTCAAGAGCAACATAAATAAACTAAACTGTAGTTTATGTGAGGCTGATCTGTCGCAGTTCATGTGAGTTGTGAAAACAATCTATGATAAAAGATTGCACGCTAGTATCGACCAAAGATCACGTACCTTGTGCCAATTATTGGTAATTAGCAGACTATGTAGTGGACCTACGAGTTAATTTATATCAAAGTTATGCTATGTGCTTGACCAAGATGAGTCAAGGTTGTCAAGCATTTGGAAGTCATTGTAAGCAAAGGCCTAGGCAAATTTGAGATCTGTTCATTTTATGAATTTGATCTAAAAGTTTTGATGGACCTATATATTTCGTGAAAACTATTGGAATTTTTTTCATTAGTTAGTTGCATTCCTCTATGCAGGCAAATTTTTTTTTTTACTATTTATTACATTCAAACTATCAGAATATTGTCAGTAAAAAACATACATTCTTTTATACAGGCAATATCTGACTTTTCCTTTATAGATTCTATAGCAAAAGATAATATTGATAAAGTACATCAATTTGTTCTATTTTAATGCGAAAGGTTAAGCAATTTCTTCTTGATTACCAAATATGACATAAATATAAGTACTTAGATAATAAGTCATTATAGTGTTATATTTTGATCAGACAAAATCAAATTATAGAAAAGACGGGTATACTTCACAACACTTTTTCACATATTAGTTCTAGGGCTAGTTTGATATGGGGTTAAAAGTTTGGGGATTAAACATTCCCTCTGTAACATTTCATGGAGTAAATGTTACTCCTATAATTTTTTTTTTTCTTTCTAGATATTTGGTTGTGTCATGAATAAAAGTAAAGAGAGAGAAGAAAGAAAATAAGGGGAGAGTGACAGCGAGAGGAAGGGAGGAGAGAAAAGTGAAGAGAGAAAATGCAAAAAATAGAAAGGAATGAGAGAGAAGTGAAGAGAGAGTAAAAAAGAAAAAATAAAAAGAGAGAAAGTGAGGAGAGACAAAATGTGGAGAGAAAGGGATGTGGAAAAGGAAGGTAAAGGAGAAAAAACAAGGCGAGAGAAATGAGAGAGTGAATTTTTTGATGTCCAAATATCGGAAGTAAGTGAATTTTTTGAATTCAAATTTTCTAAATGGAAATCAAATTGTCTATATTCATGAAATGTTTTTTATTAAATCTTTACGACTAGTATTTCGAGAATTTTTTTTGTAAGCGGGATTCGAAACGGTTTTCATTAATGTTCAAAATATGGGTTCAAAATATGGACATTAAGCAAATGTATGTGGTGGCTTAGCTCCTACAATATATAATGCAAGTTTTCTTTTATTACGTTTATGTGAATATTGAAACGTGCCAACTCCACTAGAAGTAAAAATAAGTTGTGATTGTTTTGTCTCTTTACCTTCTTTTACCAGATGTTTCTGAATATGTCGGTTAGGATGACCAGCTCCAGTAGAACTATCACAAGAATAGTGAGTCTCACATATTGTACAAACAATGCCCTTCAATTTTTTTTGATGTTGTAATATTTTCATACTTGTTTTTCGTTTAGGCGCTTTTTTAGAACTTGCGTCCAAATTTTGTGGAGCTTGCGAACTGTCACCACCTTGTGTACAACCACCGGCTATGGCTGATTGATTGCTGACATAGTACTTAGGATTATAATCAGTACCAAAAAAATTTATATGAAAAAATTCGCCCAACATTGTTATAAAAAAGGGGCTTTTGCTTATTTACCTCTGACTACTATTAATTTTTTTTTCAAATTTACTCTAAAATTACCAAAATACTCTTCTATACCTCAATTCCCTTTAGTAAACCCCAGGGGTTTGGGGATATTTGAGGGGATTCTTGGAAAGCAATAAAGGCATTCTGGTGAACTAGGGGTATATTAGATATTCTTGAAGTTTTTGAGGGTACATTAGATATTATCCCTATAAAAAAAAAATAACACAAGAAATACTAAAAAATAATTAATCAAAAAACATTTGAAAAAAAATTACAAAACTAAAAATTAAGAGATTAAAAGTTGTCTTGAGATTGAGAAATTATGTGGAGAGATTGTGGAGAGATTTTATAGAGAATTAGTGTCTAGAGAAGAAAAGGAATGAAATATTTGCTTCCTGTGATGAAATTGGAGATTTGTAGGAGTATTTATAGATGCTAATTTTTTTTTTTAAATTTTAAATTTTGAATTTAAATTTTTTGGACCAAAATGTCCTCTCTAATAGTCAAAAATTTGAATGTTCGAGAGGGCATTCTGGTCATTTTGACCAAAAGAGTCTCTCTCAATCTCTTACAGCTTTCGTCCAAAAGAGTGAAAAAAAGTTACCAACGGCTATTGAGCCGTTGGGTCCTCTTCCCATGGGTCTACCCATGGTAGAGCTGGGTAGACCCTCGGGGTTGGAGATAGCACTTTAGACGTAGGCCTGACCTAGGAGCCAGGTCTAAATCCAATAGGCCTGGCTCTGGTGTCTAAACATCATGGCCCTTTGAGCTGGGCTGTGCCGGACTGCGGGCCTACTCTTCGGGACCTGGGCCATGCTGGACCGACGGGCCCTAGTGAGTAGGCCTAGCACTGCCCGAAGAGCCGAGCTGGGTGTGACATAAATTATCGTTTACTCACTAATTTAATTATCCTTTCATATCAGTCTGACCGCGGTTTATAGGTAGCGGAATCGCTGCTCTTGATCTCATATAGGGTTCACAACCATACACCCGAGAAGTCTAGCGGAATTACCATTTGGATCTCACACAGAGTGCACATAGGTACACCCGAGAAATCTAATGGAAACGCCACATTTTATCTCATATAAAGTGCACATGTAACACTCGAGAAGTCTAGCGGATTTGCCGCTTTTGATCTCGTACAGGGTGCACACGTCTGCAGTCAAGAAGTCTCCACCCGATTCTCAACCTTGATTATCAACCCTCCTAGGTTCCTTGATATCGATGTTCAAGTAGTGTTCTGACTACTATGTTTTCCAATCTATGCTAGATGGCACTAGGTTTATTAACACATGAATGTCCACTTCTCTATTGTCCTTAGAGAATGTCATTATCCTAGTTTGCCATAACATGGTATACATGATCTAATGTCTAGTTCTTGTACCTTGGTAGCAATTTATCTCAAGTAAAATACATTTCATACATGCCATTTTACCAATTATGCTACCCTATTATATACATAAACTCAATATAGTTTATTACTCTAGACATGGAAAGTGAGGCATCATACTGGGCTGGCCCGACACGGCTGCTACAGTCCCCGTGCCGGGCTAGGCGCCCCGTTTTACATCCCTACATATATGAAATCCTGATTATTTATGAATCTTAACGAAAATTTCATACCGCACCAAATCTATAAGCTTAGTGAAAATTCAAAAGGAAAAAGAAATATGTGCCTCATCAAACATTAACTAAAAATTAATACAATAAAGTAATAGAAGGTCATGGCTTGGGATATTTCAAATATTATGTTATATACTATATTAGAAAATAATAAATAAAAATTATGTATCATATCTAAAACATCAATATTTCATTTCATATAGATATGTTCATGTTACATGTTGTATGGGAAAACGAATAATTTGCTCTAAAATGCTTAAATAATTTTTATACAATAAGATATAACAATTATGCACTTACTTCATTATAAATAACGTAATTATGTGATACATTCAAGATGGTTAGGTTCAAATTGTTCATTCTCAGATCGATGTTGGAGCGCTTGAATTGACAACTGGTCAAGTTGGAAATGATCTAGACATGTGAAGTCACTGGAAACCAAATTTAGGATATTTTGACCTTTCTTTGTATAAAGCGCTTTACAAATTGGCAATTTCAGTTGGTCAATGTATCGTATTTAATGCCTCGTGTGAAGCAACTGATTCCTTTTAAATCTTAAGTTGATGTGTGGAGATACCCTTACACCTTTTGCGTAGGCTATGATTTTTTTTTGATATATATGTTAAATTATATGAAACAACCATTGTTCTTCAAAAGCTTAAGCTATCAGAGAACGGTGTTTTTAATATTTATATTCAACACTCCCCTTCACATATAGGCTTGAGACATTTTGAAAGGCCCAAGACGTGGGCTTGAATTACATAGGAGAAAATTAAATAATGCTAGGAGCTTGGCAGGACTCGAACTCAGGATCTCCTGCTCTGATACCATATTAAGTTCTATGAAACAACCATTGTTCGCCAAAAACTTAAGCTGTTAGAAAATGGTGGTTTTAATATTTGTATTCAACAATATCCAATATGGACTATTATTCTTAAAAGTTTGACTGTTAATTTAGATTCAAATAAGTTGAAAATTCATTTAAAAATTTGTTTATATGTCTAGATCAAGAACTGTGTATTTAATCATTTCTAGAGGAATCATATCCTACTAGTGTAGATACCCGCGCGATGCCGCGGATAAAATTTTTTTAGTAAAAAATTTATTGATTAAATAAACAAATATAGAACATAAAAAAAATAGAAGGATATAATCATATTTGATTGAATTTAATAATATGAAAAATATGCTAAAGTTTATAATTCAACGAAAGACAAAAAAAACTTTAGGAGAAGAAAAATTATTCATAGATATCGAACCCCTTCGCATCCTCGTCTAGGACATGATCTGTTGATGTCGACGATTCCGTATGGTACCACAGCGCCTTCAACCTCTTCTCGATGACTCCATATCTTTGCTGATACTTTTCGTCCTCGGGGGCTATTAGAACGGGAAGCACCTTTTTCGCATAACTATAGAATACAAATTTAAGTACAAATATTACATCTTCTATATAATATAAAATCGACAACAGAAAAAATTGTATATAAATGAAAAAAAAAGTATACTAATTTAGAAAGAAAGAATAAACATCATCAAATTTCTTAATTAACCATTAAACAAAAAAAATTGGTAAAGAAGAAGAGATGGTACCTAGCTCATGCGGCCATTAAGATTAATTAATTAAAAGAAAAATGCTAAATTGATGGAGTTGGGTAAAGGTAGAGAGGTTGGTAGTAATTTTTATCTCACCTCTCATGAATGGTAGGAAGGGCCATTAAAAAAAACGAAGTAAATGCGAGTAAATGTAATGAAAAACGAAAGCCAATCGAAAGAGGACATAGTAAATGCAATTTTTTTAGAGAAGAAAAGAAAAACTTAAGGCCCCACCTTCTCAAAATTAAGGGGTTCATCCACGTAGAATTTAAGTATGAGAGATAGATCGCATTAATTAACTCTTTAAAAATATTTTATTAATAGCCTTTATTGCAAGGAGAAGATAGAGGGGTGGAAATTTACGCTTGAGAGAGGGGGAAGGCAAGGGTACGTTGCAATTAATCCCTTTATTGCAAGGAGAAGATACTGGTGAGGGTGAAGGCACAATTTTCAAACCTATTTATTCATTCTCTGCATTGAAACGGATAGGAAGGCAAAGCGTCATATTAAGTGAGTGAGTGGGTGGAAATTCAAAATGACCAGCAGTTAGTGAGTGGGAAGGCATGCAAAGCGTCACATGATTCGAGGGGCAGTTATGCGAAGCATTATAGAAGGTGGAATTTACTCCCAAAAGAAGGAGAGCATGCCACATCAGATTAAGTATTGAGGATTCATATAGTTTAATAGATTGTTAGTTCGCTTATGTAATTTGCAACGTTCTTATTTGTCTCCACTTGATGCTTAAGGGTACAGTGAAACTATGAATTGTGGTCTGCAATAACTTCAAATACCCTGTAGATCGAAGATTTGGATGCTTTAGCATTAATTATGCTAAGGATTGTTCTTTCATTTTATTTTCAATGATAGGGAATCTAAGTTGATGATCAAGATTAAAGACATCATCTAAAGTATATTAACTATCCAAATTTCATGAAATTTCAACATCTTTTAAGTATTAGAGATCGATTTTACTATTTCTCATTTATGTATCAATTCACCCAAAATGCCTAATTTATAGTAAGATTTATTCATGATGTTATTTAGCAAATATTACTCTCAACTTTCGATCCCAATCGCATTTACTTCAGTATTTTCCACTAAAATCATTGTCATATATTTGGTTCTTTGGATCAGCGATGTCAATATTTGCAACAATATTTGCATTCTTTATTAATATATGTATCCTGACAATATTTAATTGCTTGGTTTAGATTGGAAAAGATGTGGCTGCTCAATATGTTGAAGGATGGGATTGGATGACTCCGATAAGGTAGCTATTTCATTATTGCTCAAGAGAAACTTACATGAATATCATCAATTCTTTTTAAATTTTAATTGTCCATTTCAAATATAATAACGATAGTAAAATTTTATGCCCCTTGTGTTGTTTGTATAGTTTCAACTCTTTTAGGCTTTTGATTAAGAAAGCCATATAGCGGTAAAGATGAAAGGTATATTAAAAATTAAGTGCGCGTGAGGCAAGGGGATTAAAATATTTTATGCTAGAAAACTACCATTTAGGATTCTATGCTCTTAGAAATCATAAAGATCTCTAATTAATTACGCCTATTTCTATCTAGGCAACATCTGATTAAGTTTGTCAAATAGGATAATTACCCTTGTTAGCGCACAAAAATTAAAGAAGAACGATTCTTCATTGTTATTATTCTACACTGGGTTACAAGAATAAAATAAGTACAACTAAAGGTAAAAAGGGGAAAGCGGTGATCATCATCTCCCCCCCTTTCTTTTCATGAAGGCAACCGTGAGCATAGCATATTTCGCTGTGGGTCCAAAAAAACAGTGTGTTCGTAACATTTCGCTTGACATGCGCATCTCGTTGAATATTTGGCATACACAAGCTGTTTTTGGCATTTCCAAAATACTGGGCACGTGCATATGAACCATGGTCTTTAGCATTTCATCGAACACTTTGCATACGCATATAAACAGTATACTATGCACAAGTTGACTTTGACACATGTTCCAAAAAGCAGTCTATGCGGCCACATATGCGGTAAAGTTTCTTTATAAGGTGCAATTGAAATCTAATATTGAATGAGATTGTTTGATTTATAATTATACATATGCATGTGACTATTTTCGTATAAGTTTTAAGTAATAATAGGTAAAAACGTATAGAACTTACCTGAACTATGAGAAATTTTGATTTGGCTATCTAACCTTTCAAAATTTTTATTTTATTAGCTAACTTTTCAATTTGTTTGATTTTAGTTAGTCAACGACACTTTGACTTATTTAAGCTAATTATTTACTTTAATAAACTTGTAGTTATGAGAATTGCATGAAATATACTAACTAAACCTTAAACTAAACGACACATTTAAATTTTGAAGTCAAAGTGTGTTGACTGATTCAAATCAAACAAATTGAAAAGATAGGTAGTAACATCAAAATTTTGAAAGGTTGGGTAGCCAAATCAAAATGGTCCATAGTTCTAGTAAGTTTTATACGTTTTTCACCTTAATAATAATACATATAAATGCAATTATCTTTATAAAAATATAACTTAAATTGCTCTCTTCTTATTTTAGTAAGTATTATTCTGAATATATTTAATGATTATGTTTATTAACATTGATGAATAATTTTGTAGTTGTTCGATGTTACTATACTAGGCTTTTTTTTTTGAAGTGTTGGCCTCTCAAATGATGTGAAGGACAATTTATTAAAAAAATCATTATTCTTCAAAAAAGTTTAACATATCACTTTTTAGATGTAATATACTGGACTTTGGCAGATAGTCAAAGTTGCAATTTGGATTGAGGGTGAGCACGTTTGGAAAGTGTTGGACCAAGTTAGAAACGTTTTGGCGCGAAATTGACGAAAAAATGAGTTGGAAGTTGAATTCTGGATGAATCTAGGCTGCTGGTGGATTTCTGGATGCATGAATTGGGCGCCCGGAAGTTATTGTAGCAGCTTGAAAGTTACTGTAGCAGTCCAAATAGGACGCCTAGTTCTGTTTTAGGAGGATCCGGATGTTTCAGGTCTTGGTTCTGGGTGCCCGAAAGTTACTGTAGTAGCCCGAATGTTACTGTAGCAGTCCAAATGGGATGCCCGGTTTTGTTTTAAGAGGATCCGAATGTTATGGGCCTTGGTTCTGAGCGTCTGAAAGTTACTGTAGCAGCCCGAAACTGGGCATTTTGGCTGAGGTGAGAGTATTTGATACATAGAGGGCCTTTTAGCATATTGTTACATTCTATAGTGGACGACAGAGGGGCATTCTTATCTCTTCTTCTTCTTCTTCTTCTTCTTCTTCTTCTTCTCCCTGTACATTTTAGATAGATAGAGAGAGAGAAGAAGAGCTCTTGGGTTATTCGACGAGCTGATCGAGAACACGCGCATGTAGGATTTTTCCGGCGCGTCGATGTCGAGGTTGGTATTAAAATATTATGTTTAACTATTCATTGGATTAGGATTTTCGAGGAATAAGATTTCGTTGAAATTCGTTGTGGGATTTTTTGAGCGGATTTTGGGTGTTGTGGTTGCCGTACGGACAGGGAGACCGCAGCGGAGCACTTCGCTTTCCGTCATCTATTCCTTTCCTAGGATTAGCGCTCGAGGTGGGTTCCGTGTCGCCGAAAACGGCGTATAACCCTTTATGTCTATTATCTTAATGCTTGATTTTGGAGTAGTCAAATTCTTGAGGGTATTGTTATGTTAGTGATAGCATGTGGATATTTATTTGAGCAGGATGAATTATGTCTATGCATGATATTGTGATTTGGTCTTTGCTAGTATATGGATCGTTGGGTTCGTTTGACCATTTGCATGTGGGTTTGTTTGATCATTGGTCGGGATGGTATTAGTAGGAGGGCATGCATGTATGATTATGGGTGTTATATTATGGTATTTTGACAGTGTGAGATATGGGTAGATATTGGATGTTTCGTGCTTAGGGTACATATATGGTATATTTATTGTTTAGTATATACAGTGCTTGTTGGTATGTGGATATGTGGGTTTTACTCTATTGGACACATTAGTATGTGATTATGTGAGGGAATTTATGTTTTAGTGGGATATGTTTATATATATATATGTCATAGGACAGCATTATTATGTCAGGCGCAGTGGGATAGTATATTGTGCCTGGGGTACCGTGACAAGGTATTTATAGTGATCGCCTGGGGTACCGTGACAAGGTATTTATAGTGATCTTTTTGATCATTGCATTGATTACAGCCTGCAGAGCCACATTGAGCTTGGCAATACATTGTACTATTATACTCGCTGGGGTCGCGCTTCTCGAGTTGCCCTCTGGAGGTGTGGCGATTAGCATGGTAGACAGACAGACAGTAGCCTCGTGCAGGGGGCCTCAACCTTGGCGGCGGTGGTGGTTGGCACGAGGCGGTGCAGGCTTGACCGGATTGTTGAGTTGATCAGTGTATTATTGGATTATATTGTATAATTATTATGGTTACTTGAGTTGATGCATGAGATTGTTTCTCTAGATTATTAGTATCTTTGATAGAGACAGGTTGGATATGGAGACTATGCATGAGAGGGTAGTTATTGTAGTATTGGGTAAGAGGCATGATAGACAGGTGGGTTTATAGCTTATTATTCAGTTCATTTCTATTTTTACCTCTAGTAGACCTAGTGGGTAGGCCGTGATTGTCACCAACTGTACCCATTGGGAACTGCTGTTTAGTAGTTCTCAAGTGTCACGCCCAGTTTCACAGCGGAAATCCCCAGATACGTTAACAGACCGTCGTATGTACACAGATCCTGCACATACGAAGCGTCCAACAAAACAGAAGCAGTAGTAAAACAACCCTAGAGTCTACAACTAACAATTCTAGAGTCCACAACTAGATCCACAATCATGTATCAGAGCAATAAGTAAAACTGAAACTACTATACATTACTGTACATAAATCATACAATCACATAATCACAACTCTCAAAATATAAATATACAAGTAAAAGGCCCTGGTCTCGCCAATCCTGATGTATAGTATCACTATCCAAAAACTATCTAGCTGGGTGCTGCTTTACAGCTCATGTACACGGGCAGGAGATGCTATCTACGGTGCAGTCCCCTTATCTCGATCAACTGTTGGTGTAGATGTCTCTGAAAAGTAAACCACAATATAGCGTGAGAACTACTAAACAGTAGTTCCCAGTGGGTACGGTCGGCGACAATCACGGCCTTCCCACTTGGTCTATTAGAGGCAAGAGTAAAGAAAGAAAAGTAAGGAAATGCTAGTAAGGAAATGCTATACAACGAGTAATAGAGCAGAATATGAAATGATAGACATCTACTAAACTATCACGCCTCTACACATACAATGAAAAGGAAAGATGATCAATCCTTGCATCAATTCTAATACTAATAAATAAATGCTATAATGGTACCCAATCGCAACGACCGACTCTTAGATTCGGTCAAGCCTGCGCCTGCCTAGTGCCCAAACCACACTCTCGCAGGTATGCCGTCGACACCTAGGCTACTGTCCCTCCGGAGCGGCACGCGAAGGGGAGCGACCCCTACCGAGTCTAATAGCAGGTATCTCTGTCAAGCTCAATGTGGCTCTACAGGCTATAGTCTATGCAGTGTTCAAAAGATCACAAGTAACCAATCTGGTGTCCTTAGCACAATCATAGAGTGTCTACTAGTTTAGAAGTGACAATAGTACAATTATATATCTCTCAATGCCCAAAATCTGTTCACTACCGCAGCACTAACTTATGGCATCTATCACATAAATCATGGCATGTACAATGCAAATGAACAATAGATATCTCACAAACTTTGCATAAGATATCCAATGGCCCCTCCCGGCCTAATCTAACATATGCTATATAACACAATAGTAGAAAACCAATATACTAAAGTAAGCAACCTATTGTCCTTGTAATCTAGCATAGATTGATACTGACGTGCATACATGATAAAATCCATTTCTTCTACTCAATTCCATGCTAAGACAACTCTCTACCAACATATATATATCCATATACATATGCATATACATATACATGCAAATAGACGTAGAAGGAAATACGCCGTTTTCGGTGACACGAAACCCACCTAGATCGCGTATAACGAATAGAACGATCGTCGGAGTAGCGAGGTGATCCGCTGCTGCTTTGCAAGTCTGCAGGGCAGCCCCAACACTCCGAAAGGTCGAAAAAATCCGTCGGCGAAAGTCACGCAAATTTGACTTCTAAATCACAGAGAAATTGATTTCTAAAACTCAATTTCCACAAAAATCCATTAAACCCTCTTCTCCTACAGCATGCTATCTAGAATCTCATGCTATCTAGAATCTATCAAAAAAATCTGATTTAAAAATGTACTAACATCCTAATACTAACCTCATAGTTGAAACGCCGAAGAAATTCTACGTACGTGCGGTCTCGATCGGCTCGTCGAACCCTTTCTCTCTCTAGAAACGTGCAGGTGGAGGAGATAAGAATGAAGAGGTACCTTGCTGCATGCTGGAATCCACTATATAATGTAACAATATGCCAAAAAGCTCTCAATGAATCAAACTCTATCACCTCAGCCAAAATGCGCCGTTTCTGGTGCCCGAAACCTACACTTGGGTGCTCGAAACCTCCCAAATACCTATTTCGGGCGCTTCATCTCTGCTACAGACGGTCCAAAAGAGGGTCCAAAACTAGCCAATTCCTCGGCTTACCTGATTCGGGCGCCCTAAACTGCTTTCCGGGCGTCCGAAAATGCACCAGACAGCACAAGTGAAGCAGAGATCGATTTTCGAGTCTGTTTTCGCGTCTGTTTTGCGCCAAAGCGTCTCCAACTCAGTCAAACACAATAAAAACATGCTGACTAGCAACCCATACTGCAACGTTGTCTATTTACCAAGGTCCAGTGCTTTATATCATGCCCTCTTGTGGTTTACTTTTTAGGGCCTTCTGAGCTAGCATCAAATCGAGGTAAGGGGATCGTGTCGTAGTTAGCATCTCCTACCATGTACATGAGTGATTGAGGGGACTACCAACTAGTTAGTGTTAGATATGGTATTATAAAGCAAGACTGGCGAGGCGAGGGCCCTTTACTTGTATTTATATATTTTGGGAGATTTGGATGTATGAATTCATATATAGTGATAGTTGTTTAGTTTAGTTTTATATCTCTTGCTCTGATACATGTTTAGTTGTAGACTCTTAGAAATTATTATATGCTAGTGGTAGACTCCTAGGATTGTTGCAGTTTTGGTTTTGGACGCTTCTCGTGTGCTTGATGCGTCCTAGTACATGCGGCGGATCTGTTGACGTACCCGGGGGCTTCCGCTGTGGGATCGGGGCGTGACATTAGAATAATGATTTTTGTTTGACATTTTTTTATGATTTGGCATCAAAATTCAATTTATTTCTCTATTTGATAATTAAGAGTAAATTACTAATTGTTAGTTTAGTGATACGTGTGTGCATATGAGGCCCTTTATTTTAATTTGTGAATTCTGAGTTGTTACTTTAGTCATTTACCTTTGTTAGGAATGATTTATATGTATTTTTAATACCCATAAATATTTTATTACTAGTTTTATAAGTAGACGGCATATGCGTCCGCGTAAGGCCGGAGGGTAATCGCATGGATACTGCATACCACCTTTTGGAACATTGCTTTGACATTGTGTCGAACACTTGACACGCACATATGAACAATGCATTATGCACTAGTTGAATTCGACAAAAGGACAATCAGAATGAGCGGTGATTGGTATTTCAAGCAACATGTTCGACCTCCTTAAAAATATTGGAAGATCAGGGCAGAAATGTTCATTCCTTGCCTCTTTTATAAACGTAGGACAATCAAGGTGGAAAAATTTCTTCCTTCCCTCCTTTTTCAATATCGGACAATCAAGGTGGGAAAATTACTTTATTGTCTCCTTTTTCATTGAAGGTGTTTGGGCGATGCATTGGTGACAATTTTGCTACAATAGTGGTGGTTATGTAGCATAGTTGATCACACTTCTCCTTCTCGATCGAAGATGGCGCGGCGACCGCAGATGACAACACCTCCTTCTCGATAAATGACAGTATGGCGGCGGTGGGCTGCCACCACTTTTCGATCAAACAGGGTGCAGTGGCGGCAGTCGACCACATCTCCTTCTTGATAGATGATGGCACTTCTTGATCGAAGATAGTGCAGCAGTGACGAACGACTATCGCTTCTTCTAGGTCCTGTCACGCTCCGGGCCTTTTTGGAAAGCACATTTTGAAGCATTTTCCTTTGAAATTAGAGTGCAGTGGAAAAAAGCTATTTAAAATCATTTTAAGCCTTGCCTGGAGCGTGAGCAAACCCACCACACAGACAACATCTCCCCTATCCGTGCACGGCGTCGGAATGCAAAGCAATACATACGCACATTCTGATCAATAAGCTTCCACACGCTGAATCGACGTCGCACATTCGAATTTGGGAGCACATTCTAACCGGACCATGTATAATAGGTGTTGGTGGCCACATAGACAACATCTCCCCTATTCGTGCACGGCGTTGGAATGCAAAGCAATACATACGCACATCCTGATCAATAAGCTTCCTCACGCCGAATCGACGACGCACACTCGAATCCGCGAGTACACTTCAACCAGAGCAAGTATAATAGGCGTTGGTGGTGATTTGTTGCTTAGAGAAGCATGAAAGCACCTAGAAACTATTTTTAAACAATTGGCGGACCAACCTATATGAAAACATAAAATTAGGGCATCGTGAATTGAGCGAGCGGGAGGAGGCTATTTAGAAGGAGGGAAAGAACCAATTTAATGCCTCTAGGTTTTATCTTTGAAGTGTTCGACACGTTTAAGAATCCTGACATGCATATTTATAGCTTTCAAACATGTATGAGTAGGATTAGAAGTCTAATTCTTGTTTTTGAAAAGTTGGTTCCAGAACATGAAGATAGGTTCCAGAACAATGCATTATGTTCTGCAGCTCGAGAGATGGTTTCTGGAAAAATCTGCTTTAGGTTCCGGAACATGAAATGAGGTTCCATAACTTGACACAAAAAAAGTGTCATGCTCCGGAACATGAGTTCACGTTCCGGTACGCAGTGTTGAATTTCACTTTCCAGTTCTACGTTTGCGGAACGTGATATGATGTTCTGGAACTTGATGATATGTTCTGAAACATGCTATTAGATTCCGTAACATCATGATGAAAATTATCTTTTCGAAACCTTTTTTCCGAGAACAAGTTTCTAATCCATTCTCAAAGAAGTTAAAACACTTCATTCAAAATCCAATCTATAAATACATTAGATCACCACAAACAACCTTAACTTACTGAGCGTTGTGAATTCGTGCTTCGGGTCTTCGAGTTTTCAAACTTTATCTCCATGTCTCGAACTTTTGAAGAGTCCGACTCGACCGCCACAACATTGCCAAAACACTAAATATATAACAATTTCAACTAGCATGTTTTCTATGCTTGTCGCACCCCAAGTCCCGCTAATTTGACCCACTCGGGCATGTGTAACAGACCTGCCGAACGAGCAAGGTTTTTCCCTCCCGCATGATGCTGAAACATACACCAACGTGTACAACTGCCATACGATATGAGTACAATAGAGCATCAGAGTAATATTTCTAAATTAAAACTATTATAATTCTTTCACTTAAAGGTTTACAACACTTTGATCTCTCCAAAAATATTACAATTTGGTTTGTCCATACAAAAAGTACCAACTAGACCAACTCACAACGATCTAGCTACTCCGCGACGCCCTTGTCGCGGTCTTGCGTCTCATCAGCGATAGTAGGATCTGAAAAGGGATAACAACAATAGGGTGAGAACTTGAAGTAAGTTCTCAGTGGGTGCAACAGCCGAAAGTGGCGCTCTACACTCGGTCCAAAGGAAACATTAGTAAATGATAATAACAAAACATCTATTTCTACAATAGAAATGGGAGAAATCAAATGCATATATAATGCCTCAATATATACACAATGTGCTACAATGATTTATTTTGTCATTGGCCTACACCATTATCTCAGTTCATTTCTTAACCTTAACCAACTTATTACACACCTCATGGAGAGTTGAGGGAGATCGGACTTCTCTCCAATCGGTCGATATTGGGGGTCGAGGGAGATCGGACTTCTCTCCAATCGGTAGATATTGAGGGTCGAGGGAGATCGGACTTCCCAAAGTACGGCATCAGGAGTCAAGAGGATCAGACTTATTCCTTTATGACACTTTCGGAAGGTCGCGACATGTTTCATCTTTCACCCTAAGTTCATGACTTCTAGGGTTATCCAAAAAGTTCATTTCCATGTTCTCTTGTTCTTTAGTTCAAGTTTTGCTTAAGAGTTCATATGCCACTACATTTACACTTTAGATTCCTTACTAGGTTAAATGTTACTCTTATTTCCTATTTTCCATAGTTCACATAATACTCAATGCACATGTCAAGTAAATTTTTTTTTTGTAACATAACGAAGGGCTAAAATCTTATTTTTCTAGGTCAAATGCGCACATGCTATTTTGACCCACTTGATCCCCTAATATGCAACTAAAAGACATTAGCATGCATGCATGCAATGAAAAAAAAGCCTTAGACAAAGGAAAGATAAAATCCATTTCGGTGATATTTCCCACCTTCTCTTTGATCTCTTCTAGGAGATACTCTTGATCTTCTTAGAACACCAAGAAAATTCTTTTCTCTTTCTAGCAAGAGAAACGTGAGTGAAGTGGACCTTTTCTCCCTCCAAGAGTTTCCTCTTGATGCCCTTGACCTTCCCCAAAGGAGATGGATCCCAAAGCTTCAACAATGGAGATTTAGGGTTTTCCCTTTCTTCTAGAGAGAGAGAGAATGAGAGAGGAGGAAATTGAGAGATTGGGGGTTATATAGAGGTGGTACAATCGCACATAAATCCCTCAACAATTTTTATTAGCATCTAACTGACCCTCAGTTTTTACGCCAGGTATGGGGCACTTGCCCGATATTTCGGGCGCACCAACCTTACGTAGCTACGTCTAATTGCTGATTCGGACGCCCGCCCAATCCACCTAGTCCATAATTCGGGCGCCCGAAAGGAAGATCGGGCGTTCGATTGTTTATTCCATCGTGCGACCTGTGCTCTCGGATTGAGCATCCAAAGGGCATTCGGACGCCCGCGAGGGACCGCCCAAAAGATGTTTCGGGTGCCCGCAGGGTCATTTGGACGCCCGGATATTTAATTCTTCGCGATCTTAGCTATCGGGTTGGGAGTCCGAAAAGGTCCCAGACGCCCTCAAGTAGGGTTCGAAAAGTTTTGGGTGCCCACAGGACTATTCGGGTGCCCGAAAGCTGGCCTCCTCGCAACGTCACTCTTTGGAAGAGCGTTCGCTTGTTTTGGATGACCCACTAGATCGTCCGAAACCATTTCGGGCAACTGAATTCTTGTTCCGGGCTTCCAAAAAGTCTGGAATTCAGATTTCCTTTCTTTCAGAACTTCGTTTCGATCCGAATTGATTTTAATAGATTGAAACTCAGTCTAGGCTCTTTCAAACTTATTTTAATCATGTCTGGCATGACTTAATCCGCACTTTGTCAATTTAGCTAAAGTTTGGTACGTTATAATGTCAAGATACTAAAGTGGCAAAAACGGATATACAACATGTGTCAAAATTAAACATGCTATCACAACATGTTACAATGAACAAGTAGTTGTGCAAGGATTTAGACACCAAAATAGGTGTATCATGACCAAGCAATAATTATTGAGATGGTTGGGCATAAAGAAGAAAATGCAAGAAGCTTTACCAAGTTCGGATCGAGTACCCACCTCAATTTGCCATCACGATGTCTATGTTTCAACCACAACTTCTCGATTCTACTCTAAACCTAAGGAGAATGAGTACAAGGTCCGTGTATCACAATTTAGGGCCTAAAGACCCTAAAAGACATATTCTGGATCCAAAATAGATCTAAGAGTGGCAGATTCTGGAACTTGACATGAGGTTTCGAAACATGACATAAGGTTCAGGAACCTCATGTCAGGTTCTGCAAAGACAAAAGGCTTTGTCTCTCAGGCCACCCTGCCATGTTCCGAAACATGGAACCAAGGTTTCAGAACATGACACAAAAACAACAAAAACTTTAGTTGAAGTAGATTTCCAAGAAATCAAACCCAAAAATGTCATTTAACCACTCCAAAAGCTCAAGATAGCTACACATGAAGCATCAAGAACCCGCAATCGAAATCAAAGATCTAACATTTCGGCCTCTATGGTTTTGAAAAACAACAGTCGATTCTAAGAGATTCAAAAGGAAAACCTTATTTAGGCTTCATAACACCCAAACGAGGCAATATACCCAAGAAATCACCAGAAAGCATAACCAAAACAAAGTATAAAATGAAATGGGTACCAATCTATGGTGGGGAGGGCAAGATGAGGTCGAGATGTTGTGGTGGAGGCTTTCGCGCAAGAGTCCAAAGAAGGAGTGAAGGATGAAGTAGATCTCCGTTGGGAAAGACCTCCGAGAGAGATTGATGACGAACGGCAATCGGGAGGGTGAACAGCCGAGTGAGGGTGAGAGTGGAAGTGAAGGAGAGGAAGAGAGGAAGAGCACTCAAAGAGGGGAAAAGAGTAAAAAGAGGCTAGGGCTAGCTAAGGGAATATTTATAGTACAGGTGGATAGTTGCAAATACACTCCTCACCTTTCCACATCATGGTTCACACCCACCCACTCATGCACACACTCTGCAGATCATGTTCTGGAATTCCGGAACATGCCCAATTTTTGAAACTTCCTCTCGAGTTCTGCAGAGGCTGAAACTTTTGCCAAGAGGGAGTTTTGTCATGTTCTGAAACCTCAAACCATGTTCCGGAACATGACACGAAGAAAAATTTCTTCAGCTGAATCGACTGCACAAAAAACAGTTAAAACCCAACGAAACTTAAACTAAAAAATTTACATCATTTTAGTCGGTTTTGGCATCTCTTGAATGGAGCAAGTGGCTTGAGTTAATTTCTGTTGGCATATTGAAAATGCATTTTGTGAGAGACTCGTTATTGACAATCCGCTTGTTTTTCATGATAACGCAGGGATAGGAACACTGGGATCTGGGATGAAGTATCAATTTCCATTACTGGGGTGAGCTTCCGTTGACTGCCTTATACCTCAGTCAAAGAATTAGTTCAAATGAGCAAAATATACTCCAAGTTAATGGATGAAATTAGGTGCTAATACATATTTCTCATTCAAGTTCAATCTTCAATGCAGCCTGTGAAGATATCTGATCCTCACTTAGTCTCATCGTTCTTTGATGATTTTAAGAGGTCCTACCTGCATACAACTGTTGAATTGCAAAACCAAAGTTCATGGCTTGCAGAGTGTTCATTGAGTATTCAAGTGGCAACTGAACTAGAGGGAAACATTTGCTTGGTGGAGCATCTTCAAAGTTATGAATTATCCATCCCTCCTTCCTCAGTCGTTCAGTATACAATTCCTCCAGTAAGTACGTGTATCTTCTTATTCTCCAAAAATAGCAGTTTTAGTGGAACATTGTTTTAACCATGTTATCAATGATTCAAGAAATGTACTCTATTCCAAGCATGATAGTGCTGCAAGATGTGAAAAAAATGATTAGACAATACCCTTTAAATTTGATATTCATATACGAGCTTAGCTAGACATGGATGTAGATGTAGATGTGTCTGGCTTGTATATGGATCCATATACCTATTCAAATTTTTACCACATAAGAGTTTAAACATTTTGTCTGAGTTTACATTCTTACATTCCTGACAATTCACATCAAAAAGTAAACTGTTGACTCTAAGCTAAGTTGATTTTAAGCCGTTGGATCTTCATATGACTTGATGAAAGGAACCTGCCCTAGTTTGATTAAAACCGGACGGGTTCACTGGTTCAATGGTTGAACCACTTGTTCAGATAGTTCAAAGCGGTTCTTTGACTATCCTGTCTAAAGGGTTGAACCGAACCACTTTGTAGACTGGGTCATGGTCGGACCGGTCAAACTGGCCGGTTCGACCCAGTTTTTACATTGGTTTTTACCATCATGGCGGATAGGACAACATAAGAGAAGGGCTTAAGCACTCTAGAATTAGTCTCAAATTGGATGGAAAGGGATTGTGTCTAGTTATATAAGGACTAAGCACTCTAGTAGTATTAGTAATTTGGGCTTAAGCATTTTAGGTAGGTGGTTTGTCCCCAGCAAGTTAATAATGCTAGAGGACTGGGTCATTACATATGGTATCAAAGTAGTTACTAGTCGGAAGTGTGAAAACTCGGTGCTAGAATTTCACATCACGTAGAAATCCTGAACTATATTGTGATTGGATATGATAATCATGTCAGGTTCTAGGTGAGGGGGGGGGGGGGGGGGGGGGGGGGGGGGGTAGTAGTCCTATATTGGATTGAAAAAGGATTGTATCTGGGTATACAAGGACTAAACACTCTAGTATTAGTAATTGGGCCTGCAGTGTTTTGGGCCAGTAGTTAGGGCCCAACAAGTTGGTACTAGTGGACTATGTCATTACAATTGGCTCTGTCTCAAATCTTTTGATATTGACTATATATATATATATATATTTTTCCCAATTGGGTTCAATTTACAAAATAAAATGTTGCTTAGAAGAGTCAAATCACCCTGCTGAGCTAAACTTGCATCTAAGTAAACTTAGACTTATCCGTTAGTCGTCTTACTTCCAAATTACAAGTATAAACCTGAACTATTGCCAATTAGTTAACACTGAATTTTGTATGGTCTGGAGTTGATTTCGGAGATCCAATGTTATCCCAACTATTGAATCCCAGACAAATCAAATTTATAATAACGATTAACTATATTCGGGTTCAGCCCAATAGTCGGATTAACTTAAATTCCATTCATAAGCTGAACTTAAGGTTCATTGATCAATCATTGAATTTAATATAATATAGAATTGTTTATAGCTAATCATATCATGCCTAACTTAAACTTCTTTACCCTAAATATTTCATATTTGAATCATTTTTAATTTCAAGCAATTTAATTCCTAAAATTTCTGTGGGTAAACTAACTCTATGCAGGTTACCTCTTCTTTTTTCCTCTTTGATTGGGGAGAGCTTTGCTTTACCTATTTCTTTAGGAAACCCTCTTCTTTCATAGGAAGAGCAAGATGATGCAAGTAGGAAACTGTTGATGTATCAAGGCTGCACTATCTAATTTTTTGTTTGTTTGTTAAGTTAGTTTGTTGATGTCCTAGTTTCTAGGAGATAATTAGTCGTTGCTTTTACTTGGTCAGTCCTATCTTGTAGGAGTGTTTAGTTGCAACTTTTTTTGACTGTTCTGTTAGTTTTGTTGCTGATTTTGTGGACTAAGCAAGCTGTTTTAGTTAGTGGGCAACAAGTGTTTATGAAAAAGCTTAAGTCTCAAGTCTGTAGCAGAGTTCTTTAATTTAATCTATTTTAAATTCCTCCTTATGTTCTTTGAGAAACAACATTGGTATCAGAGCCTGCTTGATCTTAAGGGGCTGTGAGTGACTTGTGAGATTGATTGAGAGGTGTGTCTGCATCCATAGAACCTGAAGGCAAGATGGAGGTAGGATCGAGTGGTTTTACAGCCATGGCTGCACCAGTGTTTGATGGAGAAAATTATCAAGCCTGGGCAGTGAGAATGCGAGCACATCTAGAGGGTTGTGATCTTTGGGAAGCTGTGGAACAAGATTATGAAGTTCCTCCCCTTCCTGACAATCCAATCATCAATCAGATTAAGTATCACAAGGAGAGGACAACAAGAAAAGCAAAGGCGAAGTCTTGTTTATATGCTGCTGTCTCACATGCCATTTTCAGCAGAATTATGGCTTGTGAATCAGCCAAAGCTATCTGGGACTTCCTCAAAGCTGAGTATCAAGGAGATGAGAGGATCAGAAGCATGAAGGGGCTAAATCTGCTCAGAGAATTCGAGAAACTGCAGATGAAGGAGTCTGAGACAATTAAGGAGTATTCTGATAAGTTGATAAGCATTGCAAATCAGGCAAGAGTTCTTGGCACTGACCTCTCTGATAATAGGCTAGTGCAGAAAATTCTTGTCTCCTTGCCCGAAAGGTTTGAGGCAACCATTGCCTCTTTGGGGAATACCAAGGATTTGTCTCGGATCAAGTTTGCAGAATTGCTAAGTGCTTTGCAAGCACCGGAGCAGAGGAGGTTAATGAGGCTAGAAGGAAGTACAGAAGGAGCTCTGCAGGCCAAAGAGCAGCAGAATGTAGGAGGGAAAGGCAAGAAATGGAAAGTGAAGAAAAGTAATAGCAGTAGTGGTTCAGAAGCTGCTGCAGGAGAGAACAGTGCAGGCAACTCCAAGAACAATTGGGGAAGGTATTCCTCATGTCAGCACTGTGGAAAACAGAATCATCCACACTTTAGGTGTTGGAAGAGGCCAGATGTAAAGTGCAGAAGATGTCATAAACTTGGACATATTGAGAAGTTCTGCAAAGAGAAGGGAAATCAGCAGCAAGGTGAGGCACATCCTGCAGTCCAGCAAGAGGCAGATCAATTGTTTGTTGCCTCTTGTTTCTCCTCTAGTACTCCATGTGATAGTTGGCTTGTTGATAGTGGTTGCACAAACCACATGACAAGTGATGAAAAGCTATTTATAAACCTTGACAAGTCATTAAAGTCAAGAGTAAGGATTGGGAATGGGGAGTACTTAGAAGTGAAAGGTAAAGGAACTATAGCAATAGAGAGTTGTGCTGGAACTAAGCTGGTTTCTGATGTGATGTATGTGCCTGAGATTGATCAAAATTTGCTGAGTGTGGGGCAGTTGGTAGAAAAGGGATTTAAGGTAATATTTGAAGAGGGGAAGTGTTTGATCTTTGACTCCAATGATCAGGAGTTGTTCAAGATAAAGATGCAACAGAAAAGTTTTTCTCTGAATCCTCTCGAGAAGGAGCAGGCGGCATTCAAGTGTCAGGTCAGTGATTCAGAGATCTGGCACAAAAGGTTGGGGCACTTTCATCACAAAGGCTTGATGTTTATGCAGAAAAATGAAATAGTAACTAGGTTACCAAGCCTGGAGGAGCAGATCACAAGGTTCAAGGCTTGTTTATTGGGCAAGCAGACAAGACTTCCTTTCAAGGAATCCACTTGGAGAGCTACAGAGAAGCTGCAGCTGATTCATACAGATCTCTGCGGTCCACAAGTGATTCCTTCACTAAACGGCAGCAGGTATTTCATTATTTTCATTGATGATTATACCAGAATGTGTTGGATTTACTTCATGAAGCAAAAGTCAGAAGTTGCTGAGGTATTTCTGAAGTTTAAAAGATGGGTTGAGAACCAAAGTCGCTGCAAGATTCAGGTCATCAGATCTGATAATGGAACAGAATACACTTCACAGAGGTTTAACTCTTTCTGTGAAGAGGCTGGAATTGAGCATCAGCTTACTGCTCCTTACTCTCCACAGCAAAATGGAGTTAGTGAGAGGAAGAATAGAACTATTATGGAAATGACTAGGTGTTTGCTGCATGAGAAGAATCTGCCAAAAGAGTTTTGGGCAGAAGCAGCAAACACAGCAGTTTTTCTGCTGAATAGACTGCCTACAAGGGTATTGGAGAAGAAGACACCCTTTGAAGCTTGGTTTGGTGTCAAGCCAATACTCAGAAATTTGAAAGTGTTTGGCTGTATGTGTTTTTCTCATATTCCACAAGTCAAGAGAGACAAGCTGGGAGAGAAAGCTGAACCTGGGATTTTTGTTGGCTACAGTTTAGTGTCAAAAGCCTATAGGATCTATCAACCACAGACAACAGACAGGGAAGGTGATCACTAGCAGGGATGTTCAGTTCCTGGAAGATGAGCAATGGGACTGGGCAGATGAGCCACAAGGTAACCATAAGGAGGTCTCACTAGAACCTGACGAGCTGGTGGATGATGTTCTAGTTAGAGGTACCAGATCGTTGACTGATATATATCAGAGGTGTAGTGTCGCTGTTTTGGAACCTGCAGGTTATGAGGAAGCTAAAAGTGATCAGAGGTGGATAAATGCAATGAAGGAAGAGTTGGCTATGATAGAAAAGAACCAGACATGGGAGCTAGTGGAGAGGCCTGAAGATAGGAAGGTGATTGGAGTGAAATGGGTTTTCAGGACCAAACTCAATCTTGATGGCTCAGTGAATAAGCATAAGGCCAGGTTGGTGGTGAAGGGATATGCACAAGTTTGGGGAGTTGATTTCTCAGAAACCTTTGCTCCTGTGGCGAGACTGGATACAATTAGAATGACTCTTGCTTTAGCAGCTCAACAAGGTTGGAAGGTGTATCAGTTAGATGTGAAATCTGCATTTTTGAATGGAGAGTTGCAGGAGGAGATTTATGTTGAGCAGCCAGAAGGCTTTGCCATACCAAGCCAGGAAAAAAAAGTTTATTTGCTGAGAAAGGCTCTCTATGGCTTGAGGCAAGCTCCCAGAGCATGGTACAGTAAGATGGATGAGCACTTGCTAGGCCTGGGTTTCAAGAAAAGTCTCAGTGAATCCACTCTATATGTCAAGAAGTTAGTATCCGACTTAGTGGTGGTGTCTCTTTATGTGGATGATATGCTGGTGACAGGGAGTAATAGTGCTCAGATTACTGCATTTAAGCAAGAGATGATGAAGATGTTTGAAATGACTGATCTTGGTGAGATGTCGTATTTTCTGGGGATGGAAGTTAGGCAGACTGAGAATGAAATTTTTATCGGTCAAAAGAAGTACTTGAAGGAGATCCTGAAGAGATTCAACATGGAGGAGTGTAAGAGCGTGAACACTCCAATGTGTCGGAAGGAAAAGCTTCAAAAGGAGGATGGATCGGAACCTGCAGATGAAAGAGTTTATAGAAGTTTGATTGGCTGTCTTATGTATCTCACTACAACTAGGCCAGACATCATGTTTCCTGTAAGTGTCTTGTCTAGATTTCTTAATTGTGCGAGTGAGTTGCATATGGTAGCTGCAAAGAGGGTGTTGAGGTACTTGAAGGGTACTCTTTCATATGGGATTAAGTTCTACAGAGTTCAGGAATTTAAGTTGCAGGGGTATTCTGATAGTGACTGGGCAGGATCAGTGGATGATATGAGGAGTACTTCAGGTTATTGCTTTACATTTGGGTCGGCATGTTTTTCTTGGTATTCAAAGAAGCAGGAAATAGTGGCTCAATCAACTGCAGAAGCTGAGTTCATTGCAGCTACTGCAGCTGTGAATCAAGCATTATGGTTGAAGAAGCTGATGGATGATCTGCATTTGGAGCAAGAAGAGGGCATAGAAGTATTTGTGGATAATCAAGCTACTCTGGCCATTTCACAGAATCCAGTATTTCATGGAAGAACAAAGCATTTTAAGGTCAGGTATTACTTCTTGAGAGAAGTGCAGAAGGCTGGAGAGGTGAAGCTAGTGTACTGCAGTTCAGAAGACCAAATTGCAGATATATTCACTAAGTCATTTCATGTTGGTCGATTTGAACTTCTAAGGGCAAAGCTAGGAGTGTGCAGCACTTGATCCAGGAGGAGAGTGTTGATGTATCAAGGCTGCACTATCTAATTTTTTGTTTGTTTGTTAAGTTAGTTTGTTGATGTCCTAGTTTCTAGGAGATAATTAGTCGTTGCTTTTACTTGGTCAGTCCTATCTTGTAGGAGTGTTTAGTTGCAACTTTTTTTGACTGTTCTGTTAGTTTTGTTGCTGATTTTGTGGACTAAGCAAGCTGTTTTAGTTAGTGGGCAACAAGTGTTTATGAAAAAGCTTAAGTCTCAAGTCTGTAGCAGAGTTCTTTAATTTAATCTATTTTAAATTCCTCCTTATGTTCTTTGAGAAACAACAGAAACTTATTATCTTAAAAACCATCTAGTAGTGGTGATTAGGAAGGTTTGGCAACAACTTATTCACGAGAAGGCATTATCTTCAAGTAGAATCAGTGCAAAAATAATATTCATTTGATGCAAGGATTTAAGTGCCGTGGCACGGGGTTGTGCCGGAAACTTGCCGGCACGGTACGGCACAGTGTGTGCCAAGCCGTGCTGATTCGTGCCGGTCACAAAAAATTCATGTGTGCCGACACATCATAGCATGACATATTTATTTTCTTTAGCAACAAAATATTCTAACCGTTTATTATGTATTTTTATCAAATATTTTAAACTTTATTGAGAAAATTACTTACTAATTTAAAGAATAGAGGGTTTTGAGCTGTGCCATCGGCAGGGGGGCTGTATCGTGCCGATAGCTTGTTGGCACGATACGGCACGGTAGATACGGCCCGTGCCGATGGGCACTTAAATCCTTGATTTGATGGATCTCCGAAGTCAATAATCTGGAAATTTATATAGCCAACCCCACCTAGCATGCGAGGAGGACCAAGTTGCGCTGAGCTTGTTTCACTACAACCCTTTGTCATCCTTCTTTCCTTACGCTAGACTAGATTCATATTGGTCTGTTCCTAGATTTGTAATAAACTTGCTTCAAATAAAAAGGGCAAAACATGGATGATTTTAATGAATTCCACTGGATGACAATGGGCAATTCCAGCAATAGCTCCTAGCTATGATGCACAGATACTTACTTTTAACTGCAGTGTCCATATAGGATATGTATTTGATACCTTACTCGTGCAATACGTGCTTTCTGAGTGTCAGATAAAGGGTATGTATTTGATACCTTACTCATGCAACACATGCTTTCTGAGTGTCAGATACTTCATAAGAGCTTCTGGAATGCTTCACCTACAACAGCCAGTGCCAAATGAGATGTGATCAGTCACGTTAGAAGAGTTGGAGTTGAAACTTGAAAAGTGCTTTTGTATTTCTGGGGTTCTAAAGCACTCAAAGTGGCTGTTGTAGGTGAATCATTCACAAGGCCAAGTCCTTTACTGAAGGCACTGAAACAGAATATTAAAAAAGTGATTATTCTGTGTTACCCTGATTCGTTTACACCTTGAAGTACCTGTATGCAATACGGGCCGCCACACTACACTTGAAGGTTATTTCATCCTTAACAGAAAACTTTTGGAGATAAGGAGGATGCTATGATTTGTCATGTATCCACTACCTGATAATCGTACCTGAGCTAAATAGTTGTAGTCCAATAATAAATATGTCCAACTTTTTCATGACCTGATCTTGTGCAAACTTCTGATGTGTCACCAGACGACAGTTGGCTGTCTTGTGAAAGAAAGAGTAGGCCATGACTAGTGATAGCTGTTGGGTGGTTCCTAGTTCGAGATCATGCACTTAAGCAATTATCTTATGCTGAAAATTGAAGTGAATGAGGGAGAGTTCCTTGACACATATTTAAAATTTGATGACCTTATCGTGAAAATTTTGTGGTGTCGAACTAAATGACTAACCATTGTTTCTCCTGTTTCTGTTAGCTCAGTGTGGTAGTAATTTATAACTAAATGCAGCTCTTCTTCTACAAGCCCAATTTATGGTGGCCAAATGGAATGGGAAAGCAATCTTTATACAATGTTAATATAACAGTTGATGTAAAAGGAGTTGGAGAGTCCGATTCATGGAGTCACTACTTTGGGTTTCGCAAGATTGAGAGCACGATCGATGAAGCTACTGGTGGAAGGTAATAATTCATTACAGAAGCTTATACATTAATAACTTCTACTTGTAAAAATATTGGAAACTAACATATCGGATGTGCAGGTTATTCAAGGTGAATGGGCAACGTGTTTTTATTCGTGGAGGGAACTGGATATTGTCAGATGGACTACTAAGACTTACAAAGAAACGATACATGGCTGATATTAAATTTCATGCATATATGAATTTTAACATGCTCCGCTGCTGGGGTGGTGGATTGGCAGAGAGGCCTGAGTTCTATCATTATTGTGATTTATATGGTTTGTTGGTAAGATAAATTTCTGTGCGCATTGTGCTTATCACTTTCCGTAGAATATCAAATATTCAGCAATGTTTGAAAAGGCGGCTCCATATATATATATATATATATATATATATATATATATATATATATATATATATATATATATATAATTGTTTGCAGTCAAGAGACCACAGTGTCATATAGTTTATCTTTGTCACGCCTTGGCGTGGAAGCTCCACTGGACACGCTCACAGACTCACCACATGGACAAAATTTTTGTCCATGTACGGCATCGAAGTATAAAGAACCTGCGTACAATGTGGAAGTAAACCAAAAACCATAAGTTTTGATTTTTCTAAACATTTAACATTTACAAAATTGAATGGGATTTCCGAACACATCTAAAATCAACTATAAGTATTGTTACAAGATTCATCTTTCCAAAATAATACATTTGTCCATGTTCCAAAATACATGGACGTAGCTATCTATACAACGCCTTCGGGGCTAGCCGAAAGTGTGAGAACTAAGTGCTATGTGCGACAAAGTGCTATACGACGGGTTTGGTTGGAGCCACCTCTTGAACCTACATGAGTCACCTCTAGAATCTCACATGGCCTAGTAACTCTGGTTTATATGTGTGACTGGGCGTGGACCTGACCAGGACGTTAGGGTCTTAATGAGGGAAGTTTGAAATGCCCCAATAGTCCCACATTAGATAGAAAAGAGATTATGATAGGGTATATGAGGATCGGGGACCTAGTATTGATAACTGGACTAAAGCATTTTGGGTCGGTGGCTTGGGCCCAACAAGGTATTATTACTGGTGGGCTGGGTCGTTATTTTTAGTGTCATTGCTAAATTCCAGCCGAAGGTGTGAGAGCTAAGTGCTATGCGGGACAAAGTGCTACATCACGGGTTTGGGAGGATCCACTTCTTGAACCCGTAGAAGCCACCTTTAGAATCTCACATTACTTGATAATTTTGGTATATGTATGGGTTCTAGGCACCTTGGTCTCACATCGGATAGGAAAAGCAATGATTTGAGTGCACGGCATGGGATCGTGCCGAAAACTTGCAGGCACGGTATGGCACGGTCCGTGCCGGGCTGTGCCGATGCACCATGCCATACCGTGCCGTTGCGTGCCGAAAAAAAAAAATACATGTGTGCCGACACATAATGATATGAAATATTTATTTTCGGTAGCAACAAAATTTTCTAATTGCTTATTATGTATCTTTACCAAATCTTTTGAACTTTATTGAGAAAATTACTTACTAATTTGAAGAAAAGATAGTTTTGTGCTATACCATTGGCACGGGGGCTGTATCTTGCCGGTAATTTGTTGGCACGATACGGTATGATAGATACGGCCCTTGCCTGTGGGTGATTAAATCCTTAGGGAAAAGAGTTTTGATTGGTAGCAAAAGAGATCACGCACCCTAATAATAATAATAACTGGCTTAACATTTTGGTCAGTGGTTTGGACCCAACGAGTTATTATTACTAGTGGGTCGGGTCCTTATACCCAGGATTTGGAATAGTCCTATACATAATTAATAGGACTAAATCTCTTAATCCGGCTATAGCATTTTGGGCGGTGACCAAGCCTAGGAGGTTAAGAAAGTTAAGTGTGCTAGGGCTTGAGAATTTGAGGATGGATGACCTCTCTTGGATGTGAGGCGTCATAGTAGGCATCAGAACCAATCACCAGTCGGAAGTGTGAGATGAGTTTCGGGTGAGTCAGGGTCCGAATGACAGGCTAAGTTAGGGTCTGAATGACAAGGCTAGCAAGACGAGTCTCACATCGCCTGGTTCTTGTGAGTGTTCTCAAGCCTGGCGAGGAAGTAGAGCTTAAAGGGGGGAGGAATGTGACAATTCAGGATTTTGGAATAGTCCCATATATAAATATAATAAGGCGAAACTTTTGAATCCGATTTTAGCATTTTGGGCGGCGGCTAGACCCAAGAGGTTAAGAGGGTTGAATGTGCTGGGACCAGAGTAGTTCTAGGATGGGTAACTCCTTGGGAAAAGGAGCGTCACAGAATGACTCTTATGGATACCATATTCGGCCTCCAAATCATTTTTTCGGAATAAGATAAGTCATCACGTAGGTGCATTATACTATCCTACCAAATTCTGGATGCCGAGACACTTTGTGGAATAAAAATCAAACTCATGTCTTCTAATCATACAAGAAAATCTTCATACTGAATAAAATATTGTTGAATATTTTATCATCACATCCAAATAGGACGTAAATAATACCGTATTTATATTTAGCTGCAAGGATTGCGGTGCTATTGGCACGACCTATGCCGTTGTGCCAATGGCACTGCACGCTACAGTGGCACGAGGCGTGCCACTGTCAGCACGCCCACTCGGGCCGGCACCGTGCTGTTAGCACACTTGTACGGATTGACACAAATTTGTTTTATTAAATTTTTATGAAAAATTAGTGTTTTAATATCTCTAACATTTACAAAAATGGTTTAAGCATTACATCACACATAGTTTGTTAAGAATAGAGTGATAAACATCTTAATAACTAAAAAAACACTATATATATTATGACGGTATGCGTGTGAAAGCAAAATCAAAATCATAGTCGTGTAAAAATTTATAGGAAAACATTACCATGGATAAGTTAGTAGATCTAAAGTCGTAAAAGAAATTAAGGGAATTTTTTTTTTTTCAACTAAAGTAATTCTTATTATGCAATAGAACTTACCAACTGCTTCAAATGTTAGTAGATTTACAAGATCTACATACTTTACGTATGGAAAAACTTTCGCACATGATCTACATATTTTACGTATGGAAAAACTTTCACGAAACTGTTTACCACCAAGAAAAAAAGAAAATTCAAAGCGATCCTTCAAAACAAGGATTTAAGTGATCTGGTATGAGATCTTGTCGAAAACTTGCTTGTCGTGCCATGCTGAGATGATGTGTGTCGGTCATAAAAAAGTACCTGTGCCAACACACAATGGCATGAAGTGTTTATTTTCTTTGACACCAATATATTCTAATTATCAGATCTTTTGCATTTTATTGAGGAAACTACTTGCTATTTTTTTTTAAAAAAAAGGAGGGTTTTGAGTCGTGCTACAGGTACTAGGTTCATATCATGCCGATATCTTGTCGAAACGGTACGGCGCAGTGGGCACGGCCTGTGTCGATGGGCATTTAAGTCTTTGCCACAAAATGCAAAATGCAAAATGCAAAAAAAAAAAAAAAAACACACTTTATTGACACGGTATCGGCACGACCCCATGCCACGTGCTGGCACAGCCATGACGTGGTAGGCTGTGGGTGGTAGAGAGCGACACGGGCAATCCTTGTCTTGCTATAACTTAGTTCTTGTTCAAATTAATAAATATCTAGTATTTCCAGAAGAAGCATATATATTATAATGATATCTGAATTGTTTGTTTCTTCCAGTGTACGTGCTGGAAGTTTTCTGTGAAAATGCTTGAATGACTTCTTTTGCTCTCTTTTTCTGTTGTCCAGCACTTGTTGTCATATAATTTCATCTATTAGTTGGAAGAATCATCTCTCCTTTATATTTGTAGAAACTTGAATTAGGTATTACCACTTCATGGACTTCTAATGGATAATGTATCCATTATCTTAAGAATTGAACTGAAAATGTATATTACTTTTCAGGTATGGCAAGAATTCTGGATTACTGGAGATGTTGATGGACGAGGTGTGCCAGTGTCAAATCCTGATGGGCCCTTGGATCATGACCTTTTCCTACTATGTGCCAGGGACACCGTTAAGCTCCTTAGGAATCACGCCAGCCTTGCTCTTTGGGTGGGTGGTAACGAGCAAACCCCACCTGAAGATATCAATAAAGCTCTTAAAAATGATTTGAAGCTGCACCCGTGTTTCATTTCTTGTGATGAGAAAACTACACGGGGAGAAGGTTTTACTGGCAATTCAGAAGATCCAAGTAAATATCTCGATGGAACTCGCGTTTATGTTCAAGGATCGATGTGGGATGGTTTTGCAGATGGAAAAGGTGACTTCACCGATGGCCCATATGAAATCCAAAATCCCGAAGATTTCTTTAAAAATGATTTCTACAAGTATGGTTTCAACCCAGAGGTCGGTTCGGTGGGGATGCCTGTTGCTGATACAATCAGAGCAACAATGCCTCCAGAAGGATGGCAGATACCCTTATTTAAAAAGGGAGATGATGGGTATGTCAAAGAAGTTCCAAACCCAATTTGGGAATACCACAAATACATTCCTTACTCGAAGCCTGGGAAGGTCCATGATCAAATTCTACTGTATGGACAACCAAAGAATCTTGACGATTTTTGTGAAAAGGTAGGCCAAATTAAGTTGAACTCTATTTTACTTTTTCCTCTTATGTGAATTTTCTGGTTTAGCCGGTTTACCCTAAAAAACCATTCAATCATTCCTATCGATCTTTTCTTTGTTATTTTCAGGCACAACTTGTTAACTATGTTCAGTATAGAGCTCTAATAGAAGGATGGACTTCTCGAATGTGGACCAAATATACAGGATTTCTTATTTGGAAAACTCAGAATCCCTGGACAGGCCTCCGAGGACAGTTCTATGATCATCTTCATGATCAAACTGCAGGATTCTTCGGCTGTCGCTGTGCTGCTGAACCTGTTCATGTCCAGCTTAATTTGGCCACTTACTTTATAGAGGTATATTGAAAACTATTGAAGCATTTTCACTTCAGTACTGCCTAGAAAGTGATAGAAAGTGTTGATTTTTTCAGGTTGTGAATACTTTGGCCAATGAACTTTCAAATGTGGCAGTTGAAATTTCAGTGTGGGACCTGGATGGAACATGCCCGTTCTACAAGGTCACAGAAAAGATAGCAGTGCTGCCAAAGGAAGTACAGCAGGTTGTGGAGTTCAAGTATCCAAAGTTGAAGACTGCAAAGCCTGTATATTTTCTTCTGCTTAAATTGTTCAGAATATCAGACAAAGCAATTCTTTCCAGGAACTTCTATTGGCTGCATCTGCCTGGAAAAGATTACATGTTGTTAGAACCATACCAAAAGAAGAAAATACCCTTGAAGATTACTTCTCATGTTCTCATATCCGGTTCCAACTACAAAGTGCAAATGCATGTGCAGAACACGTCAAAGAACTCAACTTCTAGAAGTTTAATCTGCATGGAAAGTGGCTCGTTTTCTGATGGCAATGATTACAATTTTGAGTCGACAGAGTACGCCCCAGAGTCTTTCCGACAAAAACAGGAAAGCATGTGGAGGAGAATATGCCGACGTCCATTTCCCTCCAAGTCACCTCATCACTCCAACATGTTCAATATCAATGGTACTGATTCAGGTGTTGCTTTTTTCCTTCATTTTTCAGTTCATGCTGTGAAGAAAGAGCAGGGAAGTTATGAAGACACAAGAATCCTTCCTGTCCATTACACTGACAACTACTTCTCACTTGTACCCGGCGAGAAGATGGCAATTGATGTCTCATTTGAGGTGCCGCAGGGTACCACTCCTCGTATAGCCCTTCGTGGGTGGAACTACCCTGAAAGCTATACTGTCATTTAAGGAGCATTGGAATTATAAACTCTTGGCCGTCAGCTATCACATAATTCCAAGGTGCTTTCCCAGGAAAAAGGTTTGAAGAAACTGTGTTATTCAAGAAAACTGTGAGTTGTGGTCTTGATTAATTTTTGAAGATAGGACTGCTATTCGCTATATTGTTATGGACCGAGATTCTGCTCTATGATTTCCTACTGATACTGTTATAGTGTTAAATCTAACATTAAGAATAAAAGAAAAGGATTAGTGTTTAAAGCAAAAGCACATATTATAGGTCAAGTAGTTCTAAACACGACGACAATGTATAATCGAACGTTCGACTCACTACTACCTTAGAACTCAGCCTTAGCATGGAGTTTTGTTGTGCTTTTTGCATCTAGTTCTATGACGTGAATAAGTGAATTTTTTCGTAAATAATGTTATCAGTTTTTATAATTATAAAAATAATCTTCTACAAAAATTATTTGTAAAAGTAGGCTTCTAGTATGCCGGATGAGACTCTTGGGAAAAAGAAAATGAAAGCAGCAAATCATTAACCGCTTTTTAAAATGGCGAATCATTTACCGCTTTAAAAAGTTCGACTCACTATAAAACCAAGAAAGCGGCTAACTGTTCACTGCTTTTATATGCGGTGATTGGTACACCGATTTTAAATGTGATGAATCATTCATCACTATTAAAAGTGGCACACAATTCACTGCCTTTCATTGTTTAACCCTACTCTCCCGCTTGATCTCTCTCCCCTGCCGCTCTCTTTATCTCAATCTCTCTCACCCTTTTTTGTCGCTCTCTCTATCTCACTCTCTCTCACCCATCTCTGTCGCTTTCTCTATCTCACTCTCTCTCTCACCTCCCTCTGTCGTCGTCGCACTCGCTGCTGCTGTCGTAGTCGTTGTCGTACGCGTTGTTGTACCCTTCTTGAAACACGCGGTGCTCCCTTTCTCTGTCTCATCATTCTCTCTCTGCCACAGTGTCGTCGCCGACGAAGTTGTCGTCGCCGTTCGGTGCTCTCTCTCTCTCTCTCATAGTTCTCCCTCTTACTCTCTCTGCCATATAGGAACCTCGCTCGTCGCCGCCGCCATTGTCGTCGTCGTCGCCGTCGCATCCGCTTGAGGTGCACTGCTTCCTCTATCTCTTTCGCTTGATTATTAATTGATTCTTGTGTAATAAACGAGCCGAACACGATGTGAAACATTTAGCTCGAAGTCTTAACGAGCCGAACACGAGATGGGGTCAGCTCGCTCTTGTTCTGCTCAATATATATATATATATATATATATATATATATATATATATATATATATATATATATATATATATATATAGTTGAGCTAGGGTACTTTTAAAAGCACCAAGCCATTGGTGTTTTTAGGTTTCTAGCCCTTGGATCTACTCTTTGACTATTATTAGCCTTTAGATCAAACACTATTCCACCTACCACCACCTACCACCACCTACCACCACCTACCACCATCATCCTAACCCTACATCACTTCATCCAAGGGCTACAAACCCAAAAGCACCAACCTCTTGGTGCTTTTGGAAGTATTCTAGCTCAATTCTCTCTCTCTCTCTCTCTCTCTCTCTCTCTCTCTCTCTCTCTCTCTCTCTATATATATATATATATATATATATATATATATATATATATATATATATATATATATATATATATATATAGTTGAGCTAGAATACTATTAATAGTATTTTGCTCCTTTTGCTACCAAGTTTTTAGCAGCTGGATCAATTACTTTGATCATTTCTAACCATTGGATTAAATATTATAATCCAGTGGGGACCACTCAACCCTAGGGGACCACTCAATCCTAAGGGACTACTATCATCCTAACCATTCAATTTTTCATCCAAGGACTAGAAACTTGATAGCAAAAGAGGTCAAATACTATCAATAGTATTCTAGCCCAATTCTATATATATATATATATATATATATATATATATATATATATAGAATGAGGCTACTATACTATCTATAGTACCGGGGCTCCGGTACTATAGTTGCTTTTTCGATCTTATGGTGTTCAAATCAACGATCCACACCGTTGAAACTGATCTAGGGTATGTGAAGTTCTTAGGAATAAAATTTTAGTTTTTTTCGATATCGTTTACTTAATAAATAAATCATGTCAAAATGAACGGTGAAAATTGAATAATCCTTAAAATTTGAGTATAGGAGTTTCGAATTCAAGATCAAGGATGTTGACCTTCATCTATATAGTTTAAAGTATTTTCTATCAAAATTTGAATAAATTTAGATTCTTCTCCACCGTTAAACTACAAACTCGCCATAATAACCATTGAAATTTGACAATTTTGAAACGGTTTGATCACAAAGTAAACTACGTCGAAAAATTATAAAATTTTATTCCTAAGAACTTCAAATATCCTAGATCAGTTTCAACGGTGTGGATCGTTGATTTGAACACCCTAAGATCGAAAAAGCGACTATAGTACCGGAGCCCCGGTACTATAGATAGTATAGGAGACTAGCTCATATATATATATATATATAGTAGGACTATGTACTCTTTTGAGTATAGAACTAGACTACTATACTATTGATAGCACCAAGTCATTAATGCTATTAGGTTTTCGGCCCTTGGATGAAGGAATAGTATAGCACCAAGTCATTGGTGCTATTAGGTTTTCGGCCCTTGGATGAAGGAATGTGCTGTTAGGATGATAGTGGTCCCCTAGAGTTGAGTGGGTGGTTGGTGGAATAGTATGATCTAAGGGGTGGAAATGGTCAAAGGGGTAGATGTAACGGCGGAAAACTTGGTAGCACCAAGTACTTGGTGCTATTGATAGCATAGTAGTCGGACTCATATATATGTGTGTGTGTATATATATATAGAGTACGTCCCCTGTGCTTTCGAAAGTATGGACGTCTCCGTGCTTGTAAGTTATTTTTGATGATAGGACATCCGATTCGACGATCGGCTCCATTAGGCATGATCTACGCTATTAGAATTATTTAGAAACCAAATTTCATAATTTTTGGACATCATTTACTAAGTGATCACAAGGTCTCAAACATGAGTATTTAAAAGGCCGATGTGGCAATTTTGTAGGTTCAACGGTGTAGAACAATCCAAATTACATGAAACTTTAATAAAAAAATTCCACTTAACATCAAGAAAAAGATCAATACTTTCAATTTGAAATTTGAGTCTTTTATCACTATTTTTTATTAGATTTTTATTTTCAGCCGTTCATTTTGAGGCTACTTATTCACTAGGCAAACGAAGTCAAAAAATCATAAAATTTGGTTTCTAGATAGTTTCAATACTATTGATCATGTCTAACAAAACCGATCGCCGAATCGGATGCCCCATCATCAAAAATAACTTACAAGTACGGAGGCCTCCGTACTTTCGAAAGCACATGAGCCTCTCTCTCTCTCTCTCTCTCCCCTATATATATATATATATATATATATATATATATATATATATATATATATATATAATAATGAGCTCCTATGCTTTTAAAAGCACCAAGTCATTGGTGCTTGTAGGTTTTCGGCGTTTGGATGAAGATTTGTAGGGTTAAGATAATATATATATATATATATATATATATAGAATTGAGCTCCTTTGCTTTTACAAGCACCAAGTGCTTGGTGCTTTTAAAAGCACAATAGCCGGACTCTATTGAGCTCCTATGCTTTTAAAAGCACCAAGTCATTAGTGCTTGTAGGTTTTCAGCGTTTGGATAAAGATTTGTAGGGTTAGGATTATAGTGTTTCCCTAGGATTGAGTGGGTGGTTGGTGGAATAGTATAATCTAAGGGATGGTATTGGTCAAAGGGACAGATCTAACGGTGGAAAACTTACAAGCACCAAGTACTTGGTGCTTTTAAAAGCACCATAACCGTTCTCTCTCTCTCTCTCTCTCTCTCTCTCTCTCTCTCTCTCTCTCACCCCCACTCTCTCTCTATATATATATATATATATATATATTTCAATTTTACTATTTGGATTATATGTCAACCCAAATGTAAAAGATGCCTATATTTTGTAATTTTTAATTATAAGATTAAGATTCTAATTTTTCTTATTCTTTACAACTTTTCACCCAGTAGTAGAGTTGACAATGTAACTTGTTGTTCGCGAGCCAGCTTATGTTGAACCAAGTATGAATGTATGTGATATTAGCCATATCTAAATGTATATGTATGTGTTGTGCGAAAGGTGGAACTGGATAGAATAATATTTATATATGTATGTGAATCCTCTCCTTCCATGTGGATGGTCACCTCAATTTGTCTCTATTTGCATTTATTTTGTATAGGTTGGTTTACAAATACTATTTTTTATATTTTTTGAAGTTAGGATGTCAATTAATAATGTGGCTATTAGTGTTCACTGGAATGGACAAATTGCTGCGCATGATAACAATCCACAATATATTGGCGGTCGTACGAAATTAATTGGCATCTCAATGGATATTACATTTAGTGAATTCGAGGAAAAATATATCAATTGACCGATGTAAAAGAGGTGAGTATTGTCTAAGTATCACAGTCCGATATCCAACCGGTTTAAATCAATACGATGTTTACGAAGTTCTGAACGACGAATTATTGTGTGGTATGATGGCGTTGTTTCGGAACTGTGCCTGTTTGACGATCTACATTGAAAAACAGATAGTTGTATCATAGGGTTATTATTCAAGAATGTTAATGAAGAAGAGAATACCAATGAAGAAGGGAATAGAAATTCTTCTTCTCATTCCATGATCAATTACAAAGATATATATACACAAATATTTCTATAATAAGATATCTAATAAGGAAAGATGCATAAGGAAAGGCGCCTAAAACTATGCTAACTAAATAGGAATATAATATATAATTTTTTGACTTTCCATAACAGTTAAACAGTGACTTAGACGTGGATTTAGTCCCCTGGGGCCGAAAGAGAATCCTTTTGTGTTGACATAAGAGGTGGAGCAAAAGACATCTAGGTTAGTATTACAAATTGTGTTTTCATATAGTTATTTAGATATAACAAATTTTTAGGTTGATTCATTATTCATTGCAGAGCATATGAAGTTTCAAATGTAGTTGTCAGTCCTCCTCCCCTCCTGCGTACTACTACTCGTGCCACGGCATCAAGTTCCCATGCCCAACTGGGTGAACAACAAGGCGATACATACAAAAAAAGGTTAGAATACATTACAATTGTTTTCATCATATATTTATTTTTATATCATTAGGTAGTGATTTTTTATGAAAAAAATGCAAAATTCCTACCTCTCATGATGTGCATGACTTTGGATCCTTTCCATTTGGAACCGAGTTTGACAGGACACAAAATAAGCTGGAGGTGCAACAGGAAGTAGATGAAGAACAAAACAATACTAACCATGAGGGTATTGAACATGAACCTCCGAATTTGACGATAAATGATAATTTAGTCAAGGAAGGTCACCACTTTAATACTGCAGACCATGACAGCGGATTGGGATTCCTTGCTGATATCATATATACTGAGTCAATGATCCAATCACTAATAATGAATATGTTGATGATCTAGATGAAGGTGCAGAGTTCATAGATCATCCAGAGCAGTTTGTAGAGGATGACGATTGGATTGGCCAATATGTGGTCAATAACGCTGAATTTGATCGTCTGCAGATTGAATAGGGCCCTCTCAACGTTGATGGCTCAGGGGTTGATCGGATATTTCATGATAAATCAAGCTTATTGCACACTCTTGAGAAATGGCATATTGCTCACAACGTGCAAATAGATGTTCTAAAATCAACTACAAAAACTTATATGGAGATGTGTCACGCCTCGAACCACAGCGGAAGCCCCTAGGTGTGCCAACAGATCCGTCGCATGCACTAGGACGCAAACTGTACATGTTATAAAATAACCTGTACAAGCAGAACATGCCACAGGAGTCTGCAACTAAATAAGTATCAGAGTCTGTGAATATTTATAGAAATATAGCAAATATTGTACATACATCATATACTCACACATACAACTCCCAACATAAAATACAACTGCACTGGCTTCGCCAGCCATATGTACATGTATAGTCTGCAATTTACAAAATACACTGGTGATCCTCATGTATGCACACTATCTGGGTAGGAGATGCTATCTAACCTGCGATCCCCTTACCTCGATCAGCCACTGGCCAGCCACTGGCGTTGAGGGCTCTGAAATGGAAAAATAACAAAAGAGGGCGTGAGAACTACTGAATAGTAGTCCCCAGTGGGTATAGTCGCCGACAGCGACGACCTACACCACTAGGTCTACTAGAGGCAAAAAGTAGTAAACTGAATCGTATCTGTAGCACTCTGAATTTCGGTGCGTTGTATCGAACTTTACTAAATTTGATAAAGTTCGATGGAAGCCGATAATGGCTGGTGTGGAATTGGGTTCCGAAGGTTTCGGAACATTTTGGGTGCGAGGGAAACCCGAAAATCGAAAATTTTTAAAAAAGGGACCAAATGGAGCAAAGCTGCTCACGGGGTCCGGACCCGGGAAGCTGGGGTCCGGACAATGAAGTTCGCGGGCAGCTAAGGTCTGGACCCGGACGTCACGGTCCGGACCCGAGCTGAGTTCCGAGTTGGGGCGCGTACGGGTTCCGGACCCTGATGCCAAGGTCCAAACCCAGCCTGCGCGGTGGACTGTCATCTGTGCAGGGTCCGGACCCGGCTGAGGCAGAATGCCCAGTGAGGGGTATTTTGGTAATTTCACGGTGGAGGGCTATGTATTGAGGGCTGAGACCTCTCTCCTCATTACTCCTTCACTTTCCTCTCATTCCCTCTCCCTCTCCCTCACTTTCTCTCTCTAGAGATCTCTCCAAAGCTTGGAGAAGTGGTGGATTGGAGCTTGGAAAAGAACTTTCAAGGTGCAAAAAACTTCTTGGTGCAAGAAGAAGCTTGGGAGCTAGGGCTTTGAGGTGAGTTCTTGTGATTTAGGGTTTAAACATTGGATTTAATCCTTTGAGATAAGGTTTTTGGAAACCCTAGGCAATCTAAACCACAAATAGTGGAAGATTGGCCAAGAAATCTAGGGTTTGGCTTGCATGCATGCAAACCTTAGTAGATTTGGGGCTTTTGCCATGGGAGGTTCTAAAAATATTTGAACCTTCGGAAATTGCTATTGAGGCATAGAAAATCATGTTAGAACACTTGATTTCATATATCGAGTTGAATTAAGGGTTCGTAATGAGTAACGAATCATTTTTCTTGTAGAAGCTTGGGTTGAAGCAAGAATTCAAGGCTAGGAGACCTAGGAGCTCAAAGAATTCAAGAACTTGGAAGCTCTCGAGGTGGGTTTGTGTTTACCGAAGTGATTAGGTCACTTCCATGTCTAGGGTAAATAACCATTTAAAGATAAAATGATGTGTAATGTGAAACCCTAGAACTTGCATGTTGGCAAAATGAGAATCATGATAGATAGAGCCATGAGCTCATCTTGCATGTTAGAGAATTCAAGTATATTTCTATTATCTATACTTGTTATGTAATTGCATGTATGAATTGGAACCTAGTGTTGAGAACATAGGTTGGAACATGTATGATTGGAACCTAGTGTCATTGAACATAGGTTGGAACATGAGAATGGAACCTAGAGTCATGGAACCTAGGTTGAGAATGTAAAGTGAACCTAGTGTCATTGAACATACGTGAGACATAGTGACTTGAACCTAGGGTCATGGGACTTGGGTTGGCAAGTGTAATATGTGAAGATTGGGATATGCGACGATTTCGCTATCCCGGGTATGCGACGATTTCGCTACCCGTGCCATGAGTTGGCGGTGACGGATTGGGATGTGCGACGATTTCGCTATCCCGGGTATGCGACGATTTCGCTACCCGTGCCATGAGTTGGCGGTGACGGATTGGGATGTGCGACGATTTCGCTATCCCGGGTATGCGACGATTTCGCTACCCGTGCCATGAGTTGGCGGTGACAGATTAGGATATGCGACGATTTCGCTATCCCGGGTATGCGACGATTTCGCTACCCGTGCCACGTGATGGCTGTGTTGAAATGGGGTATGCGACGATTTCGCTATCCCGGGTTTGCGACGATTTCGCTACCCGAACACTGAGGTGACGATTTCACTCCTTGGACGTTGGAACTATTATGGTGATGCGGCGATTCCAAAACCATAAGTTAATGACAAGTAGTTGAACTTAGTCAATGTGAGATATAGGATGAACCTTGGAGAAAATAAAAATTGACATTTTATTTGGTTGCATCCTTTATGTTTATTTACAAGCATGTAAATATTTATTGCATAGTTATTTGTGATCTAACTCATGCATATGGTGTTTCTTTGGACCTGGTGGGTCGAGCTTCTCTCTTGGGTGGCCTTACCCACTGGGAACTATGTTTATAGTTCTCACCCCACGTTTTTCAGGTCCTTCCGCGAGTGAGGCGGCGGAGCGAGGCAAGGGTTTGGCTCTATAGATAGCGGCCATTCCATTTTGGTGATACATAGAGTTGTACACCTAGTCTTGGACATTGATAGTATAGGGGTTTACATTAAATGTATGCAATTTGTATATCCCATGATTTTGGAACATGATGTATGGAATGGAAATGAAAGAAAAGAAAATTTTGGGCATGTATAAATGTGCAAATGTGATGTAATAGAAGTAGAACTTCTTTATGTTGATGCTTTTCTTGTGCAACTCTTGTACTCCGTTCCTAGTTGGAACCTTGTGGATATGCTTGTGTTGTGACGCCTTGGGCGGGTAGAAGAGACTCTATCCGTTCGGCGGGTCTGGGGCATGCGCCCGTGCGGTTATCCTTTCCACCTAGTTGGTGTTAAAGGCCCGACGGGGCGTGACAGACTGAGATGGTATCAGAGCGTAGAAACGGTCTAGGTGGACCTAAGAAACCCTAGGATGGAAAAAACTCTAGGAGTGTAGGCTCGTGAGTGACGAGATCTTTAATTGTGGCGAAAGATAAGTGATTGGGTTATGTCCTTATACCTCTAGTTGAAAATAGAGGTAGATTCGAGGTGTGTCTTATTCTTCACCAAGAGAGTTCATGTTGGCGGCCGACAACATGAAACCAAGTGAGGGGAATAAGAACCCTTGTGTGACTTTCGCCTAGATTGGGTTCACGTTTATTTTCGTGAAACGTTATGTTACAAATGACTTTGAATGTCACGAAATGACCAAAGTCGTTGTGTTTTCAGGAGATAATGGTACGTGGACGGCCTCCTACGAGGGCTGGGCTCGGAGAATCGAGCGCGGCTCCCGAACAACTCGGGGAGGGCGAGAACTCGGGTCTTCATAATCAGTTGACCGAGTTGATGGGCGTGGTTCGGCGACAGGCCGAAACCATGCAGCGGCATGAGGAGCAAATTAAGAAGCTCCAAGACGAGATGGCGCAGCAAGCGGCTGCGATTAGGGAGGAGAGATTGGGAGCACCTCCGGCCTCTGCTTCGGCACCGGCCGAGGAGGTGACACCGGCGCCGGCTGTGGCGCCACCGGCACCACCGACTGTTGCCGATGGGTCGGGTGCTCCTATGCCCGACTCCGCGGCGGAGGATGTGGAACGAGAGCGCGCAATTTCGACTCTCATGAGGTTCAAGAAGTTCAACCCGCCTATCTTCAACAGGAAGAACGTGGATCCATGGGATGTGGAGACGTGGATCGACGCGATGGAGACGCTCTTCGAGGACCTATATACCTTGGAGAGGGACAAAGTGCACCTCGCCGCTCATTGTTTAGAGCGATCGGCGAAGGTGTGGTGGAAGGGAGTCCGGCGTGATCGACTCTCTAGCCTTCTGCCACCGACGTGGGAGGAGTTTCGGGGTATGGTGTTCGCCGCCTACTTCCCCGATAGTGAGAAAAGGAAACTCCAAGAAAGGTTCCGAAAGTTGAAACAAGGGAACCGCACCGTGCGTGAGTACGAGAGGGAGTTCTCGTACATCATTAATTGTGTACCGAACGTTGTCCGCGGAGAGTTGGACAAGGTCGACTGCTTCGTGCGCGGGTTTCGACCGGAGATCTTTCGGGCGGTGCACGCCTTTAAGCTACAGACCTTTGCGGAGGTTTTGGACCGTGCTCTTTGGGTAGAGCACGGGAATGCATGTGCGCGCGAGGAGCGCGAGTCTTGGGAAAGAGAAAAGGAAAAGGATAAGGAGAAATGAAAGAAGCGACCGGCGGGTGGCTCGGGTGGGCAATTTAGCTCTAAGCGGCCCCCGAAACACTCGCAGTCGCAGAATCAGTCTCGTGGGTCCTAGCGGAATCGACCCTCGAGCCGGTGCCCGATTTGTAGCGGCCCCCACAACCCTCAGCAATGTGATTATCGTGAGGGCCGGTGCTACAAGTGCGGACAGTCGGGACATATGCGGTACAATTGTTCGATGGATGATGGCCGGGCGCCGTCATCGGCATCGGCATTTGCATCGCCGAGGCAGCTTGCGGGCATCCCACCCGCGGCGATGTCGGCAGGCCGTACACCGCCGCCGAGACCAGCTGAGGGCCAGCGGCCAGCGCCCAGTGGACGGGTGTTCGCCTCGTAGGTGGAGGAGCCTTCTGCCCAGGAGGATGTCGTGGCAGGTATCGTGTTAATTAAAGGCATTCGATGTAGAACTTTGTTTGATACTGGAGCATTCATTCATTGCTCGATCATTTGCTATTGCACATGGAATAAAAATTGTAGAAGCCACGCATGCAAGAACTGTGCAAGTACCTGAACACACCTTTTGTGTACATCACGCGTGTGTAGATTGTCCAGTGAGAGTTGAAAACTGGATCATGCCAGCTGATTTGCTGGTGTTAAATCGAATGAATGAGTATGATTTAATCCTAGGAATGGATTGGCTCTCGAGATATCACGCTACTATTGATTGTGAGAGCCGGATAGTGAGGTTTAGAGAACCCGGGCACAAAGAGTTTGTGTACCGTGGGTGCAAGAGTTCGCTCTTTGCGTCAATGGTGTCCACGTCGCAAGCAAGGAAGCTCATTGCTAGTGGATGCATTGCCTAATTAGCGACGGTAGTGGATAGCCGAAAGGAAGTGTTGGGACTCGAGGACATTCCTGTAGTCCAAGAGTTTTCGGATGTATTCCCGACAGAGTTACCCGGAATACCACCGGATGGGAAATAGAATTCGTGATCGATTTGCTCCCGGGTACGGCACCGATTTCTAAGGCCCCGTACAGGATGGCACCCGCGGAGCTAAAGGAATTGAAAGCACAATTACAAGATTTGATGGACAAGGGTTTCGTAAAGCCAAGCGTGTCACCTTGGGGAGCCCATGTTCTATTTGTGTGAAAGAAGGATGGTTCACTGCGGTTATGCGTGGATTACCGCGAGTTGAATAAAGTGACCGTCAAGAATAAGTACCCGTTATCCCGAATTGATGACTTATTCGATCAGTTGCAAGGGTCTCGGGTGTATTCAAAGATTGATTTGCAATCCGATTATCACCAGTTGAAGATTAAATCGGAGGATGTGCATAAGACCGTGTTTAGGACGCGGTATGGACATTATGAATTCACTGTTATGCCTTTCGGGCTTACCAATGCCCCGGCAGCGTTCATGGATTTAATGAACCGTGTGTTCAAACCACTATTGGATCAATTTGTGGTTGTGTTCATAGATGATATTCTTGTCTACTCTCAGAGTGAAGAGGAACATAAAGAGCACCTAAGGGTTGTGCTTCAAGTTCTTCGAGAGAACAAGTTGTTCGCCAAGTTAAAGAAGTGCGAATTTTGGATTTGTGAGGTCGCTTTCTTGGGTCATGTGATTTTCGCGGGAGGAGTATCGGTGGACCCTATGAAAGTTGAGGCAATCAAGGATTGGCCTCGCCCGACCAATGTCACGGAAGTACGAAGCTTTTTGGGTCTTGCGGGGTATTATCGGCGGTTCGTGGAGGGATTTTAAAAAATCTCCGGTCCACTAACGCGTCTTACCTGCAAGGGAGCCAAATATGTTTGGAGCGAGGAATGCGACCAAAGCTTTAAGGAGCTAAAGGAAAGGTTGACTTCGGCTCCGGTTCTCGCCTTGCCGATTGCGGGGGAGGGCTTTGTGGTGTATAGTGATGCATCACGGCGTGGTCTTGGGTGTGTGCTTATGCAAAAAGGACAGGTGATAGCTTATGCCTCTCGTCAGCTGAAGAGCTATGAGCAGAATTACCCCACCCACGACCTAGAGCTTGCAGCAGTGGTCTTCGCACTTAAGTTGTGGAGACACTACTTGTACGGGAATATTATGAGATGTACACGGATCATAAAAGCTTAAAGTATTTATTCACTCAAAAGGAGTTGAACTTGAGGCAGCGGAGATGGTTGGAGTTGATAAAAGATTATGACTTAACCATCTTGTACCACCCCGGTAGAGACAATGTGGTGGCCGATGCGCTCAGTAGGAAATCCGTGGAGAACTTCGTAATTGAGATGACGGGACAAATACCGTTGATCAAGAAAATGGGCCGGTTTGACTTGGAAGTCGTGGCCCCGGGCGTCCCCGCTAAACTCATGAGTCTCGAGGTGTGGCCGACATTGTTGGAGCAAATAAAAGAAAAGCAATCCGGTGATCCGGAACTCCAAAAGGTACGGAGTGCTATCGAGAGTGGGCGCGCCGGTGATTTCCATGTGGACTTGAAGGGCGCCATTCGATTTCGAAATTGATTGTGCGTGCCTAAAGTCGAGGACATTCGTGGGGAGATCTTGAAAGAAGCTCACACTTCTCCCTATGCGATTCACCCAGGCGGCACCAAAATGTATAAGGATCTTAAATTGCATTATTGGTGGCCGGGGATGAAACTTGATGTTGGACGCTTTGTGGCACAATGTTTAGTATGCCAACAGGTGAAGGCCGAGCGTCGCTTTCCAGCAGGGAAATTGCAAGGGTTTCCCATTACAGTTTGGAAGTGGGAGAACATAGCAATGGACTTCGTTGTGGGCTTACCTCGATCGCAAGGTGGCCACGACGCGATTTGGGTGGTAGTGGATCGATTGACAAAGTCGGCACACTTTTTGCCAATCCACACTACTTGGTCGGGAGACAAGTTAGCACAAGTCTACCTGGACGAGATTATGCGGTTGCACGGGGTTCCGACCTCGATCGTTTTAGATCGAGATTCCCGTTTTACATCGCATTTTTGGAAAAGCTTGCAAGAAGCTTTGGGTATACGGCTCGATTTCAGTTCAGCATTTCATCCTCAAACTGACGGTCAATCGGAAAGGACAATTCAGATTTTGGAGGATATGCTGCGAGCGTGTGTGTTGGACTTCAAGGGTGCATGGCCTACTCATTTGCCGATGGTTGAGTTCGCTTATAATAATAGCTACCAATCTAGCATCGGTATGGCACCGTTTGAGGCCTTGTATGGAAGAAAATACCGTTCTCCTATTCATTGGAGCGAGGTCGGCGAAAGAAGAGTCTTAGGACCGGATGTGTTGCGTGAAGCGGAGGAAAAGGCCCGCTTGGCACGTGAACGCTTGTCGACGGCGCAATCCAGGCAAAAGAGCTATGCGGATAGACGTCGACGAGATTTGGAATTCGCGGTAGGAGACCGCGTCTTCTTGAAAGTATCACCCGTGAGAGGGGTGAAGCGATTTGGTGTTCGGGGTAAGTTGAGTCCCCGTTACATTGGACCTTATGAGGTTTTGGTCTCCGTTACATTGGACCTTATGAGGTTTTGGAGCGTGTGGGATCCTTGGCGTACCGGCTAGCCTTGCCGCCAAAATTTGCGGGGATACACAATGTGTTTCATGTATCGACGCTCCGTAAGTACGTGTATGATCCGGCGCACGTCCTCGAGTATGTGCCTATGGAGCTTCATGAGGATATGACTTATGAGGAATTTCCCTTGTGTATCATGGATCGCGAGGTGAAAAGTTTGAGGAACCGTGAAATTTCTTATGTAAAGGTACAATGGACGAGTCACGGTGAACATGAAGCTACGTGGGAATTGAAAAGCTCAATGAAGGAGCGGTTTCCTTACCTCTTCGCTGAGTCCAGCTAAGGTATGATTTAGTTTCGCGACCGAAACTCTCTTTAAGGGGGGAGGAATGTAGCACTCTGAATTTCGGTGCGTTGTATCGAACTTTACTAAATTTGATAAAGTTCGATGGAAGCCGATAATGGCTGGTGTGGAATTGGGTTCCGAAGGTTTCGAAATATTTTGGGTGCGAGTGGAAACTCGGAAATCGAAAAATTTTAAAAAAAGGACCAAATGGAGCAAAGCTGCTCACGGGGTCCGGACCCGGGAAGCTGGGGTCCGGACAATGAAGTTCGCGGGCAGCTAAGGTCCGAACCCGGACGTCACGGTCCGGACCCGAGCTGAGTTCCGAGTTGGGGCGCGTACGGGTTCCGGACCCTGATGCCAAGGTCCGAACCCGGCCTGCGCGGTGGACTGTCATCTGTGTAGGGTCCGGACCCGGCTGAGGCAGAATGCCCAATGAGGGGTATTTTGGTAATTTCACGGTGGAGGGCTATGTATTGAGGGCTGAGACCTCTCTCCTCATTACTCCTTCACTTTCCTCTCATTCCCTCTCCCTCTCCCTCACTTTCTCTCTCTATAGATCTCTCCAAAGCTTGGAGAAGTGGTGGATTGGAGCTTGGAAAAGGACTTCCAAGGTACAAAGAAACTTCTTGGTGCAAGAAGAAGCTTGGGAGCTAAGGCTTTGAGGTGAGTTCTTGTGATTTAGGGTTTAAACCTTGGATTTAATCCTTTGAGATGAGGTTTTTGGAAACCCTACGCAATCTAAACCATAAATAGTGGAAGATTGACCAAGAAATCTAGGGTTTGGCTTGCATGCATGGAAACCCTAGGTAGATTTGAAGCTTTTGCCATGGGAGGTTCTAAAAATATTTGAACCTTCGGAAATTGCTATTGAGGCATAGGAAATCATGTTAGAACACTTGATTTCATATATCGAGTTGAATTAAGGGTTCGTAATGAGTAACGAACTATTTTTCTTGTAGAAGCTTGGGTTGAAGCAAGAACTCAAGGCTAGGAGACCTAGGAGCTCAAAGAATTCAAGAACTTGGAAGCTCTTGAGGTGGGTTTGTGTTTACCGAAGTGATTAGGTCACTTCCATGTCTAGGGTAAATAACTATTTAAAGATAAAATGGTGTATAATGTGAAACCCTAGAACTTGCATGTTGGCAAAATGAGAATCATGATAGATAGAGCCATGAGCTCCTCTTGCATGTTAGAGAATTCAAGTATATTTCTATTATCTATACTTGTTATGTAATTTCATGTATGAATTGGAACCTAGTGTTGAGAACATAGGTTGGAACATGTATGATTGGAACCTAGTGTCATTGAACATAGGTTGGAACATGAGAATGGAACCTAGAGTCATGGAACCTAGGTTGAGAATGTAAAGTGAACCTAGTGTCATTGAACATAGGTGAGACATAGTGACTTGAACCTAGGGTCATGGGACTTGGGTTGGCAAGTGTAATATGTGAAGATTGGGATATGCGACGATTTCGCTATCCCGGGTATGCGACGATTTCGCTACCCGTGCCATGAGTTGGCGGTGACGGATTGGGATGTGCAACGATTTCGCTATCCCGGGTATGCGACGATTTCGCTACCCGTGCCATGAGTTGGCGGTGACGGATTGGGATGTGCGACGATTTCGCTATCCCGGGTATGCGACGATTTTGCTACCTGTGCCATGAGTTGGCGGTGACAGATTGGGATATGCGACGATTTCGCTATCCCGGGTATGCGACGATTTCGCTACCCGTGCCACGTGATGGCGGTGTTGAAATGGGGTATGCAACGATTTCGCTATCCCGGGTATGCGACGATTTCGCTACCCGAACACGGAGGTGACGATTTCACTCCTTGGACGTTGGAACTATTAAAGTTAATGACAAGTAGTTGAACTTGGTCAATGTGAGATATAGGATGAACCTAGGAGAAAATTAAAATTGACATTTTATTTGGTTGCATCCTTTATGTTTATTTACAAGCATGTAAATATTTATTGCATAGTTATTTGTGATCTAACTCATGCATATGGTGTTTCTTTGGACCTGGTGGGTTGAGCTTCTCTCTTGGGTGGCCTTACCCACTGGGAACTATGTTTATAGTTCTCACCCCACATTTTTCAGGTCCTTCCGCGAGTGAAGCGGCGGAGCGAGGCAAGGGTTTGGCTCTATAGATAGCGGCACTTCCATTTTGGTGATACATAGAGTTGTACCCCTAGTCTTGGACATTGATAGTATAGGGGTTTACATTAAATGTATGCAACTTGTATATCCCATGATTTTGGAACATGATGTATGGAATAGAAATGAAAGAAAAGAAAATTTTGGGCATGTATAAATGTGCAAATGTGATGTAATAGAAGTAGAACTTCTTTATGTTGATGCTTTCCTTGTGCAACTCTTGTACTCCGTTCCTAGTTGGAACCTTGTGGATATGCTTGTGTTGTGACGCCTTGGGCGGGTAGAAGAGACTCTATCCGTTCGGCGGGTCTGGGGCATGCGCCCGTGCGGTTATCCTTTCCACCTAGTTGGTGTTAAAGGCCCGACGGGGCGTGACAGTAACAATAACAAAATGTAACTGCTGAAAATAATTACCACTATCATGCCTTTATACTATTATAAAAGTTGTAAATCATAATCATGTATCACATGCATCAACTAAACACTAGATAAAGCAATGCAGTATAATCCAATCACACCGACCGACTCAATAGTCTGGTCAAGCCTGTGTCAGATCATGTCCATTACCCACCTCAAGTGGTCCGCTACCATGTAGGTTATTATCTCATCATATTTCTCAGGCAACCTCCGGAGTGGCACTCGCAGGGCGCGACCCAACCGAGTATTGTAGTGCATATCACTATCAAGCTCAATATGGCTCAGGCAGGTTATGGTCAAATGCGATGATAAAAAAAGATCACAATAATACTGTTCAGGTGCCTTCTGGCACAATTATGATATCTCACTATCTGTCACCGCCCACTGTCTTAGGGCAATACATAATATCTCAATGTGTCTATATACAGTTCTACACGATGATAGTATACCTATCTCGACCAAATCCCAGATAAGAAAAATATACAATAATCATGTACAGCTCGACGTGCTAACAATATAATGGCTCAATATATGGATATAAGAGAAACTACCATCATCTCAACTATATTGACAAAGCATCTCCATATGCTAAATAATACAAAATAGACGTAGGAGTTAACCCGCCGATTTCGACGACATGGGATCCACCTAGAAAAGTTACTCTGAGGTGGTGGAAGGAAAAGACTGTACGATCAAAAACTCCCCCTCAACAGCACTAGAAAATCCAACAAAGAAAATCTCCAAAAACTCAACTCCTAGAACCATCAATAAAACTCACTGCTAAATCAATGTCCATAATCATCCAAATAAAAGTCCCATAAAACACCATTATAACCTACCTCTAGTACTAGCAGTGGAGAAACCAACTCAACCATCTCTTCTCCGTAGCTACGTGTGCCACCAAGAACCTCAACACTCATTAGAACTCCAACAGAGAAGGAAGCTCATCTCCAATGGGTTCCTATTCCAACACCAAGGATGATGAAGGAAGAGGAAGAAGAACTTAAGAGTCTCAGGGGGTGGAAAAGATTAACTGGCCAACACCCCTGGCCTATATATAGGCTAGAAAAATAGCAAGAAGCCCTCAGAATTCTTAATAATTAGCCCTTATTCAAAATCCCAGATTTTGAGTGCCCAAAGCCAACTTTCAGGCATCCGAAACTTCATAATCGCAGACATTCGTGCGTCCCCTAATTGTACTCGACCGCCTGAAGCTGTCGTAACACTGCCCGAAATTCTTGGGCATGCGGACCCTGCGCCTAAATCCCCTGTGCTGAGTCACTGATCACCACTCACCGTTATAACTCGACCATCCTTATCCATTCTTCCAGGCGTCCATAGTACATTCGGGCGTCCGGATTCTTATGTGAATAGTGACTTTCTTTTCGGGCTCAGCTACGATGTAATGGTGCACCCGAAACTCCACCTGAATCATTCCGACCCCACAATAGTGTAACCGGGCGTTCGAAACTATACTCCAAATTGACTTCACTTTAGCTCGTCACTTTCGGGCGCCCTAAATAGCTTCCGGGCATTCGAAAAAGCATCAAAATGCATTTTGATTTGATTTTAACTTCCCAAGTCCATTTTGATTTGTTTCTGTTGGGCTCTGTTTTTCCCTGGACCGTTGACCCGGTCCAAACCTACTCGATATACATGCGAGTAGGCGAAACAACTTCCTGAAATGACCCTCGAATGCGCCACGATCATATCAAGCGATTCGGTTGAGGAGGGATCGGCTCAACCGGATTCTACCTCACTTCACTAATTAAAGCCGAAGATTCAGGATATTCGGCTGATCAAAGATTCGGTTGAATGAACCGAGTCATTGTATTGTGGGGAAGTCTGGGTTACAAATACAATTAAGATTACTCCTAAGAAAAAATGTAAATACTGGAAGGGTAAAGATTACATGTAGACTACTCCTAGAAAAGCTGTAAATGCTGAAAGTAGAAGTATTAAAAATGTGGTGGTCTTCTCGTTCGCAGGGGAGAGAAAGACCCCTATTACAGGCTTCGAAATTACTATTTATAGTAATAACTTATCAACCCACATTATTGGTCGGTTTTAGTAGTGGGGGTAGTGTTGTAGCCATGATTGCGAAAGTTACGCCCCACTTCTCAATCGTTCCCGCCTAAGATCTCTCCACCTCAACCGTTCCCGCCTAAGGTTTCTCCACCTTCAGGCACCTTGTTGTCGGCTCCTGGCGTACCACGTGTCCTTATTTCTTTGGCTCGTACGTGAGCCAGCCCTCTATTTTATGGCGCGCTAATTTTGGCATCAACAATGCCCTCCAATAGTCTTTCGAATGAACGTTCGGAAGACTATTAATGCCAAATCCACGGCCCGATGTCAGCCGAGACCCGAGCTTTAGTCTCGCTGGTCTTTGTCGGCTGAAAGAAAACACTCTTACCGTTGTCGGCCCTTTATCATCTCAGCCGCATACACTTCGGCTTCATCGGCCGATTCTTCACTTTCACTTGATTGACTCGGGCCTTCTTGAGCCAACAGTTCTTCTATCGAGGATTTCTCCTTGCCTTTGTTTTGATTTTTATATCGGCTCCATTGTAGTCGATCGTCTTCATTTCCCTTCCGGAATTGCTCATATTGGGCAACCCGAACACCCAGATCAAATAAGTTAGGGAAATACTTATCTTCAAAATGGTCCTTTATCTTAAAATGCAGACCATTAAACACCATTTTGGCGAACTCGGACTCTGGCATTCTAACAAAACATCAGTTCCTTGTCGTTTTGAATCGGTTCAAATATTCCTCAACCGATTCGCCCGACTTTTGCCGATATTGTGCTAAATCATCAACCGATAATTTCGGCTCCAATCTGTAAAACTGTTCATGGAATTTTCTTTCCAACTCGTCCCAATCTCGGACGGAATTGGCAGGCAAGCTGGTATACCAAGTAAATGCTGTTTTAGTCAAAGACGTGTTAAACAAACGAAGTTTCAAAAATGGGTCAGCGGCGGCCTCCCTACACTGGGTCGTGAACCGCACCACATGTTCGACCGTATTCTCGGTCTCATCCCCAGAAAGTTTATCAAACTTGGGCATCTTCCAATTCGCTGGGTACAGATGCTCTACATCAATATTGACAGGATAAGGAGAGCGAAATACGGGCCGCATTGTCGGCCTAGCTCCCACTCCAATGGTATTACGGATCGCTTCCTCAATTTGAGTATATAACTCATTATTGTTCCCAGGTACGGGAACAGAAGCCCGAGCCTGAAGCGGGTTCGGCCCTGGAGGAAGTCCGTAATTTTGAGGCGCAGGATTCACACCTTGCACCACATTGGGGGCTTGCCCCCCAGGCCTTACCCCTCCATTTTCGGATTGATATGCCGACAACGGCGGCGGTGGTGGTAATCCCCATGCCACCTCCGGCTGCTAACCAGCATTGGCAATTGCCGGTCTGTAGGCAGCCTGAAATGGTGCTGCCTGAGGCTGTGCAATGGCTGGCGTGGCCGGATTTTGAAACGTCGGCCCGCCCACAGACCCTGGAAGGCCTGGGTATGGCTGCTCAGCCCGTGCTAGAAATTGCCCAATTCGGGCAACATTTTCATTTGAAGCCGTGATTGCGGCTAAAACTGCATCCAATCGATTGGTACTCCGATGACTATTTTGGTCCAAAACTTGTAGGACGCGAGTCATCTGTCCCAAGGCTTGAGCCAAACTCGGCTCCTGGTGGTCTGACTGACCACTAGTTTCCACCTCTGCCAGTAATACTGCTTGGTGCTCATTCGCATTCTCAGTATTACTAGCTTGGTCATTCCCTGACGTTCGAGGAACGACACGGTTGCGGAGGTTCATAGCATTATCATCCGTCATAATCTAAGAAAAATAAACAAAATATACCTTAGGAAAAAGGTCCCACCGGGCGTGCCAAAAATTGTTGGGCTCTGTTTTTCCTTGGACCGTTGACCCGGTCCAAACCTACTCGATATGCATGCGAGTAGGCGAAACAGCTTCCTGAAATGACCCTCGAATTCGCCACGATCATATCAAGCGATTCGATTGAGGAAGGATCGGCTCAACCGGATTCTACCTCACTTCACTAATTAAAGCCGAAGATTCAGGATATTCGGCTGATCAAAGATTCGGTTGAATTAACCGAGTCATTGTATTGTGGGGAAGTCTGGGTTACAAGTACAATTAAGACTACTCCTAAGAAAAACTGTAAATACTGGAAGGGTAAAGATTACATGTAGACTACTTCTAAAAAAGCTGTAAATGCTGAAAGTAGAAGTATTAAAAATGTGGTGGTCTTCTCGTTTGCAGGGGAGAGAAAGACCCCTATTACAGGCTTCAAAATTACTATTTATAGTAATAACTTATCAGCCCATATTATTGGTCGGTTTTAGTAGTGGGGGTAGTGCTGTAGCCATGATTGCGAAAGTTACGCTCCACTTCTCAATCGTTCCCGCCTAAGATCTCTCCACCTCAACCGTTCCCACCTAAGGTTTCTCCACCTTCAGGCGCCTTGTTGTCGGCTCTTGGCGTACCACGTGTCCTTATTTCTTTGGCTCGTACGTGAGCCGGCCGTCTATTTTATGGCGCGCTAATTTTGGCATCAACAGTTTCTAAATATGTTTTTAATTTAGTTATATTGTAAATCAAATTTGATATCTAAAATCAATTTCTTTTTTTTTTAATGTGCATGGGTTCTTTGAATTTACTATTGATATAAATCAAACTTAAAACTATACTATATATAAAAGCACGAATTTTGAATTTGGGTCTGTCGACAGACCCAAATTTTTGGCGGGGAAAGAATTTTGGTTTCTATTTTTCCTTACAGAAAACAAATAACGTAATAAAACAAACTTTTAATTTCTCTTTTTTTTAATGGATAACTTTTTTTATTCAATATGTTTATATCATTCCATATCTTTTTTTTTAGGTGAATATTTTTATCTTATCTTAATACTATCTAATAATATTTAGTTGTTATGATTAACTTTCTATTGATTGCAACCTCTGTTAGTTAATTCGCGAATAATTCGCGAATTATTCGCGAATTTTTGAAAAACCGAATAAAACGCCTGTATCCGTATTTTTTTCCAAAAATTCGGAAAAAAACGCGATTTTTTGGTCAAAAATAATTATTCGCGAATAATTCGGGATTGCCGAATCATTCGCCCAAAAAATCGGCGCTCGCGGCTGGTGGGCCGCTGCTCGTGGGCCACGGGCCGCGAATTGCCCAAAACAGAAAAAAAAAAAAAAACCAAAACCCATTTCTCACGTTGGCTTTAGCTTCACCCACAACAGAAAAAAAAAAAAAACGTTCCGATTTCCCAAACTTTCGCCCCCACATCCCAAAAAAAAAAAATCACTGGATCAAAAAGGTTTTATTCGTTTTTTCAAAAATATGCATTGCTATTTTTTGTATTTAATTAGCTTAATTTTGTAGCTCTTTATTCTTATATTCTTAAGAATTATGAATATTTATGCTAATAGCATAAATTTTGAGAGAAAAGAATTTAATTTAATAGCCGAATTTTTGATCCCGAATTTTTAATTGGTGAACGTATAATATCCGTATAAATCACGTATCCGAATAATTGACAAATCCGTTTTTTAGCCGTATTTTTCAACGAATTTAAAAATTAGAAAACGAATTATATCCGAATTATATCCGAACCGTATTTTTGCCGAATCCGAATTAACTAACTATGATTGCAACTAATAATATAATTTGAATTTAATTTTTGAGATCCAATGTATTGCGGACTAAACTTTCCACGTATTCCAAACCTCTATATCCCCTTAGATGACAAGACTTTGAAAAATACATGATCTCCAACCTGAAACTCTAAGTCTCGACGATGTGTGTCAGTATAGCTTTTCTGTTGATTCTGAGCAGTCTGCAAATGTTGTCGGACAACACTAACATTTTTTTCTGTTTCTACTAAAATATCTGGACCCAGAGATTTTCTCTTACCCACTTCACTCTAATATAGTAGTGCTCCACACTTTCTTCAAACGGAACCATCTGATACTTGCTTAAAATATATATATATATATATATATATATAAATTTAAATATTATTTGATTTTAAAATTTTATTTTATCTTAAATTTAAAATTGAAATTTAATTATACAATTTAAATTTAAAGTTATAAATTTATAAATAAAAATAAAAATTTGAATTTAAATTTAAATCATGAACTAAATTTAGTTATGGATATCAAATTTGAATTAACAATTAAAAAAATTTAATTAAAATGGATCAAAATTAAATTATAAATTTTGAATCAAAGGTGAATTAAAATTTTGATATTTTTAGTTTAGAATACATACTTAAATTTTGAATTTAAAAATATATAGAAATTTTGGTCTGTTGACGGACTACGTTTTTTATAGGAATTAAAAAAAAAAATCCCACTTATACAACAGAAATTGAAAACTTGTTAGGAATATTTTGATATTTGGCCGAGCCAGCACATTTGGCGGATTTGGCCAAATGAGCAGATTTGGTGAATTTGGTGATCGAAACGAAAGATTATTCCTTGCACTAGATGTTCAGATACACTCATACACCCCATATACCACACACTCTATTTGATAGTTAATGTCTTAATAGCAAAATCTAATCTATTATAACTGTAATATACATCATGTAATGAGCATATATATATATATATATATATATATAGCTAGTCTCCTATACTATCTATAGTACCGGGGCTCCGGTACTATAGTCGCTTTTTCGATCTTAGGGTGTTCAAATCAACGATCCACACCGTTGAAACTGATCTAGAATATTTGAAGTTCTTAGGAATAAAATTTTATAATTTTTCGACGTAGTTTACTTTGTGATCAAACCGTTTCAAAATTGTCAAATTTCAATGGTTATTATGACGAGTTTGTAGTTTAAACGGTGGAGAAGAATCTAAATTTATTCAAATTTTGATAGAAAATACTTTAAACTACATAGATGAAGGTCAACATCCTTGATCTTGAATTCGAAACTCCTATACTCAAATTTTAAGAATTATTCAATTTTCACCGTTCATTTTGACATGATTTATTTACTAAGTAAACGATATCGAAAAAAACTAAAATTTTATTTCCTAAGAACTTCACATACCCTAGATCAGTTTCAACGGTGTGGATCGTTGATTTGAACACCCTAAGATCGAAAAAGCAACTATAGTACCGGAGCCCCGGTACTATAGATAGTATAGTAGCCTAATTCTATATATATATATATATATATATATATATATATATATATATATATATATATATATATATATAGAGAGAGAGAGAGAGAGAGAGAGAGAGAGCTGAGCTAGGGTGCTTTTAAAAGCATCAAGTCATTGATGCTTTTAGGTTTCTACCCCTTGGATCTACTATTTGACTACTAATAGTCTTTGGATCAAACACTATTCCATCTATCACCATCATCCCAATCCTACATCACTCCATCCCAGGGCTAGAAATCCAAAAAGCACCAACCCCTTGGTGCTTTTGAGAGTATTCCAGCTCAACTTTATATATATATATATATATGGTGCTATTGGGTTTTTGGCCCTTGGATTAAGGGATGTACGGTTAGGATGATGTGGGCCCCCTAGGGTTGTGGTTGGTTGAATATTATGATCTAACGGATAGAAATAGTCCAAGGGGTAGATCTAACGGTGGAAAACTTGATAGCACCAAGTGCTTGGTGCTATTGATAGCATAGTAGCCGGACTATATATATATATATATATATATATATATATATATATATATATATATATATATAATATTGTTTATGTGGAAAAGAAATCAATAATCTAAGTACTTAAAAATTGATGGTAACGAAAGAATCATTAGCTAGCACACAAAAAAAAAATACTCAACTCAAGATTAATTCAACTAACAACTAGCCAAAAAGTACTATGATTTATAAAATCAAACAAAAAATTTTAGAGAACTATTAAACTGAAATTTCATGAAGAAACTAGCAAATTTTTTAATCTCACAAGAAGCTTATACAAACGAGCCGAACACGAGCTGACTCACGAACAATAAGTTAAAAGAATTAGAAAGAATATATATAGAAAATAAATTTATGAGATTTTACTCATTAGACTTTGATCTAATGGTTAAAACTTTATAAATGAGCTTTTTTATAATTGAGTTAGGCCTTAACAATCAAATAATAAAAAATCTATATTTTTAATATATAATTGTTTATTTATATACATAAATATAAAATATATAAATATAAAATATATATATTCGAGCTGTTATCGAGTCGAATACGAGCAAGCTGACCCCAGCTCGTGTTCAGCTCGTTTATTAAACGAGCTGAAAAATTCAGCTCGTGTTCGGCTCGTTACTAAACAAGCGATTCGATCTCGAGCTCATTTCGAGCCGAACACGAGTTGGCTCGCGAACATCGAGCTGGATTGCCACCCCTAATTGTTTGCCCACGACCCTCAATTAAGGAGGAAGTTGATAGGACTAAACCCTAACACCCCGTTTGGTTCGGGGTTAAAGGGGGGGTTAAGGGGGTTAAATTATTATTTTATATTTATAATTATTCACTATTCTTCTTATTTCATCTAATCTATCCAAACGCTATTTTTCTATTTCCGGGAACAACTCAATTTTCATCCAAACGCAAAATTGATTTATTCTAGGCTTAATCCTGAATTTAATCATATCCCTGGAATAACTAATTCTTACTTAACCCCGAACCAAATGAAGCCTAAAGGATGAGGTGGAAGTTTGAGCCGAGAGAGGAAAAATATTGAGGCGGAAGTTTGAGCCAAGAGAAAAATATTGAGGTGGAAGTTTAAGGTAGGAGGGGAAAAATATTGGGAGCATATGTTTGTTTTGATGTAGATTTAACATCTTTTACTAATATTTAATTTTAAATGTTGGTAAATAAATTCTCTTAGAAGTGTTAACTACTGATGATTTAATTATATTTTATCGACATTTCAAAATAAATATTACTAAATATACTTATTTATTAATAATAATTTAAAAATAACAATAAATGTCATATTTAGCAATAATCTTCATAATAATGTCCCAATGGGCCAACATGGGCCGTGATCTGTGTATTAGGCCATCATGGGCCTTGGTATAGAGTTCGTGGGCTGGAGGCCATGGTAAAGAGTATGTTTTAGAAAATTGTAGCCCCACGCTTCAGCCTTAACTGCTTGATATCGATACGTATATAAAAAATAAAAATCTGACGAATTTGGTTTCGAATATGAATTTTATCTGTACCCGATCCGAACCTGAACCTGACTCGAACCCGATTTGATTGTACAGTATAAAAAATATATAAATGATTCATGTTATATTTGAATTTATATTTCAAAAATTTAGATTAAATGTATTGTATTTTGAAATATGGTAAAGAGAAATAACTATTCCGGATTTGGATTTCGAATTCTTGGTCGCGTTCGGGTTTCGATATGATTTGTTAAAATTCGTTGGATTCGGATTCAGCTTCGAATTTCGGGTTTGATAGTCGAATTCGGATTCGGAGTTTTTAAAAACCGGTCCCAAATCCGACCGGTTGACATCCCAATTTCACACCTCCCACCCACAGGCCACAGCTTTGCCTTTTCCTTCGCGGAGCCCAACCCACTCCGCAGCTCCGCTAATTCAGAGTTCCTCTATCATCCGCTCCTCTCTCTCTCTCTCTCTCTCTCTCTCCCCGTCACCGGCGACGAAGAAGAGGGCGAAAGGGGTTTCCCCTCTGCCGTTCTCCGCGTCAGGTATAGCATCTTCTCTCTCTTCGATTCGATCCTTCTCGCTTTGGATCCGATCTCTGTTACAGCCCCAACTCGATCTCATGATCTCTTCGCATACAAATTTTCTCTTGATTCGATCGAACCGATCATAAATTAGTTCTTATTTCGGCGATTTTGTGCTAATTAGGGCTCAATTGCTGCTAATCGCACTGTAGATCCACGCTCAAACACTTAGTTCCTTACAGTTTGTCTCTATTTCGAATCTTGGGATCTCGAAGACTACGCTGATTTTATAGAATTGTTGATCTGGGTCTCTTACTGGATCGTGCACGAATAGATCTCTCGGAAGGTTTCCATCTGTGGTGGGATGACTTCTGCTCAAGATCCGTTCTACATTGTCAAAGAGGAGATCCAGGATTCTGTAAGTTGATTTAGGTTTTTCTAATTTCTTTAAGAAATTTTGTTTGCCGCATTACTTCCTGTAATTTTAATTGCATGGAATGAGCATAGAATTGGGTGGATCTATCACTTTTAGCCTACAGCATCATCATGAACAGGTGGGGTGGGAGAGGGACATTTTATTTGGTCGATACGGTAGAATTAAGAACTTTAGCTAGTTCACTAGTTACTACATATTTGGGAAAAATAGTGAGTTTGAAACATAGTGAGTTTAGAGAAATATTAAGTTAAGTGGATGAGTATAGAAATATTTGAGGACTTGAATGGTTCTCATAAGAAGAAATTGTTAAGTCGGTATTTATTGAAAGATGCTGGCAAGTAGGATAGTTTAAAACAAATGAAATTGATACTTATTTTCATGAATGAGATAATTTTTGTACCTATATATGTTCACTTTAATCTCTTTTGTCCGCGGGCATTGTTGTCATGTTACCTATGTAATTCTATAAAATGCTTTGTCTGAAACAGATATTATTTCTCTAGGAATTAGCCCTCTAAGCTCGATGAAAATTATACCCCTTGCATTTGTCGCTTTATGTAAACTAGCTAGATGTAGAGGGTTTGGCTTTTAGGTTGATTAGGAAACATTCACAGATTGGTGAACAACTACACAATGCATGGATTTGGATAAGGTATATCATCATGAGATTATACGGATACAGCGGCATGGCAACTCTTCAAAAATAATGATTTGATGTGCAACATTAGTTATACATTTTTGGGGTAAATCTGGATGACTTATTATATTCTTATGTAAATATTTTGGCTTCAGATCGATAAGCTGCAAACTACTTTTCACCAATGGGAACAAACCCCTGTATACACTGGAGAACATGTTCATCTAACTAAAGAGCTCCTGGCCAGTTGTGAAAGCATCGAGTGGCAGGTAAGGAGGCCATCGAAGTTAATTATCTGATATATTTTCAATTCTAGTAGGTTTAAACTTGCCCATCCCATCAACGCACGGTGACTGACCACCATAGTAAAGCATTTGCATTAGAGGAAACATGGCCATTGTTCTTTTCCTTCCTTTTTTTTTGGTGCTTTAATGTCGGTCTCATTCTGATTGGAATGATGCATGGCTATTTAAAACCCAACTGAGAACTTCATAATCCTTTGAGGTTCTACATTTCATTCTGTTTAGATTTTACTTTTTTCTGCGAAAAGGTGGATGAACTGGACAAGGCAATTTCAGTCGCTGCCAGAGATCCAACTGAGAACTTCATAATCCTTTGAGGTTCTACATTTCATTCTGTTTAGATTTTACTTTTTTCTGCGAAAAGGTGGATGAACTGGACAAGGCAATTTCAGTCGCTGCCAGAGATCCAGCTTATTATGGACTTGACGAAGTTGAACTTGGAAAACGGAGAAACTGGACTAGCACTGCTCACAACCAGGTATTGTAAAATTATTACATTATTAATTTTCATTGTTCCATATTGATATGCACAAGTCATAGTGCTAAGACATAATTCAGATAACCACTGTCTTTTGTCTCCTTTTTCCTTTTTTGCTTATACTTGATTTTTGTCAACTAGCATGTTCTAATATAGTTAGGAAATACCTAGGTGCGTACTGTGAGGAGAAAAGTTGAAGCTGGAAAGGCGAAGAGCAGTCTAATCAATGGTTCGCGCCAAGACCTAACGGGTCTTCCACGTGGGCATGATTCTCAAGCAGGAAGATCTAACCACTATGGAGGCGAAGGCAACGATGATTTTATCTCTTCAGAATCAGATCGGCAGCTGCTTCTCATAAAGTAACCTGCTTTTCATATCTCAGTGCCTTTTGATTGGCTGGAAATGAGTTGAGAAATAGTTTATTGAACCATATCAAGTCTAGCACTCTGCTTCGTCCCATAATTTGTGTTTCTTTTTGACATGTAAGATAAAAGAATGGCTTATACCATCAATTTACCTCTTTTAACTTTATTTTTATGAAAATGAAAGTCAAATCAATTACATCAATGTAAATAGAAACAGTACTCTTCAGATATCATGTAATAAAGAAAATCTCAAATTAAAAATTTGAACAGCAGCCTGTTTGATCAAGTGCTTTCATTACAAGGTAATTTGCTTTTCATATTGCGGAATATATTATCCCATTTAATATATGCGTCCTGCAGCTTATATTTAAACTTTGAAGATTAAACTGCTGCTAGATGGTACATGAACTGATTTTACTAATTAAGAAAAAAAAAAGGGCAATTTACATTCTAATGTTTCAACAGATATTTCATGGATATATTCATGCATACTGTGTATATCCTTGATTGAGAAGAATATATCCGGTTAGGGACTGGAAGTACTTCATAGGCTTTATGACTACTATTAGTTGAAGATTGACAGATCACATTTTATGATTGCTTATTAAAAAGCTAAGCTAACTTGACCTGCAGGCAACAAGATGAGGAATTGGATGAGCTAAGTGCAAGTGTTCAGAGAATTGGAGGTGTAGGACTTACCATACATGAAGAGCTGATTGGACAGGTATTATTAATATAAGTTGCAAAATTTGCACCTGTTTGGCGATAATATAAATTGATTGTGGATTATGAAGTGGCCAGATTGAACCAGAGATCCATACTAAAACCGTGTTTGAGTAAGCGTCATGTATTTCTTTTGATATGGTGATCATTTTCCCCTTCAGTAAGGAGGAAAAAAAAAGGGTATGATTTGGCAGCTAGGTTGGAGCTACGGATAATAAGACAGCTTGGAAAACAGTGTCTAGTATCTCTTTTAGGAAAAGAGAGAATAATTAGTCTAGTTGTATTTTTCTCATGGTCTTTTCTCACCGTGTCGTTAAAAATTTGACCACCCATTCGTTGGATCTACATCACTTTGTGTTTTTGATGCTCCGAGTTGCTGTCAAACTTTACATGCTCATTAATATCAGTCTGTTAGATGCTACTGCGTGGTGCAACATTAACTCATTGAGAAGCACCTAAATGATGTGTCCAACATTTAATAGCAGTCTCACATGTATAAAGATACTTGGTTGTTGTCTATCACATTCCTTTTTTACTACCTTTTAGTGGAGACTCAAATTTTGACGATGAGGCAAATGATTTTCTTTTCTCTCCTGTGACGCAGGAAAGAATATTGGATGATCTGAGCATGGAGATGGAAACTACTTCAAATAGGCTTGATTTTGTGCAGGTTTGCTTTCGTTTTTATTTATTCCAAAGATCCTCCTGTCGGATGCATGATGAACCCAAACACTAAAATATTTTGTCCTCGTAGATTCATGACGACCGCAAAGCGATACTTTGCAAAATCTCTTGTTTATGTGTTCCAAAAAAGGGGGAAATTTTATTTTCAATTGTTTGTCATTTCTCATGACCACCGACTGGTTCCTTATTTTGGGACATTTTTTTAAATTCTAGATGATTAAAATTAGACATGGACTGAAGCTTGCTTTGTTTTGTGGTGCAGAAAAGAGTGGCTATGGTCATGAAGAAGGCTAGTGCGAAAGGGCAAATCATGATGATTGCCTTCCTGATCGTTCTTTTCATTATTCTTTTTGTTTTAGTTTTCCTCACGTAGATAATTTGTGTGTGACTTGTATTCATGTTGAATTATAGCAGAGCAGACAAATTAACGGTGTTTTTAGCCTATTAAACTTCTTAAAAAAAAATTATTCTAAAGTTAAATCTTTTAAATTTTTATTTGTGAAAATAGACTTCGGATAGACATGTGGCTGTCACGTGGGCGGCGGTGCAAATAAAAAGTAGTGAATCATTCACCATATTTATAAAAGCAGTAAATAATTCATCAGCTTATAAAAATTTATATAGACTCATAAAGACAGTGAACCATTCATCGCTTTTATAAATGTGATGAATGGTTCGCCGTCTTTTAGCACTTACCCAATCCGCGCTGGGAGGAAAGCTTTGGCTTTGGGAAGCCATTAAAAACGGTAAATTATTCACCGCTTTTAAATGCGGTAAATTATTCGCCGTCTATAAAAGTGGTGAATGGTTTATCGTTTTCGGTGGTTTCCTATTTCCAAACTGCAGTGATTTTTTCAAATACTCTGTATTTATATAATAGCAATTTTTTAGAGCATTTCAATCACAATAACAAATACTTTAGATTGATCTAAACTAATTTCAACCATATTTTAACATGAAATAAAATAATATAATAATATAAAAATTACATTACAAAAGATTAGAAATATCAAATATATATCAAAATACAAAAAGGTCCGAACAAAATCAACTCCTCCCTATGCCCCTTCCACGTCTGTGTTATCGATCCCGTCCTTGAATACGCAGATCATCCTCCATCTGAGGGTGTACAAGCTTTTGAGCCATGTATTTGATAAATATGCTCGACGGAAGTGCCCTTGACAACCGGCTCCATCCCCTGCGTGTCAACTATCAATGGCAGCATCCTCTCCTGCGTCTTAATTATAGGCTCAGTAGAAATGTGATTCTGCCATCGTCGCCTACGTCGATATATAATATCAACTTGATGAACCTCCAATGTGGATGGAACGTCGGATAGAGGGATCGGCGCGAATGAAATATCAAACTGATATACTTCTAATATAGATGGGATATCACTTGGAGAGACCGATGTCAACGCATGAGGGAACGATTGTGACGGGACATCAAAATAAAGGACTTCCGATGTCGAGGGGACATCAGATGGATGAGTCGAGCCGGACGCGAATGAGAAATCATATGCATGCATAGAAGTGGAGGGAACATCATCGAGATCATCAAAAGATGGAGGAGGAATATCTGGCTGCCCTTACACTGGTAATGTGGGAATTCTCTATAACACATTCTCCCGTCCTTGAATACGCAGATCATCCTCCATTTGAGGGTGTACAAGCTTTTGAGCCATGTATTTGATAAATATGCTCGACGGAGGTGCCCTTGACAACTGGCTCCATCCCCTGCGTGTCAACTATCAATGGCAGCATCCTCTCCTGCGTCTTAATTATAGGCTCAGTAGAAATGTGATTCTGCCATCGTCGCCTACGTCGATATATAATATCAACTTGATGAACCTCCAATGTGGATGGAACGTCGGATAGAGGGATCGGCGCGAATGAAATATCAAACTGATATACTTCTAATATAGATGGGATATCACTTGGAGAGACCGATGTCAACGCATGAGGGAACGATTGTGACGGGACATCAAAATAAAGGACTTCCGATGTCGAGGGGACATCAGATGGATGAGTCGAGCCGGACGCGGATGAGAAATCATATGCATGCATAGAAGTGGAGGGAACATCATCGAGATCATCAAAAGATGGAGGAGGAATATCTGGATGCCCTTACACTGGTAATGTGGGAATTCTCTATAACACATTCTCCCGTCCTTGAATACGCAGATCATCCTCCATCTGAGGGTGTACAAGCTTTTGAGCCATGTATTTGATAAATATGCTCGACGGAGGTGCCCTTGACAACTGGCTCCATCCCCTGCGTGTCAACTATCAATGGCAGCATCCTCTCCTGCGTCTTAATTATAGGCTCAGTAGAAATGTGATTCTGCCATCGTCGCCTACGTCGATATATAATATCAACTTGATGAACCTCCAATGTGGATGGAACGTCGGATAGAGGGATCGGCGTGAATGAAATATCAAACTGATATACTTCTAATATAGATGGGATATCACTTGGAGAGACCGATGTCAATGCATGAGGGAACGATTGTGACGGGACATCAAAATAAAGGACTTCCGATGTCGAGGGGACATCAGATGGATGAGTCGAGCCGGACGCGGATGAGAAATCATATGCATGCATAGAAGTGGAGGGAACATCATCGAGATCATCAAAAGATGGAGGAGGAATATCTGGCTGCCCTTACACTGGTAATGTGGGAATTCTCTATAACACATTCTCGAGATCCCACCTTACATGTGCTAAAGCCTCCATCATTCTAAACGGCTTTGGAGGATCATCCATCAAATGTCCAATGCTCCTAATAGCATGCCGCATAGCATCCACTTGTATAAAAATACATATTTACATATGACGAATACTTGTATATAAAATAAAATAAAAAAATAAAATGATCTTACCAATGTTCGCTCGACATGCCGCGCAGCAGAAAAGTGAGTGGAGGTCGCTGTACAGATTGAGAAATCCACCTCCTTGTGATTTTTCAGTACCATTGCATGTATATGGAGGTGGCTCGTTTATTGGATCTAGATCGACGAAAGGACTCTGATCTGTAATATTTTCTAGATGTTCAGCTCATCGTTGAATATATAAAGTATGAAAAGCTACCCAGTCCTCGTTTGATCTATCCTGTGATGTGATCCGTTGTACAGCCTCCACGGGCTCTGAAAAAATATACTATACATAGGCAAATATAAGTAAATAATCTAAAACTCTGTATCTACGGCCTTCGGTTGTTCTATCTTAATTACTTGGACATGTAGTCCTATAATGTCCTTATTGTTTACAAATAGTGCACGTAGTTCTTCGCTCCCCTTCTCTCTTATCCATGGCATATCGAATACGAGTTGATCTCGGACGGCCTTTCTTTTTTCTGATAGGTGGGGGCACCAATGGTGGTTCTTGAGGTTGTGGCCAGCTTCTTTTGTTAGGAACATGGTGGAATTGTGCGACATAAGCACCACAGTAATACTCACATTTATACCATTAAGAACACAGACTATAGTAGTCAATGTTCATTTGACTATTACTGCATACTATTAAAAGATATGAGCACGGTAACCTAGTGAGTTCAAACTCTCGGCACGAACAAGTCGAGCTTCTCCCGTCAAGAATCACCTCATATAATACATCTCTTGTATTAACTTGAAATTCATTTAGTTCAAAGCGTTGCACAGTGTGCTCTAACGATTATCATAAAACTCCTAGCTAGGGCCTCCTATTTTGGTGCCAACACCGTAGAGTATGTCTCACCCTTCTCACGACACTTTAGAAAATAATTATTTACCTTATAAAATGCAGCGGCCACAAATGCCGTAATATGCAAACCATGTACACCTTTAAGCACTCTATTTAAACTCTCTGACCGATTTGTCCTTATTGCTCCAAACTGCCGACCTCCATCAAATGCCCTCGCCCAACATTCCCTTTCTCCTTGAAGCTCGTGCACGCAAAGCCAAGCTGCCGGATCTAGATCTTTCAACTTATCCTTATACTCATAATATTCTCTTACAGTTGCAGCACATCCTATGGTCATATAAACTTTATTAAGCACATTTTCATTTTTAAAACTAGCTTTTTTCATGTTAGCCTTCAAATGGCAGAGGCACCAACGGTGTGCATGACCCTCGCTTCTCAGAAACTCCTCACCAACAATTTTCTTTAACCCAGGATAGCGGTCTGAAACAAGACAAATAGATTTATCACGTGTCAATAAGCCCTTTAAATGTCGCAAAAACCAACGCCAACTGCTAGCATTCTCTCCTTAACATATAGTAAAAGCCAACGGGTATAACCCATTATTTGCATCTTATACCTGTCACAATCAATGCATGCCCCCTGATACTTTCTATACATATGAGTTCCATCAATGCTCAACAATGATCGACAATATATGTGGTACACCGAACTTCTACAAATTATGGAGTTTCGGTAGAAAAATAGCATGAGAGGCTATACGTGAGGCTACAGCCAAGTTTGGAACTCGTACGAGTGTTTTCGACGCAAATGAGGCGCGAAAACGGACTCTAGAAAGCTAGAACTGCTGAAATTGTGAAATCTGCAGTGGTATACCGGTATGTAAAATTGTATACCGGTATGTGATGTGCGAAACAGGAAAACCCAACTCTCGGGTTTTGCAGAATTTTCGGAGTATACCGGTATGCGAAGAAGGATACCGGTATGCGATGTTTGAAACAGTGAAACCAGCTTGCGGGTTCTGCGGAATTCCGCAGGGTATACCGGTATGCCAACCCGTATACCGGAATACAGTGTGCAGAATGCTGTTTTCGAAGGGTAAATTAGTAATTTCACTGAGGAAGGCTTACATATAGGGGGACCCTCCCCCTTTCTCCTCTGAAAATACAGCAACACACATAGAGAGAGAGGCTCTTCTCCCTCTCTTCTCTTCTTCATTTTCTTCTCCTCCAAAGTGAAGATCTTGGTGGAGATCAAGCTTGGGAAGCTTGGAGGAGTGAAGATCGAGCTCGTGCATGCATGGTGGCTTGGTGAGCTCGCGGATCCGAGGTAAGTCCTTGGATTTGGTTGTTAGGGTTTCGGATTTGAGGCTTGGAAATGAGTTTTTGGAGACCCTTGGCTAATCTAGGCTACAAATTGTAGAGATTAGCAAGAGATATCGGGTTTTGCCATGAGTTTTGGAAAACCCTAGGTTGAAAGAGGGATTTTCTTGTGGAGGGTTTTAAAAATGTTTTAACCCTCTAGAACCCTAGTTTGGGGTTAGTAGAACATGTGGGACAACTCCATTTCGAATGAGTTGGAGAGATGAGATCGTTATGAGTTCGACTCGGATTAACGAATCCTTCACATGTGTTAGGGCTAGGAGCTTGAAGACCAAGCTTGAGGCCAAGAGGAAAAGAGCCCGATTGCAAGTGTCTACAAGCAATCGGAAGAGTGTGAGGTGGGTTTGTGTTTACCGAAGTGATTAGGTCACTTCCATGTTGAAAGAGTAAAGTATAATTATTTTACTTGATGCATGTAATGGTAGGTTAATTGGCAAGTGGTATATATATATGAATGAGTAGATCATATGATGTTAATACCATACCTACCACGGATTGGAATTGTGGGCATGTGGATCACATTGTTACAAATGGACATGTGTATGCCTAGATGTAAACATAGCGGGGAGCTAGTTTCTCTACATGATAGAGAATTTGACATGGTCCAAAATGGGCTAGAGGTCATGTGAATGGAAAATCCTAGATATGGACAACTAGGATAAGAAAAAATTATAATGTGCATGTTGGCATAGATTTATATATCAAATGATTTGAGCCATGGGCTCACCTTGCATGTAAAGAATCTAAGTATTTTATAACAATGTATATTTATACTTGAGAGATGATGCATGCATGTTAAACCTAGTGTCATTAAACATAGGTTGAATGTGTAATGAACCTAGTGTCATTGAACATAGGTTGGAATGTATGCGAACCTAGAGTTATTGAGCCTAGGTTGTGGCACATAGTGATAGGGAGATCACTTAAACAAGACTATTGGAACCTAGTGTTATTGAACATAGGTTGGACACGAGATTGAAACCTAGTGTTATTGAACATAGGTTGGACATGAAATTGGAACCTAGAGTCATGGAACCTAGGTTGAGAATGAGAAAGTAAACCTAGTGTTATTGAACATAGGTGAGACTTAGTGACTTGAACCTAAGATCATGAGACTTAGGTTGGCAAGCAAGTAATGTGAATATCGGGATGTGCGACGATTTTGCTATCCCGGGTATGCGACGATTTCGCTACCATGCCACGAGTTGGCGGTGCCGACATGGGATAGGCGACGATTTCGCGATCCCGGGTATGCGACGATTTCGCTACCGCGCCACGTGTTGGCGGTGTCGAGGGGGGATGTGCGACGATTTTGCTATCCCGGGTATGCGACGATTTCGCTACCATGCCATATGATGGCGGTGTTGAGACGGGGGTATGCGACGATTTCGCTATCCCGAGTATGCGACGATTTCGCTACTCGAATAGGAGGTGACGATTTCACTCCTCGAATGTTGAAACAACTATGGTGTGACGGCCATTCCGCAACCATAAGTAAATGACAAGTAAAAGAACTTAGTCGATGTGGAATATAGGATGAACCTAGGAGAGAATGATAAATTATGTTTCATTTTGGTTGCATCCTTTATGTTTATTTACTAAGCATGTAAATATTGTTGCATAGTTATATATGACTCAAGAGTGAGTCGGTGAAGGTTCGACTAAATAAGTAAACCTTAGTTGGGCGGTGGCCCAAGGTGTTTGACTCTAGAGTGAGTCGGTTAAGGTTTTACTAAAGTAAGTAAACCTTAGGAGGGTGGTAACCCGTTAATATTGAACTCGAGGGCAAGTCGAGTACGGCTTAGCTAAGGTAAATGAACCTTAGGAGCAGATTGGTTATGAAATGGATAGTGGAATAGCAGTTTAAATTATATTGCATGGATTTCATTATCGCATTTGTTGAAGCATAGCATGTTTACTTTCATATATTGAAAAGTTATATGCTTAATGGTTATGTATATGTACTAACCCATGCTCGTATGCTTCCTTTGGACCTGGTGGTTCGAGCTCCTCTCTTGGGTGGCCTTACCCACTGGGAACTATTTTATATAGTTCTCACCCCACTATTTTTCAGGTCCTCACGTGAGCGGCGCGGCGGCGCGAGGGAGGGGCGTAACTCAATAGTTAGCGTCCTACCACTGTGACCAGAATAGAAGTACCCTCTACTCCGTAGTTTAGGGGTATTCGAATGAAGGGAAATGTAATAATAAATTGATTGTATTTGGAAAGATTGAACAAAGAAAAAGAAACAAAAATGTAATATATGGTGGTATTGCGAATGCTTGTAATAGCATAGTAGTTTATGATGCTTTCCTTATGCAATCTCTGTATGAATTCTGTTCCTGTTTGGAACCTCTTGAATTATACTGGTTGTGACGCCTTGGACGTACAGGGGAAACTCTGTCCGTTCGGCGGATCTGGGTCATGTGCCCGTGCGTTTTCCTTCCACCTATTTGGTGCTAAGGCACGGCGGGGCGTGACAGATTGAGGTGGTATCAGAGCGTAGAAACGGTCTAGGTGGACTCAAGGAACCCTAGGATGGAAAAAGAGCCTAGGAGTGTAGACTCGTGAGAGACGAGGACTTGTGATGTGCGGCGAAAGAGTAATCGATTGGGTCGAGTATTGGTTATGCCTCTAATAGGATGTTAGAGGTAGATTTAAGGTGTGGTTTATTCTCAGCTAAGTGTGTTCATGTTGGCGCGCGACAACATAAACCCAAGGGATGAGAATAGGCGCCCTTATGTGACTTTCGCCTAAATTGTGTCCGTAATTAACATCGTGTTTGTACTTGGCCTAAAAGGTCGAGGATGTTGACGGAAGTTGTCGTGTTTCAGGATACGATGGCGTCACGTGGACGATCTCCGACGAGATCAGCACGGGATGGACCTAGTGGGGTCCCTGTGCAATTTGGGGCAAGCGGAGACCCAGAGCTTCGTGAACAGTTGGCCACATTCGTTGGAGTGGTGCAACAACAAGCTAAGATGGCACAGCGACAGCAGGAGGCTGCCGTGCGCCAAGAAGAGCGGATCAGGAAACTCCATGAGACCGTGGAGCGATTAGCACGTCGTGTACCATCAGGAGCCGCGACGGGTACCTCACAAATAGATGTAGGTGCCTGGGCCCCTGATTCTGTGGAATTGGAGGCGGAGAGGGAGCGGGCTTTAGCTGCCCTCATGACGTTCAAAGAATTCAATCCGCTTACCTTCGACGGGAAAGAAATGGACCCGTGGACCGTAGAAACGTGGATCGATTCTATGGAGTCCCTGTTTGAGGACTTGTACACCTTGGAGCGAGACAAGGTGCATTTTGCCGCACACTGCTTGTAAGGGTCGGCAAAGGCGTGGTGGAAGGGAGTCCGGCGAGACCGACCTTCTAGTCTCACTCCAGTGACTTGGGAGGAATTTCGAGGACTGGTGTTCTCTGCCTACTTTCCTGATAGTGAGAAGAGAAAGCTTCAAGAAAAATTCAGGAAGCTGAAACAAGGTGATCGCTCTGTGAGAGAGTACGAGAGAGAGTTCTCTCGCATTGTAAATTGTATCCCTTATGTGACATGGGATGACAAGGAGATAGAGATGGGACGATCATCGAGTAAATCGGGTGGACAGACGAGTCCCGACCCGTTCGCGTCGACGATCTCGTGCCCCGGGGACCTACCATACTCGGTCCTCGGCGAGTTGTGTTATTTGTGGGGGCCATCGTCACCCACAACAGTGTGACCAGCGGGAGGGCAAGTGCTTCAGATGTGGGCAACCGGGCCATACGCGGGATGAGTGCCTGCAGGAAGATAGCCGAGCCCTGACACTTGCTACAGCCTCTTCTGTTCCAAGACAGTTTGCGGGTGGACCACCTGCAGTAAGGTCTAATGAGCATGCATTGATGTTGAGGCAACCTGAGGGTTCGCGTCGGGCGACAAGTAGCCATGGGTATGCGACTCAGGTGATGGAATCTATTGCTGTCGACGGCGTCGTAGCAGGTATGTTTTGATTGCTGAAAACATATGTAGAGCATAGTGTGACACTGGAGCACTATATGCAATTGTGTGGTCTGTTACTACGACATAAGAGTAATTGTAGCCAGGACCAAGGTTATGGGTAAGGATAGATACCCAGCTATGCTCGTGTCGTGGAGACACATGTATTGCCGCTGGAGCGGCTAGAGATTTTGATGAATACCGGCAAGTTGCGGGTGTTGCGTCTAGTTGACGGCTTGAGGCAACAGTAATCGTTGGCGAGCTGACTCTTGATGTTTGGGCAATGTGAGTAGCCAATTGCAAGAATCGAGTTATGACGTTGAGAACGTGTTAAAAGTTCGCAGATCCCGAACATCGTTATAGTGGAACGATGATGGTTGTGGATTGATAAGGTAATCGCCAAAACTGGGCGAGTGGGCCTTACTGTATCTCAAATTGAGATAGGTTGTGGTACTCGCAATGCGAGTGAGCATAAGCGTGGTAGCTTAGTGCTGGTGAATAACGCGAACGAACATAGTAGCGTGGAACGCTCGAATGTAAGTACTCGTAGAGTATTAGTTCCTGGTTAGCCGAGAGGCTTGGTTGGCAGTAGCACTTGGGCATTACTAAGTGTGAAGGAGGCCAAGAACCGCTTGAGGGCTAGTGGCTCGCACTGGATGCTTAGGAGCCGGTAGAGACTGTTGTCGCTTGGTATAGCGTGCGGGACACGTGTAGCGACGGTATTCGGGTATTGCTTGGGGACGATCCGTGCTCGGACCATTGTGGACTGTGGAGCCTGGGGGCCTTAGGGACAGGCGCAGTCAGCTGTGTGTGACAGCAGCCCGAGACCTGAGGGTAGGGCAGAGACTTGTGGTCGGGGCGGTAGTCCAAGCGATGACCCGAGGGCATGGAATGCCACTTGTGAAACCATATGAATGGTAGTACACCGAGAGTGTGATTATGACCCAACTCTAGGATTCAGTAGGGGTTTGGGGTCTTGGTTACTCCTGGATGGAGTATTGCGCAAAGTCCTAAGTGAGGACTCCGCCGAGGAATGATTGGACTTACGTTTGCGAGCAAAGATGTTACGCGACGTTGGGACAGGTTTAGGCAGTAGGCCTACGTGAGAGCTTTGGTCTGTGGACCATTTGCTGTAAACCGAAATAAGCGGTTTGACCGATGGCTCTGAGAATATAAGAGCATTAGTCGTGTGTAAGAGAATTATAATTGTGACCTGAGGAACAGACGCTCGGTCATACCTTTCACCTGATTGGTGAAGTCACCAATTGCCAACTCTGGCATTGTCGGTGAAGTGAAATTGAGATTACGAACAAAGTGTTCGAGCGAAAACATCGCGAAGATGATGTGATGTTGACCTAGTAAGGAAGGGCAACGAGACATATTCCTTATGCAATATCGGGAATATAAGACCCGTGGACTATGGAATGTACTCCTGAGTGAGCAGGAACCAGAGAACGCGAGGAACGAATGATACCCTCATCTAATTGGTAAATAGATTTGAGGTGTGATCTTAGTTTCGCGGACGAAACTCTTTTTAAGGAGGGAGGAATGTGGTACACCGAACTTCTACAAATTATGGAGTTTCGGTAGAAAAATAGCATGAGAGGCTATACGTGAGGCTACAGCCAAGTTTGGAACTCGTACGAGTGTTTTCGACGCAAATGAGGCGCGAAAACGGACTCTAGAAAGCTAGAACTGCTGAAATTGTGAAATCTGCAGTGGTATACCGGTATGTAAAATTGTATACCGGTATGTGATGTGCGAAACAGGAAAACCCAACTCTCGGGTTTTGCAGAATTTTCGGAGTATACCGGTATGCGAAGAAGGATACCGGTATGCGATGTTTGAAACAGTGAAACCAGCTTGCGGGTTCTGCGGAATTCCGCAGGGTATACCGGTATGCCAACCCGTATAGCGGTATGCCAACCCGTATACCGGTATGCCAACCCGTATACCGGAATACAGTGTGCAGAATGCTGTTTTCGAAGGGTAAATTAGTAATTTCACTGAGGAAGGCTTACATATAGGGGGACCCTCCCCCTTTCTCCTCTGAAAATACAGCAACACACATAGAGAGAGAGGCTCTTCTCCCTCTCTTCTCTTCTTCATTTTCTTCTCCTCCAAAGTGAAGATCTTGGTGGAGATCAAGCTTGGGAAGCTTGGAGGAGTGAAGATCGAGCTCGTGCATGCATGGTGGCTTGGTGAGCTCGCGGATCCGAGGTAAGTCCTTGGATTTGGTTGTTAGGGTTTCGGATTTGAGGCTTGGAAATGAGTTTTTGGAGACCCTTGGCTAATCTAGGCTACAAATTGTAGATATTAGCAAGAGATATCGGGTTTTGCCATGAGTTTTGGAAAACCCTAGGTTGAAAGAGGGATTTTCTTGTGGAGGGTTTTAAAAATGTTTTAACCCTCTAGAACCCTAGTTTGGGGTTAGTAGAACATGTGGGACAACTCCATTTCGAATGAGTTGGAGAGATGAGATCGTTATGAGTTCGACTCGGATTAACGAATCCTTCACATGTGTTAGGGCTAGGAGCTTGAAGACCAAGCTTGAGGCCAAGAGGAAAAGAGCCCGATTGCAAGTGTCTACAAGCAATCGGAAGAGTGTGAGGTGGGTTTGTGTTTACCGAAGTGATTAGGTCACTTCCATGTTGAAAGAGTAAAGTATAATTATTTTACTTGATGCATGTAATGGTAGGTTAATTGGCAAGTGGTATATATATATGAATGAGTAGATCATATGATGTTAATACCATACCTACCACGGATTGGAATTGTGGGCATGTGGATCACATTGTTACAAATGGACATGTGTATGCCTAGATGTAAACATAGCGGGGAGCTAGTTTCTCTACATGATAGAGAATTTGACATGGTCCAAAATGGGCTAGAGGTCATGTGAATGAAAAATCCTAGATATGGACAACTAGGATAAGAAAGAATTATAATGTGCATGTTGGCATAGATTTATATATCAAATGATTTGAGCCATGGGCTCACCTTGCATGTAAAGAATCTAAGTATTTTATAACAATGTATATTTATACTTGAGAGATGATGCATGCATGTTAAACCTAGTGTCATTAAACATAGGTTGAATGTGTAATGAACCTAGTGTCATTGAACATAGGTTGGAATGTATGCGAACCTAGAGTTATTGAGCCTAGGTTGTGGCACATAGTGATAGGGAGATCACTTAAACAAGACTATTGGAACCTAGTGTTATTGAACATAGGTTGGACACGAGATTGAAACCTAGTGTTATTGAACATAGGTTGGACATGAAATTGGAACCTAGAGTCATGGAACCTAGGTTGAGAATGAGAAAGTAAACCTAGTGTTATTGAACATAGGTGAGACTTAGTGACTTGAACCTAAGATCATGAGACTTAGGTTGGCAAGCAAGTAATGTGAATATCGGGATGTGCGACGATTTTGCTATCCCGGGTATGCGACGATTTCGCTACCATGCCACGAGTTGGCGGTGCCGACATGGGATAGGCGACGATTTCGCGATCCCGGGTATGCGACGATTTCGCGATCCCGGGTATGCGACGATTTCGCTACCGCGCCACGTGTTGGCGGTGTCGAGGGGGGATGTGCGACGATTTTGCTATCCCGGGTATGCGACGATTTCGCTACCATGCAATATGATGGCGGTGTTGAGACGGGGGTATGCGACGATTTCGCTATCCCGAGTATGCGACGATTTCGCTACTCGAATAGGAGGTGACGATTTCACTCCTCGAATGTTGAAACAACTATGGTGCGACGGCCATTCCGCAACCATAAGTAAATGACAAGTAAAAGAACTTAGTCGATGTGGAATATAGGATGAACCTAGGAGAGAATGATAAATTATGTTTCATTTTGGTTGCATCCTTTATGTTTATTTACTAAGCATGTAAATATTGTTGCATAGTTATGTATGACTCAAGAGTGAGTCGGTGAAGGTTCGACTAAATAAGTAAACCTTAGTTGGGCGGTGGCCCAAGGTGTTTGACTCTAGAGTGAGTCGGTTAAGGTTTTACTAAAGTAAGTAAACCTTAGGAGGGTGGTAACCCGTTAATATTGAACTCGAGGGCAAGTCGAGTACGGCTTAGCTAAGGTAAATGAACCTTAGGAGCAGATTGGTTATGAAATGGATAGTGGAATAGCAGTTTAAATTATATTGCATGGATTTCATTATCGCATTTGTTGAAGCATAGCATGTTTACTTTCATATATTGAAAAGTTATATGCTTAATGGTTATGTATATGTACTAACCCATGCTCGTATGCTTCCTTTGGACCTGGTGGTTCGAGCTCCTCTCTTGGGTGGCCTTACCCACTGGGAACTATTTTATATAGTTCTCACCCCACTATTTTTCAGGTCCTCACGTGAGCGGCGCGGCGGCGCGAGGGAGGGGCGTAACTCAATAGTTAGCGTCCTACCACTGTGACCAGAATAGAAGTACCCTCTACTCCGTAGTTTAGGGGTATTCGAATGAAGGGAAATATAATAATAAATTGATTGTATTTGGAAAGATTGAACAAAGAAAAAGAAACAAAAATGTAATATATGGTGGTATTGCGAATGCTTGTAATAGCATAGTAGTTTATGATGCTTTCCTTATGCAATCTCTGTATGAATTCTGTTCCTGTTTGGAACCTCTTGAATTATACTGGTTGTGACGCCTTGGACGTACAGGGGAAACTCTGTCCGTTCGGCGGATCTGGGTCATGTGCCCGTGCGTTTTCTTTCCACCTATTTGGTGCTAAGGCACGGCGGGGCGTGACAATATAAGAACCCGTTAATTGAAGGACTAAATGCCCAAATACTCGTCCAAACTGCCTAACCCCATGTAGCAAGATTTTGGGATATAGACGCCATTGAATTCTAGGATTCACGAGCTGTAGTATGGATAAAAATCGACCAAGATCGGTGTATGATTGCTCGCAATCACCATAAATGATATGTAATGCTTTAATTCTAGCTTGCCAAGCCTTCGAATATGGTATGTCTACATGTAATTCAGTACACACTTTTTCTTTTATTTTCGCCGGGGTCAGAGTAAGCTTTACTCTCAATGATGGAAGAATGTTACATATAATAAATAAAGTGTAGTTTTGATTGCAGTGTTAAGTACCGAAACTAAACATGTATACTGCCCAACATATGTTATGACTCTAAAATAACTTGCATCTTTTAATACCGAAGCATGTAATCTCCAAGAACATGAATCAACTGTGCATTTCACTGTATAAGCTTTTGTGGTCAATTTTAGTACTTTCATTTGCATGTTGTAAGCAATATGTCATTCCTCAAGAGCGTGCAATAAACTTGATTTATTATGAAATATCCGACAAACCTATGAGCCATCAATGCTAGGAGGGTCTTGTTCAATCTGCGGACGATCGAACTAAGCGTTATCGACTACATACTGGCCCATCCAATCGTCATCCTCTACAAACTACTCTGGATGATCTATGAACACTGCACTTCATTTAGATCATCAACACATTCATTATTGGCGATTGGATCATCGACCTCAGTATATATGATATATGCAAGGACCCCCAGTCTGCCGTCATGATCCGCATCATGGTGCGGACCTTCCTCGACTACATCATCATTTATGGCCAAATACGAAGGTTCATGTCCAACACCCTCATGGTTAGTATTGTTTGTTCTTTAGCTACTTCCTGTTGCACCTCTGGCTAATTTTGTATCCCATCATACTCGGTTTCCAATGGATAGGATTCAAAGTCATGCACATCGCGAGAGGTAGGAATTTTGCATTTTTTTCGTAATTAATTACTACCTAATGAAATGAATAATTATATGATAAAATTAATTTTAGTGTATTCTAACCCTTCTCCGTATGTATCGCCTTATTGTTCACCCAATGGGATGTGGGAACTTGATATCATGGCACGAGCAGTAGTACATGTGAGGGGAGGAGGACCGACTACATTCGGAACTTCGAACTCTCTGCAAATGAATAATGAATCAACCTACAAATTTGTTATATCTAAATAACTATATAAAGCCACTATTTGTAATACTAACTTAAATGTATTTGCTCCACCTCCAATGTCAACACGAAAGGGTTCTCTTTCGGCCCAGGGGACAATACATCCATGTCTAAGTCACTACTTAACATTCTTGAATAATAACCCTCTGATACAACCATCTGCTTTTCGATGTAGATTATCAAATAGGCACAAGTTTTGAGACAATGCCATCATACCACACAATGAGCCATCGTCCATAACTTTGTGAACATTGTATTGACTTTCCTTGGTCGGATATCAGACTATAATACTTAGATGATACTCATCTCTTCTTATATCGGTCAATTTATATATTTTTCTCTCGAATTCACTAAATGTAATGTCTATTGGGATGCCACTTAATTTCTTACGACCGCCAATATACTGTGAATTGTTATTTTGTGCAACAAGTTGTCATTCCAGTGAATACTAATAGCTACGTTCTTATGTGCCATCCTAATTCCAAAAAAAATTATAGTATTTGTAAACTAACATACACAGAATAAATACAAATAAAGACACAATCAGATATCTCATAGTAGAATCCCACCATGAATTCACTACCTAAGGTTCATCCTATCTAATTGTTCTTTGTTAGAAGCAAGGAGATTGTAGAGGCAAAAATGAGAACATATATCCTACTACTACAATGATCAACTTGGATATCATTTAACACAATTTTTGTGCGAGGTTTTTGACCAATTTACTAGATCAGGTGGTAATCTCGAAATGGTCATATTTCGAAGCCTTTCTCAACCAAATTCTGGATCTACGTGCATCTATTCAAAAGATGATTTATGCTTTCTAGAGGTCTTCAACCATTCATTTTCGTGCAAAAAGTGAAATTTATGTAAAAGAACGATTTATGAGCTAATCCCCAAGCAACTAGGTTCCAAGAGATTTAGAACAACTTCCCTAGACCAAAAAAGGTATTTCCCAAAGAGCTATTAACAAAGAAATATTTCATCTAGTTACTCTCATCCATATAATATCCACTATATCACCAACAAGGATCCCATACATAGAAAATGCAACATAGGGAGAATGAGAGAGAGCACCTGGGCTCCTCTGCGTCGGCGACGACGACGGCAGATGGTGCAACAACAATGAGTTAGAGCTAGAGAAAGAAAATGAGAGAGAGAAACAGAGAGAGAATGAAAGAGATAAATAGAGAGAGAATGAGAGGGGAGCATGTCACGCTCGGGCCCCAATGGAAGCCTATCCGGCACGTGCACAGACCCGCCGTGCGCACAAGGCACCCCCGGTGCACACAAGACGTCTACAACAAACCAAGCAGAAAAAGAAAAATATATACACATCCTATACATGGTAATCAGAGCAAGCGAACTTAATATTAAGAAGTCAACAAGTCTACTACAGTAACCATTCACAAGATATACAATAAGTTTCATACAAAAGGTACATCTTATGAATACAAGGTGGTCTCCATACAAAATACACAAGTACATCTTTCACAACTAAAATCAAAAGAAAGGTGCCTCGGGTCCACCTATAGAAACACCGAAGAGGCTCTAGCTAGTCGCTAACCCCTTGCCGCGATCCCTAGCCTCTCCCGCAGTGGAAGGCTCTGTAACAGAGCACCTACGACGAATCTAACGACGGCGGCGGCGGCGGCGGCGACGGTCTGAGAGCGACAGGGGAGTGAGAGAGATAGAGAGAGCCGCAAAAAGGAGTGAAAGAGAGTGGGGAGTAAGGGATCGGGTAGGCTGTAGGGTTAAAACATGAAATGCGGTGAACCATTCACCGCTTACAAAAGCGGGGAATGGTTCACCGCTTTTAAAAGCGATGAATGGTTTAGCGCTTCTAAAAATGGTAAACCATTCAACGCTTTATTGGTTTTTATTTCTTTTATAAAGAATCGTAAATCTTTTTAAAATGGTGAATGATTCACTGCTTTTAATCCCCCTAGCTGATCTGGTATATTTGAGGCCTACTTTTATAATTAAATTTTGTAAAGGACTATTTTTGTAATTATAAAAATACATAAGATTATTTATAAAAAAACTCCAAATTAACAGTTGGCAGAAATTTCAAGATTGAACTTCAATAATGATGATTATCTAGGAAGAAAGCTGGTTTGGAATGTTTTTGTAAGCTGTAACATTAGCTGAATATGTTCCAGCAGCTGATGTACTTTTGCTTTTCATTGCTAGGATGTTTCTCTCCTTCCCAACTTTGCTTAGACATAGGTGGTTTTTTTAAACATCTGAAACCCACCTAAAGTTCAAATAAATATGTGAGAATTCGAATTTTGAATTTTGAATTTTTCGTGTTTCTCTCTCTTCTATGTATTTGTATATATATGTATAGGTGTATATATATATAAGTGTATATACGTATATATATATATATATATATATATATATATATATATATATGTATTTTGGTTATTGTGTTCGTTGTTGGAGGAGAGAGGATGGGTTGTATCGCGAAGGCGACCGTTTCTGAAGATCCAAAATGGTAGGTTCGATGTCTCGGCAGTGCTGAACGCGATGGCGTGATTTGTTTACGCATGCGACCGATGGATCGTGAGATATCGCAGGATCGTCGCCGAGAGGTCGTAATGCGTGTTTTGATCTTTTCGCGAAGTGGACCCTGTTTCATGCACCGTTTTGCGTGAAATAGAGTGTGGAGGGGTGTCCGTGCGTTTTACGCATGCTGTGAGGGACTCAGGGTGAATTTCCCTGGTTTCGAGGGCTTATTTGCATTTTTTACAGCTTGTTATTAGTGTGTGTTGGGAGGGAACCAATTATTTCTTGTGTTTTGTTCCCTTAGCTCCCCCCAGCTGGTGTCCACTCCTCTCCACAGCTCCCTGCTCTCCTCCCTGTGCACCGCCGACGGCCGCCGACCTCCCCTGGCCGGCGGGGAGCTCTGGCCAACTCACTCTCTCTCTTCTCCTTCTTGTTCTTCTTCTTCTTCCTCCTTGCTGTGTGCATCCTGGGTGAACCCACGCTAGGGGTCTCTCCATGATGGTGCCCGACGTCCGGTGATGTTGCCCCGCTGACTGCCGCCGCCGTCGCTCGCCGCCGCCGCTGCTGCTGTTGGAGGGTGCGGGCAGGAGATCCTGGATCCGAGCCGCCGCCGCCGCCGCCTCCTGCCGTTGCAGCAGCCCTCGGCCAGCCTCTGGAGGGCCTCCGCCGCCGTCGTCCCCTTCCCTAGCCGCCCCCGTGACGCCGGTGTGCCGCCACAGCCGCCGCAGCCGCCGCTAGGGCAAGATCTGCAGCCGCGGCCGAGAGCGTCGCACCACCTCCGCCGCCGCTTGTTTCTGTCGCGGTCTCCCCCTACCCGACTTCCGGCGACCCCCTCGTGCCGGAGCTCGCCTCCCCGACCGCCGCCGGCGCTGCCCGTTGCCGTCCGGCCGAGCCTCAGCTTCGGCCGAGCCTCAGCTTCGGCCGAGCCTTCTTGGAGCTAGGGCTTCTCCGAGCGCCGCCGCCGCCGCACCCCGTCGCCGTCTGAGGTGAGCACTACCTTCCGTGGGTCCTCCGCGTCTGACCCTGGCCGCCGCGCGAGCCGCCGTGCCGCCGGCTGCCGGCCGAAACCGGCTGTTCCGGCCAGGGTGAGTTTTCTTGCTGTTTTGAGCTGTGCGCAGTCCACCGAGCCTTTGGCTGTCTCCCGACCTTCGGGGAGGTGAGCACGATGATCGTGGTGACACGCTGATCTCCGTGCTCACCTCGGTTGATAGCAACGGTGCTCCGCTCCACTGTTTCTGCTGAACCGAGCCCTTTAATTGTATGTATGTGTGGTTTTCTTGGGCTATTTGAGTCCTGGGACTATCCTTGTCGCTTCGGGCTGTGAGCACAGCCTCCGCTACATCATTCCATGTCCCCTGGTGCTCGCGGAGGGTGGTGCAGATGAGCGGAGTGCTCAAACGGCCATATTTATTGCTTATTATTGTATGATGTTGATTGTTAGGGGCTTATTTGTTATTGTCGCAGCGTGGGATCGCTACGGGCAGCATGGGATTTATCCCTGTGCCTTGTGGATTGGTTGTCCAAGTTCGTTGTGCCTTCGCGGAAATTCGGTTTGATTTCTGAAGTGTTTTCCGACGAAACAGTCGGCGGAACGCGTGTTTCGGTCGTGCGACTCACTTGTGAGTTTCGTGGGCGACCTGGCTTTGTCGAATAGCCTTGTCGGCTACTCTCCTTCGCTGTCCCGAAGTTCCGAGGGCAGCGGATGAGCGACGGAGGGTTCCGGTGCCAAATCGGCACTTTTCGGGAACCCGGGAAGCCGTCTTCGGGCGCGTTAGTGCTTGTGGCACCCCGGCTGTGTGTTCGCTGCCCGACCACCTTCTTTGGTGTGTTTGAGGACAGCGGGTGACGTGGTTTGCTTGTTGTTACCCCTCTGGGGCTTGGTTTGGGTTCGGGATCGTCCCGGCGGGTTTTCCGGACGATCCGTCGATTTCGGGTTGTGAGCGTTGCATGTTAGTGTCGACTCTGTGGGTTTTTGACCCTGTTAGTACCTCATAGGTCCGGTTGACATCCTTGTGAGCCGTCGGTGCTAGGCTCTTCCGTACCTTCAGGTGGGTACTTCGATCCGGAGTCGGTTCAGTGGACTAGCGGTGATACCTTTATATCCCTTTCTCTTGCATGCTTGATTATTAGTTCACTAGACTCCTGTTTTCTCTCTACTTATGTGAGCATGCCATTAGTAGAGTAGTGTGGATGTTGCATGACTTACTGATATGCTTTGAGAGTCGATTGGGTGATGGATGTGATGCACGACCCCGGGTGATGGATGCATAGCACGACCTAAGGGGGTGATGGATGCTGGACACGACCCATGAGGCACGGTGAAGGCTGGGCCCATACACCTTATGGGTCCCTATGAGATTGGGTAAATAGTTACATTCGTATAACATAAACCGAATTGATGCATGGTGTATCTTGCATGATTATTGATGTGACCTGGTTGGTCAGTGATGATCGCCTGTTGTTCCGAGTGATCCTTGGACTTGGTCCCGTTGCTATTCTCGGCTAGTTGTCGTTCTGTGGTTTGAGCATATTGCATCGATCGTCACAGCTCTTCTAGCACTTCACGTACGCCAGCGGTCTGATCCACCGCTTAGGGTGTTCTTTTTCGGAAAAGGGTTGTGCGTTTTCAACCCGTGAGCCTCTCGACATGTGCATCTTCGGAGGTTATGTGCCTGTGAGTGAGCAGTTGTGACAGTGCCAGGGATCCTTCCCTGTGGCCTGGTGGTGATTGGGTTTCATTATCTATCTACAGTTGATGCATATACTATTTGCTTACAGTAGCGTAGTCGTCCATGTATGGTTCATTCTCATGCTTACTTATGCTACTGTTTTACCTATCTATCTATCTGTTGACCCTCGCGCCGGTGTGTACACCTCGCCTTCGTCGGCTTGCGGTAACCACTGGGAGGGGATACATGTTTATCATGTTCTTACCCCCCGCCAACGTTGTTTTTTTTCAGGTGAGCCGGGTGGTGGGAGTCGGGACGTTGTGAGACGCGACTAGATAGCTGCATTGGAGGTCCCGACCTGTGTTACCACCGTTTTGGTTCTACCCTGACACTCTCCCTTTACCTAGTAGACTTATGGATATGGTTCAGTATTTTGTGTTGATTGCATGCGTAGATATTGTGGATGACTATGCTTTAGTATATCGTTCTTGTGGTTTTGGTTATTGACGTGCTTGTGATCATCTGTGTATCTTGGATTTCTACCCTCGTGGTAGCGGTTTTCAAATAAGGTTTTCGTGTGGGAAACGGTTTTCAAACGACTTTCGTTCGATCGGCTTTTGGTTTTCAAAAGAGAGTTCTCGTGTGGAGAACAGTTTTAAAATAATCTTTAAATGATTGAGATTAGGGTTTCAAAGTAAAGTTTCTGGGTAAGAAGCATTTTTATAGAATGATCTGTTGTTTATGCATCGCATCATCCTTCGCCTAAAAACTTGTTTAGATACATACAAGTGCTAAGGACGGTTAGCTGTATGTATTGGATATTGTGCTTGTTGTTTGTGTGATGAATGAATGGTGGTTGTGATCCTGTTTGTATCGTGTGTACGCCGTGCAAATACAGGGGAGACTCTGTTCGTGTAGACAGTGGAACCTGTATTTGTGGCAGGTCTGTACATGGCGCGGGCTAGGCTTTCAAAAAAAAAAATGGCACGTTTTTTTTCCGCTTCTAAAACTAGCCCGGGGCGTGACAGATTAAGATGGTATCAGAGCGTAAAGGTTACAAACACTCATTCATTTATAAACTTGTAACTGAACCACTGGATAGGTTGACCAATAGGAAGGCCTAAGACTTATCGATACGTGAGAGCGCGGGGTTGTATGGATTTAGTCCCGGTGTCTGGGTAGAGATTTAATAATCTCGAGGTGTATGATTATTTTACCCCATGTTCTGTGCTACATGTGTTCGGTTATTCTTCCTTGTGTATGCTTTATGGTGTGGGCGCAGACTCGTGCTTCTACTAGAAGTGGTGGTGGAGTACCGGGCAGATACCAAGTGGCAGGGTGAGTTTCCCTATGCATAACCACTCGTTGGCAGGTGGTGGCCCTAACGGTCTAGGTGACGTCACTTGGTGGATCTGTGTTGTCGTTTGGACTGTTCTTGCCCTGGCCCCACTTTCTGTGTAGAGCACGAGAGCCACTGCGAGCGTCTCTACGGAGACGGTACTTTGAGCGGTTTCGATCGCGTCTTCCGTGGGGGCTACTAGAGTGTAGCCCAAGGTTTTGGTAGCAGTATTGGACGACTGCAACTTTGGTGTTACCTTCTCTGTTTTTGTTGGGTAGGGCGGTGAAGCCTACCCCTCTGACGTTTTGCTGGTGGAATCGTCAGTGTTGGTCTTTTGACCTTTAGCTGGTTCTTACGTCAAACTGACGTGTACTAGACTGAGTGGACACTGTTTGGTGTAGTACTCGGATTTTTGTGGACTTTGAGGGTTTCTGGACTTGGCGGATTTCGGGCGCCCGGAAGTGAGGAAGTGGACACCCGAAAGATCTGGATCCAGTGGACATTCTGGACGGTCTGAAAGAGGCTGAGGAGTTCGGATCTGGACGCAGGAACCGGACGCCCGGATGAGGATCCGGATTGAGCTGATGACGTGGAGAGCCACGTGTCACGACGCAGGACACGTGTCGACCGCCGGAGACACGCCGCCCCACCGCCTGCCGACCGACGACCGACCGCTTGGCCGCCAGCTAACACCTGGCTTGCAGGGTTTCCGGACGCCCGGAAGATGGATTCGGGCGCCCGAATGTGGGACTTTTGGGAGCCTATAAATAGGTGAGTCCCTGTGTTATTGAGCTCAATTTTCCCACTTCGTGACTTCGTTTCTAGAGAGAGAAAGTTGGGTTTAGGGCCATGTGTTGGCATTAGTTGTAACCTAGCTTGCTCTCCTCTATTCTGTCGATCTGATCTGGAGCTGAGCTGTTATTCTGTCGAAGTTAGCAGCCTTTTGGAGATATATTCAGTTCGGAGTGCTGCTGGAGCTTGGAGGGTTGGATCTGAGGATACTGATTTCCCCACCGTGGTTGGATTAGCTCTTGAGGTGGGTTGATGTTTGCCAGATTCAGCGGACTTCCTCCTATGTGTTTACTCTTATGTTAGCATGATAGTGTTGGATTATGTTAGCATGATATGATGATATTGGATTATGATAGTGTGATACTATTGGGATTATGATAGCATGACATGCTGAGATTATGTTAGATATGACCTGTTAGGTTGAGATTTGCATATGCATGATATGCTAATGATATATATATGAGCATGCATGATTTTCTTGTATCCTTGTTGCATGATTTGACCTACACCTATTTTGTTGATATCCCTTGTACCAGTTGTTGTACATACTAGTGTAGGTGATCATGTTATGGCTCGTGCTATGTTGTTGTACCTCCTCTTTGTGGTAGAGTTGAGATTGATTGTGAGCACTGGAGCATTGATTGGGTCATGTTATTGACTATCCTTTGAGGTGCCGAGGGCACGTGATTCTTTATGAGATCAGTGGATTGGGTCATACTTGTTGATTATCCTTTGAGATGCCGAGAGCATGTGATTCTTTGTTGACCCAGTCGTGTCGATCATATACTTGTGGGTGCTTGGCGCTGATATGGTTGTACTATACTCGGTTGGGTCGCTCCCACGAGTACCGCTCCGGAGCTGGCATGTTCCGTACAAAGGGTTGTACGAGGGGCTAGTGACAGATGGTGTTCCTGTACTAGCAGGCTCCCTGTAGGGTTGAGCATGATCAGGCCGCAGGTATCGTGTGGTATCATATTGTGTTGTATGGTATCATGGATTGAGCTAGGGACAGACGGTGTTTCCTGTACTAGCTGGTTCGCAGGTATTGTATTATGTTGTATGGCATTATGGATTCGTGATAGTCTTCATTTAATATATTCAGTTCATTGGTATTCATGTTGACAGTTGAGCATTGTGCATAGTAGTGGTAGTATATCTCCTACTCTTTTTATTGCTCTATATATATCTCTTGAGATTGAGGACTTAGTGGGCAGACCGCTGAGGCTGGTGGCGGTACCCACTGAGGACTACTTGTTTGATAGTAGTTCTCACACCCGTTGTTGACACCTTTTTGCAGAGTCTTCTTCCCCAGTTGTGCATACTAAGCGCGGAAAGGAGACCGTCGGGTAGAGCTATTCCCCGGATACTTGGCTAGAGGTATACCCATTTTGATAGATGGTTGAGTCTGTACATACAGTGAGTTGGATATTATCAGTGATGTATATGAAAGTTATATATGAGAGTTATGGATGATGTATGTATGTACAGTGATCTTTTGATATATTTATATAGCAGCTCTATTGATACATTTAGCTTCTTTGTGGATGTTGTTGTTTTCGCTTCGTATACACGGTAGAAATACTGTGTATGCGGCGGATCTTGTCATGCGCCTGGGAAGAGGTAACCCGGGGCGTGACAGATTAAGTTGGTATCAGAGCTTAGGAATAGGTCAAGAGGGCCTAGGAAACCTAAGATAAACAGACCTAAGAATGACGAGAAAGACGTGATTGATCGCGAAAGTCAAAGATTGGGTTTTGAATCCTTCCTTGTGTAGGAAGAGTGATTGAGGGATTATGCCTTCTCTTATCAGGGGAATTATGTTGGCTGCAGACGACATAATAATCTGAGAAGAAAAGAAGTGTCCTTCTAGACTTTCGCTAGATTGGGTCGTGAGATTGTTTGTGGTCCTAATCGGGTATTCTGTTGCAGGTTGTTACTATGCCTCCTCGACGACCGTCGACGCGAGCACATCCGACGCCTTTGGATATGCCTGAGCAGACGGGACCTAGTGAACGGCCTGCTCTGCAGGAGCAGCTAGCAGACATAGCTGCAGTTGGAAGGCAGCAGAGTGCCTTGTTACAGAAGATGTGCGATGCTTTCTCTACGCCTCGAGCTATGGAACCTCAGGCGGCAACGACTCCAACTACATCTCAACCCAGAGAAGGAAGTACTCAGCCTAGTCAAGCACTTTCTGAAGAAGAGCAGGAGCGGATGGCGGATAGATTGGCTCGCTTCTGTAGGTTTGATCCACCGTGATTTAATGGAAGTAGCATAGAACCGTGGGTGGTAGAAGCCTGGATCTGTGAGATGGAGAAGTTGTTCGAGGATTTGTTTGTGCCAGCACGGGAGCAGGTGCATATGGCAGTTCATTGTTTATCCGGTGATGCTCATGTCTGGTGGAGGAGGACCCGTGATCATAGGTCCCTGAATCCTCTACAGATGTCTTGGAGCGAGTTTCGGGGGATTATGTATGGAGCATATTTTTCCAGTAGCGTAAAGATGAAGATAGAGGAAGACTTGAAGAACCTGAAGCAAGGGAATCGTCCGGTACAGGAGTATGCGAGGGAGTTGACTAGATTACTCAACTGTGTTCCCTCTGCGGCGAGGGATGAGATACAGAAAGTCTATCTGTATGAGAAGGGTTTGAGACCCGAGATCTTTCCATTTGTCCACTCGCAGAGACTTCAGACTTTGGATGCTACTATTGAGCAGTTTCTGTGGGTAGAGCGAGGGGCATTTGTGACGAGAGGGCAGCTTGTGGACCCAGCTCAGGGTCAGGAGAGGAAGCGCCCGGCACCTGATGATGGAGGACAGTCGAGTATCAGGCGACCACCTAGACCTCCCCAGCGATCGCGTTTCCAGGGACGTGGATCTTCTAGTCGCCAGCAGTCCGAAGGATATCGTCAGCAGCGACAGCAGCAGTCGAGGGGATCTCCCCGATGTGTGATTTATGGAGGACCTCATTTTGCTTATCTCTGTGATAGACGAGAGGGTCGATGTTATGAGTGTGGACAGCCGGGACACATCAGGAGGGCTTGTCCCAGACTTGCAGCAGCTCCATCTATGGCGTCTGTACCTTTCTCCCCACCGCAGTATTCTGGAGCCTCCCCGGTATTTTCTCAAGAGCGATCTTCTATGCCACGACAGCCGGATCGACGCCAGCCACCGGCGAGCGGACGAGTTTATGCCGCTCAGATTGAGGATGCCTCGATAGCTGATCGGGTGGTGGCAGGTATAGTTTAGATTTGTGGCATTAGATCACGTACTTTATTCGATACTGGTGCATCGCATTCCTTTGTTAGTAGAGCATTTGCATTGCATCATGGTTTAGAGATAGGGTCGTTACCCCAGACACAGGAGGTGAGGGTACCCGACCATAGTTTGCAGGTGACGCAGGGTTGTTTGGGATGTCCTGTGCAAGTAGGGCCTTGGATCATGCCTGCCGATTTATTAGTATTGAGACAGTTGCAGGATTTTGATGTAATCCTTGGCATGGATTGGTTATCTCGATACTTTGCTACAATCGATTGTGGAACCAAGACGGTGATTTTTCGTGAGCCTGGACATGAAGAGTTCATTTATGAAGGTTGTAGGAGTTCACTGTTCGCAGTGACGATCTCTTCTTCTAAGGCCAGACAGATGTTGAGTTGAGGATGTATGGCCTATTTTGCAACAGTGACTGAGGTGCCCACTGTTGTACCAGAACTCGAGGATATTCCTATTGTCCGTGAGTTTCCGGATGTCTTTCCTTCTGAGTTATCCTCGATGCCTCCTGATAGGGAGATTGAATTCGTGATTGATGTGGTACCAGGAACCGCGCCAATCTCGAAGACACCCTATAGAATGGCACCAGCTGAATTGAGAGAGTTGAAGGCGCAACTGCAGGATCTTATGGATAAAGGATTTATCAGACCCAGTGTGTCGCCCTGGGGAGCACCTGTGCTATTTGTGAAGAAAAAGGATGGTTCACTTAGGTTGTGTGTGGATTATCGGAAATTGAATAAAGTGACCATCAAGAATAGATACCCCCTCCCACGTATCGATGATTTGTTCGATAAATTACAAGGAGCGTGTGTCTTTTCTAAGATTGATCTTCAGTCCGGTTACCACCAGTTGAAGGTGAAGGCCGATGATATTTCTAAAACAGCTTTTAGAACTCGGTATGGGCATTATGAGTTTACAGTCATGCCGTTTGGATTGACTAATGCCCCTGCTGCATTTATGGATATGATGAACCGAGTCTTTAAGTCTTTCTTGGACAAGTTTGTAGTAGTTTTCATCGATGATATTTTGATTTACTCTCGTGATGATGCCGAGCATGAGGAGCATCTGAGATTAGTGCTACAACTCTTGCGAGAGAAGAAGTTGTATGCAAAGCTGAAGAAGTGTGAGTTCTGGTTGAGAGAGGTAGCCTTTTTAGGCCATGTGATTTCAGCTTCGGGAGTAGCTGTTGATCCTAAGAAGATTGAGGCAATTCATGATTGGCCTAGACCGACGACCATTTCTGAGGTTCGGAGTTTTCTTGGCTTAGCCGGGTATTATCGACGGTTTGTGGAAAGTTTTGCGAAACTCTCTACGCCTCTTACTCGATTAACCAGGAAAGGAGTTAAGTATGTTTGGAGTAATGAGTGCCAAGAATGTTTTGATGAGCTAAAGCAAAGATTGATGACAGCCCCTATTCTTGCACTACCAGTGATGGGTGATGGATTTGTAATCTATAGTGATGCTTCGCATAGTGGCTTGGGTTGCGTACTGATGCAACATGGTAGAGTGATTGCATATGCTTCAAGACAACTAAAGGAATATGAGAAGAACTACCCCACTCATGATTTAGAGTTGGCGGCGGTAGTCTTTGCTCTGAAGCTATGGCGCCACTATCTCTATGGAGAGCATTGTGAAGTGTATACTGATCACAAGAGCCAAACTATCTGTTTACACAGGAGGAGTTGAATCTACGGCAACGAAGATGGTTGGAATTATTGAAGGATTATGACATCTCTATCTTGTATCATCCCGGCAAGGCGAATGTTGTTGCCGATGCTTTGAGTAGGAAGGCTGTGGCAACTTTGAGTTTATGTATTACTCAACAGCCTATCCTAGTGGAAGAGATGCGAAGGTTGTCCCTTGAGGTGGTTACTCACGGGATGACTGCGAGACTGATGACTCTAGTCATACAGCCCACTCTGTTGGAAAGGATTCGAGAGAAACAGAGTGTAGATCCTTATCTGATGAAAATTCGAGATCAACTTAGGAGTGATGATCTTGAAGGTTTTTCTTGTGATGATTCTGTAAGATAGGGGGTGCCCTAGGATCTATCTAGATACTATCAATCACCTAGAGGGGGGTGAATAGGTGTATAAATAAAAATCACAAATCTCAATGCGATAAAGTAATGCGGAAAATAAAATCAGCACACCGAGATTTACGTGGGAAACTCCACTTTGGAGAAAAACCCACGGGACCAACACGCGAAAAACAATCCACTAAGAATAAAGAATTACAAGGTGAATACCGACTCCACGGACTTAACCTCTCCTTTATCTTCTCTGGATCTCGCGCACACCTCGGCTGTCCACGCCTCACGTCTGAATCCACAGACGCCATGCCTCGAATCCACGAGACGCCTCACTTCGAATCCTCGAAGCCTTCACGATCCGAATCCACGAATCGCCTTGAACACGTCGAATCCACGACGCCGATAGGAACAGGAACTCAAGTTTATACAGGTGATTCCTTGCTTAGAATTTCATTAAGAACCAGAAGCAAAAGTTCTAAGCAAGAAGGAGATCAATTCGACATATGAAATAGAAGTTAAAACTATCTCGAATTGATCTCGGAGGCTATTTTGTGGAAAAAGGTTTAGAACGAAAATCCTAGCCTTTAGGGTTTCTCTCTCACGAATTCTGAGTTGTTCAATGTCAAAGAGAACCCCCATAGGTTATTTATAGGTGTTGAAATCAAATAGAGTCGGATTAGATCGAAACATACCAAATCTGGCACTGTATACCGGTATACGTATGCTGATACCGGAATGCGATGACGGAAACATAAACTCACGCAGAGGCATTCCGGTACTAATCACTTCAGTACCGGTATACTTTGAATCAGTACCGGTACTAAAATGACATACCGGTATACAGTTCAAAAACCAGTTTTTCAACAATCTGTTTTGAGGAACTTCATATTGGATTCCGGAATACAATTGTAAAAATCGATTTTTTCAAAACGAACAAACTTTAAACTCCGGAATTCAAATAAAAGAGTTTAAACAAAGAATCTAAAGTTCCTAAAAACTCATTTAATCCGATTTTAAATATACACATGATTCCAATACCATAATTAACTATGAATCACCATATAAACAATAAAACTTACCTTCACGTCGTGATTCAACATGTGAGTCGATGGTTCACTATGCTTGAAGTCTCGGATTCTTCAACATGTTCAAGTAGCACTCGACCTTCAAGACCCCGACTCAACAACTCACGAAATATGCCAATACAAAATCCGTAACAATCTCCCCCTTTGGCAATTTCGTGACAAAACCTAAAATACAAGTTATACCCGAACCAAAATAAAAGAAATTCATTGCCATCACCACAACAATGAACTTCACGCGTGTATGATCCAAGACATAAAACCAAAATTACAAATGATTCAACCTCCTAAGACAAACTTTATGACTTAGGACTTGGAGTCTTGAAGTCTTAAAAGAAATCCTGCAAAAACAACTTCAGACACACATAGGTAGAAACAAGCAAGTTAAGTTAGCCAAATTTTAAAAAACTCAAACTCTCCCCCTTTGTATGGTTCACTGTTCTCATCTTCATCTCTCCCCCTATGTATGGTTCTCTCCCCCTTAGTATGGTATAACGTTAAATCTCTCTCCCCCTTAATATGATTCTCTCCCCCTTTTTGTCAAAAATTGCCAATAAAAAACAACTAAGCAAGTAGAGTTAGTCCATAGTGACAAGTCCAAAATAGAGAGAAAATATCTAAAACAAGCAGATAACTAAGACAAACATAGAATAATGACACAGAAAACCTCACTCTCCATCATCACTGTCGTCATCACCATTGTCGTCTTCTTCACCTTCAGTGTCCGGGAGATGCTGCTCGAAAGAGGAAGGAGCAGGTGGATGTGAAGTACTTGGACCTGCACCACCGGCAATGTCATCATGGCGACAACCAAGAATGTCCAGAATTTTCTTCACGCCGTCCTCCAAATTTTTAAGTCTGTCTTCTAGTGCCCGGAAGCCCCGCTCAACCCTCTTCTTGAAAGACCGTACTTCATGACGAAGAGATACCTCGGGAGCTGCTCCCCCTGAACTAGATGATCCACCACGCTCAACAGGACGGGGCGCGGTACTTGGAGTAGTAGTAGAGTAACCCTTGACTTGCTGAAAAGTCTTCAGAGTACTAATTGACTTAGCCAGGGTAACACCATCAATAGATCCCAAGCCGTAGTCAAACTTGTTACAAGAAAGATCTACTCCATTCGCCTCCAAAATACGTGTGATCAGAATAGGAAACGGTAGAAGCTCACGACGTCCTGAAGCATGAATCACATTAGCCATGCGCTGCCACATCAGAAAAGGAATGTTGATGTTGAGTCCCTGTGCATACTCCGGATGACCAAGTAAAAAGAGAAGCACTAGTCGGTCCCACCGGATGCGTTTTGTGCCAACTGTTGGCACAATGTTGTAGCAGACGATTAAAGAAAGAATGTGATACTCGGGCTTCAATTCCTTGATTCCACAAACAAACGGTTTGTATATGTGCCCGGTTTGCAAAGAGCATCTGTCATGATTTCCCAATGTGACGCCGGCTGTACATGCCCTTGTGTATACGGTAAACCCGTGGTATTCACATTTAAACCAAAAATCTCTCCAACTGTGTGAGGAGTGACCACCACGCGAATGCCTCGGACCAAAGTCTCAAACTGATAGTTCCCTGTCTCAGAATTTTCACGCGTAACGTGCCCGTGCAGATAAAATTCTCGAATCAATTCCACGCAAAAAGGGGCACGAGTAGGAATGCGACCGACAGGTTCGATCGGAGCTCGTAGAAGTAGGCGAGCGAAGTCTGGAACTTCACGTGACAGCTCACTGAAATTCACATGACGCTCCGCATGACACGCCTTGCTTGCGAAAGCCTTTTGTCGTTTGGGGGAAACAACTTCAGCTTCTGCACCTCGTTTTGTACGTCGTTCCACTGAACTTGGTTCGCGAATAACCGGACCACTGGTGCTCCGACGAGGTGGAGAATGAGCTCTCCCTCTACGAGTAGAGACTTCAGGAGCTTTTCCTTTGCCTCGGTCAGTTTGCTCTTCCGGGGCATACTCAGAGTCCTCCGACTCGGTGCTCGATGTGTCTTCCTCAATACGTGTCCTTTTGGTGACACGTTTCTTGCCACGACCACGTCCACGGCTTCCATCGGCAGCCATTAGCATCATGAGAACAAGAATAATGGAAAATGCCATGTTTCCTATGCAACAAAGCACAAAAAAAAAATTTAAGATCAAGATCACATTGTTATGGAACATCTAATGAGCTTACCAATCATTAAGACATGCATCAAAACATCATATCCATTAATGTCAGTAGTTTTGTTTCATCAAAAATGATGTTCTAACAAAAACCCTAAAAATACCTCAAAAACATGCTATAGAACATAGATCAAAGATAAAAATCATGTTATTCTCGGATCTAAGTATACTAGAACAAAGCTTGCATGTATCTAAACTCATTTCAAGCATAAACCCTCAAGAAATTTCAGTAAAAACAGAGATCGAGCTTCAACCCAACAAAATAATGTAAAAACATATAAAAACTAGGGTTTCTAGAATAAAACGAGATTAAAGATGATAAACTTACAAATCCAAGTTGTAAAATCAAAGATCTGGAGGAGAATCTCGGTAGGAAGCTCTTAGAGAGAGAAAGAGAGAGTTTTGAAAACGTTTGGTTGTGTTTTCGAAAAACATCATACCAGAATATAAAAGAAATTCCGCAGGCGCATACCGGTATGCGATACCGTATACCGGTATCCAATGAAAATTTTTTAAAAACAGTTCTCGATTTTGAAAAGCAGAAAACCATTGTATACCGGTATACTATCTTAGTACCGGTATACAGAGAGAGAAACAGTGTTTGTGCCCTTTTTATGAAAACTTCACATATAAAATATTCATCTCTTGATAATTTCACGAAAATTAAACATTTTAACCCAAAATCATCACGATGCAAAGACAATAGTGTAAAATTTCATTAATCATATATAAATCAAAATCAAGTCATCACTAATAGTCTGTAGACTTAATATCTATCAAGATGTAACCGGTTTATGAAAATGACTTAAGAAATTCATCAAAGAGACAATTGCTTGTCGCACAAACGTTCAAATTTTGAGATAAACTTTAATCACAAGGGGGTGGCTCTTTGAGCATCTTACTTGTATGAGGACCACCTTATAGCTCCAAAAAAAATGTAAACAAGTTTCCATTGCAAGCTTTTGCAATTATATATATATATTTTTTTTTTTCGGATATGCAATTCAATTCATGTGGTAGTTGCACACACTAACCGGACGACCGGGGTGGTAGCTCTTTCCTCCATGTGGTGGTAGTTTTCACACTCCTTTAAAGGATGTAACTCTTTCCACATCTTACAAGCATATTAGCAATATTTATATTATAATACTCTCCCTTACATTAGCAATCTCTTAGTTGAAAGTACATGTGACAAATTAGAGTCTGTAAGAGAATGACTATCCATCAAATTCAACACACACAACCGAGATAGATTAAGTTTCTAGAGATTATACATGATTACCCAAATTTGATGAATATAATATTATGAAATCTCACAATGTAGTATTTCCAAAGATAATAAAGATGGAGTAAAATCGATAATTAACGTGAGATTAAAAGAGAGTGAATGAATGTGAATCAATTAGCTTCATGGCACTAATTAATGTAGAAAGAAAACGCAAGTCGACACAATCTTAAAGCATTAAAATAACAAAGCAAGTATCACAAAGCAATGATCAAATAAGATATGCAATAAAAATAGATCAATGCAATAGTTCAAACATATTAATGCTTAAGACAAGGAAAGATATCACCTTTCCGAACCCAAACTTGTAGGATTCTCGGTTGACTTGGTTTAGTAGAATTGAGCTCCGTTTTCTTCGGCTTTTGTTCAACCCTTGGTCTGCACATTGAATTTTCCTTTTGTTGTGGCTTAGACATTAGGTTGATCTTCGCATTTTGACCCGTTTGAATTTGCTTTTGAGTCCTTGGGAGTTGTCGGATTGTTGAAGATGCCATTTTCTTTTCACTTCTAGGACAAAACCTTTTAATGTGTCCTTGAATCCCACATTGATGGCATACAATTGCCTTTGCTTTAGATGGAGTTTTAGATGCTGAAATTCCACTCTTCTTAACATGAGTTCTTTCATATCCGACTCCAATTTTGTCCGTTTGACCAAGTCCTAGCATGTTATCAAGCTTCTTTTCTTGATTCGTTTTGATCGATACCTCCGCTTGGTCTAGCTTCTCTTGGAGGATCTTATTGTTAGTCAACATATGTTCCCTTTCCTCCGCAAGAGCTTTAGATGACTCTTTCAATTTATTATTTTCTCCTTCAAGCTCAAGTAGTCGTCTCCTTAGCTTCTTGTTCAGCTTAGCCATCTTTCTCGATTCAATTAGTAGTTGATTGTAGGCATCGGCTAAACTTTCATCATCCGACTCCCCCTCGCTAGTGCCATTGTCGCTCGACGTTTCATGCACAGAAGAAGAGTCAAAGGGGTTAGAAATAATAGATGATAAACAAAAAATAGAGGGAGAAGAAGAAAAATGTGAAGAAAATGCAATCGCATCATTGGTTTCTTTTTCATTAGAACTCGAGTCATTTGAAGTAGAATCATCCCAAGTTTTAGCTTGTAAGGCCTTCTTATCATAGGATTTCTTCGAGGGACAATCCGTGGCGATATGACCATAGCCTCGGCATTTGTAGCACCGGATTTCTCCCTCAAACTTATCATTTTCCTTAGACGATTTTCCAAGCTTCTTCTCTTTAGAGGATTTGGAATGTGAAGATCCATTAGAAGAAGGCTTTCGATTGGAGGATGAAGCTTGAATGTTGTGGTTCTTCCTAAACTTCCGACGAAACTTCTTAGTAAGAAGTGCCATTTGACGTTCAAAATTTTCAAGAGAAACTTCATCGTCGGATTCGGTGTCCTCGTCTTCCTCCTTTGTTGAATTAAGTGCAACACCTGTACTTTTAGAGAAAGACTTGGAAAAAGATTGATTAGTAGGAAAAGTCATTTCATAAGTTTGTAAAGCACCTACTAATTCATCAACTTTCATATCATCCGGATGATTGATCGTTTCAATAGCCGCGACTTTCGCCCTAAAGCGCTCCGGAAGTGTTCGAAGGATTTTTCTAACGACTTTAGATTCGGAAATCTTCTCTCCCAAGTTAGCACATGTATTAATGATATCTTGGAGTCTAGTAAAATAATCAGTAAAAGATTTATGCTCCTCCATTCGAATAGAATCGAATTGACTCGTAAGCATCTGGAGCTTTTGAACTTTTACTAGACTTGTACCCTCATGTGTAACTTGTAGGGTATCCCAAATCTCTTTTGCCGTTTCACACGCCGAGACGCGTGAAAACTCAGTTTGAGTTAGGGCATTAAATAAAGCATTTATTCCCTTACCATTAAAAGAGGATAAATCAATTTCATCCTTCGACCACTTATTCCGTGGCTTAGGTACAGTCGCGTTATTAACCACTTCGGTTGGATGTTTCCATCCAAGTTCAATGGTTTGCCATACTCGCTCATCAATTGCGATGAGGAAGGCTCTCATCCGGACTTTCCAATAGGCATAATTGGTTCCATCAAATAACGGTGGCCTAAATATGTTACCTCCTTCACCCATTATGATAGATAAAGCCTAGATCCTGCTCTGATACCAATTGTAAGATAGGGGGTGCCCTAGGATCTATCTAGATACTATCAATCACCTAGAGGGGGGTGAATAGGTGTATAAACAAAAATCACAAATCTCAATGCGATAAAGTAATGCGGAAAATAAAATCAGCACACCGAGATTTACGTGGGAAACTCCACTTTGGAGAAAAACCCACGGGACCAACACGCGAAAAACAATCCACTAAGAATAAAGAATTACAAGGTGATTACCGACTCCACGGACTTAACCTCTCCTTTATCTTCTCTGGATCTCGCGCACACCTCGGCTGTCCACGCCTCACGTCTGAAGCCACAGACGCCACGCCTCGAATCCACGAGACGCCTCACTTCGAATCCTCGAAGCCTTCACGATCCGAATCCACGAATCGCCTTGAACACGTCGAATCCACGACGCCGATAGGAACAGGAACTCAGGTTAATACAGGTGATTCCTTGCTTAGAATTTCATTAAGAACCAGAAGCAAAAGTTCTAAGCAAGAAGGAGATCAATTCGACATATGAAATAGAAGTTAAAACTATCTCGAATTGATCTCGGAGGCTATTTTGTGGAAAAAGGTTTAGAACGAAAATCCTAGCCTCTAGGGTTTCTCTCTCACGAATTCTGAGTTGTTCAATGTCAAAGAGAACCCCCATAGGTTATTTATAGGTGTTGAAATCAAATAGAGTCGGATTAGATCGAAACATACCAAATCTGGCACTGTATACCGGTATACGTATGCTGATACCGGAATGCGATGACGGAAACAGAAACTCACGCAGAGGCATTCCGGTACTAATCACTTCAGTACCGGTATACTTTGAATCAGTACCGGTACTAAAATGACATACCGGTATACAGTTCAAAAACCAGTTTTTCAACAATCTGTTTTGAGGAACTTCATATTGGATTCCGGCAAAACGAACAAACTTTAAACTCCGGAATTCAAATAAAAGAGTTTTAACAAAGAATCTAAAGTTCCTAAAAGCTCATTTAATCCGATTTTAAACATACACATGATTTCAATACCATAATTAACTATGAATCACCATATAAACAATAAAACTTACCTTCACGTCGTGATTCAACATGTGAGTCGATGGTTCACTATGCTTGAAGTCTCGGATTCTTCAACATGTTCAAGTAGCACTCGACCTTCAAGACCCCGACTCAACAACTCACGAAATATGCCAATACAAAATCCGTAACAGATTCTGGAATTCTTCGTTATAGAGGACGTCTATGTGTACCAGCGGATCTGGAGATTCGAGAGGAAATATTGAGGGAAGCACATTATTCTCCTTATTCTGTACATCCTGGAGGGACTAAGATGTACCAAGATTTGAAGGCTCACTTCTGGTGGAATGGTATGAAGCGGGATATTGGTAGGGCTGTAGCTCAATGTTTAACATGTCAGCAAGTTAAGGCTGAACATCGAGTACCGGCTGGTAAGCTACAGAGTCTTCCAATACCTGAGTGGAAGTGGGATCATATTACGATGGATTTCGTCGTTGGACTGCCGAGGACTTCGAGCGGCTATGATACTATTTGGGTGATTGTTGATAGGCTGACGAAGTCTGCTCATTTCCTGCCTATGCAGATTACTTGGTCACGTGAGCGACTTGCGCAGCTTTATCTGGATGAGATATTGAGATTGCATGGAGTGCCAATCTCAATAGTATCTGATAGAGACCCAATGTTTGTTTCTCATTTCTGGAAGAGTTTACAAACAGCTTTGGGGACTCAGCTTCGATTTAGCACTGCATTTCATCCCCAGACTGATGGTCAGTACGAGCGCACTATACAGACACTCGAGGATATGCTGAGAGCTTGTGTCTTGGATTTTGGTGGAGGATGGGATCGACATCTGAGATTGGTAGAGTTTGCGTACAACAATAGCTATCAAGCGAGCATTAAGATGGCTCCGTTTGAAGCATTGTATGGACGCAAATGTCGATCACCTCTGTATTAGGATGATGTTGGTGAAAGGAAGACGTTGGGTCCAGATCTTTTGCTTGAACCCGAAGAGAAGGTTAAAGTGATACGACGGCATATTGAGACGGCCCAGAGCAGGCAAAAGAGTTATTCTGATACTCGGAGGCGAGATCTAGAATTTCATGTTGGTGATCATGTCTTCTTGAAGGTCCCACCATCGAAGGGCATACGGAGATTTGGGATTCGCGGAAAGCTTAGTCCGCGATTCATTGGTCCTTCGAGATCTTGGAGAGAGTAGGACCCGTGGCATATCGGTTAGCCCTTCCGCCTCGATTAGTAGGAGTGCATGATGTGTTTCATGTATCTATTTTGAGGAGATACATGCATGATCCTTCCCATGTGATATATTTTTCCCCACTGGAGCTTACTGAGGATTTGCAGTACGAGGAGCGACCGATACGAATTCTTGCTCGTGAGACGAGTGAATTGCGTAATCGGGTCATACCTTATGTCAAGGTACAGTGGGATTTTCATGATAACAGAGAGGCGACATGGGAGTTGGAGACTGTTATGCAGAGATCTTATCCCCACCTGTTTGCATCTTGAGATGAGTGCTTTACTTTAGTTTCGAGGACGAAACTATTTTAAGAAGGGGAGAATGTAGTACTCGAATTTTTGTGGACTTTGAGGGTTTCTGGACTTGGCGGATTTCGGGCGCCCGGAAGTGAGGAAGTGGACGCCCGAAAGATCTGGATCCAGTGGACATTCTGGACGGTCCGGAAGAGGCTGAGGAGTTCGGATCTGGACGCAGGAACCGGACGCCCGGATGAGGATCCGGATTGAGCTGATGACGTGGAGAGCCACGTGTCGCGACGCAGGACACGTGTCGACCGCCGGAGACACGCCGCCCCACCGTCGGCCGACCGACGACCGACCGCTTGGCCGCCAGCTGACACCTGGCTTGCAGGGTTTCCGGACGCCCGGAAGATGGATTCGGGCGCCCGAATGTGGGACTTTTGGGAGCCTATAAATAGGTGAGTCCCTGTGTTATTGAGTTCAATTTTCCCACTTCGTGACTTCATTTCTAGAGAGAGAAAGTTGGGTTTAGGGCCATGTGTTGGCATTAGTTGTAACCTAGCTTGCTCTCCTCTATTCTGTCAATCTGATCTGGAGCTGAGCTGTTATTCTGTCGAAGTTAGCAGCCTTTTGGAGATATATTCAGATCGGAGTGCTGCTGGAGCTTGGAGGGTTGGATCTGAGGATACTGATTTCCCCACCGTGGTTGGATTAGCTCTTGAGGTGGGTTGATGTTTGCCAGATTCAGCGGACTTCCTCCTATGTGTTTACTCTCATGTTAGCATGATAGTGTTGGATTATGTTAGCATGATATGATGATATTGGATTATGATAGTGTGATACTATTGGGATTATGATAGCATGACATGCTGAGATTATGTTAGATATGACCTGTTTGGTTGAGATTTGCATATGCATGATATGCTAATGATATATATATGAGCATGTATGATTTTCTTGTATCCTTGTTGCATGATTTGACCTACACCTATTTTGTTGATATCCCTTGTACCAGTTGTTGTACATACTAGTGTAGGTGATCATATTATGGCTCGTGCTATGTTGTTGTACCTCCTCTTTGTGGTAGAGTTGAGATTGATTGTGAGCACTGGAGCATTGATTGGGTCATGTTATTGACTATCCTTTGAGGTGCCGAGGGCACGTGATTCTTTATGAGATCAGTGGATTGGGTCATACTTGTTGATTATCCTTTGAGATGCCGAGGGCATGTGATTCTTTGTTGACCCAGTCGTGTCGATCATATACCTGTGGGTGCTTGGCGCTGATATGGTTGTACTATACTCGGTTGGGTCGCTCCCACGAGTACCGCTCCGGAGCTGGCATGTTCCGTACAAAGGGTTGTACGAGGGGCTAGTGACAGATGGTGTTCCTGTACTAGCAGGCTCCCTGTAGGGTTGATCATGATCAGGCCGCAGGTATCGTGTGGTATCATATTGTGTTGTATGGTATCATGGATTGAGCTAGGGACAGACGGTGTTTCCTGTACTAGCTGGTTCGCAGGTATTGTATTATGTTGTATGGCATTATGGATTCGTGATAGTCCTCATTTGATATATTCAGTTCATTGGTATTCATGTTGACAGTTGAGCATTGTGCATAGTAGTGGTAGTATATCTCCTACTCTTTTTATTGCTCTATATATATCTCTTGAGATTGAGGACTTAGTGGGCAGACCGCTGAGGCTGGTGGCGGTACCCACTGAGGACTACTTGTTTGATAGTAGTTCTCACACCCGTTGTTGACACCTTTTTGCAGAGTCTTCTTCCCCAGTTGTGCATACTGAGCGCGGAAAGGAGACCGTCGGGTAGAGCTATTCCCCGGATACTTGGCTAGAGGTATACCCATTTTGATAGATGGTTGAGTCTGTACATACAGTGAGTTGGATATTATCAGTGATGTATATGAGAGTTATATATGAGAGTTATGGATGATGTATGTATGTACAGTGATCTTTTGATATATTTATATAGCAGCTCTGTTGATACCTTTAGCTTCTTTGTGGATGTTGTTGTTTTCGCTTCGTATACACGGTAGAAATACTGTGTATGCGGCGGATCTTGTCATGCGCCTGGGAAGAGGTAACCCGGGGCGTGACAGTTTGGTGTCAGGTTTTGTTGGTGCATACATCGTATGCGGCTATCCTAACGCCTAAATTGGTGTGTCATGGGATTGCAGGTGGTATTTGTTTGCTTTCGTGTTGTCGAGAGATCTTCCAGGTTGTTGTTGGAGGTCTCACTGCGTTTGACGTTGGTTGGACGACGCTGGAAATTTTCATTTCCTTCGCTTTGGTTCGTGTGGTTGGCGACCCTACGTCGCGAGTAGTCGTCGATTTGTTGTTGGAAGCCGAAGACTCCTAAGGAGTTGGCTCAGGGCAGACCTTGTTTTGTGGGTCGGTTTGCATTTTCGATGATTCGGTGTTTCTTCCGTGAATTTGGTCCAACTTAAGAGTTAGTTGGCCTGGTACCTTTGTGTTGTCGCCAACTTGTTGTTGGCATTTGATCTTCGGATATTTCATTTTTTTTTGATAAGTGCGTTGGCTGCAGACAACGTAGTGTCAAAAGTTAGGACGGAATACCCTATCCCTCTTGGAACTTTCTGGATTGGGTCGGTGCTTTCTCTTGCAAGGCAATCTCTATAGGTCGTCTTGTGAGAAAGCTAGAGTGGTGGTCATCCCAGATCACGTAGTGAGCCTTGAGCTAATCCTTGTCTATTTTTGCGCAGTTGATTTGCCGTCACTGCGGATGGTTTGACTCCGGGTTGGGTCTGGTTGCCTATTAGCTCGGTAGCTGTGCCTTACACAGCTAAAAGATTTATTTTGTGTGGTGATCTCGGTCTTTTGCCAGGAGTTTTGGGGTCTTAGTGATCTAATGTCGGGAGCCTGGTTGTTGGCTCCGAGGTCTGTGTGCGTGTGTTTGCGAACAAGGTTTTCGTCACGGCTTTCGTGCAAACCTTGGTTTGGATTACGTGTCTGATCACTTGGAGACAGGTGTTTGGCATCACTGGTGATTTTATCGCTTGTTGCGATTGGCAACCCTGTGCACCAGAGTGATGGACTCGCAAGGATTTTTTTTTTCTTTCTTTTTTTCCTTTCTTTCGTTGGTTTGATTGTGAGTTCGAGCTCAACAAGGTGACGGTGACGAACAAGTACCCTCTACCGCGGATCGACGACCTCTTCGACCAGCTTCAGGGAGCCTCGGTATTCTCGAAGATTGATTTGCAGTCTGGGTATCATCAGCTCAAGATCAAGGCCGAGGACGTTGCGAAGACGGCTTTCCGGACTCGTTACGGGCATTACGAGTTCACGGTGATGCCGTTCGGATTGACTAACGCCCCGGCAGCTTTCATGGATTTGATGAACAGGGTCTTCCGACAGTTCTTGGATCAATTTGTCGTGGTCTTCATTGACGACATACTGATCTATTCGAGGAGCAGCGTGGAGCATGAGGATCATCTTTGACGAGTCCTCCTGACGCTTCGAGAGCATAAGCTTTACGCTAAGCTCAAGAAGTGTGAGTTCTGGCTTCGGGAAGTCTCCTTCTTGGGTCACATCGTGACGTAGTCTGGTATCGCGGTGGACCCGAAGAAGGTGGACTCAGTGGTGGATTGGCCTGTTCCGACTTCTATGACGGAGATCAGGAGCTTCCTCGGCTTGGCGGGTTATTACCGGCGATTCGTTGAGGGTTTCTCTAAGATCGCCGCCCCTTTGAGCAAGTTGACGAGGAAGGGCGAGAGGTTTCTGTGGACTCCCGCTTGTCAGAAGAGCTTCCAAGAGCTGAAGGACAGACTGACTCGTGCCCCTATCTTAGCATTGCCGCAGCCTGGTGAGGACTTTGTGGTCTACTGCGATGCGTCTCGGATAGGATTGGGGTGCGTGCTCATGCAGCAGGAGAAGGTCATCGCGTATATTTCGCGCCAGCTGAAGGACTACGAGAAGAACTACCCGACGCATGATCTAGAGCAAGCAGCGATAGTGTCCGCTCTCAAGCTTTGGAGACACTACCTGTACGGAGCACATTGCGAGGTGTTCACGGATCATTAGAGTCTGAAGTACTTCTTCACTCGGAAGGAGCTGAACCTTAGACAGAGACGGTGGCTTGAGCTTTTGAAGGATTACGACATCTCTATCCAGTACCATCCGGGCAAGGCGAACGTTGTGGCGGACGCCTTGAGCCGGAAGCAGCCTTCGGCGGAGCTGTCTCTCATGATCACCGACCAGGAGCGCTTGGTGGAGGAGTTTCGTCGACTAGAGTTGGAGATCCTACATACTGGAGCTACCGCACAGCTGTTGACCTTGGTGGTGCAGCCCACCTTGTCAGATCGGATTTCCAGGGGACAGCTGACGGACCCGCACTTACAGAAAGTACGAGCAGAGGCCGAGCAGGGTAAAGATGGAGACTTCACGATTCACGCCGATGGTTCCCTTCGTTTTCGAGGACGGAGGTGTGTGCCCAGCGATCGGGATTTGAGGCGAGAGATCTTGACTGAGGCACATCGGTCGCCGTACACCGTTCATCCTGGAGGGACGAAGATGTACCGCGACCTGAAGCAGAGTTTCGGGTGGCCTGGCATGAAGATGGACGTAGCTCAGCATGTGGCACAGTGTCTAGTTTGTCAGCAAGTGAAGGCTGAGCATCAGCGAACAGCAGGAAAGCTTCAACCGTTACCTGTACCTGTATGGAAGTGGGAGCAGATCACCATGGATTTCGTCACCGGGTTGCCTCGTTCTCAGCGAGGTCATGATGTGATCTGGGTTATTGTGGATCGACTGACGAAAGCAGCTCACTTCCTGCCGGTACACACGACTTAGTCTAGGAATCGACTGGCACAGCTCTACTTGGATGAGATCGTCAGGCTGCATGGAGTGCCGGTGTCGATCGTTTCGGATCGGGATACTCGCTTCGTTTCTCAGTTTTGGAGGAGCTTGCAGTAGGCTCTGGGAACGAAGCTCAACTTCAGCACAGCTTTCCACCCTCAGAGTGATGGGCAGTCGGAGCGAGTCATTCAGACACTCGAGGATATGCTCCGAGCATGCATTTTGGACTATGGAGAGGGATGGTTCAAGTACCTTTCTTTGGTGGAGTTCGCCTACAACAACAGCTTCCAAGCGAGCATTGGGATGGCACCGTACGAGGCTCTGTATGGACGTCGTTGTCGATCTCCGATCTGTTGGGATGACGTGGGTGAGCGTCGAGTGATCGGGCCTGACCTGTTGGAGGACACAGAGGCTAGGATTCGCAGTGCGAGGCAGCGGCTGCTGACTGCGCAGAGCCGGCAGAAAAGCTACGCGGACCAGCGACGACGTGACCTAGAGTTTCAGGTCGGTGAGCATGTGCTGCTCAAGGTGTCGCCGTCTCGAGGGATCAAGCGGTTCGGATTGCGGAACAAGCTTAGTCCGCGATTCGTGGGACCGTTCGAGATCCTTGAGCGTGTGGGTCCGGTGGCTTATCGGTTGGCTCTTCCTCCTAGTCTTGCTCGAGTGCACAACGTCTTCCACGTGTCCATGCTTCGGAAGTACATTCCTGACCCTTCTCACGTGATCAGCCCGACGACGGTTCAGCTGAGGGAGGATCTCAGCTACAACGAGGTGCCTTTGAGGATTTTGGCTTGCGAGGTGAAGCAGTTGAGGAACCGGAGCATTCAGTATGTGAAGGTTCAGTGGGCGAATCACGAGGAGCGTGAGGCTTCTTGGGAACTGGAGTCTGTTATGCGTGAGAGGTACCCGCAGTTATTTACGGATGGTGTGTAAGTAAGTTTCGAGGACGAAACTTCTTGTATGGTTGGAGTGATGTGAGAATTCGAATTTTGAATTTTGAATTTTTCGTGTTTCTCTCTCTTCTATGTATTTGTATATATATATGTATAGGTATATATATATATATATATATATATATATATATATATATATATATATATATATATATATATATATATATATATATATATATATATATATATATGTATTTTGGTTATTGTGTTCGTTGTTGGAGGAGAGAGGATGGGTTATGTCGCGAATCGGCGACCGTTTCTAAAAATCCAAAATGGTAGGTTCGATTCGGCAGTGATGAACGCAATGGCGTGATCCGTTTGCGCATGCGACCGACGGATCGTGAGATATCGCAGGATCATCGCCGAGAGGTCGTAATGCGTGTTTTGATCTTTTCGCGAAGTGGACCCTGTTTTATGCACCGTTTTGCGTGAAATAGAGTGTGGAGGGGTGTCCGTGCATTTTACGCATGCTGTGAGGGACTCAGGGTGAATTTCCCTGGTTTCGAGGGCTTATTTGCATTTTTTACACCTTGTTATTAGTGTGTGTTGGGAGGGAACCCATTATTTCTTGTGTTTTGTTCCCTTAGCTCCCCCCAGCTGGTGTCCACTCCTCTCCACAGCTCCCTGCTCTCCTCCCTGTGCACCGCCGACCGCCGCCGACCTCCCATGGCCGGCGGGGAGCTCCGGCCAACTCCCTCTCTCTCTTCTCCAACTTGTTCTTCTTCTTCTTCCTCCTTGCTGTGTGCATCCTGGGTGAACCCACGCCAGGGGTCTCTCCCTGATGGTGCCCGACGTCCGGTGACGTTGCCCCGCTGACTGCCACCGCCGTCGCTCACCGCCGCGGCCATCGCTGCCGCCGCCGCTGCTGCTGTTGGAGGGTGTGGGCAGGAGATCCTGGATCTGAGCCGCCGCCGCCTCCCGCCGTCGCAGTAGCCCTCGGCCAGCCTCTGGAGGGCCTCTGCCGCCGTCGTCCCCTTCCCTGGCCGCCCCCGTGCCGCCGGTGCGCCGCCACAGCCGCCGCAGCCGCCGCTAGGGCAAGATCTGCAGCTGCGGCCGAGAGCGTCGCGCCACCGCTGCTGCCGCTTGTTTTTGTCGCGGTCTCCCCCTACCCGACTTCCGGCGACCCCCTCGTGCCGGAGCTCGCCTCCCCGACCGCCGCGGGCGCCGCCCGTTGCCGTCCGGCCGAGCCTTCTTGGAGCTAGGGCTTCTCCGAGCGCCGCCGCCGCTGCACCCCGTCGCCGTCTGAGGTGAGCACTACCTTCCGTGGGTCCTCTGCGTCTGACCCTGGCCGTCGCGCGCGCCGCCGTGCCGCCGGCTGTCGGCCGGAATCGGCTGTTCCGGCCAGGGTGAGTTCTCTTGCTGTTTTGGGTTGTGCGCAGTCCACCGAGCCTTTGGCTGTCTCCCGACCTTCGGGGAGGTGAGCACGATGATCGTGGTGACACGCTAATCGCCGTGCTCACCTCGGTTGACAGCAACGGTGCTCCGCTCCACTGTTTCTGCTGAACCGAGCCCTTTAATTGTATGTATGTGTGGTTTTCTTGGGCTGTTTGAGTCCTGCGACTATCCTTGTCGCTTCGGGCTGTGAGCACGGCCTCCGCTGCATCATTCCCTGTCCGCTGGTACTTGCGGAGGATGGTGCAGATGAGCGGAGTGCTCAAACGGCCATATTTATTGCTTATTATTGTATGATGTTGATTGTTAGGGGCTTATTTGTTATTGTCGCAGCGTGGGATCACTGCGGGCAGCATGGGATTTATCCCTGTGCCCTGTGGACTGGTTGTCCAAGTTCGTTGTGCCTTCGCAGAAATTCGGTTTGATTTCCGAAGTGTTTTCCGACGAAACAGTCGGCGGAAAGCGTGTTTCGGTCGTGCGACTCACTTGTGGGTTTCGTGGGCGACCTGGCTTTGTCGAATAGCCTTGTCGGCTACTCTCCTTCGCTGTCCCGAAGTTCCGAGGGCAGCGGATGAGCGACGGAGGGTTCCGGTGCCAAATCAGCACGTTTCGGGAACCCGGGAAGCCGTTTTCGGGCGCGTTAGTGCTTGTGGCACCCCGGCTGTGTGTTCGCTGCCTGACCACCTTCTTTGGTGTGTTTGGGGACAGCGGGTGACGTGGTTTGCTTGTTCTTACCCCTTTGGGGCTTGGTTTGGGTTCGGGATCGTCCCGGCGGGTTTTCCGGACGATCCGTCGGTTTTGGGTTGTGAGCCTTGCATGTTAGTGTCGACTCTGTGGGTTTTTGACCCTGTTAGTACCTCGTAGGTCCAGTCGACATCCTTGTGAGCCGTCGGTGCTAGGCTCTTCCGTACCTTCAGGTGGGTACTTCGATCCGACTCTTCGATCCGGAGTCGGTTCAGTGGACTAGCGGTGATACATTTCTATCCCTTTCTCTTGCATGCTTGATTATTAGTTCACTAGACTCCTGTTTTCTCTCTACTTATGTGAGCATGCCATTAGTAGAGTAGTGTGGATGTTGCATGACTTACTGATATGCTTTGAGAGCCGATTGGGTGATGGATGTGATGCACGACCCCGGGTGATGGATGCATAGCACGACCTAAGGGGGTGATGGATGCTGGACACGACCCATGAGGCACGGTGCAGGATGGGCCCATACACCTTATGGGTCCCTGTGAGATTGGGTAAATAGTTACATTCGTATAACATAAACCGAATTGATGCATGGTGTATCTTGCATGATTATTGATGTGACCTGGTTGGTCAGTGATAATCGCCTGTTGTTCCGAGCGATCCTTGGACTTGGTCCCGTTGCTATTCTCGGCTAGTTGCCGTTCTGTGGTTTGAGCATATTGCATCGATCGTCACAGCTCTTCTAGCACTTCACGTACGCCAGCGGTCTGATCCATCGCTTAGGGTGTTCTTTTCCGGAAAAGGGTTGTGCGTTTCCAACCCGTGAGCCTCTCGACATGTGCATCTGCGGAGGTTATGTGCCTGTGAGTGAGCAGTTGTGACAGTGCCAGGGATCCGTCCCTGTGGCCTGGTGGTGATTGGGTTTCATTATCTATCTACAGTTGATGCATATACTATTTGCTTACAGTAGTGTAGTCGTCCATGTATGGTTCATTCTCATGCTTACTTATGCTACTGTTTTACCTATCTATCTATCTGTTGACCCTCGCGCCGGTGTGTACACCTCGCCTTCGTCGGCTTGCGGTAACCACTGGGAGGGGATACATGTTTATCATGTTCTCACCCCCCGCCATCGTTGTTTTTTTTTAGGTGAGCCGGGTGGTGGGAGTCGGGACGTTGTGAGACGCGACTAGATAGCTGCATTAGAGGTCCCGACCTGTGTTACCACTGTTTTGGTTGCTACCCTGACACTCTCCCTTTACCTAGTAGACTTATGGATATGGTTCAGTATTTTGTGTTGATTGCATGCGTAGATATTGTGGATGACTATACTTTAGTATATCGTTCTTGTGGTTTTGGTTATTGCCGTGCTTGTGATCATCTGTGTATCTTGGATTTCTACCCCTCGTGGTAGTGGTTTTCAAATAAGGTTTCCGTGTGGGAAACGATTTTCAAACGGCTTTCGTTCGATCGGCTTTTGGTTTTCAAAAGAGAGTTCTCGTGTGGAGAACAGTTTTAAAATGATCTTTAAATGATTGAGATTAGGGTTTCAAAGTAAAGTTTCTGGGTAAGAAGCATTTTTATAGAATGATCTGTTGTTTGTGCATCGCATCATCCTTCGCCTAAGGACTTGTTTAGATACATACAAGTGCTAAGGACGGTTAGCTATATGTATTGGATATTGTGCTTGTTGTTTGTGTGATGAATGAATGGTGGTTGTGATCATGTTTGTATCGTGTGTACGCCGTGCAAATATAGGGGAGACTCTGTCCGTGTAGACAGTGGAACCTGTATTTGTGGTGGGTCTGTACGTGGCGCGGGCTAGGCTTTCAAAAAAAAATGGCACGTTTTTTTTCCACTTCTAAAACTAGCCCGGGGCGTGACAAAATATTAGTCATAAATGCAGTATAGAAATAGAATGGCGATTGTAATAACTGCAGTTTTGGAATTTTTGAAAGTTTATTTAAATTCAAAACTTTGAATTCAAAATTATATATATGTATGTATATATATTTTTGAGTCGAAAAGAGAGATGAGTTTCTTGCGAATCGGCGACCGTTCGGACGAAACAAAAACATAGATTTGACGGTCCGGTAGTGCTAGACGTCTTGCTGTTGTCCGTTTTCTGTTTCGGCGAACCGTTTGCGCGAAAAAGCATGAAATGCGAGAGGGACCAAAAAATTGGAATTTCATATTTCTACAAAAGTTCTAATATTTTATGTGTGGTTTTGAGTGAAATCGCTCATGGAGGGGCCTTTGAGCAACTTACGCGTGCTATGAAGGACTCGATTTGAAATTTGGAGTTTAGAGGGGTTAAAATGCAAAACAGAAAATACTATATATGTGCATGTTAGGGTTTAGAACCCCTAACTCGATTCCCTCTTCCTTCTGAGCCCCACAGCCCTAACCTTCCCCTCCGTCTCCCAAGCCGCCGTCTTCCCGACTACCGGAGACCATCCCCCGGCCGCCGGAAGCCGGCCAACAGGCCTCCCAAGCTCTATCTACATCTTTCTCTCTCTTTCTTTGAGCAAGGTAACCTGAAACCACCTTTCTCTTGACCGCGCTGCCCCGAGATCATATTGTTGGAATCCTAGGTTCAGGCAGCTGCGCCCTGTCGAACCTGGGCGCCGCCGGCACGGCTGCGTGCCGCTGTGGTTGCAAAACCACCTCTCAACCAGATTTTGGTTAGTTCGAGCCGGTGGTGCTGTGTAGCCGCCACCGTCGTGCCCCACCGTCACCATTGGCTTCTGGTGGACCCGTACTACCCTCCGGCGCCACCTCATCGAGCCCCGGCCTCCCCCATCCTCGAGTTCAAAAACCCTAGCGCGAGCTCCTTTTTTTTGGCCGAAAGCCTCCGACCGCCGCCGCCTTCTGATGCCGGCAGCCGACACCGATGGTCATCCCCCGTCGGCCACGCCTCCTCCCTGCAGGCGCTCAAGTTCCTTGACCGTTGGAGTGCTTTTGAAGGTCTCCCTTGTCACGCCCCGGGTTACCTCTTCCCAGGCGCATGACCAGATCCGCCGCATACACAGTATCTCTACCATGTACACGAAGCGAAACAACATCCACAATAATCACACAGAGCTAAAGGTATTAACAGAGCTGCTATATAAATATATCAAAAGATCACTGTACATACATCATCCATAACTCTCATATATAACTCACATATACAACACTGATGTCTCAGTCATACTGTATGTACAGACTCAATCATCTATCCAAAAATGGGTATACCTCTAGCCAAGTATCCGGGGAATAGCTCTACCCGACGGTCTCCTTTCCGCGCTCAGTATGCACAACTGGGGAAGAAGACTCTGCAAAAAGATGTCACCAATGGGTGTGAGAACTACTATCAATCAAGTAGTCCTCAGTGGGTACCGACACCAGCCTCAGCGGTCTGCCCACTAAGTCCTCAATCTCAAGAGATATGTATAGAGCAATAAAAGAGTAGGAGATATACTACCACTACTATGCACAAAGCTCAACTGTCAGTATGAATACCAATAAACTGAATATACCAAATGAGGACTATCATACACAATACAATACCTGCGAACCAGCTAGTACAGGAACCCCATCTGTACCTAGCTCTCGCCATACGATACCTCTCAATACGATACCTGCGGCCTGATCACGCTCAACCCTACAGGGAGCTGCTCAACCCTCCAGGGAGCCGACTAGTACAGGAAGCCCGTCTGTAACTAGCCCTTCGTACATCCCTCTGTACGGAACATGCCAACTCTAGAGTGGTACTCGTGGGAGCGACCCAACCGAGCAAAGTACAACCATAGTATACGCCAAGCACCCGCAGGTATATGATCGACACGACTGGGTCAACAAAGGATCATGTGCCCTTGGCACCTCAAAGGATAGTCAACCAGTAAGACCCAATCCACTGTGCCCCCGGCACCACAAAGGATAATCAACAAGTGTGACCCAATCAATGCTCTCACAAAGAATCACGTGCCCTTGGCACAATCAATGTTCCAGTGCTCACAATCCATCTCAACTCTATCACAAGAGGAGGCTCTCAACTCTACCACAAAGAAGAGGTACAATAACATAGCACGAGCCACAACATGATCACCTACACTACATGTACAACAACCGGTACAAAGAATATCAACAGGATAGGTGTAGGTCCAAATCATGCAACAAGGGTACAAAGGAAATGCATGCTCATATATATATCATTACCACATCTAAGATCATAACATGCCCATGCAGTACATAGATCAGTCTCAACTTAACATGGCATCTCTAACATAATCTTAGCATGGCATACTATTATAATCCCAATATCATAATCCAATATCCACATCATGCTAACATAATCCAAACAACATCATATCATATTATGCTAAAATGAGATAAAACACGTAGGAGGAAGTCCACTGAATCTGGCAAACATCAACCCACCTCACAAGCTAATCCAACCACGGTGGGGAAAGAACAGTATCCTCAGATCCAACCCTCCAAGATAACGAACTTCGGCAGCACTCCGATCTGTCTAATCCTCCAAGAAAACTGCTAACTCTAGCAGAATAACAGCTCGGCACCAGATCAGATCAGCAGAGTAGAAGAGAGCAAGCTGGGTTACAAACTAATGCCAACACATGGCCCTAAACCCCACTTTCTCTCTCTAGAAAATGGATCTCGAAGTGGAAAATGAGCCAAAGTGATCAGGGACTCGCCTATTTATAGGCTCCCAAAATCCCACATTCGGGCGCCAACTTCACAACTTCCGGGCGTCCGGAAATGCTGCTGTCCAGGTGTCGTCGTGCGCTCAAGCGGTCGGTCGGCGGTCAGCAGGCGGTGGGGCGGCGTGTCTCCGGCGATCGACACGTGTCCTGCGTCGCGACACGTGGCCCTCCACGTCATAGCCAAAACCGGATCCTCAATCCGGGCGTCCAGATCCTGCGCCCAGATCCAATGCTCGTCAGCCACAAACGGATCGTCCACAAAGTCCACTGGGTCCGGAACATTCGGGCGTCCACAACCTTACTTCCGGGCGCCCGAATCCCGCCAAGTCCAGAAACCCTAAATCATAAAAATTTCCGAGTACTACATTCTTCCCTCCTTAAAATAGTTTCGTCCTCGAAACTAAAGCACTCACCTCAAGATGTAAACAGGTGGGGATAAGATCTCTGCATAATAGTCTCCAACTCCCATGTCGCCTCTCTATCATCACGAAAATCTCACTGTACCTTAACATAAGGTATGACTCGATTACGCAATTCCCTCGTCTCACGAGCAAGAATACGTATCGGTCGCTCCTCGGCAATCCTACGATGAAATCCATCGTAATATGATCCCACTTCCACTCAGGTATTGGAAGACTCTGTAGCTTACCAGCCGGTACTCGATGTTCAGCCTTCACTTGCTGACATGTCAAACATTGAGCTACAGCTTTACCAATATCCCGCTTCATACCATTCCACCAGAAGTGAGTCTTCAGATCCTGGTACATCTTTGTTCCTCCAGGATGTACAGAATAAGGAGAGTAGTGTGCTTCCTTCAATATCTCCTCTCGAATCTCCTGATTCACCGGTACGCACAAACGTCCTCTAAAACGGAGAACTCCAGAATCATCACAAGAAAAACCTTCAAGATTACCACTTTTCAGTTGATCTCGAATTTTTACCAAGTAAGGATCCACACTCTGTTTCTCTCGAATCCTATCCAATAGAGTGGGCTGAATGACTAGGGTCATCAGTCTCGCTGTCATCCCGTGAGTAACCACTTCAAGGGACAACCTCCGCATCTCCTCCACTAGGACAGGCTGTTGAGTAATACACAAACTCAAAGTTGCCACAGCCTTCCTACTCAAAGCATCGGCAACAACGTTAGCCTTGCCGGGATGATACAGAATAGAGATGTCATAATCCTTCAATAATTCTAACCATCTCCGTTGCCGTAGATTCAACTCTTTCTGTGTAAACAGATACTTGAGGCTCTTGTGATCAGTATACACTTCACAATGCTCTTCATAGAGATAGTGGCGCCATAGCTTCAAAGCAAAGACTATCGCCGCCAACTCCAAATCATGAGTGGGGTAGTTCTTCTCATATTCCTTTAGTTGTCTTGAAGCATATGTAATCACTTTACCATGTTGCATCAACACGCAACCCAAGCCACTATGCGAAGCATCACTATAAATTACAAATCCTTCGCCCATCATAGGTAGTGCAAGAATAGGGGCTGTCATCAACCTCTGCTTTAGTTCATCAAAGCATTCTTGGCACTCATCACTCCAAACATACTTAATTCCTTTCCTGGTTAACCGAGTAAGTGGCGTAGAGAGTTTCGCGAAGCTCTCCACGAATCGTCGATAATACCCGGCCAGACCAAGAAAACTCCGTACTTCAGAAATGGTCGTCGGTCTAGGCCAATCACGAATCGCCTCAATCTTCTTAGGGTCAACAGCTACTCCCGAAGCTGAAATCACATGGCCCAAAAAGGCGACCTCTCTCAACCAAAACTCACACTTCTTGAGCTTTGCATACAACTTCTTCTCTTGCAAGAGTTGTAGCACTAATCTCAAATGCTTCTCATGCTCCGCATCATCATGGGAGTAAATCAAGATGTCATCAATAAAAACTACCACGAACTTGTCCAAGAAGGACTTAAAGACTCGGTTCATCATATCCATAAATGCAGCAGGGGCATTAGTCAATCCAAATGGCATGACTGTAAACTCATAATGCCCATACCGAGTTCTAAAAGCGGTCTTAGAAATATCCTCGGCCTTCACCTTCAACTGGTGGTAACCGGACTGAAGATCAATCTTAGAAAAGACACACGCTCCCTGCAATTGATCGAATAGGTCATCGATACGTGGGAGGGGGTATCTATTCTTGATGGTCACTTTGTTCAATTCTCGATAATCCACACACAACCTAAGTGAACCATCCTTCTTCTTTACAAACAACACAGGCGCTCCCCAAGGCGACACACTTGGTCTGATAAAACCTTTATCCATAAGATCCTGCAGTTGCGCCTTCAAATCTCTCAACTCAGCTGGTGCCATTCTATAGGGTGTCTTCGAGATTGGCGCGGTTCCTGGTACCACATCAATCACGAATTCAATCTCCCTATCAGGAGGCATCGAGGATAACTCAGAAGGAAATACGTCCGGAAACTCACGGACAATAGGAATATCCTCGAGTCCTGGTACAACAGTGGGCACCTCAATCACTGTTCCAAAATAGGCCATACAACCACTACTCAACATCTGTCTAGCCTTAGCAGAAGAGATCGTCACTGCGAACAGTGAACTCTTACAACCTTCATAAACATACTCCTCATGTCCAGGCTCACGAAAGATTACCGTCTTAGATTCACAATCGATCGTAGCAAAGTATCGAGATAACCAATCCATGCCAAGGATTACATCAAAATCCTGTAACTGTCTCAATACTAATAAGTCAACAGGCATGATCCAAGATCCTACTTGCACAGGACATCCTAAACAACCCTCGGTTACTTGCAAATTATGGTCAGGTACCCGCACCTCCTGTGCCTGGGGTAACGACCCTACCTCTAAACCATGATGCAATGCAAATGCCCTACTAACAAAGGAATGCGATGCACCAGTATCAAATAAAGTACGCGATCTAATGCCACAAATCAAAATTATACCTGCCACCACTCGATCAGCTATCGAGGCATTATCAATCTGAGCGGCATAAACTCGCCCGCTCGCCGGTGGCTGGCGTCGATCCTGCTGTCGTGGCATAGAAGATCGCTCCTGAGAAAATACCGGGGAGACTCCAGAATACGGCGGTGGAGTAAAAGGTACGGATGCCATAGAAGGAGCTGCTACAAGTCTGGGACAAGCCCTCCTGATGTGTCCCCGCTGTCCACATTCGAAACATCGGCCCTCTGGTCGATCACAAAGATAAGCAAAATGAGGTCCTCCACAAATCACACATCGGGGAGGTCCCCTCGACTGCTGCTGCTGCTGTCGCTGCTGGCGATATCCTCCAGACTGCTGGCGAAATCCTCCAGACTGCTGGCGACTAAAAGATCCACGTCTCTGAAACGTGATTGCTGAGGAGGTCTAGGTGGGCGTCTACTACTCGATTGTCCTCCATCATCAGGTGCCGGGCGCTTCCTTTCCTGACCCTGAGCTGGGTCCATAGGCTGTCCTCTCGTCACAAATGCCCCTCGCTCTACCCACATAGACTGCTCGATAGTAGCATCCAAAGTCTGAAGTCTCTGCGAGTGGACAAATGGAAAGATGTCGGGTCTCAAACCCTTCTCATACAAATAGACCTTCTGTATCTCATCTCTTGCTGCTGAGGGAACACAGTTAAGCAACCTAGTAAATTCCCTCGTATACTCCTGCACCGAGCGATTCCCTTGCTTCAGGTTCTTCAAGTCTTCCTCTATCTTCATTTTCACGCTACTGGGAAAATACGCCCCATACATAATCCCCCGAAACTCACTCCAAGTCATCTGTAGAGGATTCAAGGACTTATGATCACGGGTCCTCCTCCACCAGACATGTGCATCACCAGATAAACAATGCACTGCCATATGCACCTGCTCCCGTGCTGGCACAAAGAGATCCTCGAATAATTTCTCCATCTCACATATCCAGGCTTCTACCACCCATGGTTCTATACTACTACCATTAAATCGTGGTGGATCAAACCTACATAAGCGAGCCAATCTATCCGCCATCCGCTCCTGCTCCTCTTCAGAAAGCACTTGACTATGCTGAGTACTTCCTTCTCTGGGTTGAGATGTAGTTGGAGTTGTCGCCGCCTGAGGTTCCATAGCTCGAGGCGTAGAGAAAGCATCACACATCTTTTGCAACAAGGCACTCTGCTGCCTTTCAACTGCAGCTATGTCTGCTAGCTGTTCCTGCAGAGCGGGCCGTTCACTAGGTCCCGTCTGCTCAGGCATATCCGAAGGCGTCGGATGTGCTCGCGTCGATGGTCGTCGAGGAGGCATAGTAATAATCCTGCAACAGAATACCCGATTAGGACCACAAACAACTCACGACCCAATCCAACGAAAGTCTAGAAGGACACTTCTTTTCTTCTCAGATTATTATGTCGTCTGCAGCCAACATAATTCATCCGATAAGAGAAGGCATAATCCCTCAATCACTCTTCCTACACAAGGAAGGATTCAAAACCCAATCTTTGACTTTCGCGATCAATCACGTCTCTCTCGTCATTCTTAGGTCTGTTTATCTTAGGTTTCCTAGGCCCTCATGACCTATTCCTAAGCTCTGATACCAACTTAATCTGTCACGCCCCGGGTTACCTCTTCCCAGGCGCATGACCAGATCCGCCGCATACACAGTATCTCTACCATGTACACGAAGCGAAACAACATCCACAATAATCACACAGAGCTAAAGGTATCAACAGAGCTGCTATATAAATATATCAAAAGATCACTGTACATACATCATCCATAACTCTCATATATAACTCACATATACAACACTGATGTCTCAGTCATACTGTATGTACAGACTCAACCATCTATCCAAAAATGGGTATACCTCTAGCCAAGTATCCGGGGAATAGCTCTACCCGACGGTCTCCTTTCCGCGCTCAGTATGCACAACTGGGGAAGAAGACTCTGCAAAAAGATGTCACCAATGGGTGTGAGAACTACTATCAATCAAGTAGTCCTCAGTGGGTACCGACACCAGCCTCAGCGGTCTGCCCACTAAGTCCTCAATCTCAAGAGATATGTATAGAGCAATAAAAGAGTAGGAGATATACTACCACTACTATGCACAAAGCTCAACTGTCAGTATGAATACCAATAAACTGAATATACCAAATGAGGACTATCATACACAATACAATACCTGCGAACCAGCTAGTACAGGAACCCCATCTGTACCTAGCTCTCGCCATACGATACCTCTCAATACGATACCTGCGGCCTGATCACGCTCAACCCTACAGGGAGCTGCTCAACCCTCCAGGGAGCCGACTAGTACAGGAAGCCCGTCTGTAACTAGCCCTTCGTACATCCCTCTGTACGGAACATGCCAACTCTAGAGTGGTACTCGTGGGAGCGACCCAACCGAGCAAAGTACAACCATAGTATACGCCAAGCACCCGCAGGTATATGATCGACACGACTGGGTCAACAAAGGATCATGTGCCCTTGGCACCTCAAAGGATAGTCAACCAGTAAGACCCAATCCACTGTGCCCCCGGCACCACAAAGGATAATCAACAAGTGTGACCCAATCAATGCTCTCACAAAGAATCACGTGCCCTTGGCACAATCAATGTTCCAGTGCTCACAATCCATCTCAACTCTATCACAAGAGGAGGCTCTCAACTCTACCACAAAGAGAAGGTACAATAACATAGCACGAGCCACAACATGATCACCTACACTACATGTACAACAACCGGTACAAAGAATATCAACAGGATAGGTGTAGGTCCAAATCATGCAACAAGGGTACAAAGGAAATGCATGCTCATATATATATCATTAGCACATCTAAGATCATAACATGCCCATGCAGTACATAGATCAGTCTCAACCTAACATGGCATCTCTAACATAATCTTAGCATGGCATACTATTATAATCCCAATATCATAATCCAATATCCACATCATGCTAACATAATCCAAACAACATCATATCATATTATGCTAACATGAGATAAAACACGTAGGAGGAAGTCCACTGAATCTGGCAAACATCAACCCACCTCACAAGCTAATCCAACCACGGTGGGGAAAGAACAGTATCCTCAGATCCAACCCTCCAAGATAACGAACTTCGGCAGCACTCCGATCTGTCTAATCCTCCAAGAAAACTGCTAACTCCAGCAGAATAACAGCTCGGCACCAGATCAGATCAGCAGAGTAGAAGAGAGCAAGCTGGGTTACAAACTAATGCCAACACATGGCCCTAAACCCCACTTTCTCTCTTTAGAAAATGGATCTCGAAGTGGAAAATGAGCCAAAGTGATCAGGAACTCGCCTATTTATAGGCTCCCAAAATCCCACATTCGGGCGCCCACTTCACAACTTCCGGGCGTCCGGAAATGCTGCTGTCCAGGTGTCGTCGTGCGCTCAAGCGGTCGGTCGGCGGTCAGCAGGCGGTGGGGCGGCGTGTCTCCGGCGATCGACACGTGTCCTGCGTCGCGACACGTGGCCCTCCACGTCATAGCCAAAACCGGATCCTCAATCCGGGCGTCCAGATCCTGCGCCCAGATCCAATGCTCGTCAGCCACAACCGGATCGTCCACAAAGTCCACTGGGTCCGGAACATTCGGGCGTCCACAACCTTACTTCCGGGCGCCCGAATCCCGCCAAGTCCAGAAACCCTAAATCATAAAAATTTCCGAGTACTACATCCCTGCTCTGGATCTTGCTCGAGCTAGGGCATCTTGGGGCCGAGCTCTACTATTCCGACCATCCAGCAGTTGCCGATCTTTCGAAAAGTGAGCACAGCCATCCTGAGGTGTTGTGGACACTTGTGCTCACCTTTGGTTCGGTTGGAGAAGCCCCGGTTGGGAGTTTTGGCGTCGTCAGCCCCAAAGCCCTTAAAAAACCAGAGTTCAAGTTGCCCCGGCGTGCTCCTCGACTTTCGTTCACACTTCAGACAGTGACCATGGGCCTCAGCTCGTCGAGACCTATCAAACCAACGCTGTCGGTTGGTCTCTAGACCTCACGGATTTCGGTAACGAATCCAAAACCTCATTTATATATATATAATGCAATTAGAAGAAATTATAGGGACTTACTTGTATTTCGAGCTTTGCGGGCTGGCTCGGGCAGCATAAAATCATTGTTTGTAATCCCTGGACTGGTTGTCCAAGGTTTCGGCGAAGTCCGAATTGGATTTCGGTGCGTTTTATGGCAATGTCGCCGGTGGAAACACGGTTCTAGTTCGGGTTTCGTGTTTTGATCAATGTGGATGCTCATGGTTGTCACTGAGCCTTGTTGGCTGGTTGCCCTTACTGTCTCAGGTGTTCAGAGACAGCGGGTGAGCGGCGAAGGGTTCCCGTGCCGAAAACGGCATTTTCGGGAACCCGGAACAATGTTAATTATGTTAAAGTTATTTTAGAGCATGAAATTCTTTGTTTGCTGCTGGGCACCTAAAGTGGTGTGTTTGGGTCAGCGGTGACTTACGATGTAGGTCGGTACCTTCCGGGACACTTCGGGGATTTTGGAAGAGTTCCGGCGGATTTCCAAGAATTTTCGGTGCGTTTTGGGAATTGGAACAAGGATTCATTTTTGATGATTGTTGGGATATGTGATATGAATTTGAGTTGTCTGTGGATTAGACTTTGACTCTGTGGACCCTTCGTAGGTCCGGTTGATGATTTGGTGCACCTCGAGTATTAGGTGTCTCGTCGGATACAGGTGGCTACTCATTTCAAAATCGGTATTGTGGTGCTAGCTCGGTGATATTCTTTCCCTTCTCTTTTACCTATTTATATACACACATGGCATGTTGAGCACTTCACCACTTAACTTCGTTTTCTGTTGCTCTACTTTAGCTTCCATTTATATTTATTATGACTCAATATTAGAGCAGTACTATGTGATGACTATGCATGACTTATCATGGATTGGACCTGAGTGGTCGTCTTGTTGTAAGTTCTATGAGATTAGGTGACCTAGTTGGTCGATATATTCCATATGGATTCGATGTCGGCTATTTGCCGATGGATGGCTAGAGATCATATTGCATCGATCGCCATAGCTCGTGTGCATTTCACATACACCAGCAATTTGGCCACCGCATTGGTGTTCTTTTCTGAAAAAATGGTCGTATTTCCGACCCGTGAGCCCTAAGCGGTCTATTGCTAGGGTCACATGCTAGATAGAGCAGGCGTGGCATTTGCCTAGTGGATGGATTGGGTATTCTTGGACTATTCGTCCGGTTGACGCATGTTTTTACTTTCTACAGTAGTGGTAGTTGCATACTTGTACTTACTTCTTTTTAGTTCATAGTTGCTACTGTATATTTCATATCATGCCATTATATCTCTCGGTTGCCAGTGAGTACACTTGCCCTCGTCGGCTTACGGTACCCATTGGGAGACCTCTTGTTGGTTTCTCACCCCCTCTCCATTTCAAGTGATCTTGGCGGTGAGGAACGAGATGGTGCGTGAGACGCGGTTAGCTAGTGAGCTTTAGATCCCGTGCATTCGTCAGTGATTCTGGTTATTCTGATCTTTACCTTTTTATATTTATTCATTAATAAAGTAGACGATTGTGGTTCAGTTAGGTGATTGTTTGGTTTATGTGAATGTTTATTTTTTAGAATAAATTGACGGTGGATTTTTATTACTATCTGTGGTAGTGGTGATCTTATACTTGTGGTTTTATGTCAAAACAGTTTTCTACCCCTCAAGGTAGTCGGATTTCAAAAGAATGAGTTTCCGTGCGGAAAACAATTTTCAAAATAATTTTCTGGATTTATCGCTATAGTAGATTTAGTTTCCGGATGGAAAACACTTTTAAATGATAGAGTTGTTTGGTGTATTGTGCATTCACATCATCCCTCGCTTAAGGAGTGCTTAGAGCATGCATCATCTTAAGGATGATTAGCTGATTGAACGCATGAACATCTGTATTGTGTTTGTTGGGTTTGAGTGTTATTGTGTGATATGGAGATTCTAACAGGTACTACGCCATGCAAATATAGGGGAAACTCTGTCCACATGGACAGAGGAGTTCCTGTGTTTGTGGCGGGTCTATTTCGTTCCGTGGGCAAGGTTCTGTTTAAAAAAAGGGCATTTTCCGCTGACTCTGTTTTCAAACTGGTCCTTTCTTCGAAAAGACTTTAAAAAAGGGCCCTGGGACATGAGAGCGATGCTCTTTACAACTTCTGTAACTCACACGATGCTTGAAGTCCTATAAATTTGAAGTTCACTCACCTCTTCTGTAGTGCACTGAACTTCAGCAAATTGCGGAGTTCTAATAAGAGGAATGGTATTTTATACTCTTCTGAGAGTTTAGATTGAGTTTGGAGAGTTTGGGGACATTTTCGGAGCCTAATTAGTGTGAAAACGGACTTATGAGGCCAAAATCTATAAAAACTGCACTTTTGGGCTATTGTGCACCGGTACCGAGTTCGGGTACCGGCACCCTATTGCGTATGGGTTGGCACAGCTCTTGGGTTTTGCAAAACTCAACTGGGTACCAGTACTGATTTGACTTGTACCGATACTGAAACGGGTGGTCTCGAAACTCAGTTGAAGCCTATGGTTTCCAATGTTCGGGTTTTGCGAGACTGAACTCTGGTACCGGAACAACTGGGTTGTGTACCAGTACTCCATTTCGTATACTGGTACTCAATGGTACAGAACTGTTTCGTACAGTCTATAATTTTCTGACTTTTGAGGGACCTAAATGGATTTTGTGCAAGTGGGTTATAACCCACTTCACCCCTCTCTATCCCTCTCACTTGGAGAGTGAAAAAGAAGGAGAAAGGTAAGCTTCTCCCTCTCTCTCTCTTGGATTTCTTCCTCAACTCTTCTAATTCTTGGATTGTTTTTTCTTCTTCTCTTCACCTCCTACATGGATGCATGCATCTAGGACTTGGAGAGGAGCTCGAGATTGAAGGAAGAGACCTGTTTGAGGCCAAAGCTTCAACCCTAGTAACTCTAAATGGGGATTGGAGCTCTTATTGAGGTTAGTAACCATGTTGCATCCTCTAATTGTGAGATTTACAAGGATTTTTTATAGAAAACCTAGTTTTGTAAAAACAAGGATTTATTTTGGAGTTTTTCAATTGTGAGCTTTTGGGGTTATATTGATGGGTGTTGAACACTCTTCTAGGTTGGATTTGAAGCCCCATTGCTTTGGTTTGAACTTTGGACAAGTTTTACTTGATTTAAGATAATTTTCACCAATTTTCTACTTGATTTTTGTTGAATTTCGTGGTGAGCTTTTTAGAAGCTTGTAACCCTTTGAAAAATTTTCTTAGGGTGCAAGAAGTCTAGGGGACATCTTTGTTTGGAAAACTATCGAGCTTCCGAGGGTTATCAGATGGGTTTGACCTCACCGAAATGGGTGAATTCTCCCTATGTCTCCTATCATGTTATAGGGCTCAATACATGGTTTAGTATGCTACTTCATAACAATATAGAATTTTTGAGCATATGGTTTGGTCATTCCATATATGAAAATTTGCATTCTCTTTAAAGTAGAGGCATATATGATAAGCAGCATGCATGTCAAGACATATGAATTTGATTGGAAAGTTGTATTCCTCACTTCTTCAAGTATTTGTGTAAATCGCTCTCATGCATGTTATAGTTAAGTTGTACTATATGTAACACTACATGACTAGTGGAGCTATTTATTTGGTTGAAACTTGAATGGCAATCCTTTATACTTGCTATAGCTAAGAGGAAGCATGACACATTGCATGTTAAAGACATGTTGTAGAGTTAAGTGTATTGTACTTAAACCATGACAAACGGTTAGATATGACATTATGACAATGTACTCGACCTCTAAGTCGTTAATTGATATTCCATATTTTAGACATGATGAATAAGGTTCTATATGCATTTGACCACGCTTGTTTGCCCTTGTGCTCATTCGCACAAGCTTGTGAGGGTTGCTCCCTACAAGTCGGCACTCCGGAGTTTAGCCTTCGCGACAACACGTTCGCCCGTGCGGGATTGGGCGCCGAAGTGGGACGCCGTGGGGGAGGCTCATTCCTAGAGAGAGAATGTTGACTACCACAGGACCACTAGGCATGGCACAAGCCGGGACGTTACCTTGAGTAAGTCCCCGATGATTGGGAAAAAGTTAATTAAACTTAACATTGTACATCACAACTAGTTGATGCATACATGGTAGTTGTACTTATATGTTGAACATTATACCCTTGTATACATGAGGATAGTAGAACTACATACATGTTGATTGGCATAGTTATATAGAGGCATGATAGTAATAGAACCATTTCATTTCCGTTACTATATTCTTGCTTTATATTTCAGTTATTTACTATCTTTGCCTCAGTTTACCTAGTGATGTATTTCACTATTCTCGACGGCTTACCCACTGGGAGCTATTGTTTAATAGTTCTCACCCCGATTGGTTGTTTGTTTTTGCTTCAGAGCCTTCCACAGCGGGAGAGGTTAGGGATCGCGGCAAGGGGATCACGACTAGTTAGAGCCACTTCGGTTTCACCATAGGTGGACCCGAGATACCTTTCTTTTGGTTTTAGATGCGAAAGGTGTACTTTTGTATTTTTTATAGCGACCATCTTGTATTCGTAAGATGTACCTTTTGAATGAAACTTATTGTATATCTTGTGAATGATTTTATCATGGTAGACTTGTTGTTCTATTTCATAGTGTTAAGTTCATATGCTCTGATTATCCTGTTTTAGGATATGTATATACTTCTTTTTTCGCTTGTTTGATATAGACGCCTTGTGTGCATCGGGGGTGCCTTGTGCGCACGGCGGGTCTGTGCACGTGCTGGGTAGGCTTCCGCTGGGACCCGAGGGTGACAGATTATATTGGTATCAGAGCCTTGGGTTGAGTCTTAGTGGACCTAGCAATCCTTAGGCTGGTTGGACTATAAGGACTAGGAACGTGAGAGACGGAATTTTTTGTGACTTTTGGCGAAAGCAACATGATTAGGTCATATCTTTAACTCCGAATGGTTGGAGTTTGATCGAAGTGTGCAACTTCTATTTCCTTGGAGGGTCACGTTGGCGGCCGACAACGTGACATCGGAGAATAGTTGGGGCTCACTTCATTAATTTCGCATGATTGGAGTTTTTGTTTCTATGAGTGGGGATACGTTGGCGTTGGTTGTTCTAACCTACGCATGTTATGATTATTGCAGTTTGTGATGCTGACGACTCGCTCCATGACGGCTGAGGCGGCCGCGGCGGCCGATGCTGAGGAGGTGGAGACCACCGCTACTTACGGATCCAGTGAGGTCCGTAAGTTGAGAGAGCAGCTAGCTCTACTATCGGATTTGGTTGAGCGACAGTCAACTGCGGCCTAGCAGCAAGCAGACGTTGCACGTCGACATGAGGCGAGGATGAAGCGGCTGGAGGACTTACTGCTCCAGCAGGCTTTCGTGAGGGTGAGTCAGAACCCTTCACTACCAACGCCAGCAGGAGGAGCGACTGCGGAGGCTCAGCCTCATATGCCTGGCACCTCTCGTGTGGCCCCGAGCACGGAGCGTAGAGAAGAGGTGGTGGCGACACCGCCGGTTCAGGCTCCATCAACGAGAACGGTTCTACCGACAATGGTGACGGGGGCAGAACGGGAGCGGCTTATGAACTGTTTGAATGAGTTCCGAAAATATAATCCCCGGATGTTTGATGGCGAGAAAGCAGATCACTGGATAGTTGAGAAGTGGATCCTTCATATAAAAAAGTTATTCCATGACATATTTGTAGAGGAGCGGGATAAAGTGTGGTTAGCAACACACCATTTGGAAGGTGAGGCTTACCAATTGTGGGCCGACATTCGGTATGACCCCGATACTGACTTGGCAGCTATTACTTGGAAGAGATTTAAGAAGCTTTTGTCGTTGACCTACTTTCCTCAAAGTGTCAAACGACAAATGGGGTGAGACTTACACAATTTGCGCCAAGAAGATAAGACGGTGGCGAAATATGAAAGAGAGTTTTCCCGCCTATTGCATTGTGTGCCTTACGTGGTGAGAGATGATGAAGACAAGGTCTGCATGTTTGAAATGGGCCTTCGACCGTCGATCTTTAGATTGGTTCAATTTGCCAGTTTGAAGACCTACCGAGATCGTGCCTTAATTATGGAAAAGGGCACGGAGATTGCTAAGGAGGAGAGAGAAGCCTTGGATAGAGCGAGAGGTAAGAGGCAAGCGGCCGAGGGTGGTAATGGTAAATCTAACTCTAGGAGGCCGCCGAAGCACCCGATGAGCCAATCGCAGGGACGTGGCTCTACTTCTTCTCGTGGAGCGCCTAACCGTCGCCGCCCACCTCGTTGTGTGATCTGCGGTGGTCCTCACGTTCCGCCACAGTGCCCTCAGCGTGGGGGCAAGTGCTATCTGTGTGGCCAGAAGGACCACTTTCGATTGGAGTGCCCGAGAGGTTCTTCCCCAGCACCATCATCTACATAGGCACCAGCTTTACTGGGTCAGAGTCAGGGGACTCCGCCCACCCACTACCAGGTAGGACGACCACCAGCATCGCGATAGTATGAGGGGTCGCGATAGGCACCTAGCGAGCGCATGTATGCAGCCCAGACAGAGGATGCAGCAGCGGAGGAGGTCGTTGCAGGTATCATTTTAATTAATAATATAAGAGTTAGAGCATTATTTGATACCGATGCATCACATTTATCCATTGATCGGCTATTTGCCGAGTTGCATGGGGCTCATTCCAACCTTGCATCCGTGACAAGTTTTAGTTCCCGATCATACCTTGGACATTCGGGAGTATTGCCCTAGTTGCCCTATTAGGGTTGGAGACTGGATCATGCCAGTTGATTTGTTACACAGACTTGGAGAGTTTGATATAGTTTTGGGCATGGATTGACTCACGAGGTATTATGCTACCATCGATTGTAAGAGCCGGATTGTGACGTTTCAAAGACCTAGTCATGACGAAGTTGTGTTAAGGGGATGTAAGAGTTCGCTGTTTGCGATGACTATCTTTTCCACCCGAACCAAGCAGTTGATCAAGAGTGGATGTGTAGTCTTCTTGGCTAGCATCACTGAGAAGCGTGGAGAAACCCCTAGGATTGAGGATATCCCGATTGTCATGGAGTTTGTGGATGTGTTCCCGGCGGAGTTACCGGGTATGCCTCCTGATAGGGAGATTGAGTTTGTGGTAGACCTCATCCCTGAAACTATCCCAATCTCAAAGGCACCTTATAGGATGGCAACGGCAGAGCTAAAGGAATTAAAGGCACAGTTATAAGATTTATTGGAGAAAGACTTTATCAGGTCGAGTGTTTCGCCTTGGGGAGCATCAGTTTTATTTGTTAAGAAAAAGAATAGATCACTTTGTCTATGTGTGGACTATCATGAACTCAACAAAGTCACGATTAAGAATAAGTATCCATTACCAAGAATTGATGACTAATTTGATCAACTCCAAGGATCAAAGGTGTATTCAAAGATAGATTTGCAATCTGGATATCACCAACTCAAGATCAAGTCGGAAGATGTTCCAAAGACAGTTTTTTGAAAACACAGTATGGACATTATGAGTTCACGGTTATGCCGTTCAGGCTTACTAACGCCCCGGCAGCTTTTATAGATCTAATGAACCGTGTCTTTAAGCCATTTTTAGACAGATTCGTTGTGGTGTTCATCGACGATATTTTGGTGTATTCTCGAAGTGATGATGAGCATGAAGTCCACTTGAGACAAGTATTGCAAGTGCTCCGAGAGAAGAAACTTTTTGCCAAATTGAATAAATGTGAATTTTGGCTACATGAGGTAACATTCTTAGGACATGCTGTATCAGGAGTAGGAATAGCGGTGGATCCTAAGAAGATTGAGGCAATCAAGGATTGGCTTAGACCGACAAATGTCACCGAGGTTCGGAGTTTCCTCGGTCTAACTGGGTATTACAGGAGATTTGTTGAAGGATTTGCTAAATTATCTACTCCCCTCACTCGACTCACACATAAAGGAACTAGGTTCATTTGGAATGATACGTGTGAGAGAAGTTTCTTGAAACTGAAGGAGCGGTTGACAACCGTCCCAATTTTGGCATTGCCCGTTGTAGGAGTTGGATATGTGATATATAGGGATGCTTTTCTTAGTGGATTGGGTTGTGTTTTGATGCCAGACGGAAAGGTAATAGGTTATGCCTCTCATCAATTGAAGAATTATGAGAAGAATTATCCAACCCATGATTTGGAGTTGGCGGCCGTAGTCTTTGCCTTAAAGCTATGGCGCCACTATTTATATGGTGAGCGTTGTGAGGTATATACAGATCATAAGAGTTTGAAATACCTTTTCACACACAAAGAGTTAAACTTGAGGCAATGAAAATGGTTGAAGTTATTCAAGGATTATGATTTGACCATTCTCTACCACCCGAAAAAAGCGAATGTAGTAGCGGATGCTTTAAGCCGCAAGTCAGTGGAGAATTTGGCAATGTTGATCATCACTCAACCACCTTTACTAGCGAAGTTGAGACGGATGGAGTTGGAGGTTGTGACTCCCGACACACTTTTGAAATTGATGTCATTGGTAGTGCAACCTACGATACTGGAGAGGATCAAGAAAAAGCAAACTCAAGATTTAAGTTTGCAAAAGTATCGGTCTAAGATTGAAGAGAGACACGCCGGTGGTTTTCATTTGGATGATCATGAGATACTTCGGTTTCAAAGCCGACTTTGTGTACTGGCGGATAAAGAGATCAAAGAGGAGATCTTGATTGAGGCTCATCGAGCGCCTTATGCATTACATCCGGGGGGTACTAAAATGTATAAAGATTTAAAGTTGCTATATTGGTGACCCGAAATGTAGTACTCGGGAAATTTTGAGGATTTTAGGGTTTCTGGACTCGGCGGGATTCGGGCGCCCAGAAGTGGCGAAGTGGACGCCCGAATGTTCCGGACCCTATTGCACTTTATGGACGATCCGGTTGTGGCCGACGGATTCTGGATTTGGACGCACGATTCGGACGCCCGGACGAGGATCCGGTTTGAGCTGTTGACGTGGAGGGCCACGTGTCGCGACGCAGGACACGTGTCGATCGCCGGAGACACGCCGCCCCACCGCCTGATGACTATCGACCGGCCGCTTGACCGCGCGACGACACCTGTACGGCAGGGTTTCCGGACGCCCGGAAGTTGAGAAGTGGGCGCCCGAATGTGGGATTTTGGGAGCCTATAAATAGGCGAGTCCCTGATGGTTTTTGGTGCATTTCCACTCCGAGATCCCTGTTTCTAGAGAGAGAAAGCTAGTGTAAGGGCCATGTGTTGGCATTAGTTTGTGATCTAGCTTGTTCTCCTCTATCCTGCTGATCTGATCTGGTGCTGAGCTGTTATTCTGGGGATAGCAGTTCCTTGGAGGTTTTGACAGATCGGGGTGCTGCCGGAGTTCGTTATCCTGGAGGGTTGGATCTGAGGCTTGTTCTTTCCCCACCGTGGTTGGATTAGCATTTGAGGTGGGTTGATGTTTGCCAGATTCAGTGGACTTCCTCCTACGTGTTTTATCTCATGTTAGCATAATATGATATGATGTTGTTTGGATTATGTTAGCATGATTGGATTATGATATGTGGATATTGGATTATGATATTGGGATTATGATAGTATGCCATGCTAAGATTATGTAGAGATGCCATGTTAGGGTAAGACTGATCTATAGACCGCATGGGCATGTTATGATCTTAGATGTGCTAATGATATGTATATGAGCATGCATTTCCTTGTATCCTTGTTGCATGATTGGACCTACACCTATCCTGTTGATTCCTTGTACCAGTTGTTGTGCATGTAGTGTAGGTGATCATGTTGTGGCTCGTGCTATGTTGTTGTACCTCCTCTTTGTGGTAGAGTCGAGAGCCTCCTCTTGTGATAGAGTTGAGATTGATTGTGAGCACTGGAGCATTGATTGTGCCGAGGGCACGTGGTTCTTTGTGAGAGTATAGATTGGGTCATACTTGTTGATTATCCTTTGTGGTGCCGAGGGCACAGTGGATTGGGTCTTACTTGTTGACTATTCTTTGAGGTGCCGAGGGCACTTGATCCTTTGTTGACCCAGTCGTGTCGATCATATACCTGCGGGTGCTTGGCGGTTACTATGGTTGTACTTTGCTCGGTTGGGTCGCTCCCACGAGTACCACTCTAGAGTTGGCATGTTCCGTACAGAGAGGTGTACGAGGGGCTAGTTACAGACGGGCTTCCTGTACTAGTCGGCTCCCTGGAGGGTTGAGCAGCTCCCTGTAGGGTTGAGCGTGATCAGGCCGCATGGTATGGTATTGTATTGAGAGGTATTGTGTGGCGAGAGCTAGGTACAGATGGAGTTCCTGTACTAGCTGGTTCGCAGGTATTGTATTGTGTATGATAGTCCTCATTCGGTATATTCAGTTCTTTGGTATTCATACTGACAGTTGAGCTTTGTGCATAGTAGTGGTAGTATATCTCCTACTCTTTTATTGCTCTATTCATATCTCTTGAGATTGAGGACTTAGTGGGCAGACCGCTGAGGCTGGTGGCGGTACCCACTGAGGACTACTTGATTGATAGTAGTTCTCACACCCATTGGTGACATCTTTTTGCAGAGTCCTCTTCCCCAGTCGTGCATACTGAGCGCGGAAAGGAGACCGTCGGGTAGAGCTATTCCCCGGATATTTGGCTAGAGGTATACCCATTTTTGGATAGATGGTTGAGTCTGTACATATTATGTGATGATGTTGATATCAGTCTGTATATGAGAGTTATTTATGAGAGTATATGGATGATGTATGTACAGTGATCGTTTGATATATTATATAGCAGCTCTGTTGATACCTTTAGCTCTGTGTGTTTGATCGTGGATGTTGTTTCGCTTCGTATACATGGTAGAGATACTGTGTATGCGGCGGATCTAGTCATGCGCCTGGGAAGAGGTAACCCGGGGCGTGACACGAAATGAAGAAGGATATTAGAGAATTTGTGGCGCGATGTTTGACATGCCAACAAGTGAAGGCCGAGCATCAACTTTCTGCGGGCAAACTACAAAGTTTACCTATACCCGTATGGAAGCGGAACGGATCACCATGGATTGAGCATGATGCTATTTGGGTGATTGTGGATAGGTTGACTAAATCGGCACATTTCATTCCTATTCACACTACTTGGTTTGGCGAGAGACTCGCACAAGTGTATCTTGGTGAAATTGTATGACTTCATGGAGTGCCTACCTCTATTATATCGGATCAATATCCTAAATTTGTATCGCATTTTTAGAAGTCTCCACGAGGCACTTGGCACGCGATTGGATTTTAGCACCGCTTTCCACCCTCAAAGTGATGGACAGTCGGAGTGCATCATTCAGATTTTGGAGGACATGCTTCGGGCATGTGTTTTGGACTTTCGAAGTGGATGGCATCAACATCTATCCATGGTAGAGTTTGCTTATAACAATAGTTACCAAGTAAGCATCAATATGGCATCTTTCGAAGCACTTTATGAAAGGAAGTGCCGATCACCTCTCCATTGGAGTGAGGTAGGTGAAAGGCTAGTTTTGGGCCCCGACGTGCTTCAAGAAGCGAAAAACAAGGTTCGAATTGCTCGAGAACAATTGGTTTCAGCTCAAAGTCGATAGAAGAGTTATGCTGATAAGCGTCGGCTAGAATTGGAATTCCAAGTGGGAGATCATGTCTTCCTAAAAGTGTCGCCGACAAAAGGAATTAGGAGATTTGGTATTCGAGGAAAGCTGAGTCCTTGATTTATTGGACCTTTCGAGATTTTAGAGCGTGTAGGCCCGGTAGCTTATCAGCTTGCTTTGCCGCCGAGTCTATCGAGAGTACATATTGTATTTCATGTTTCAACGCTTCGAAAGTATATTTTTGATCCAGCTCATATAGTGGACTTCACTCCGTTAGAGCTGCGAGAGGATCTGAGCTTTGAAGAGCACCCGGTGAGGATCATAGCTCGAGAGGTAAGAAAACTCTGGAACCGTGAGATCCCCTATGCTAAGGTACTTTGGAGCAACAACGAGGAGTGCGAGACTACTTGAAAATTGGAAAGCACACTGCAGGAGCGTTATTCCTATCTTTTTCAGATGGATGTCTAAGATACTTGACTTTTAGTTTCGCGGACGAAACCCCTTTTTAGGAGGGGAGGATGTAGTGCACTGAACTTCAACAAATTGCGAAGTTCTAGTAAGAGGAATGATATTCTATATTCTTTTGAGAGTTTAGACTGAGTTTGGAGAGCTTGGGGACGTTTTCGGAGCTTAATTAGCGCGAAAACGAACTTCAGAGGCCAAAATTTGCAAAAATTGTACTTTTGGGCTATTGTGTACCGGTATCGAGTTCGGGTACCGGAACCCTGTTGCATATGGGTTGGTATAGCTCTCGAATTTTGAGAAACTCGGCTGGGTACCGGTACTGATTCGACTTGTATCGGTACTGAAACGGGTGGTACCAGAACTCAGTTGAAGCCTATGGTTTCCAACGTTCGGGTTTTGCGGGACTAAACCCGGGTACCTGAACAACTGGATTATGTATCGGTACTCTATTTCGTGTACCGGTACTCAATGGTACAGAACTGTTTTGTACAATTTATAATTTTCTGACTTTTGAGGGACCTAAATAGATTTTGTGCAAGTGGGTTATAACCTACTTCACCCCTCTTTATCCCTCTCACTTGGAGAGTGAAAGAGAAGGAGAAAGGTAAGCTTCTCCCACTCTCTCTTGGATTTCTTCCTCAACCCTTCTAATTCTTGAATTTTTTCTTCTTCTCTTCACCTTCTCCATGGATGCATGCATCTAGGATTTGGAGAGGAGCTCGGGATTGAAGGAAGGGACTTGTTTGAGGCCTAAGCTTTAACCCTAGTAACTCTAAGTGGGGATTGGAGCTCTCATTAAGATTAGTAACCATCTTGCATCATCTAATTGTGATATTTGCAAGGATTTTTGGTAGAAAACCTAGTTTTATAAAAACTAGGGTTTATTTTGGGGTTTTTCAATTGTGAACTTTTGGGGTTATATTGATGGGTGTTGAACACTCTTCTAAGTTGGATTTGAAGCCACATTGCTTTGGTTTGAACTTTGGACAAGTTTTACTTGATTTAAGGTAATTTTCACCAATTTTCTACTTGATTTTTGGTGAATTTTGTGGTGAGCTTTTTAGAAGCTTGTAAACCTTTGAAAAAATTTCTTAGGGTGCAAAAAGTCTAGGGGACATCTTTGTTTAAAAAACGATCGAGCTTCCGAGGGTTATCTGGTGGGTTTGACTTCACCGAAATGGGTGAACTCCCCCTATGTCTCCTATCATGTTATAGGGCTCAATAGATGGTTTAGTATATTATTCATAACAACATAGAATTTTTTAGCATATGGTTTAGTCATTCCATATATGAAAATTTGCATTCTCTATAAAGTAGAGGCATATATGATAAGCAACATGCATGTCAAGACATATGAATTTAATTGGAAAGTTGTATTCCTCACTTCTTCAAGTATTTGTGTAAATCGCTCTTATGCATGTTATAGTTGAGTTGTACTATATGTAACACTACATGACTAGTGGAGCTATTTATTTGGTTGAAACTGGAATGGCAATCCTTTATACTTGCTATAGCTAAGAGGAAGCATGACACATTACATGTTAAAGACATGTTGTAGAGTTAAGTATATTGTACTTAAACCATCACAAACGATTAGATATGACATTATGACAATGTACTCGACCTCTAGGTCGTTAATTGATATTCCATATTTTAGACATGATGAATGAGGTTCTATACGTATTTGACCACACTTGTTTGCCCTTGTGCTCATTTGCACAAACTTGTGAGGGTCACTCCGGAGTTTAGCCTTCGCGACAACATGCTCGCCCATGCGGGATTGGGTGCCGAAGTGGGACGCCATGGGGGAGGCTCATTTCTAGAGGAAAAATGTTGACTACTACGGGACCACTAGGCATGGCACAAGCCGGGACGTTACCTTAAGTAAGTCCTCGATGATTGGGTAAAAGTTAATTAAACTTAACATTGTACATCACAACTAGTTGATGCATATATGGTAGTTGTACTTATATGTTGAACATTATACACTTTGTACACATGAGGATAGTAGAACTACATACATGTTGATTGGCATAGTTACATAGAGGCATGATAGTAATAGAACCATTTCATTTCCATTACTACGTTCTTGCTTTATATTTCAGTTATTTACTATCTTTGCCTTAATTGACCTAGTGGTGTATTTCGCTATTCTCGACGGCTTACCCACTGGGAACTATTGTTTAATAGTTCTCACCCCCATTGGTTGTTTGTTTTTGTTTCAGAGCCTCCCACAACGGGAGAGATTAGTGATCGCGACAAGGGGATTGCGACTAGTTAGAGCCACTTTGGTGTCGCCATAGGTGGACCCGAGATACTTTTCTTTATTTTAGATGGGAAAGGTGTACTTTTGTATTTTGTATAGCGACCACCTTATATTCATAAGATGTACCTTTTGAATGAAACTTATTGTATATCTTGTGAATGGTTTTATCATGGTAGACTTGCTATTCTATTTCATAGAGTTAAGTTCATATGCTCTGATTACCCTGTTTTACGAGATGTATATGTTGGCTTAAATGGGCCAGCATCCTGCCCTGTGGCGAGAGGCCATGTTGGGCCGAGTCATGTTCGAAATGGCGTGAGGCTGGGTGGGCTGAGTCATGTTCGAAGTGGCGTGAGGCTGGTGGGGCCGAGTCACAATCGAGACCCGTGGGCGCTGTATCTGTACGCTTTAAGTGAATTGGTTGCGTATTTCTAACAGCTCGAGCTTTTGGGATTAATGGTTAGCGCCAACGATCCGACAAGTGGTATCAGAGACAGAGGTCACGGTTCGATTCCCGCATGCTGCGAATGTGTGCAGGTGCTGGAGAGGGGATTGTTGGCTTAAATGGGCCAGCATCCTGCCCTGTGGCGAGAGGCCATGTTGGGCCGAGTCATGTTCGAAATGGCGTGAGGTTGGGTGGGCCGAGTCATGTTCGAAGTGGCGTGAGGCTGGTGGGGCCGAGTCACAATCGAGACCCGTGGGCGCTATATCTGTACGCTTTAAGTGAATTGGTTGCGTATTTCTAACAGCTCGAGCTTTTGGGATTAATGGTTAGCGCCAACGAGTTTGATGTAGAAGCCTTGTGTGCACCGAGGGTGCCTTGTGCGCACGGCGGGTCTGTGCACGTGTCGGGTAGGCTTTCGCTAGTGCCCGGGTGTGACATCTTCGTAGGATCCGAACGCCCAAATCACATAGTTCAACATTCTTCTTTCTATCCGGACATCTGAAAGATAGTTCGGGCGCTCGGTACTTCTTCCAGATGCACCTTCATGCATTCCGGATGCCCTGATAGATGAGTCCAAAATCAGAACACTTTCAGACTCTTCTTCCGGGCGCTCGATCTAAAACCCAAAACCTCTATTTTGCTGAAATTTGATTTTGAATTGATTTAAATGCCTTTGGATTTTGATAAATAGAGTTCTTGGCATACTTTTAGCGCATATTAGATCATATTCCAATTTGGTCCATCGATGCTTTTAGATGGTTAAAATATTTAATTTTTTGCTTAATAATTCTTAACTCTAATTAAAAGTGAACTAAGTTACATTTAAGCTCTAAAAGATCAAATGTGGTTTTTTTGACCTTGGAAGTATAGCCAACTTCAAATCATGAGGCTCATTTCCATACAATTTGCCCTTCTTGAGTTCTGTCCAATTTGGGAGATCTCTAAACACAAAACTTAAGATAAAATGTTAGTCCAAATTTCACTATTATTTGTAATCATCAAAATTTAATTGTAGATTAGGGTCACTAAGCCAACAAAGATAACGAAGCTGACCTACAAAAGTGTCACAGTTATATATCCATAAAGCTACAGTTCACCAAGTTATCCAACCATTGGCCACTATCATAAGATCTAGGGCGACTCTCTAATCAACTGTAAGATGATGACATAGGACTATCCGTCAACCAATTAGTAGAATACCAAATAACCCAATAAGCGCCCGTTATCATAGAATCTTGGGCTGCCCATTATCAAAGAATCTTGGGCAAGCACGCTACCCATTATCTTAGGATTTTAGACGAGCTAAACAGCTGCAAATTCCATATCTAACTGATCTAGACTCATGACTCGGAACCCAACCACTTTTCCGGGAAAAGAAAATCTTTGCCCACGAGGTGGATCAGACCACCGTGCCTGTAATACCCCATATTTTTTAATTTTTATTTATTTGATAGAGGATGATTATTTTGCTCAACTTAAAAAGTCTAGGAGTTATGTGCAATTATGTAATCCTAATTAATAAAAAAGCTCCTAATTTCTCTTTTTCTCCCCAACCGGCCATTCTCTCTCCTTTTCTCGTTAAACCTTATCGGCACGTGCGCCTTTCGGGCACGCTCGCGATCTCTCTCTTTCTCGCACAATTATCGATCTCGTCTTTCGACGCCACCTTCACCGCCGCACTCCTTGATCTTCGTCGGTGTCGTTTCGTTTGAGACTATTGGATCGTCAAAGACATCTCATTTGTAGTTGTTTTGTTCATCTTCATCGAAAACGTTTCGTTGATTAATTTGATACTCAACGTTTGACCAAATGATACTCACATTATTTAGAGGTAAGCGACCTAACGCCTCTTAGTTTATTTTTGATAAAATTATAGAAATATGTTACGGTAACGAAAATTCCTTTCTGTGTAGTTTTTCAAAATAAGGGTTAAGCGTGCTTATATAAATTACAAATCGTTGAAAGAAGAAGATTTATAAAAGATTTTGATTTGACTTTTGTGCAGTTTTTAGAAAAATATGTGTTTTAAAAATTATACTTATTTGATAAAATTTCAGTATTTGATAAAAAAAAAATTCTTAATTGTTGACTGGGTTAATAATTTTGAAGTCATGATGTCTCTTGGTATATTGCTATAATAATGTTGGCCCTGTTGACATGAATTTTGTGATAGAAGCTAGCTTTTGTGATGCACCTCTGAGTGCAATTTTGTAACGCGCCTTCGGGTGCAATTTGTGACGCGCATTCGGGTGCAATTTTATGGGGCGCCTCCGGATGCTATTTAGATTCATCTTCAAGTGCTTTCACTTTGTGATTGTGCCTTCGGTGTCTCTAATGTGTGTTTAGAACCTCAGCTAACGAGCCGCTAGTTACTGGAGACTTTCGTCTCGAATTCTAATTTTCGAAATAAGAATGTTTTGTTAAAATTCTATTTCTCTTAGTCTTTTGTAAAACATGTTTGTTTAAGACTCAAAATTTTGAAAGTTGATTTGTAAAAGTTTGTGAAACTCAGTCATTACTATTATATTTTCAGTATGTAAATTTATTTCTGATTATATAGAAAATTTTCTGTTTTGCATACTTAATCCGACTAATGTAATGTATGGTTGCTTGCCCAAGTTTCGAGACTCTTTTGTTGGGCGAGGGCGGTACCGAGTGAAAGTGAGTCATAGTTTGTCGTTTGAGTTACTTTCTTTTGTTATATTGTCTATATAGTTAGGTAGATGTTAAGTGAGTTTTCGTGGATTATCATATGATTTTATTCATTCCTATTTTGTTCTTTTCTCTGTACCGCATAAATTAATGTTTTTTGTGACTATCGTTTTATCTGATTCTTGTTAGGTTTTGTATTCTTGCATATTTGCTATTCTAGCAAGTATGCGGCATCTGTTACGCCTCGAATTTGGGGGCGTAAACAGGGCTTCCTGTATATGCTGCGGATCTGTTGGCGAGCCCAGGTTTCGCTGCACCTGGGGCGTGACAGCATCGGTAGCAGTGGTTGCACCGTTAGGGAAAAACGGCCATTGAATGTGCCTTGCCATAGATCACATAGGGTCGGTCATCCTGCCGCTGGCTGTCTAATGGTAAGCTCCTAGTAGTTGAGTGGGATAAAGGGTGCTTGGGTGGCCTTTTACTGCCCGGAACCCAACCCCAAACCCCGGATAAGAGTGCTTCTTATCTCCACCCATCTTAGACATCTCCTGCTTACGGTGGGCCTCCTTGATATTGCTCTAGATCATAAGAGCCCATTCCAGATAGTTGTTGAATACCATAACACCATAGAAGGAGATCATCCACTCGTTGCGGACCACAGATGGGATCAGTCCAACAATACGAGAGAGTCCTACTCGTACTCCATAACAATGTGGTTCACTTGCCTGAGCCGCTCGCGCTCTCGATCCAAGCTCTGTTTTGTGCTATCTATGATCTAGCGGTCGAAGAGCACTACCTTGAAATCCTCCGACGGCAGAACGGATGTAATATAGCGACTGCCTAGAAGGCCAAACACCATCTGCAGGCCTCATCCTTCAAGAAATAGGTGGCTAAAGGGACTTTCTAAGTATCCTCAAAGAAATGTCATTCTTCATTTATGTCACTCTTCGGGCTCCCGAAGTACTACTTTCGGCATTAGAACTCACCACAATTCTTACGTTATCGGCCCGTACCCAAGATATCGAGGATCGATCATCCAAGAAGGCTCAACAAGTTCTAAGACATCCATGATTAGCATTTTCAAGAATTTCAAACTGAAATATTATTATTTCGATCGATTACGACGATAAAACGCCGAAAAAGCCTAATTAGCTCCTGAAACGAGTTTCGGACTTTGGATATCCAATCCAAAGTTCGAACACATACAATTGATGCTGCCCAAGTCAGCCCGCAATGCAAAATTGCAGAATAGTCCATCAAATTTCATTAATCACATAATTAGATAAAGGAAATGGAGTTTTAGCCCGTTGCCACGCTTTTGTGACTTGGAAGCCAACCAACAGCACCTGAAAAAGGGTAGCGATGTTCTGAACACTATGCTCATGATCCAATGCGTCAACAGCAACTGTTGATGGAGTTGGAGCAACCTTTTCATCGAAAAGGGAAGTCCCCAAGAGCATCACAGTCTAAACAACAATTGGGAGTCGATCGAACAGCAATAAAGGGAGCATGACGATGTAGGAGAACTTAGGAGGGTTGTGCTCCACAGAGGGGAGGCTGTCGGCAACTAGGGTGGCCGGAACAGTGGACTCAACCTGAAGTAAGGTCCAACCACAACAGCAGGGAGTGGTAGTGCTTCTACGCGGCCAGGGGTGGTCGGCACCGGCTAGGGGACGTCCGGACTGGTAGAGGGGAGGTCGGGGAAGCGATGGCTGGCGGCGAGGAGCAATGTCAGTGACGATCTTTAATTTTTGGCCGAGAAGGCATCTCAAGCTGGGGCCAAAGGGAAGCTCGGGGAAGCTTCAGGGGAGCCGAAGGGAGGTCGCCGGAGGTTGATCAACCAACGGTAGGGACTTGGCGAGCCGCAGCCACAGTGAGAGGGAGAAAATAAAAGAGAAAAGTAAGAGAAAGGGGGAGGGAGAGAAAGAACCAGCTCATCAAAGCTTGTCACTGGCCGGGGACGTTGCCGGAGCTCGGTAGCGCGCCAGCGAGGTCCAAGGAAATAGATGGTGGGTGGGAGAGAGAATGGGAGAAGAGAGAGAGAAGAGCTAGGGTTTTTAAACTCTCATTTTGTGATAATCGCAATTTAGTCACTCTACTTCCGATTTTCTTGCTCAAAACTCTCCCACATATGTTATTTGCACAATAGTACCTCTACCTGAAATCTCTCAGTTTGGCACATAAAATGCTGCACTTTTTGCATAATTTTTTATTTATCGATTGCTCTCTCACTATTTTTCTCTCTAAATACTTCTCCTGTCGCGTGAAATCATAGAAACGACCCTCTCATGCTTCAGTGTTACTAGATCTCAAAAGTGGTGATTTTATTTCATTAAGAACGATCCAATTACATAGAAATGCCTTAAGTTTTTCTGAAAATTTTGATAAAACTTCTGTTTCTACAAAAAATCTTCTTTTATATTCCAATTTAGGAGTCAACCATAGTTTCTTGGGTTTTGGAGCGTGGATTCCACAAGAAGCTCTATTAGCCCTCTGTATAGTCGAGATGCATGCATAAAGGATCCTGCAAGATGATCTAAGACATTGAAGAACTAGGATGGTCTAAGAAGGTTCGTAGAATAAACAACGTCGACCTGATCTGTGAATTCTTTTGACATTAGTAAAATTGCTGTTTATACAAGTGTGTACATTTCACACCCTTAGATCAAGGGTTTACAAACCTTTTGGAGTTTTTAATAAAAAATTAATAAAGAAAGCACGAGAAATCTACACCCTGAAAAGCCTACCATGTAAACTTTACACCCTACTATATAGTGTAGGGCCCTACTTCTAAGGAGGTCACCCATCCTAATCTAGTCCTAGTATGCTTAACTTTTTAACATTTTGAACCTAACCAACGGCCAAAATATTATAGTCGAATTAAGAGGTTTAGTCCTATTATATCTTATGTATAGGACTATTTCAAATCCTTGGGGTGTCACATTCCTCCCCTCTTAAAGCCTTGACGTTTTCGTCAGGCTCAAGCACATTCATAAGCACCAGACGATATGAGACTCATCTCACTAGCCTTTGGTCCACTTTGTGGGGAGCCGCACTCTACCCACAATATTCATCAGCGTGTTGTATAACTCTAGCTCAGCCGAGACTTATATCGTATTTTTCGGCTGGTGATTGGTTCTAATACTAATTGTGACGCCTAACTTCCCAGGATGTTATCCATTCTAGAACTATTCTAGTCCTTGCACGCTTAACCTTCTTAACCTCTTGGGTCTAGTCAACGTCCAAAATGCTATAACTGAGTTAAGAGGTTTAGCCCTATTATATCCTATATATATGACTATTCCAAATCTCAGGACTGTCACATATAGTGTAATGACTGGACCCGCTAGCAATAATAACTCGTTAGACATAAACCATTGGCCCAAAATGTTTAAGCCCATTTATTATTACAAGGATGTGTGGCCTACAAATTCCCCCCCTTTAAACCCTGACGATCTCATTAGGTCCCGGCCTAATCACACACATATACCCGAATGGTGCGTGGCCTACATACTCCTCCCCTTTAGACCTTGACGACCTTGTCAGGCCCAAGTCTAATCATACAAATAGACCAGAATTACCAAACGATGCAGGATCTAAATTATGTGAGATTCTAGAAGTGGCTCTTGCGGGTTCAAGGTTCAAGCGTTGGCTAGACCAAAATTACCAGATGATGTGAGATTCTAGAGGTGGATCCTGCGTATTCAAGATCCAAATGTGAGATTTTAAAGGGCTCCTGCCAGTCCAAGAGGTGGCTAGAACATAATTACCAAACGATGTGAGATTCTAGAGGTGTCTCATGCACGTTCAAGGTAGAATTACCGGACGATGTGAGATTCTACAGAGGTGGCTCCATGGTGTAGCATTTTGTCCTGGGGCTTAGCTCTCACACTTTCGGCTGATATTTGGATACCAAATATAACGACCTGACCTGCTAGCAATAATAATTCGTTGGATCCAAACCACTGGCCTAAAATATTTAAGCATAGTTATTATTATTATTAAGGTGCTTGGCCTCTTATAAACCCAATCATAACTACTATTTTAATTTAATATAGGACCATTGGAGTGTTACAGATAGCATTGCTCAAAACAAAATAGTAAACATGATACAAACACCCCTGCCGTAAATATAGGGATGCCAATGAGTCGGATTCGTGGCGAGTTTTTAAGCCCCAACTTGAATCCGATTACCAAACCCAAAATCTAAACTTGAAAAAAAATTCAACGGATTTGAAAAATTCATATCCAAATCCGAACCCGACAAAAAATTTGAAACCCGAAACCGAATATGAAATAATTATTTCTCTTTACCATATTTCAAAATATATTACATTAAATCTAAATTTTTTAAAAATAATTTAAATATAACATCAAATATTTATATATATTATATAATATAAAATCAATTCGTGGTCTGATTGGGTTCGGGTTCAGATCGAATACAAAAAAAATCCTTATATGAATCCAAGTTTATCAAATTTGGCCTTTTTGCATAAAAAAATCCACTAGTTTTGAGTTTTTGCAAAATTGGGTCACTTTTTTTGATTTTGCAGATTCGACCCGGATTTTTAGTAAACTGACCAAAATACCCTTATTATTTTTTCTCTCTCCTCTTTTTTTTCTATCGTTTTTTTTCCCTTTCCGAAGAAGGCGGCGGAGGCGGAAACGGCGTGCCTCGCCTCTGCCTCTCACGCCCGCGCACCCCCCGCCCTCCTCGCCTCCGACCCCGCCAAGGCCGCGCCGCGACTCTTTTTTTTTTTTTTTTCTCTTCGACCCTCCTCCACCGCCTCCACAGCCCACCACCGCCGCCGGCGACGAAGAGAAAGTGCTTCTCGGGGACGAGAAGCACACTGGCGAGAGGGGGGAGAAAACTCCGGCGAGAGCGGTGGCTGCGATAGAGGGCAAGGGAGAGAACGTGACCAAAAAAATTATAAAGAAAAAAAAAATTTCTACAAAAAAGATCAAAAATCATATAACAAGAAAGAAGATGATAAAATTGCACTGTTAAAATAATATTACACTGTTTTAAAAAAAATTGTACTATTTTAAATAAACGTTGCACTCTTTGAGACAGAAATTACACTTATTGGAATCCGATTTACACTCTTTAGGATAAAGTTGCACTATTTAGGTGGAATTTACACTATTTTTTTCCTCTTCCTCCTCCAATTTACACTATTTTTTTCTTCCTCTTCTTCCTCCTTTCTTCTCCTCCTCCCTGAAGCCCTACAAAGAGAGAGAGAGAGAGAGAGGGCGGTCGCAAGAGAGAGATCTACATGTTTAATTATTAAAAGTCATCTACATGTTTAATTAGAGATTTGAGTATAACAGTAGTAGTTCTATGCTTTTGAAGGATTCTGAGTGAATCATGCATGTTCAACAGCACAGAAAATAGAATAGTGTGGACGTCTCCAAAAGCACACATGCAGATGCCTGGTGCGGGTGGCGGACTACACGGGTGGCGACCACGGCGCGGGTGGCGGTGCCGCCACCCGCGCCGTGGCCGCCACCTGGGCCGTTGCCGCCGCCGCATCCCACCTTCTCCGCTCCGCCGCGTCGCGCTCCGCTGCCGCCGCCACCAGGGGCCCGCTCATCGTCCCCGACTCGACCGCCGTCGCCACTTTCGCTGCCCCCACCTCCCCCATCTCGATCCCTCTTGCCGCAAACATGTAGATCTCTCTCTTTCTCTCTCTCGCGACCTCCCTCTCTCTCTCTTCGTAGGGCTTTAAGGAGGAGGAGGAGAAAGAAGGAGGAAGAAGAGGAAGAAAAAAAATAGTGTAAATTGGAGGAAGAAGAAGAAAAAAAGAAATGGTGTAAATTTTACCTAAATAGTGCAACTTCATCCTAAAGAGTGTAAATCTGATTCTAAAGAGTGTAATTTCTGTCTCAAAAGAGTGCAACATTTATTTAAAATGGTGCAATTTTTTTTTAAAATTGTGTAATATTATTTTAACAGTGCAATTTCATCACCTTCTTTCTTCTTATATGATTTTTAATTTTTCCTGTAGGAAAAAAATATTTTTTATTTTTATTTTTTATTTTATAATTTTTTTTGGTCACGTTCTCTCCCTTTGCCCTCTATCGCAGCCACCGCCCTCGCCGGAGTTTTCTCTCCCCTCTCGCCGGTGTGCTTCTCGTCCCCGAGAAGCACTTCCTCTTCGTCGCCGGCGGCAGTGGTGGGCTGCGGATGCGGTGGAGGAGGGTTGGAGAGAAAAAAAAAGAAGAAAGAGTCGCGGCGCGGCCTCGGCGGGGTCGGAGGCGAGGAGGGCGAGGGGTGCGCGGGCGAGGGCGAGGACGTGTGAGGCAGAGACGAGGCACGCTGTTTCCGCCTCCGCTTCCGCCTCCGCTTCCGCTTCCGCCTCCGCCTCCGCCTCCGCCTCCGCCTCCGCCTCCGCCTCCGCCTCCGCCTCCGCCTCCGCCTCCGCCGTCTTCTTCAGAAAGAAAAAAAAAGAACGAGAAAAAAAAAAGGAGAGAGAAAAAATAATAAAGGTATTTTGTTCAGTTTATTAAAAATCCGGACCGAATCTGCAAAATCGAAAAAAGTGACCCAATTTTGCAAAAGCCCAAAATTAGTAGATTTTTTATTTTTATTTTTAGTATCTGTATTATTCGAAACTATATCTATTTAGTATATAGATAAAATTTTAGTATTCCTACCTATTGACAATCCTACGCAAATATCAGTATTTGTTCCTTCGTCCGATCGGAGCAAACTAACGATTGCGAGGACGGTAAGCAGTCGGTCAAAAATACAGCAGTATAGGCGGTCAGTCAAAAATACAGCCGTAATAAAGAGGACACCGAGGTAAAATTAGTCATCAAAGAAAAAAAAAAAAAAAAATCAAAGAAAGAACACGTCGTAAGGAAAAGTAAAAAAAAAAAAAAAAAGAAACATAAAAAAAGAAACATAAAAATAGAATAAGTATTTTTATATTATATAAAAATAAAAATGGAACCCCAGCGGGCGAAAGAAAAGGTGGGCGGAGGAAGAAGAGGGGAGCCATAGACAGAAGAACCCGAAGAAAGGGCGGAGGTTTAGTAGTAGAAGACACAGCGCGCTGCGATTTCACTCCCCCGTCCTGTCTCTCTCTAGTCAGTCCAGTTCCCCATCTTTCCCCGCAGAAATTGTTCAGCTCCCCAACTCTCGTCGCCCCGTTCAGATCTGAGTTGTTGTTCTCGCTATGTCCCCGTGTCGGTATTTATGATAGATTCGATAGGATCTCCGCTTCGATTTCGGAGGAGGAGGAGGAGGAGGTGGGTGGAGTGAGGGATTGAGGGGATCGAGGGAGGAAAAGGGAAAGGAGCGATGAGGGTGCCGTGCTGCTCGGTGTGCCATATGAGGTACGACGAGGAGGAGCGGGCGCCGCTGCTGCTGCACTGCGGGCACGGCTTCTGCAAGGCGTGCCTCTCCCGCATGTTCGCCGCCTCCGCCGACACCTCCCTCTCCTGCCCCCGCTGCCGCCACCCCACCGTCGTAGGGAACAGCGTCCACGCCCTCCGCAAGAACTTCCCCGTCCTCTCCCTTCTCACCTCCTCCCCCTCCTCCCCCTCCTTCGACTGCGACTTCACCGACGACGACGACGACGACGACGAGGAAGACGGCCATCTTCGCGACGGGGAGGGCGATTGCAGTAACGACGATGCCGACGAGTACTTCGGGTCCTGCAGCGGCCGCCGCAGGCGGAGCCGCCTCTCGCGCCCCTCCGTCTCCGGAGGGTGCTGCTCCGGCATCGACCTTGTGCCCCACCACGACCTCAAGCTGCTCCGGCAGCTTGGGGAGGGGAAGAGGGCTGGGCAGGAGATGTGGTCTGCTGTGCTTTCAAGGGGATCTTCAGCTTCAGCTGCAGCAGCTGCAGCAGCTGCAGCCGGCGGTCGGGGAGGGGGGAAGTGCCGCCACCAGGTGGCGGTGAAGAGGATCGCTGTCACCGAAGGTATGGACGTAGATTTGGTGCTGGAAAAGCTGGAGAAGCTCCGGCGAGCCTCGATGTGGTGTAGGAACGTGTGCACTTTCCACGGGGTGATCCGGATGGACGGATACCTCTGCCTTGTGATGGACCGGTATAATGGATCCATCCAATCCGAGATGGAGCAGAACAAAGGTCGATTCACATTGGAGCAGATTCTAAGGTTCAGCTTCTTTTTTTTCTTTTTTTTTTCCCATGGCTATGCTGGAAAGAATCATAGCTATAACACGAGCTATAATTTGAGTGATGCATGACACACACACACACACATCGACAAATCTTCAATTGCTCAAAATCATCCTACTGCCTGCTAGGCTGCTATATTAATCTTTAACAAGTTGATCTTTTGTGAACTTGTAAATGATATCCTCTAATTACTTCAAATAAGCTCGTCTAAAATTGTGCGGCTGCTTTGACAACATGAAAATCCGCATTTTACTGACCTAGAGAAAATCTTGCCTGACTTGCCAATGGGCTGCTTCTAATAAAAATCCTTACTTTTCTGACTAAGGTAATGCATTCATCTACTCGTCTTTCACATGTGGAGACTTTCACAAAATTTCATTACTAACTATTCTGGTAAAAGCTTCAGGTGTGGAAACCATAGTAAGGAATATTGTAGACTATGGATATGCTCGTAGTTGAACCCAAAGCTTGGAGGATCTATAATTTATGCGTCTTCAGATGCATCTTGGTTCTCAAAGGTGTAGATATCATTTATCACATGTAGGGGCCAATTCCTTTTGAAAACCTTATTTCAGCATGTGGATTGTAAAATTAGAGAGTTGGACCCATAAGATATTGATAAAGTCTGTACCATTTTAAACAACTGACATTCACAAGCAAAGAAATAAAAAAGATATTATTCGGATAATGGCAAATTTTTGCCCTATGGAATTTGCAATTGTGCACCTCATAGAACAACCTTAATTCTAATGACTATATATTTTTCCCTTCTTGAAATCCTCATCTAAGGTACTCCACTGCTAGAAGTTGGTTTCCCGTTAGTCAACATTTGAACTGTAACTGTAGAAAGCCATGTAGCAGGCTTAAGAATCTTCTTGCCAATTTAAGAGGTGTATTGCTTGTGGCGATCCAACAATGTGCTAGAAGGCTTTATTCCTAGTTTTGTAGTTTGATCTAAGAACAAATAAGGTATCCACCGATGTCAATAAATGTTTATTCATCCCGCAAACTTTGTCATATTGGTAAGAATGTTTAACTGTTACTTGCGCATCATGTGTTTGAATCATGCTGCCTCTTTCAGTGTAAAAATAAAAATGCCTACAATTTGACCCTTGCAAAAGGTGCAATATTAGGAGCCTTCCTGCATCTTGCTGCTTATATAGAATGGAGTAGTGGTTATTAATTGGGGTTGTAATGCAAAACAATGAAATTTGAACGAAGAGCGATATGCTCTATTTTTTGGTTCTAAAGTTGGTGGTCCCTCCTGTATCACATTGCTTATGCAAAGTGCAGTTCGGTTTATTAATTGGGGTCATAACACAAGACAATGTAGTTCGAAGGGAGAGTGAGATGCTCTGTTTTTTGGTTGTAGTATGAAGTCGAGAGAACTTCATGCATTGTGTTGCATATGCAGAGTGGAGTCGGGCTTTCTAAATGGAGTTGGGGTTTTTATTAAATGGGTTGGAAAACACAAAACAGAGAGCGGGAGGGAGAGGGAGAGGGAGAGGGAGAGGGAGAGGGAGGGGGAGGGGGAGAGAGAGCACCTTATGCATTGTTTTGCATATGCAGAACGGAGTTGCGGTTTTTATCAAATGGGTGGCAAAACACAAGACAATTGAATTGGAAGAAGGATAATTGAATTTGTTAGGGTGCGTGTTGGTTTTTTTTCTTGGTTGGCTTTTTTTTTTGTTTGTTTGGGAGGGGGGGGGGGGGGGGGGGGGGTCATGCATTGCGCTTCATATGCAGAAGGAAGTTGCGGTTTTTATCAAATGGTTGGCAAAACACAAGACAATTGAATTCGAAGAAAGGCCAATATGCCCAGTTTTCTGCCTTGAGAGATGAAAGTCTTTGAATGAAAGAGAAAGATGTGGGGAGATTTCGACAGTAGTATGAAGAAGTAAGCATATTACTGGCTTTAAAATTTCATGGTACTCCACTAGTTTTCTGAGATCTGAAAGGTGCCTGTGGAAGAGAGACATCAATTGGACTCTCCTAATAAGAGTAGGCTGCTCTTCCAAAACTCGTCATAGTCTTTACATAAAATAATTCTATGTAAATTACCTTGAAATGATGCCTAATGTGTTAAATAATCAACTAACATGCCTTAACTATGGACATTCTAGCTTGATGTAGCGCTATAGGCTCTAGTGGTATGCTTTGAGGTCCTTAATGACCTTCCTTATGCCTGATGAAGCATCTAAATCCTCATGTTTTCAATTGCCCTTAGAAAGATTATATTTCTTTTGAACACCTGTGACTAGTAAGTTAATCCTCGATTTTTTAATTTTGAATATTGGAGTTGAATTTTAGTACGAAAATCATTAGATCACACAAATAAATAAATTAAAAGAAAGAAAACTGCATGTGACATGCATTAATTAGGTGGCCTAATCTTTAGTGATGACATCAAAGTTTTGTGGTGTTTTTGAAAATACCGTTACATTTATTCATGCTTATGTTGCATCGTTTGTTTTTGTTATACAACAAATTCTTTTTATGACATCATATTTGATACAGATAGACAGCTCAACCACGAATGCTATAGCAATTACTTGTTCCATTAAATATGCTATAAAAAGAAGTATTATTGTTATTGAATTCGCTATTAGATTTTTCTATGGAGATTTATTGTTTATTTTTCTTAATTAATCATGATGTATTGCCATAAGACTTTGTTCTTTTGCTTCTTTCAGTAAGATTTTCTATCAATTCTGGTTTGGCCTTTCTTAATCTCTTGCTTCTACTTCGTGGGCCTCGTGGCCTTTTTTAATCTCTTGCTTCTACTTCGCCTGTAGCGGCTGCTTTGATTGCTTCAGAGCTCCATAAGTACAGAACCGCTTCCGAGCTCCATTTTTCCTATTTGCGCGATTATTAAAAAAAATGATTATTACAAAAAATGAAAAAAAAAGATGATGGAGGCTTGGCTTGAGAAAGCATCCATGAGTGTTTCCTCTATGCAAGGTTCCACCACTCCTTTCATACCAAGCTGGCAATCGGTAGAGTTTAGAAGTGCTTTTGGTTTTTTTTTTTTTCCCTCTGGAACTTCAGAGCACTCAAAGTGGTTGTGCGAACCATGCCAAAACAGGCCTTTGTGGAAGATATTCTATTCATCATTTTAGTGGAACTTTAGTGCACTCAAAGTGGTTGCGCGAGCCATACTAGTTGTTAATTTACAGTCAAACATCATACATAGCACTTTAGTGTGTGATGTTTCTATTCATCATTCGTATTTGCCTCTTATTTGACTGCCCTTGATTGAATTAGAGAAGGCACTGCCCTAAGTGTAATTGTGTATATAGAAGTAAAACATCATATACAACATTATAGTGCAAGAATTGGTATATTGGTTGTATTTATAAAAACAATTCATGTTACAATAGCAGTGAAAAGCCTGCTACATTTCCCATGAAGGAATTTTGCATGTGAAAGTATGTTATATGCTTTTTTACTTTATATTTTTATTATTGCAATACGAAAGTATAAATTAATTGATGTGTTCTTGATTGAAGTAATGGAGCTTCAAGTTTGATGTGTTGATTCTGTTATTGCAGGTATGGGGTAGATATAGCTCGTGGTGTGGCAGAACTACACTCTGCTGGTATTGTTTGTATGAGTTTAAAGCCATCCAATCTTCTGTTAGATGCAAATTGCCGTGCAGTTGTTTCTGATTATGGTCTTCCTGCAATACTTAAGAAGCTTACTTGCCATAAAGCTCGATCTGCTCCTGAAGAATGCTATTCAGGAGTACATTCATGCATGGATTGTACTCTACTAAGTCCACATTACACAGCTCCAGAGGCTTGGGAGCCTGTAAAGAAATCACTAAATCCATTCTCGGATGACGCAATTGGCATATCGCCAGAGACTGATGCATGGAGTTTTGGATGCACACTTGTAGAAATGTGCACTGGTTCTGTTCCGTAGGTGGTCTGACCCTTTCCTTTGTACGTGTTGGTATTTATAAACTTTGAATGATAAGATTAGGTTCTGTGCCTTAAATGCAGATGGGCTGGCCTGAGTGCGGAGGAAATATATCGGTCAGTTGTTAAGGCTCGTAGGTTGCCTCCTCAGTATGCGAGTGTAGTGGGTGCTGGGCTACCCAGGGAACTGTGGAAGATGATTGGCGAGTGTCTACAGTTCAAAGCTTCTAAGAGACCTACCTTTCAAGCAATGCTCGCTATATTTCTTCACCATCTGCAAGAACTACCTAGGAGTCCCCCTGCCAGTCCAGACAAGTATTACAGACTTGATTCTTGAAATATTTCAATATATGTTGCCATTACTGATTACTTGTACTGGCTCTTTTCCTGTTCTCTCATATGCTAGATCACACAGAGCAAGGGGAGTAAAAGGAAACTGCTCTTATATCAAACAAGAAATTAAGAGATTAAATAGATATGATTCGTCTGTGCATCATATGAAACGCTTGAAGTGCTTTTTATGGGATGCCACTGATTATTTTCTCTTATATTACAAATTCGAGGTTTAATATTGAAATTCTCATGCTTTTATTTTGAATAGTGATCCTGTGAAGGCTTCCTTAACAAATGCCACAGAGCCATCTCCTACATCTGTTCTGGAGGTTTTTCATTATAATCCTAACGTTTTGCATCGACTTGTAAATGAAGGAGACTCTGCTGGTGTTAGGTTAGTCTGACTATTTTGAGCTTTCCACTTGTTTGTAAGGATTAACTGTAACCATTTGTTCTTTTCTACGTAATAGAGATCTGCTGGCAAAGGCTGGATCTGAGAGAAACAGCAGCTCAATCTGTTCGCTTTTAGAAGCACAAAATGCTGAAGGCCATACTGCCTTGCATTTAGCATGTCGACGGGGTTCGGTAGAGCTCGTGGAGATTATTCTGGCTTATAAGGAGGCTGATGTGGACATATTGGACAAGGATGGCGATCCCCCAATTGTGTTTGCTCTGGCTGCTGGTTCCCCTGAATGTGTTCGAGCTCTCATAAATAAATCTGCTAATGTTCGTTTTAGGCTTAGAGAAGGCTGTGGTCCTTCTCTTGCTCATGTTTGTGCTTTTCACGGCCAACCTGAATGCATGCGAGTATGTCTTTTACTGTTGTTCTTTTTCCTTTTTTTTAATTTTTTTTTCTTTATTCCGTTATATGTGCAGGTGCAGTCAGATCTTCTGTTCATAGTTTGATGTTCTTATACATTTTTACATGATATAGGAATTACTATTGGCTGGAGCAGATCCAAATGCGGTGGATGATGAAGGTGAATCTGTGTTGCATAGGGTCATCGCCAAGAGATTCACAGAATGTGCTATTGTCATTTTGGAATATGGTGGCTGCCGATCAATGGGTTTCCTGAATGCACATAGAAAAACGTAAGAAAAATCTCAACTTCAATTTTCTATTACGAACTGGAGTAGCACTTGGCTATGCTACTTCAATAGAGATACGATACATGAAATCAAATTTCGTCACCTGTTGTTTCTATTTACTGTCGATTGGTTTATCCAATAGTTTGAAATTATCATTAAACTTGTCATGGCTCTGAATATTGAAATGTGGATTCTTCAAGGAGTGCATTATCACTCACGTCGACCAGGCTGCAAAATTGTCAACATTTCTTTTCGAATGTGCTTTCCTGGCATTAACTATAGCTCCACTTCATCACTAACCATCTTTGTCCGGCCACTTCAATATTGAATACTGTCGTATTTCCATGATGTACTTATGGAAAACCATGGCCACTATCCATTCTACTACCAGCTTTATGTTTAACTTGTTTAATCAAGGGGATTAGATTTTCTCTGTCTAATGCTCATTTTAAAAATTATCTCGTTTCCTTTGGTCTTTTATTCAAATCTAAACCTACGCATGGATATTTTGTCCTCTTAATTGGTACTCCTGAATTTATAATAAATCAGATTGATCAACTTTAATACTAATGATCTAATTTTAGAATTTGCATGTTGGTCCTTTTTTGCCGAAAGTTTCTTGTGTAGGAAGGAGAAAATAGGTAGTTGATGTTGGAAATTGAATTTATTTGAGCACTTGATGTACTATGTTGCATTGCTAACGAACAAGTTAAAAAATATATTCTACATCATATGCTTATAAAGAAAACATATATAGACGGAAGGCAGGATAAAGAGCATTCCATTCGTCCAACTTGGTTGTTTTAGATGATATCTAATATTATTTGATATGTTAGTTGCCTGATCGGAGTTTATGTGTAACTGTTGCAAGAGTACTGGTCAGGGAAGCGATACTCAAGAAAGAACTTCACAGTTAATCTTTTCTTCACTTTTAGTGAAGCCTACCATGGGCATGGCATGCATTGTAGTTTAGATACTTTTTGCCTCACTTTTTTGTAGAATACTGATATGGAGGATTTTTGCAAGAATAATTTTATATGTTTTCTATTAAATGAGTGAGTCTTGTAATTCTCTTGATGGCTCACTTACAAATGGCTTTCTTTATGTATAAGGATGTCTTTGTTATAGTGAACTTCACAATTTGTAAGAGGAATTTTAGTTGAGGAAACAAAACATCCATGACTAAGGATAGGGTTGCATGATTGCTTACTGTGATGAATCAAGATAACACTTGGTTTTAGAAGATAATAAGGAGATAAAGGAAGACGTATTATATGAACCCAAGGATGTAAAAGTTTAGAAGATTTTGTTTTCCATTTAAAGTCAATTACAAGGCTACAGTCCTTAGATCTCGTCACATGATACAGACTTCAAATGTCCTCCAACATATTAAGAATTACTTTTAAGTTGCTATTACAGTTTTAGTGAACCCTAAATGCTATGTTGGCCCACGACAAACTTAAGAACCCCCGCTACACCATTTCCTGAATCATTAAGTTTCTTGTCACTCAGTTAAATGTGACAGTAGCTGAAACTACTAATATGATGCTTGGGGAGACTAATTGAAGAGTTGAAGGGGAGAGAGAGAGATAGGTTCCCTGCACTTAAGAATTGCATACTCTTATGGTTGTTGGCCATAAAGATTTTCAGTACTTGCTTGTGTGACATTATCATTGTTGAAATTGTTGAAGCCATCTTAGATGCTTGCCGCATGGAAAGTTGATGTCTGATGCTTTTCTTCACTTGCTGATGATTTTTTTTGGGTTATAGTCATCTATACGGTTAAATCGGTTGTCTCGTTATTCTCTTATTTTCTTCATTAGTAAATTGAAATTTTAGTCTCCTTTCGTATATAGGCCTTTGCATTTGTGCATTGAGACATGGAATGTGGCTGTGGTGAAAAGATGGGCGGAGGTAGCATCACAAGAAGAGATAGCTGAAGCTATTGACATACCAAGTCCTATTGGAACAGCTTTATGCATGGCCGCAGCACTCAAGAAAGATCGCGAAATTGGTAAGTTTAGTTTTTATAATTTTAATACTAGTTATTTGAAGTTTCTTACTTTTTGCTAGTGGATTTGTGTTACTTAAGTTAATTGTGGAAGCCCTTTGTTTAATGATCTTGTAGAAGTTGAATATCTTTCATTACTGAGGTGTAGAATTAAAAAATTATACCACAATTAGGTCTTTTTGCAAAAAATGTTTTGAACAAAACTGGACCTTTCGACTGCCGTCTGGCATGAAAAGAAACTAGTGTAAAACCTTAATATTCTTATATTTGATAGGAAAGGGATTGAGTTTTGGCATACAGGACTAAGCACTCTACTAATAATTAGGCTGATGTATTTTGGACCGCTAGTTTGAGCCTAACAAGTTGCTCATTATATAGACTACTATAAGAAGTGCTAGCCAGAAGTGTGGGAGTTGATTGCTATGTGATGCCGGACAAATCAGGAGAACCCTAATCTATCTTGTTAGTTATGAGCCTATATTTATATAAAACTAAATTTTAGGATTTTTTTTAAAAAGATTAGAGAACAAGGGTTAGAAGAAGAGGAACCCTGAGAAAGATAAATATTCACCAGCGCACACGGCAAGAGGAAGAAGATACCATGATTGCAGCCAACACTTTGAAAACCAAATTTTATTCCATCATAACTCTTCTCTAAAGTTAAGAGCCATAGGCTATATTTTTAGCCATTAAAACATAATCCTAGTCTAAACAAATCCCATTATTTTAGGGATCTTTTTCTAATTCGAACATATCTAAAAAAGTCGTAAACAATCTAACTTTTAGGGATCTATTTCACATAATAAATCCTAAAAATAAAAAAAATCTTTAAATTAAACTAATAATAATTCCGTAAATTAGAAAAAAAATAAAAATCTAAACAACTCAATCAAACCTAATACAAAAATTAGTTTAAATAAATAAAATATAACTCGACCAAATCCTATCCTATTCGACTTTGCATCACTCACTTCTGCTGCACAGGATCTCATCCTCGAGATCATGATAATCAATACTAGGATGAAGATATATCGAGTCGTAAGGAGGATGAAGTGGTGTAATCCCACGCCTGCATCTCAAACAATCTTCATTAGCACCATCTTAGTCATGACTGTTGTTTGAAACTCGAATTGTGGTAGAAGAAAGGCCTTATGTGGTGGCAATGGTGTGGAATAATGGTTGCCTCAATAATATGTTTAGGTGGCTCTAAAGTTGCAGTCAACAGAGGTGGTGAAGTGTCAGAATGATTGGATTGTCGACTTCGGCTTCCTGACCCTTGGAAAATTAGTGTATCGAATGCCATTATCGTGAAAGATATACCTATTTTCCTTCGTGAAAGATATACCTATTTTCCTATATGGCTAGAAAAACATTCTTTGCTTCATGCCATTGTCGTCCAAGTATTATATCACATCCTTCTATATCAACCACGATAAGTGCAATTTCGTCTTTGTATTCATCTTGCAATTTGAGCATGCCAGATTTGATGTACTTGGATTCGATAATATTGTCATCATAAGACGCAAAAAAAAGAGAAAAACAACGATACGAAATAAGGCCTAATTTCTCCATAAATTTTCTAGGCAAAAGATCATGAGAAAATTGATGATCAATTTGTACTCGACAAAAAAACCCCATCAAATCTGATAGAAGTTTAGAAAGAATTAGTAAGAGAAATAGAGTCCATGATCAAAAAATAAAAAAAAATGATTTGAAATTATTCTAGGATCGATTTTGCTTTGATACCAAAACTAATGCAGGACAAATCAGGAAAACTCTAATATATTTTGCTATTGAATTTTAGATTTTTTTTTTTTTTTAATAATATTGGAGAACAAGGGTTAGAAGAAGAGAAGGAATCTTGAGAAAGGTAGATATTCACCCGTGCACACCGCAAGAGGAAGAAAAAGATACCATGACCGCAGTCAATACATCAAAAACCAAATTTTATTGCATCATAACTCTTTTCTAAAATTACAGGCCGTAGGCTATATTTATATCTATTAAGACGAAATCCTAGTCTAAAACAAATCCCACAATTTTAAGGATCTTTTTCTAATTCAAACATATCTAAAAACTTTTTAGAAATTTATTCCATACGATAAGTCCTGAAAATCTATAAAAAATCTCTAAAATAAATTAATAAAAATAATAAATCCGAAAGTTTAATCAAACCTAATACAAAATTGAATCAAATAAATAAAAGATGACTCGACCAAACCCTATATGAATCTGACTATGCACCACTATGTAGGACAAAGTGCTAGGGGAGCCACCTCTTGAAAATTGTGGGAGCCACCTGAATCTCATACCATTTGGTAATCCTAGACTCTGTGTGATTGGGCTTAGTGAGGACATCAATATCTAAATGGAGTGAGTTTGTAACACTCAAATACTCCTGTATTGGATAGAAAAACGATTGTAATTGGACATATAATGACTAAGTACTCTAGTACTAATAATTGGGCTTAAGCATCTTGAGCCGGTGTTTCGGCCTAATAAGTTGCTAGTACTATTGGGTGGGTCATCATAATTAGTGTGCTAGAAAGAGTTTAGCCAAATGAGTCCCATGAAATGTCCTAATGACGTATGGCCATACGTTTTGTCTGAGTGGACATCTTTGTTACCAGCCACTTTATTATTGCTTGTGAATAAATTATTAAACATCGACTATGATTACACTTAATGTCTTTCTAGACAATATTCCTTTGTAAAACAATCATAGATAGTAATATGCCAAAATTATGGGGTAAATTACACCATTTGTCACTGAACTTATACTGAAACCTCATTTAGGACACTAAACTTCAATTTGTTTTAATTGAATTATCAAGTTTCAATTTTTGTTCCTATCGTTTGCTTCTTAAAATCCAATGACTTCTTCTCTACGTTCTAAAAAGTGGGAGGTGGTTTGCGAGTGTCCGGCCTGCTGCATGGTACGTATGCAATATGTCGGTGCATATGTTGTTCACATAAGTTTAAATAAAATATAGTTATTATAATAAAAATATACAGAATCTACGACAAAAAAAAAAAAAAAAAACCATAAAATGTATGATGGAGAATAAATTAAAATATAGAATTTTTGATGCTGTACTTAGATTTTTTTTTTTTTTTGGGAGGTAAGAAATTGTGATATTATACAGATCAAAGTTTCAAGTGTTTTATTTAAAAGAAATATTCAGTATCAAAGACCTAAATAAATCGAGAGAACTATATATATCATATTCGATATTCAAAGAGTTTGAGTAACTAATGATAAATACCTATTTACTGCTTAATTTGTCTGTAGTTTATTGCTTAACTATGTGCTCATCATGTAATACCTAAACTAGCAATTTGAACTTCGGTGAGCTAAATGACATTTCATTCAAATTCATTACCAATGATGTAATTTACTCTAAATTGAGCTGATTATAGCAGTATGACATTATGACTACATCATGGGATGAATATAGCAAACAGGTTAAAGATTGTTACTCTTATGTTTATAGAACTTGATTGTTACTCTTATGTTTATAGAACTTAAAGAGTCGGGAGATAGTCTGTTAAGTATGGTTAAGTGGGAAGACATGCTGGACAACAATAAAGTCTGGAAGATATTTCATAAAGCTAGATAGCTTTAGCTCAGCTAGATTGTTTTAACTTATGGTTTAGAACATTAAGGTAAATGACTCGAGCCACAAATTTTTGCCCAAAAATTCATTCGCAATGGGTTTATACTTGCTTTACAGTATAGATTAGATGCAGCCACTCTCTTGCAATGAAACATAGGCTATCTTACTCTAAGATGCTTGGAAATTGGCAAGCGGGAGTCAATAATCAAATAGGGTTAATTTCATACAGGTCCCTGCAAAGATAGTGAATGGCAAATATATCCCTACAAAGTTCAACTTTCATATGTTGTCCCTACAAAATTTCTAATGTTTTCAAATATGTCCCTCTGGTTTGCTACCGTTAGAGAAATGTTTATATTTTCAATTTTGCCATCACAAATATATCCCTCCAAAAGCCATAACAGTATAATATAAGAGGGTAAAATGTCAAAAACTAACTAGGGTTAAGTCTTTAACCTATGGTTAACTAAATTTTTCTAACGGTTCTAACGGCAGGAATATATTTGAAAACATCAGGACTTTTGCAGGGACAACATATGAAAGTTGAATTTTGTAGGGATATATTTGTCATTCACTATGTTTGCAGGGACCTGTATGAAATTAATCAAATAATAAGCTTAGATATAACATAATTAGAAGCTTGATTAAGGCTAATGAGCATGGGGTTGATCAATGGGGGTTTTGAAGGCTTCATTACCTATCACTTTCATTGACCAATAGTTTGGCCCTGTATGGTACCTAGAAAATTTAGCAGTCTTCCTGGCCAAACAAGAGAAGGTAGGCTCTATCCAGGTACGTGAAGCTGGATGCTCTGAAACGTCAAACTCAGAATAGATCTTGAGAGAGGGGTTTTAATTCCTCATAGCTCCTAGATCATCACTTCGCAGCATGCTTGTAAACGTCAAGAACCATAAGAAGAAAGTTCCTCTCTCTATGGTGTGAAGTGAGCCTCTTTACAAGTCTGCAGAAATCTCTACCACGTCCGTCCCTGTAGTAGTATTGCTGCTTATTAAGGCATATGATCATAGGAATTATGTATAAAAGATTAAAAGTTGAGGATTATGGGAAAATGTGCTTCCCGTTGCTGTTGCATCAAATCTCAGCTATTTTCTTGGTTGGTCTAATAAGAGTTCTCTGAAGACCTACGTATCTTGCTTGGCACGGCTTTGGTCTAATATAACCACATATCTTGCTTGGAATTGCTATCACCTGAGATAAGGTTGCCTTGTACATATTGACTCTATCCAATTCCAGATGGTACGGCGCATCTTCATATTTTGGTGGGATAGTGGGGATATTAACTACTATACCCACTTATTGGTCGCCCTAGCCGGAAACACCAATCATAGTTTTAGTTTGGAGCTGTAATCAACTTCTTAGAGTCAAATCTTTACTTTACTAGGCTGTCTGTTAGATGTGGATGAAAAGCTTCCAACATGCATGAACGAGTTCAGAGTATGAAGCGGTAAAAAGAAAAGCTACGACCAACTAATCAATCAAGAACTGTATTAGTGCCCCTATAACTGGAGATATAAATAGAATGTAATGCATGAACAATTAAAAAGAAGCAATTTACAAGGTCCACTAAACCTTAACTGAACCAGTTGATTGATCTGATTACTAGTTAACTCAATATTGAAGATGATTATTCCTTAAATAGCAGAGCTTTGATTATATATGGTCATGCTTGGAGGAACTAAATGAGTGTTTTTGTTGAATGCCTTTGATCTGATTGTTCATTTAAATGAGTCCAGTGAATGAAATGGTGGAAAGCGAAACAATGACCAACTGATCAGCTGAAGATAAATTCAGTGCGTCTACAGCTGAGGAGTAATTAAGAATTTAATACACGAACTGTGTTATCTGCATCAGTTCAATACTTGCCTGATGATCTGATTATTACGATAATGATAAAGATGATTATCACTATGTATCCAAGTTCTGATTCAAAAGATCATGTCTTGGAGGAACTGATTATCTGAAGATGATTGTCATTAACTAATTGTAGATGAGATCTGTTAATTATAGGTCAAAACCCATGATCTAAATAATTATTATAAACTTCACAGTACTGTAGATTTAAATCGTTGATATATGATATCATATCTTTATGGTGTAAAAACCTGTTAATCTGATATATTATATTATATTTCCGTTCTTTTTTTCTGGTCAGCTGCTATTACAAAGAACAATTTATGTACCTGCATATGCAATAGTCTATTTGCACGCTACTCCTTTCTATCTGTGCAGTATGCACAAGGATTAATTGATCTTTTTATGTCGTTGGCCTGTAAGTAAAAATCTAAGAAGGTACATGAAGGTCAACTCGTGCAGTTTGGTAATGTGCATGGCAAGATGATTCCAAAGAAAAATATGTCCATTTACGACGTGAATTGGTATTCATATTTAAATCTCAATATTTCTAAATGGAAGAGTTATTTGTTGTTTATCTTGCTTTAAACTTGAACCTACTTTCTTGTGCTGACTTCTTAGTTTGCGGCAATAAGAAACCAAAATTACTAATTAGCCTCCATTAATTGACTCTTGCTTGATTCCTACTTCAGAATTATCTTATTTTTCTTCCATGGATTTTTATTTGTGGAACATTTGTTTTATCAGAGGGTCGAGAATTAGTAAGAATATTGCTTGCTGCTGGTGCTGATCCAACAGCTCAAGATGAACCACATTGCCGAACAGCTTTGCATACAGCTGCCATGATCAATGATGCTGAATTGGTGAAGGTAAATTAGATGCTTTTGAAGTGAAAGAAGCATAATACTCCTTTTAGTCTGTGACTTACGGGCATGTATGATTTTTTTTTTTTTTTGGGTGGGGGAGTGGGGGGGGTAAAAATGTATAAAACTTACCTCAACTAACACGCATTTTGATCTGACATGTAACCTTTAAAAATTTTGATTTTGCTACCTAACCTTTTAATTCATTTGATTTGAGCCAATTAATGATTCTTCAACTTTAAAATTTGAATGCGTCATTTATCTTTACGGATTTAGTTAGTATATTTTATGCAATTCGTGTAACTATAAATTCATCAACATAAACAATTAGTTTAAATTTTGCATCGGAAGAGTCATCAAATGAATTAAATGAAACAAATTGAAAGGTTGGGTACTAAAATCAAAAGTTTCAAATGTTGCGTAGTCGAATCAAAATGGTCTATAGTGTAGGTTAGTTCTATGCATTTTTACCTTTTGTTTTCACTGGGTTGATTTTGTGAATTATGATTCTGTTCTATTATCCTCTCAGATTATTCTTGAAGCTGGGGTTGATGTCAATATAAGAAATGCGCAAAATACAATACCTCTCCATGTTGCACTAAATAGAGGTGCAAACTCATGTGTCGGTTTGCTTTTATCTGCTGGTGCAAACTGCAATATGCAGGTCAGTTTATGGTCTTTCCTTGCAAAGCATACAAGTCAATATTGTTATATAGTCCGGCTACTATAGTCAATATTGTTATATAGTCCGGCTACTATAATATCTATTGTACCGGGGCTTCGGTACTATAGTCTTATTTTCAACTTTAGAATGTTCAAATCAACGAGCCACACCGTTAAAACTGATCTAGGGTATTTGAAGTTTTTAGGAATAAAATTTCATATTTTTTCGAAATAGTTTACTTTATGATCAAACCATTTCAATTGTCAATTTTCAATGACTACTATGACGAGTTTGTAGTTTAACGGTGTAGAAGAATCTAAATTTATTCAAATTTTGTTAGAAAATACTTTAAACTATCTAGATCAAGGTCAGCATCCTTGATCTGGAATTCAGAAGTCCTATCGTCAAATTTTAAAGATTGTTCAATTTCTACCGTTAATTTTGATATGATTTACTTACTAAGTAAACGATATCGAAAAAAATTAAATTTTATTCCTAAGAACTTCATAGACCCTAGATCATATTTAACGGTGTGGATCGTTGATTTAAACGCCCTAAGATCGAAAATGAGACTGTAGTATCGGAGCTCCGGTACTATAGATAGTATAGTAGCCTCGTTCTATATATATATATATAGCAATTTCATTGATCAAAGTAAATGTTTCTGAAGCTACGTCTGTACTACTGGAGTAAGCTTGAGTTACTATTGAAGAAGCCTTTTATACGGCCACATGAATTAGCCTTCCTTATATGGTTTGAAATATTCAAACCATGAGCTAAAATAAGATTTTAATGTGATTGTAACTTTTCATAGTCAGGAAGTTTCCCACGGTTCCGTCATCATGTGAGAAAGTTAGGAGCCGTTGTGATATTTATATTGTGAACCTAGGTATTTCTGCACATTATTGGGAATTTAATTCATATTATGCAATGCGAAATCGACTAGCACTTCTTTTTGCTGATAAAAGGCAATATTGTCTCTTGAATCTAAAATAATTGGTCACTTTATAATTTTGACTTTTCCATGGAGCAAATAGTTCATATATGTTCTTGACTGGTAGATTGTTAAGGCCCATTTTTCATACATAGTCTTCGCCTCTCTCCGCCCATTTATTTCTCTATACAAATGGACTAAATGCTTGAGATGATGAAAGACCAATTGTTTGAGCTGACATATAATGTTTCAGTAAAAGCTTCGACACTATATGTGCACATGTGTACAGACAAATTTATTAGGTGGCGACACTAAATTCCATCACTGCAAAGTGCATGTTTGACCAGCCTTATATGAAACGCTGCAGCTTCTATAGCACAGAAAAACAAGAATGATATATTAGAGAGTTCTCTTGTCATTCATTCATAGATGCTTGTACTTTCTCTGCAAGTATTTTGATACAAGAATAACAGTTTGATAGATCTCAAATCTGCCAACAGTTTGAAACTCAGGGCTCTTATGATTTACGTTTTATGACATCTGCCATTAGTTTGTCCTCGACTAAATTGTTTGTTCTACATTTTGGCTCAAAATGTTGATGGTCATTCTCTGTTGTATCCCTTTCATGAGCGCTATCAAATGCATTTGATGCATTAGTTGATTTGAATTGTTATTCAGCGGAAGCATGCTCACAGAATAGTCTTTTCAGTTTTTACTGATTTAGCTGTGCTCATGATCATTTTACTTTAGAATCTTAGTGGACATGCATATACACTTTCTTTTCGATCTAATCTTTCAGTTTTGCATTGGCTAATTTAATTAGGATGATGATGGGGACAATGCATTTCACATTGCCGCTGATGCTGCAAAGATGATACGTGAGAATTTGAATTGGATTGTTGTAATGCTGCAGCATCCATCTCCTGCAATAGAAGTGAGAAACCACAGGCGAGTAATTATTGACTTAAAAGAGTTGATCTCTTCTACAATTTCATGATTAGCATGTCAAAGTTTAGCTATTTAGCTGAGATCACTTCAAGTGTTTAGGTGGCACTCATCTTGTAACTTATGATCTGTTCTCCAATATCAGATGCATGAAGTTGAAATGATGGCATGTTGTGTGATTTAATTATATATCATGCCTGCTTGCTGGAAGTTATAACATGGTTTGGAATTGTCTTCATTCTGTAGAGATTAATGGCTATTTCATATATTGTCAAGGTCTTGGGAGTAATGATAGTAATTTGCTTCAGGGGCTGGACATTGCGTGATTTTCTTGAGAGTCTCCCTCGAGAATGGATTTCGGAAGAGCTGATGGAAGCGCTAGCAGATAAAGGTGTTCACCTTTCACCAACCATGTAAGGAAAATATAATCTGTTGATATAATCTTTCTTACCAAACTTTCTTTCGTTTATGTTATTTTGTTTTTATGGAAAGGCTATTTTAATATTTCTCATGACCTTTGGTGGATGATAAGAGAAGAAATTTATATGCAATTTGAGCAATATCTGACCGGATGCTCATGTCAGATACGAAGTTGGAGACTGGGTGAGATTCAAAAGAAGTGTCGAGACTCCAGCATATGGTTGGCAAGGCGCAAGACAGAAGAGTGTAGGTTTTGTGCAGACCATCCTGGATTTGGACAATCTTATTGTATCATTTTGCACTGGAGAAGCTCATGTTTTGACTAGCGAAGTTATCAAAGTGATTCCCTTAAACAGGGGGCAGCATGTGCAGCTAAAATCTGATGTCAGAGAACCAAGGTATGCTGTTGAAACTCATGTGTTAATGATTACTTATTTCATTAAATATTTATAAAATTTGTTCTGATTTGCTGAGAACAAGTGTTACAAACTGGGAAAATCAAACTACCCAAATGGATCCTCCATTTCATCAATTTAAGATCATTTAAATGCATGAATAGTAGAAAAAAAGAATAAATTGATGCATTTAAATGATCTTAAATGCAAGTTCAGGATAGCCCATGCTGTCAGGCACTTAAATCCTTCCCTCACATAACATATATCACCCATATCCTGCACATTCACTGAGTATTTGGTTCGGAAATTAGTTTGGTTGATAGCCGCATAAATTGAGTTGATGAAGATAGGAGATAAGTGCACAATTTGCCCTGCAGATTGAGAATGGTGAGTGTGTCAGAACTCGCGCATTTGTGTTAGACCTCGGAAATAGTAGAAATATGTTAATATTGATGCAGAATACAGATTACTCTTTCAAAGAAGTTTCTTTCCGTTGTTAAAGTAACAAAGTGGATCAGCTACAGAGGTTCTGACTTATATATAATTAGCTAGATCTAACTCGAGGAATCTTGAGGCTCTTTTCCAAGGCCTGTTAGCTGAAATTAGTACTATCCCACAAGCGTGTGGCGGAGCTATGCTTCTTTCATCTTAAAAAATTGTCATTGTAGTCATATAACCTTCAATATGCTTCTTTTAGCATCTTGTCATCAGAAAGTAAAAATTGCAAATGAACCCTTTTTGAAATTCTGATGTTTGTACTTACCTCCAGTGCATTCCAACTAGTATAATTAACCTTGTAAAACTACGAGATACATAAGTCATAACCATTCTATAATTGGATGACATCATTTATTGTAGGACAGGTCTAATAGGTGATTTCTGTTTTCATGAACATCTGCCAGGCAGATGTTCCTTCTTTTGTCATGTGAAAATATCATTTTAGAAGGATTTTACTTACAGCTACTACTTGTCATCACTGTTCAGCTTTATTTTGCTCTTGTAACTGACATGCTGTTTTGCAAGATAGTGTTTTCTTTGTCCAAATGTTTGTATAAATCCTCCCTGATAGCACTTCACTCTTGAGTGTTTTCTTTTTTATTAGATTTGGATTGCGTGGTCAATCAAGAGATAGCATTGGAACTGTACTGTGTGTTGATGATGACGGCATTTTACGGGTTGGTTTCCCTGGAGCGTCTAGGGGATGGAGAGCTGATCCTGCTGAAATGGAGAGGGTGGAAGAGTTTAAGGTCGGTGATTGGGTCCGAGTGCGGCCCTCTTTAACAGCTGCTATCCACGGCATGGAAGCCATAACTCCTGGAAGTATTGGGATCGTGTATGCCATCAGACCAGACAGCAGCCTTTTATTGGGTCTTTGCTATTTGCCTACTCCGTGGCACTGTGAGCCTGAGGAAGTTGAACCAGTTGAACCATTCAGGGTAAGGAGATGCATACTGTGCAATCCCTGCATTATCTATACTTTCCTTTTTCTATTTAATACTAATTTCTGCTATCCTTTTCTTTCTTGATATTGCTTTCTTGCTTGTATGGCACTCTCTGAACTCCTCCAGATTGGTGACCGAGTATCCGTAAAGAGATCTGTTGCGGAACCTAGATATGCTTGGGGTGGTGAGACACATCACAGTGTAGGAAAAATAATTGAAATTGAGAGTGATGGTCTACTGCTAATAGATATCCGCAATCGATCGACTCCGTGGCAAGCAGATCCTTCTGATATGGAGAAGGTTGAGAAATTTAAGGTAAGGTGCTGTATCCAACAAACATTGCCTTTTCTTTATTACCAATTCTGAGTCTCTTCCTCCAAATGCTGGTATGCAGGTCGGTGACTGGGTTAGAGTTAAAGCCACTGTACCGTCACCAAAGTATGGATGGGAGGATGTCACACGTAATAGCATAGGGATGATACACAGTCTAGAAGACGATGGTGATATGGGTGTTGCCTTTTGCTTTAGGAGCAAGCCTTTTCCTTGCTCTGTTGCAGACATGGAGAAGGTGCAGCCTTTCGAAGTAGGACAGAAGGTTCATGTGATGCCATCCATTACTCAGCCCCGACTTGGGTGGTCAAATGAAACTGCGGCAACTGTTGGGTCGATTGCCAGAATAGACATGGACGGAACTTTAAATGTGAGTTGAATTTTGTCCTCTAACATCATTGTTGGGCGGGCTTAATGCACATACGTTCCTGAACTCTACCGGTCTTTAAGTAGGCCCCCATGGCCTTGTTGGCATTGTTGCCCTTTTTTGCTTTCTTTTTAAATAGAATTTTTATATGAAATACTGTAGGAGGAGATGATGGATTGCTTGCAATCCTTACGTTAAAGGTGTTTGCTTGGCAACAAAAAACAAAAACTTGGAAGCAAATTTTTATTGCTTCCAAGATTTTTTTTTTTTTTCCTTTTTGCGGAAATAAGTTGTCATCCGTCGCTTGGATGGGTGTCTCGCAAGCTAACCAATCATGACAACAAGCTAACTAATCAAATCATATAAGATTGGTGTTTAAAGAAACAAAAAATGGTGGCAATGCCAAACAACGCCTGAACTTTTAGTTTTTGTAATTGACCTTCGAAAACCTATTAATTAGTGAAATTAACTCCTGTCTGGAAAAAGAATTGGAAAACTAACTGCGAACCCTGGCAAGTGTTTCTGCACATCATCCTATGGTGGATTCCAAAACACAGAATAGCTTATCAGCTCTCTGTTGTATGGAAGAAAGAATCAAGATTGAAGCACACTCCAAAAAATCAGCTAAATCTGTTATCACTTTTGGCCCATGAAACTTCCCATTGCTCTGGATGATAACTCAAATCTTTCTTTCAGTTTGGCCGGTCTACTTTCTACAGTTGCCCTACATTGACGGCAACAAAATTTTTGTTTATTTTGGAATGTATGATTCTGCTTTGATGCTTTTTTACATCGAGCAGAGAAGAGAAGATAGGATCCTGTGTTATTTGAACATATTCAATTTCGCATTGTGGGCACTTGATGAACATTGAGTTAGTTTTCTAACATTTCTGAGAGAGAGGGTCTATTTAACTATCTATTAATGTTGACGGCTAATTTCGAACATTGTAAGTTGATGGGTCTACTTGCCAAAGAAGTTCACGGAAGTGTCTTTTCATTTAATCCGTATTGAGTCTATTTTATGCAACTTTCAGTTCCGAAGGTTTTAACTGCATTTTCCTATGCAGGTTAGAGTTTCAGGGAGAAGTAGCTTATGGAAAGTTGCCCCAGGCGATGCCGAGAGGCTCTCGGGCTTTGAGGTTGGAGATTGGGTTCGCATGAAGCCGAGCCCTGGGTCTAGACCTACATATGATTGGAACAGCGTCGGAAAAGAAAGTGTGGCTGTCGTTCACAGCATACAAGACTCTGGATACTTAGAGTTAGCTGGTTGTTTCAGAAAAGGAAAATGGATGACCCATTTCATGGACGTTGAGAAGGTACCTTGTCTGAAAATCGGTCAGCATGTTCGATTCCGCACTGGTATCACGGAGCCAAGATGGGGATGGAGAGATGCTCAACCTGATTCTAGAGGCATTGTTGCCAGTGTTAATGCGGATGGAGAGGTGAGGGTCGCGTTCTTTGGGGTGCCAGGGCTATGGAGAGGAGATCCTGCTGACCTCGAGAAGGACGACATGTTCGATGTTGGGGAATGGGTGAGGCTGAGGGACGATGCCGACTGCTGGAAGTCTCTGAAACCCGGGAGCATTGGAGTGGTGCACGGGATCGGGTACCAAGGAGACATGTGGGATGGGACCGTGCATGTTGCCTTCTGCGGCGAGCAAGAGAGGTGGGTTGGGCCTGTTTCCCACCTCGAGATTGTGCCCAAGCTCGTCGTGGGCCAGAGGGTGAGGATCAAAAAGTGCGTGAAGCAGCCGAGGTTCGGTTGGTCCAATCACAGCCATTCGAGCGTTGGAACGATATCATCCATCGATGCAGATGGAAAGTTGAGGATATACACGCCTGCTGGATCGAAGGCTTGGATGATGGACCCGGCTGAAGCGGAGAGAGTGGAGGAAGAGGAGGAAGTCTGCATTGGAGACTGGGTGAAGGTGAGGGAAACCGTCACCACGCCTACATATCAATGGGGGGAAATTAACCATGCTAGTATGGGTGTGGTGCACCGGAGAGAGGATGGGGAGCTGTGGGTTGCCTTTTGCTTCAGCGAAAGGCTCTGGGTGTGCAAAGAGTGGGAGGTGGAGAAGGTGCGGGCCTTCAAAGTAGGCGACAAGGTGAGAATAAGGCCTGGTCTCGTGACGCCGAGGTGGGGATGGGGAATGGAGACCTTTGCAAGTAAGGGTGAGGTGATGGGAGTCGACGCCAACGGGAAACTTCGTATCAGGTTTAAGTGGAGGGACGGGAGGTTTTGGATAGGGGATCCCGCTGACGTTGTTCTTGATGACAGTTCAGACACAACTCCGACGGAAGAAGCTATTAATGGTTATTGTTTGTAGGGGTGAACTGTTGCTCTTCAGATGCAACACTGATACGGTGGCAATAATCTTGATGACGAATTGGCTTGCTTCGTCCTCGTGATAGCGGGGACTTCCTTCGCAACTGTGAAGTATGAGGGACACCATTATTTGCTTTGTGAAGAATTTAGAGTTCGACATCGCCAACTAGCGTGGTAATTATATGACTATGAATGAACTCTGTTAACAACTATCTGTATTATAGTGTTGTACAGGTTGGGACCTGGGAAAGCGGACTGAAAGCTTCTCCTTTTCTGTTGATGGAATGTACAATTTCTCTGTTAGTTACCAAATTCTTTTGATAAATCGCTTCACTGAAAGCTCCTAAGGAAGAGAAGGGTCATGCTGAATGTTCACCCTTGTTTTTTTTATTTTTTTTTTATTTCTGTTATGCCGAACAAATTCCCCCGTCATCGCAGTGTGCAATTGAGATGTCTAACGGGGGCACTAGCCAGGGAAATGAAGCTAATAATGCCAATTAGCTCTTAAGTTGATGTTTCTCAGTAATTAATGTGTAGTGGAAAACGAGTAACTTGTTCCTGTGAGTGATGTCGTGCAAATTTGAGACATTCTTTGCAGGAAAGATGCGACAGAATTTTGTTCACCAAAGGAGCATAGCATCAGTCCACCCAAAGTGGTGTTACTACATGATTATTTTACATAGGTATGAATTTTGAAGATGAATCTTAATCTTAATCTTAATACATTTATAACTGTCTAATTGAATATAATCTAACGTTGAATTCAAGTATCAAAACAGAAAGCAATTTGACCAACTAAATTTAGTTATTTAAATATAAATTTAGAAGTACAGATATATAAAAATTTCACTATAATCACGTAATATAATTTGCAAAAAAAGTTCTTAAATCTAAATTTAATGTATTCAAATAGTTAAAATAAAATTGTATAAAAACAAAGGTATTTTTTGCATTTAACCCCTCAAAATATTTTTTTTTGGTAAATCGTCCAAGCAAGATTATAATTGCACAAATGCCCCTCTCCTTATCCACACGAGCACTACATTGGACAGGAGAGGGCAAGTTGGGCATTGTAAGTGGATACGGTAATTCATTTGCCGTGTCATATTATTTTAAGAGGAAACGACAACTGAATTACGGTGATCTCTTTTACTTGGGACATCGAGAAAATTTTAAAAAATTGCGATAACCAAGCCGCTATGTTTAGAACACGAGATTTCATTTACAATGTACCTAAACGGAAAATAGTTCGTTCTGCATATGGTTATTAGTTGACCGCATTTTGAACACGGTAAACCGTTCACCATGTGCTCTATAGGTTATAACACCGTGCAATCAACTGCGCTTGTTTCTCCTCTCTCTCTCTCTCTCTCTCTCTCTCTCTCTCTCTCATGCGCGTGCATGCGCCGGCCTCACTATTCTTCCAACTAGCCGTCAGATAGAGTCGAATGCCGTCGTCCGCAGTGTAACTCTCTCTACAACCATACCTCTCTCTTTCCACCGCCGTTCGTCGTTCACTCTAGCTCTCTCTTCCTCGATCACTGCCGACCTGCCGCCGTGCGCCGTCGGCAAACTAGTAAGTTCCTCTTCCACCCCTCAGTCCTCTTACTGTATGTAGTAAAAATTTATGGAGAGCCCCTCACCTACAGCTCTATATACGAAATGGAACCTTCACCTTATAATTTATTTGAATTAAGTGGAGAACTCTTATATGAAATGTATGGAGACCGGCCCTTTGGTATTTTTTCAAAACGGGCCCCTCAATTGTTTTAAAAATGTATGGAGACCCCTTAGCTTTTGATTTTCTAAACTAGTGTATGGAGACCCAGACCCTTGCTTATTTATTTTGTAATGTTGATGGCATTAAAACATTGTGCTCGATGAGCGTGTACCTATTTGTATCCATTGCGGTGGAAACTTAATTGCAACATGCAAGGTACTACAATATTTTGGTGGCAATAAAGAATTGTTTGGCATTCGACGATATATCACATTTCAGGATTTTGAGTCGGAAATGTATAAGGTTACTGACTATAATGAAGATCAGGAAGTGCGTCTCCACATAACAGTTGGATGCCCCACGGGGGGTAGTGAATGGGAGCTACTTGTCATATCAAGTGACTACTGAATTGAATCGCATGATGAGTCTCTACTCATTTTAAGTTGCATAAAAGTATATGTTGACAACTCAAGGCCATCCAATCTCCGCTTACTAAACAAGGATGCTCAATAGTGATTTCGATAATACCTTTATGTCACGTTTGAAGGAAACTCTGCCGGTCTCGGAGTAATTCTGACAACAAGGTATAGAGCATTGACCATTGTAGTTGTTTTTATGCTTTCTTTTTCATTAGTTTAGGTGTCAAAAATTGTTTATTTGAATCTTTAAGTATTACAGAGAGTTTAGAGTCCCATGTGTGGCAATTATGCATCATTGCCATCCAGTACTGTGCATCCCTATCCATTTGATGGACCTAAGGAGAGGTCAGTGGTTTTATATTTTACTTTATGAAGCTCTAGTCTATGTAGAGAGTTAATTTTAAAGATTTTTTCACGTTAAGTACCGTTGTAATTAGGATATAGGTTTATCCTATGGTACTCAAGAATGCACTGATTGGGGATTGCACGAAGTAAGAAATGAAAACGATCTTGAGTATGTAATAGACGTAATCAAGAGGATTTGATAATGATACTACAGATGAGGATGTAGATGTTGCTTCTCCATCTATGGATCCTGATCTTGATAGTGGTTTCATCACTCTTGCACGCGGCATTCAAAATGAAGGTGTCAAAAGAATTGAAAACTTAAATGTCAACAACAATGGTTTAGCAGACACTATGAAATTTGAAGAATTCCAAGCTCAACGACAGTGCTTTCTCGAGGATAATGAATTAATAGCTCAATCCATAGTTGATCATGAAACATACAATCAGCAAGATGCTGATCAGGGTCCTCCAACTGATGGGTCATGGGTTAATTGGATAATCCATACAAATCATCCATGGTGAACGCTTTGAATTGATAACACATGTTAAAGTTATTGAAACATCCTGTAATACCCCATATTATTTTATTTTTATGTATTTGATAGAGAATGATTATTTGCTCAACTTAAAAAGTCTAGAAACTTATGTGCAATTATGTTACGCTAATTAATAAAAAAGCTCCTAATTTCTCTTTTTCTCCCCAACCGGCCGTTCTCTCTCCTTTTCTCGTTCAACCTCATCCGCACGCGCGCCTTTCGCGCACGCGCGCGATCTCTCTCTTTCTTGCACAATCATCGATCTCATCTTTCGATGCTGCCTCCACCGCCGCATTCTTTGATCTTCGTCGGTATCGTTTCGTTTGTGGCTATTGAATCGTCAAAGACATCTCGTTCGTAGTCGTTTCGTTCATCGTCAGCGAAAACGTTCCGTTGATTAATTTGATACTCGACATTTGACCGAATGATAATCGGATTATTTAGAGGTAAGTGACCTAACGCCTATTAGTTTATTTTTGATAAAAATTATAAAAATATGTTACGGTAACGAAAATCCCTTTTTGTATAGTTTTTCAAAATAAGGGTTAAGCGTGCTTATATAAATTACAAATTATTAAAAGAAGAAAATTTATAAAAAGTTTTGATTTGACTGTTATGCAGCTTTTAGAAAAATAGGTGCTTTAGAAATTGTGCTTATTTGATAAAATTTCAATATTTGATAATTTATTTTTTTCTTAATTGCTAACTCGGTAAATAATTTTGAAGTCGTAATGTCTCTTGGTACATTGATATAATGATGTTGTCCATGTCGACATGAATTTTGTGATAGAAGTTAACTTCAATTTTGTGATGCACCTCCGCGGTGCAATTTTGTGACGCGACTTCGGGTGCAATTTTGTGGAACGCCTTCGGGTGCAATTTTGTGGAACGCCTTCGGGTGCAATTTTGTGATGCGCCTTCGGGTGCTATTTAGATTCATCTTCCGATGCTTTTGCTTTGTGATCGTGCCTTCGGTGTCTCTAATGTGTGTTTAGACCTAGCAAATGGGTCGCTAGTTACTGGAGACTTTTGTTTCGAATTCTTATTTTTGAAATAAGAATGCTTTTGTTAAAATTCTCTCTCTTAGTCTTTTGCAAAACATGCATGTTTAAGACTCACTCTGACACGTGATTTGCAAAAGTTTGTGTAGTACCCCTGGGGCCTAACTGACGAAATGACTGCAGTATCCTAGACTGTTCGACACTTCTGGAGAAGGTCGAGACAAGTCGGAGTCGTTTCGGCGCCAAATAGACGCGAAAACGGACTCAGAGCACCGAAGTAAGCCAAAACTGAAGTTTTGGGCGCATGGACTTTAGGGCGCCCGGAAGTTGTGTTTTGGGCGCCCAGATGTTGAGTGCTCATTTTCTGAATCTGCTAAGTCATTTCGGATCCAGGATCGGGCGCCCGGAAAGTGGGTCCGGAAATCTACCTCGTGTGTATCGATCTGTTTGACACGTGTTGGTTGGTAGGTGAGTTCCGCCGGACCAGGATAGGGTGCACCGGACCGCGGGCGGAGAGTCCGAAGTTCTGGACTTGTGCATACTGAAGAACCGGGCGCCCACTTCTTGGGTTTCGGGCGCCCGAATGTGTGTTGACCTGCTGAGAAACAGGTTAGCAGCTTGTTGTTCTTGAGGTCCATTTTACCGAAATCCTTTGTCTATAAAAGTTGTGGACGACCTCCCCTGAGGCCTTTTCTCCCCTTCTTCATGGTAGACCTTGGAGTTTGCATGGAACCCCTCCAATTCCTCCCAAATTCCATCTTTCTCCATTGAAGACCTTGGATTTCTACAGAACTTCATCGTCGACCTGTGGTGTTCTTACTCGTGTGCAGTGTGGGAGTGTCCAAATCCCACGAAACTTGGTTTGTTGGATAGAGGACTCGTAGAGGAAGACGTGGAATCCTTCCAATCGCAATTTGGACAGGTATATATATGCTACAGTTGCTGTTTTACTGGACCCCTTGTGTTCTTGAGCTGAAACTTGGGTTTTCCTTTGATCTTATGGATCCAAATCTCTTGGGAGCCGGAATTTCGAAGTGAAGATTGATCCTTCCTCATTCCTTGCTGGTTTGGAGGTTCCTTCCACCTGATTTGAGGATTTAAAGGTGAGTTATAGCTCAGATTTTGAGTAATTAGCTTAAGTGCTGGATTTTTGGACTTTTGATGGATTTCTTGGATTTTTGAATCCAGATTTTTGTGAGGATCCTTGGAGAGGATTTGGGTTGTTCCATCACTGTATTTGAGAGGTTTTTGACCCTTTTCCATGGGCTAGATTCGTTGGAATTCCAGAATTTATGCTTATTGTGCTGTTTGCTTAGTTGCTGGAACTTCTGGATGCATGTGCAGGAGGGTCCAGAAGTGGATCCGAATCAGTGTGAGGACTTTTCGGACATCGAGTAGAGCTCCGTTTTGGCTGCAATTTGGAGGGTTTGTTCTTGAACCCCTGCTGGTGAGTTGGGCAAAGTTTCACTGCATTTGGACTTAAGATTTGGATTTTATCGCATGTTGAATTCATGTTGGTCGTGCTGCCAGGCTGCAGTTCTGAGCTGATGTTCTGGGCACCCAGAACTTGAGCAGGTGGGTCCGAATCTCGAGGTTGCAGTTTTGAGCCTGATTTCAGCCGGTGTTGTTTGGAGGCCTTCCACTCGACTCCTAGCCCTTGTTGGATAGCATTGAGGTGGGTTAATGTTACCGAAATCGCCGGATTTCCTCCTAAGTTGTAGAGAGTGCAGTATGCTGTTTTATTATCTGTTTAATCATGTTAGTAGCTCGAATTCACGAATTTGCATGTATTATTATGAAATCTGAATTTGGAGTATAAATTGATAATTTATAAGCATGACTTTACATGCTGAACTGGGAATTGACTCAGGAGAAAACTCGCGAACATACAACCGTCACTTTTCGAACTATTATCAGATTTAGCTCTAGGAGCCGTTTCTGTTCTTGTATCACCGCTGTTAGTGCGAGGTGGATACTTAGTTCGTTGTGGGACGAGTTTACGCTCGTGCTGGGATGCCGAGCTTGTATTTACAGCAGGGTTAGGCTGTTTTGTATTACCGGGTGCCGTCGGGGTTGACGGTGGACCCAGACTCTTGTTTTAGCTTCTGTTTGTGCTGAGGGCACGTGAGCTTGGAGTCTTTGACCCTTTTGACCCCTTTCCTTTTGATTATAGCCTGCCGGAGCCTGATTGTGCTCGACAGAGATACGCGTACTAACTCGGTTGGGTAGCTCCCCCGAGTGCCGCTCCGGAGTGAGGCCTCTTTTGCGTTGATGTCGCTGCAGATTAGATTGATCTGTTTTGGACCGGCTACCCTTTTTGGTAGTGTGCGGTGTGGCTAGGCAGTTGGCTGGACGAGCCTGTTTGGGCGGTTTCGATAGATTGGGTCAGGGGTGACTTTTCACTTTGGTGATGCTTACTTGAGAGTTGACTTGGATAGTGGTAGGGTAGTGGCATTACAGCTGTAGAATTTATTCCAGCTTACTTTGTTGTTCTTTACCTACCAGCTATACTGTTAGTCTCGTAGACTTAGTGGGTGGACCGTTGAGGTCGGTATTGGTACCCACTGAGGACTACTTCTTTTGATAGTAGTTCTCACACCCATTGTTGCTATTTTTTCTTGCAGAGCCTTCGTCGGTTGCGGCTGCTGCTCTTGTTCCTGCGGATCGAGGTAAGGGAGTCGCGAGCTAGATCCCTACCTGTCCCTGTTGTTCCTAGAGGAGGACCCTACTGGAGATAGTCTCTTTTGAGTTGAGCCATATACATATACTATGAATTTGTCCCTATTTTGGTTTTGGAGGGACTGTTGTATTTTGGATTCTATATGTACAGGTGGCTATGGTTCTTTTAGTATATTTTATTTCAGCTCTATATCTCTTGTAGTTGCTTGTATGTTTGTTTACAGGTTAGCTATCGCTTCGTATATATTGAAATATCTATGTATACGGCGGATCTGTTGGCGAGCCCGGGGAAACGAGTAATCCGGGGCGTGACAGATTAAGTTGGTATCAGAGCTTAGGAATAGGTCGTTGGGACTTAGTAAACCCTAGGCTTTGGCAGACCCTAGGAATGCAAGACGTGAGAGACGTGACTTGCTGCGAAAGTCATCGATTTGACTGTTGAACTCATCCTTAAGTGGAGGGAGTGATCGAAGGCGTGTGTCCTTTCCTGTCACGAACTTGCGTTGGCTGCAGACGACGTCAAGCAGCGAGGGAAAAGAGGCGACCTTCTAGACTTTCGCTTGATTGGGTCTTGAGTTGTTTGTGTTTGCTGACTGATATGTGTGTTGCGCAGGTGAGCATGACGCCTCCCCGACACCGAGGTCGACCCCCGTGCCATCTGAGGTGCCTGAGCAGGCGGGACCTAGTGCACCCCCTGATTTGAGTGAGCAGTTGACTGCGCTAGCCGAGTCAGCTAGGCAGCAGAGTGCACTATTGAGGAGGATGTGTGATACCATTACTCACACGTGGAGTGCGGCACCTAGAGCGACGGAGTCGCAGGAGCCACCCCCTGCTATTCCAGCTGACGTTCCAGCTGCAGCCGTGCCCCCAGCAGCGGCAGTTTCGGCCGCACCGGTTGGCGACACTTCCCGGTCAGGTGGACAGATATTGGAGTCCGAGCAGGAGCGGATGACTGAGAGACTGGCTCGTTTTTGCCGGTTTGATCCACCTCGTTTTGATGGTAGCCACACCGAGCCATGGGTGGTGGAGGCCTGGGTAGGTGAGATGGAGAAGTTATTCGAGGACCTCTTCATACCAGAGCGGGAGCAGGTTCACTTGGCGGTTCACTGCTTGACGGGTGATGCACGCATCTGGTGGACGAGGACGCGATCGAGCAGGTCGCTGGATGCGCTGCGGTTGAGTTGGGCCGAGTTCTGCGGGATGCTGTATGGGTCCTATTTCCCTAACAGCGTGAAGTAGAAACTCGAGGAGGATCTGAAGAATTTACTCTAGAGTGATCGCACAGTGCAGGAGTATACCCGAGAGTTTACCAAACTCCTGAACTGTGTTCCTTTTGCAGCGAGAGTTGAGGCCCACAGAGTCTACTTGTTCGAGCGAGGATTGAGACATGAGATCTTTGTCCTAGTTCAGGCGCAGAGGTTGCAGACCTTGGATGCGTCGATCGAGCAGGCGCTATGGTGGAGCGAGGAGCTTTGACGGCGAGTGAGCGGGCGGCCACACTAAGTCAAGGTTTGGATAGAAAACACCCGGCTCCAGAGGACGGAGGACAGACCAGCGGCAGACGCCCGCCGAGACCTCCACGATCACGTTCCCAGGGTCGTGGGTTTTCGGGGCGACAGAGGTCTGGTGGATCCCGTCAGCAGGGACGGCAGCAGAGGGGAGCACCGAGATGTGTCATCTGCGAAGAACCACATTGGCCTAGGCAGTGCGAGCAGCGAGAGGGCCGGTGTTTTGGGTGTGGTCAGTCCGGACATCTGTGGGCAGCTTGTCCCCGAGCAGCGTCGCCTGTACCATCGATCGCATCGGCACCCCCAGTTCATCAGCAGACCTATGGAGCTCCACCGACTCACAGCCAGATGGATCGGGCTTCTGTACCACGCCTGGGTGAGCGGCGACAGCAGGCGCAGAGCGGCAGAGTCTTTGCGGCTCAACTGGAGGACTCCACGGCGGTTGATCATGTGGTGGCAGGTATCATTTTAATTTATGGCATTAGAGCTCGTGCATTATTTGATACCGGTGCATCACATTTCTTTGTTAGTCGAGCATTTACATTCTTGCATGGGCTAGCGTTAGGGCTGTTACCTTGTGCACGAGAGGTGCAGATTCCCGAGCACGTGTTGCTTGTGGAGGAGTGTTGTCAAGCTTGCCTAGTGCAGCTTGGACCTTGGGTGATGCCTGCAGACCTGTTGGTCTTGGGGCGATTGCAGGATTTTGATGTGGTGCTCGGCATGGATTGGCTGGCACGCTACTTCGCGACGATCGACTGCGGCGAGAGGACCGTGACGTTTCGCGAGCCAGGCCAGGAGGAGTACGTGTATCGAGGCTGCAGGAGCACTTTGTTCGCGACGTGGATTTCGTCAGCACGAGCGAGACAGATGATGAGTCGAGGATGCACGGCATTTCTGGCGACTGTTGTTGAGGTATCTGCGGTGGCACCGGAGCTCGAGGACATCTCTGTAGTCCGCGAGTTCTCGGATGTGTTTCCCCCGGAGGTGACTACGATGCCACCAGACAGGGAGGTCGAGTTTGTGATTGACGTAGTCCCAAGAACTGCGCCAATCTCAAAGACACCCTACCGAATGGCACCGGCTGAGTTGAGAGAGCTTAAGGCGCAGCTTCAGGATTTGATGGATAAGGGGTTTGTGAGACCCAGTGTATCGCCTTGGGGAGCGCCGGTGTTATTCGTGAAGAAGAAGGATGGTTCACTTAGACTTTGTGTGGATTATCGAGAGTTGAATAAAGTGACCATCAAGAACAGGTATCCTTTGCCGCGCATTGATGATCTGTTTGATCAGCTGCAAGGATCTTGTATCTTCTCGAAGATTGATTTGCAGTCCGGTTACCACCAATTGAAGGTGAAGGCCGAGGATATTCCCAAGACGGCTTTCAGGACCCGGTACGGGCATTATGAGTTTACGGTGATGCCGTTTGGATTGACTAATGCCCCTGCCGCGTTTATGGATTTGATGAATCGAGTGTTTAAGCCGTTCTTGGACCGGTTTGTGGTGGTGTTTATTGATGACATCCTGATCTACTCTCGGAGTGATGCTGAGCATGAGGAGCACTTGAGGATAGTGCTGTAACTTCTGAGGGAGAAGAAGTTGTATGCCAAGTTGAAGAAGTGTGAGTTCTGGCTTCGAGAGGTAGCTTTCTTGGGCCATGTGATTTCAGCCACTGGAGTGGCGGTGGACCCGCAGAAGATTGAGTCTGTGCGGGATTGGCCCAGACCGACGACGGTTACCGAGGTGAGAAGTTTTCTCGGGTTGGCTGGATATTACCGTCGATTTGTGGAAGGCTTTGCGAAGCTCTCCACACCCCTCACTCGTCTGACGAGAAAGGGGATTAGATTTTTTTGGAGTGCTTAGTACCAGCGTAGCTTTGAGGAGCTGAAGGAGAGACTGATGTCTGCTCCCATCCTTACCCTTCCAGTTATGGGGAAAGGATTTGTGATTTATAGTGATGCATCACACAGTGGCTTGGGATGTGTGTTGATGCAGCATGGTAGGGTAATTGCCTATGCCTCCCGGCAATTGAAGGATTATGAGAAGAATTACCCTACGCATGATTTGGAGCTAGCAGCTGTAGTGTTTGCACTGAAGCTGTGGCGGCATTATTTGTATGGTGAGTACTGTGAGATTTTCACGGATCATAAAAGTCTCAAGTATCTGTTCACTCAGAAGGAATTGAACCTGAGGCAACGCCGGTGGTTGGAGCTGTTGAAGGATTATGATATTACCATCCAGTATCACCCCGGCAAGGCAAATGTAGTGGCAGATGCGTTGAGCAGGAGATCAGTGCAGAGCCTTAGTATGATGATCACTCAGCAGGCGCCGTTACTTGAGGAGTTGATGCGGCTTGAGCTTGAGGTGGTATCCCCTGGGGTTACTGCAAAACTTATGTCTTTGGTTTTGCAACCCACTCTGTTGGATAGGATCCGAGAGAAACAGAGTGCGGACCCTTATTTGATGAGGATTCGAGATCTGATTGCCAGCGGGCAAACAGGGAATTTTTGTGTTGACAGTGCGGGAGTACTGCGGTACCGGGACCGACTGTGTGTGCCTATGGATTCTGAGATCCAAGAGAAGATTTTGAGAGAGGCTCATTACTCGCCTTATATGGTTCACCCCGGTGGAACCAAGATGTATAAGGACTTGAAGGCACACTACTGGTGGAATGGAATGAAGCGGCATATTGGGAGATTCGTGGCTCAGTGTTTGACTTGTCAACAGGTAAAGGCGAAGCACCGAGTACCTGCTGGCAAGCTTCAGAGTCTCCCAATACCCGAGTGAAAGTGGGACCAGATCGCCATGGACTTTGTCGTGGGATTACCGAGGGCGCAGGCTGGTTTCGACGCTATTTGGGTGATAGTGGACAGACTGACCAAGTCTGCCCACTTCTTACCAGTACAGACTACTTGGTCCAGGGATAGACTCGCTCAGTTATACTTGGACGAGATAGTGAGGTTGCATGGAGTGCCTACCTCGATTGTGTCGGATCGAGACACACGGTTCGTCTCACAGTTTTGAAGGAGTCTACAGACAGCACTGGGTACTTAGCTCCGATTTAGCACGGCTTTTCATCTGCAGACCGATGGTCAGTTTGAGCGGACCATTCAGACTTTGGAGGACATGTTGAGAGCATGTGTCCTAGACTTTGGTGGAGGGTGGCATCGACACTTAGGACTGGTTGAGTTTGCGTACAACAATAGCTATCAAGCGAGCATCCAGATGGCTCCGTTTGAGGCATTGTATGGACGCAAGTGTCGTTCGCCCTTGCATTGGAGCGATGTGGGTGAGAGGAAAACTTTGGGTCCCGATATCCTGTTGGAAGCGGAAGAGAAGGTCAAGATGGTTCGTCGACGTCTTGAGACCGCCCAGAGTCGACAGAGGAGCTATGCGGATACTAGGAGACGAGACTTGGAGTTCCTGATTGGAGATCATGTGTTTCTGAAAGTCTCGCCGTCCAGAGGAATTCGCCGTTTTGGAGTTCGTGGAAAGCTCAGTCCACGGTTTGTTGGCCCGTTGAGGTGTTAGAGCGAGTGGGGCCGGTAGCTTACAGGATTGCCCTTCCACCGCGACTTTCTGGAGTCCATGATGTGTTTCATGTCTCGGCCCTGAGAAGATATGTGTTCGACCCCTCCCACGTGATTGACTTCACTCCACTTGAGTTGGCTGAGGACCTGCAGTACGAGGAGCGACCGGTGCAGATTCTTGCTCGCGAGACGAAAGAATTGCGCAACCGAGTCATACCGTACGTGAAAGTGCAGTGGAGTAATCACGAGGAGCGTGAGGCGACTTGGGAGCCGGAGACGGTGATGCGGGAATCCTATCCCTACCTTTTCGAGCTGCCTTCTTGAGGTATGAGTTTAAGTTTCGAGGACGAAACTTTCCGTAGGGGGGAAGGATGTAGTACCCCTGGGGCCTAACTGACGGAATGACTGCAGTATCCTAGACTGTTCGACACTTATGGAGAAGGTCGAGACAAGTCGGAGTCGTTTCGGCGCCAAATAGACGTGAAAATCGACTCAGAGCACCGAAGTAAGCCAAAACTGAAGTTTTGGGCGCATGGACTTTAGGGCGCCTGGAAGTTGTGTTTTGGGCGCCCAGATGTTGAGTGCTCGTTTTCTGAATCTGCTAAGTCATTTCGGATCCAGGATCGGGCGCCCGGAAAGTGGGTCCGAAAATCTACCTCGTGTGTATCGATCTGTTTGACACGTGTTGGTTGGTAGGTGAGTTCCGCCGGACCAGGATAGGGTGCACCGGACCGCGGGCGGAGAGTCCGAAGTTCTGGACTTGTGCAGACTGAAGAACCGGGCGCCCACTTCTTGGGTTTCGGGCGCCCGAATGTGTGTTACCTGCTGAGAAACAGGTTAGCAGCTTGTTGTTCTTGAGGTCCATTTTACCGAAATCCTTTGTCTATAAAAGTTGTGGACGACCTCCCCTGAGGCCTTTTCTCCCCTTCTTCATGGTAGACCTTGGAGTTTGCATGGAACCCCTCCAATTCCTCCCAAATTCCATCTTTCTCCATTGAAGACCTTGGATTTCTACAGAACTGTATCATCGACCTGTGGTGTTCTTACTCGTGTGCAGTGTGGGAGTGTCCAAATCCCACGAAACTTGGTTTGTTGGATAGAGGACTCGTAGTGGAAGACGTGGAATCCTTCCAATCGTAATTTGGACAGGTATATATGCTACAGTTGCTGTTTTACTGGACCCCTTGTGTTCTTGAGCTGAAACTTGGGTTTTCCTTTGATCTTATGGATCCAAATCTCTTAGGAGCCGGAATTTCAAAGTGAAGATTGATCTTCCTCATTCCTTGCTGGTTTGGAGGTTCCTCCCACCTGATTTGAGGATTTAAAGGTGAGTTATAGCTCAGATTTTGAGTAATTAGCTTAAGTGCTGAATTTTTAGACTTTTGATTGATTTCTTGGATTTTTGAATCTAGATTTTTGTGAGGATCCTTGGAGAGGATTTGGGTTGTTCCATCACTGTATTTGAGAGGTTTGTGACCCTTTTCCATGGGCTAGATTCTTTGAAATTCCAGAATTTATGCTTATTGTGCTGTTTGCTTAGTTGCTGGAATTTCTGGATGCATGTGCAGGAGGGTCCAGAAGTGGATCCGAATCAGTGTGAGGACTTTTTGGACATCGAGTAGAGCTCCGTTTTGGCTGAAATTTGGAGGGTTTGTTCTTGAACCCCTGCTGGTGAGTTGGGCAAAGTTTCACTGCATTTGGACTTAAGATTTGGATTTTATCGCATGTTGAATTCATGTTGGTCGTGCTGCCAGGCTGCAGTTCTGGGCTGATGTTCTGGGCGCCCAGAACTTGAGCAGGTGGGTCCGAATCTCGAGGTTGCAGTTTTGAGCCCGATTTCAGCCGGTGTTGTTTGGAGGCCTTTCACTCGACTCCTAGCCCTTGTTGGATAGCGTTGAGGTGGGTTAATGTTACCGAAATCGCCGGATTTCCTCCTAAGTTGTAGAGAGTGCAGCATACTGTTTTATTATCTGTTTAATCATGTTAGTAGCTCGAATTCACGAATTTGCATGTATTATTATGAAATCTGAATTTGAAGCATAAATTGATAATTTATAGACATGACTTTACATGCTGAACTGGGAATTTACTTAGGAGAAAACTCGCGAACATACAACCGTCACTTTTCGAACTATTATCAGATTTAGCTCTAGGAGCCGTTTCTGTTCTTGTATCACCGCTGTTAGTGCGAGGTGGATACTTAGTTCGTTGTGGGACGAGTTTACGCTCGTGCTGGGATGCCGAGCTTGTATTTACAGCAGGGTTAGGCTGTTTTGTATTACCGGGTGCCGTCGGGGTTGACGGTAGACCCAGACTCTTATTTTAGCTTCTGTTTGTGCTGAGGGCACGTGAGCTTGGAGTCTTTGACCCTTTTGACCCCTTTTCTTTTGATTATAGCCTGCCGGAGCCTGATTGTGCTCGACAGAGATACGCGTACTAACTCGGTTGGGTAGCTCCCCCGAGTGCCGCTCCGGAGTGAGGCCTCTTTTGCGTTGATGTCGCTGCAGATTAGATTGATCTGTTTTGGACCGGCTACCCTTTTTGGTAGTGTGCGGTGTGGCTAGGCAGTTGGCTGGACGAGCCTGTTTGGGCGGTTCCGTTAGATTGGGTCAGGGGTGACTTTTCACTTTGGTGATGCTTACTTGAGAGTTGACTTGGATAGTGGTAGGGTAGTGGCATTACAGCTGTAGAGTTTATTCCAGCTTACTTTGTTGTTCTTTACCTACCAGCTATACTGTTAGTCTCGTAGACTTAGTGGGTGGACCGTTGAGGTCGGTATTGGTACCCACTGAGGACTACTTCTTTTGATAGTAGTTTTCACACCCATTGTTGCCACTTTTTCTTGCAGAGCCTTTGTCGGTTGCGGCTGCTGCTCTTGTTCCTGCGGATCGAGGTAAGGGAGTCGCGAGCTAGATCCCTACCTGTCCCTGTTGTTCCTAGAGGAGGACCCTACTGAAGATAGTCTCTTTTGAGTTGAGCCATGTACATATACTGTGGATTTGTCCCTATTTTGGTTTTGGAGGGACTGTTGTATTTTGGATTCTATATGTACATGTGGCTATGGTTCTTTTAGTATGTTTTATTTCAGCTCTATATCTCTTGTAGTTGCTTGTATGTTTGTTTACAGGTTAGCTATCGCTTCGTATACATAGAAATATCTATGTATACGACGGATCTGTAGGCGAGCCCGGGAAAACGAGTAATCCGAGGCGTGACAGTTTGTGAAGTCAGTCATCACTATTATATTTTCAATATAAAAATTTATGTCTAATTATTTAGAAAATTTTCTATTTTGCATGCTTAGTCCGACTAATATGGTGTATTGTTGCTTACCCAGATTTTGAAACTCTTTTGATGGGCGAGGCGGGACCGAGTGAATGTTGGTCGTAGTTTGTCGTTTGAGTTGCTTTATTTTGTTATTTTGTTTGTGTAGTTAGATAGATGTTAAGTGTGTTTCCGTGGATTATCATATGATTTTATTCCTTTTTGTTATGTTCTTTCTCAGTACCGCATAATTTAGTGAATTTTTGTGACTATCATTTTGTCTGATTCTTGTTAGGTTTTGTAGCCTTGCATATTTGTTGTTCTAGCAGGCATGCGGCGTCTATTATGCTTTGGGTTCGGGGCTTGACAGAAAAATGGTATTAGAGCCTAGGTTTAAGGTTCATAGGGATTATAGAAAATTGATCAATAGGATAATAAGATTCATCTTCGGATGTGCGAGAACATGTGAGAGGGGTACACTCTTGGATTTATAATGTTAGAATTTTGATTATGTTTTCTATTCTTTTGTTGTCTTATCAAATATTGGTCTGCGCTCTGGTCTTCAAAATCTTATTACTCGGCTCGATCTATCCTTTATGATCTTATAAATAATTATGATTGAAATTCCTTATTTATGTTTTAATGATATTTTTGACCTTATTCTTCTTATTCATCTCTTTGCCTAATCCTTGTTAATTTATTTGATCATGAGCTCTCGCTAATTTGGTTAAGGTTCTAATCTTTTTATTCTGATTCACAATTTTAATGTATAAACTTAGAATCTTGTCGTTACACTTCTTTCATCAAAGTTCGGTTTCACAGAAAAAATTTATGATTACAAATTCTGCTTCTAATTTGATCAATTTGTATCTGATGGAGAAATTATTTTTACCTACTCACATTACTCTCGTCTATTACAATCTTCCATATACGTGAGAAGGCAGTTTCTTTCATAAACTGATTATATCCATTTTATTGTTGTTCTATTTGTTGATCAAGCCCTTCATGTAGTCAATTTGATCGGTCTATGGATAGAGTGATTTTAAATTGTGATTGTAGTTAGATCAACATTTCTAATGATTTGTTTCAAATTGTGTTAGGCCTTTCCATGATGATTAATTCCTTCATATGGCTTTTTGTCAGTAATGATTGAACTTGTCCTCTTGTGATGGATATATTATAACTAGATTTTAATTAGTTGCCCCAAGACTTATTTGCGTTCTGGAATTTTATATTGTTAAGTTTGATTTTGGGACCACAGGATGATACAATTGAGATTATAATTTGTTTGTTTCGTTATTCTCAGGACTTGGACGCATTAGTGTTACGATATATTTAGTATTACTTCTATTGTTTCTATATATTAAGATACTGTATATTACTTGCCATCTATAGCGTAGGATTATATAGCATGTAATCCTAATTATATTATTACTATGGTTGTCATTGTTACCATAGAAAGACTATCTCTTGTACTATATATTTTATGTTAATACAACCCATGAGGGTATGCTCTTTTGCCTATCTTTCATGGTATCAGAGCGGGAACCCTAATTTGGGGATATCGATCCATAGCCATCATCGACCACAAATCTCACCTTCTTCCATAGGTGTTCTTTTCTTTTTTGGTGTACTATCTCCCCTTATCCTTGGACTTCTTTCTCCACACTACTGTACTGCTACAGTACTATCGCTACAGTATTACTCAGTACTGGCTCTATAGTACAAGTGCTACAGTACCGGTGCTACAGTACTATTGCTACAGTCGCGCTACAGTAATTTCAGCCTCTCTTTGCTGTTCTGGTGCCGCTCAGACGCGTACTTGTTCCCTGGTGCAGTCCGGTTCTTCTCTGGTGCTATCAGGCTCAACTTTGGTTCATTCAAGCTTTTCCTGCCAGGTTCTAATCTGACTCACTTCTCTTTATTCTGGATCTGTGACTATTTGGTCTTATTTTCTACTCGTCGGATTTGTCTCTTTTACTCTCTCGTGGTAAGCCCGGTTGGAAGCTTGATTTGAGGTTAGTAAACCCTTTTACAACCTCTATTTGCGATTTTGCTTGAGATTTGCTTAGAAAACCTAGTTTTTTGAAAACTAGGGTTTTGTTTAGGGTTTTGTGATTGTGAGCCCTTGAGGTGGAATTGATGGGTGTAGAATGTTGTTGTAGGTTAGATTGGAAGATCTCTAACCTCATTTTGGACTTAGAACAAGTTTTACTTGCTCAAGGTATTTTTTCACCCATTTACCTCATAGTTTTTGGTGGTTTTCGAAATTGTTCGTTCGAAGCTTTTAACCCCTTGGAAAATTATCTTAGGATATGAGAAGCTCGGGGGACAACTCCGTTTCGAAGTACTGCGAGGTTTCGACGGGTATCCGGTGGGTTTGACCTCACCGAAATGGGTGAACTCCCCCTATGTCTCCTATCTTGTTATAGGATTGATTAGATGCATAATTTTGATAATTATGGCATGATGAGAATTGTAATTGCATAAGACACATATGTTGTGTATGAAAAATGCATAGTACATATAGTGCGGTATTATGATGATAATATGCATGCTAGAGTATTTGTGCTAGTAGTGTAATGATGCATTATGAAATGCTAATTAGGTTATGCATGCTAGAAAGGAGCATCATAGGAGACACTACTTGGTTGTTGAATTAGTGAGTTCTCTTGCATACTAGAGTATGCTTGTATAGAGAAAAGAGAAGTTATGGCAAATGCATGATAAGATGTTGCACCTCATCTAGGTGAGCAACTTTGACGGTCATCGTGACTTTGGGCTCGACCTTTAGGTCGTGGAAATGATCCCGTGTTTAAGACATGAGGAATGAAATTCCATTTGCATTGATAATTATAATTGATTAAACGTGAGTCAATTGGGTTATTTAAACACTTGCATGATAGCTCTATACTCTATGTAGTAGAGGTTGTTGTAGCTTATGCATGGCATGAATATGGACTCGTGGGCATCGTAGAATGCATTGTTATAGCATTGTAGAATGCATGGATTATAGCATTAGTATAATGCATAGTTTTGGCATTTGTAGAATGCATGAGATGTGGCATTAGAATAATGCATGGTTTATGAACTTAGTAAATAAAGAGATGGACATTTACATGTTAGAGACATGGGCATATTGGTAGAGACATACCAACGGACATATTGAGAACAACATGATATTGTTGACATTTAGCATATTGGCTATTGAATGTAGTAAACATAATGTGACGTGTTTTGACATAGTTTGAGGTTAAGCATATTGTATTTCACTTAGGTGAATAATTAGGTTGACATTACGACATAATGTTAGACCTTTGGACATCGGTTGGCTACTTCATGTTAGAGACATGACGAACGTATTTCCTATGCTGTTGACTATGCTTGTTATGCCATTGTGCTCATTCGCACATGCTTGTGAGGGTCGCTCCCTACAAGCCGGCAGCTCCGGAGTGGGCCTTTTGCGACGAGGATCGCCTGTGTGCAGGTTATATGGGCGCCGAAGTGGATTGCCGTGGGGGAGGCTCATTCTAGCGAGAATGTTGACTACCACGGGGCCATTAGGCACGGCTCAAGCCAAGACTTGAGAAGTCTTTTATGGTAGGAAATATGGTGAGGAATGTGACATTTGACACCCTAATTAATCGGTACACATAGATGTAGCTGATGGACGTAGTATTGGGTGGTGACATTGTGGCATTACATGTAGTGAAACATTGACATGACTTGACACACTAGTGGTTAGTGAACATAACATACATATAGTTGGGAACAAGTCATATAGTTCATACATGTCGTGGGAAATTGATTATACATTTCATACTTGTAGTTGGAGACAAGTCATTTGTGTAATAATAAACTTGACATATAGTAAGTTTATGACATTAGATTATGTGTAGTCGATCATGGCATACTTACACATATATGAGTAGAATGTTTACATACTTTGTAACATGTTCATGTAGATGATTTTAGTCATTGGAGGCATGATAGTTGTAGAATTATCTGCTTAGCATTTAATGTTTTATGCTTTATGTTTCTGTTATACTATCTTGCCTCAGTTGACCTAGCGGTGTAATTCGCCACTCTCGGCGGCTTACCCACTGGGAACTATTGATTAATAGTTCTCACCCCCATTGTTGTTGGATTTTTATTTCAGAGCCTTCCACAGCAGGAGAGGCTTGGGATCGTGGCGAGGGGTTAGCAGCTAGCTAGAGCCTCTACGGTGTTGTTGTTGTAGGCATACCATAGTGTCCTTTCATTGTATTTTATATGAAAGGTGTATAGTTGTTTCTAGGGAGTGATCTCCTAATATTGTTAAGATGTATAATTTTATTGTATATCTTGAGATTTTAGTTGTGTGAATTTTATTTTAGTTGTAGAACTATGTTCTCGCTCTGATCACCTTGTATAGGATGTATTTCTTATCCTACTCGATTGTCGTGGTTGTAGACGCCTTGTGTACATTGTGTTTGCTTTGGGATACACGGCGGGTCTGTGCACGCGCCTGGTAGGCTCCCATGAGGGCCCGGGGCGTGACAGATAGCATTCCAGCTCAGCTCCTCATATATATTGTATTAATATTAATTTGTAGAAAACGAAAGTAAAGGATAATTATGAGTGACTTGCTAAAAGTTTAGAGACCAAAATTTGATATCATGAAAGGAAGAGAAATGTTCTTATGGAACTTCAAATATTTGGGAGATTGGGAAGGAATTTTACATGTAAACGATGTTAGAATGATGGAAGAGTATTATAGATATTATTCCACTGTATTGTTTGAATGAAATATAAGTTGGAAGATGAGAATTTGATTTGAAAATCTTTTTATTGAATAGGAGAAGTGAGATTATAGACAGTAGTATTATAGCAAAATGTTATGATTTATTATTTTGTTGAGTTATTAGAGATTAATATTTAACAAGTATTAGAGTGCGCAGCGCAAGCACAATGTGAAATTCGAGGATCGATATTAATTTTTTTATATTTGTATATGAGATAAGCGGTTGGATTATATTTTATAAAATTTTATTAGCGATTAGCATGTGAACTTCAATATCAAAACATTCAGACGAAATTGAGTAATTGTCATATCAACTGCGTGAGAAACTTATTGGGATTTTGAGAACGAAAATTTTATTAATATGAAATATGAATTGTCTTATTCTTAAAATTTCTCATTTAGCTTGACAGTGGAAATTTCGGAGACGAAATTTTTGTTAGGGGGAAGAATGTAATACCCCATATTTTTTATTTTTATTTATTTGATAGAAGGATGAGTATTTTGCTCAACTTAAAAAAACTAGTGATTTATGTGCAATTATGTAACCCTAATTAATAAAAAAGCTCCTAATTTCTTTTTTTCTCCCCAGCCGGCCATTCTCTCTTCTTTTCTCGTTCAACCTCATCCGCCTGCGTGCCTTTCACGCACGCGTGCGATCTCTCTCTTTCTCGCACAATTATTAATCTCATCTTTCGACGCCGCCTCCACCACCGCCTCCACCACCACCTCTACCGCCGCACTCCTTAGTCTTCTTCGGCATCGTATTTTTTGTGGCTATTGGATCGTCAAAAACATCTCATTCGTAGTCATTTCGTTCATCGTCATCGAAAACATTCCGTTGATTAATTTGATACTCGACGTTTGACTGAATGATACTCAGATTATTTAAAGGTAAGTGACTTAACCCCTGTTAGTTTATTCTTGATAAAAATTATAGAAATATGTTATGGTAACGAAAATCCCTTTATGTATCGTTTTTCAAAATAAGGGTTAAGCGTGCTTATACAAATTACAAATCGTTGAAAGAAGAAGATTTATAAAAAATTTTGATTTGACAATTGTGCAGTTTTTAGAAAAATATGTGTTTAAGAAATTGTGCTCATTTGATAAAATTTCAATATTTGATAATTTACATTTTTTCTTAATTGTTGACTAGGTAAATAATTTTGAGGTCATGATGTCTCTTGGTATATAATGATGTTGGCCATGTCAACATGAATTTTGTGATAGAAGATAGCTTCGATTTTGTGATGCACCTCGGAGTGCAATTTTGTGACGTGCCTTTGGGTGCAATTTTGTGACGTGCTTTCGGGTGCAATTTTGTGACGCGCCTTCGGGTGCAATTTTGTGACGCGCCTTCGGGTGCAATTTTGTGACACGACTTCGGTTGCGATTTTGTGATGCGCCTCCGGGTGCTATTTAGATTCATCTTTGGGTGCTTTTGCTTTGTGATCGTGCTTTCGGTGTCTCTAATGTGTGTTTAGAACCTCAACCAACGAGTCTCTAGTTACTGGAGACTTTCGTTTCGAATTCTAATCTTTGAAATAAAAATTGTTTTGTTAAAATCCTCTCTCTCTTAGTCTTATGTAAAATATGCATGGTTAAGACTCAAAATTCTGAAAAATGATTTGTAAAAGTTTGTGAGACATCACTATTATATTTTCAATATAAAAACTTATATCTAATTATTTAGAAAATTTTCTATTTTGCATGCTTAATGCGACTAATGTAGTGTATGGTTGCTTATCCAAGTTTTGAGACTCTTTTGACGGGTGAGGCGGGACTGAGTGAACGTTAGTCATAGTTTGTCATTTGAGTTGCTTTATTTTGTTATTTTGTCTGTATAGTTAGATAGATGTTAAGTGTTTTTCCGTGGATTATCATTTGATTTTATTTATTTTTGTTTTGTTCTTTTATCCATACCGCATAATTTAGTGAATTTTTGTGACTATCGTTTTGTCTGATTCTTGTTAGGTTTTGTAGCCTTGCATATTTGCTGTTCTAGCAGGTAATGCGGCATCTGTTACGCCTCTGGTTCGGGGCGTGACATATCCCGTCCTAGATGACTTTAATTTAAACTCCAGGTTGAAACTTTTAGACGATAAGTTTGAGTTGAATTTTTGGCCTTTTGAAATGATAATGTGAATGTGAAAATTTTATTTTAAAATTAATTAAGTTTTTGTCGGCTGGCGGCGGACCGACCTTGGCTACCCTATCATCCTCACTCGATTCGTCCACCTATTCTCTCTCTTCCTTCCCTGCCCGTCATAACACTACCCAGGTGGACTAGTGACACATGTCCTCACCACTCCCTTCTCTTCTACTTAACCCTCCCCCCCCTCCCTAACTCAACTCTTAATTCCTTTCTGTCCTTCCTCCGAGCTCTCTTCCCTTATCTTCTCTTTCTCTCCCTCTCTTCTTCTTTCCTTTTGTCCTACACAGCCTTGTTTTGAGCTTGGGTTAGCTGTATGCCCTAAAAGAAAATTGAGTGATGTCACGCCCCGGGCTAGTTCTAGATGCGGAAAAACGTGCCAATTTTTTTTTTTTGAAAGCCTAGCCCGCGCCACGTACAGACCCGCCACAAATACAGGGTCCACTGTACACACGGACAGAACCTCCCCTGTATTTGCACGGCGTCCACAACTTACAACAGGATCACAATCACCATTCATTCATCACAACAGCACAACAACTCAGAGAGGTTCATATAGCTAACCGTCCTTAAACCTGTATGAATCTAAGCAAATCCTTAGGCGAAGGATGATGCAATGCACAAGCAACAGTCATTCTAGAAAACTGCTTCTTACCCAGAAGCTTTATTTGAAACCCTAATTTCAATCATTCCAGAATCATTTGAAAACTGTTCTCCACACGAGAACTCTCTTTTGAGATCACAAAAACCGAACAATCAGAAATCCATTTGAAAATTGTTTCCCACACGGAAACCTTTATTTCACGACGCTACCACGAGGGGTAGAAAGCCAAAATACTCGATAATGAAACCATCTAAAAACAGTGATATAACCAACTAGTCCAAGCATGCAATCATCACATAAGCATGAAGAGTGAATCCACAACACAAACATGCTAGAATAAGCCCAAAGAATAACTGAACCACAAATCACATCTAATAGGCGAAGGTATGGTGATAACCAAATCTGGGGAAGTAGCCTCACGAGTCGGAACCTCTAGAGCTACTATCTAGGCGTGCCTCGCAGCGTCCCGACACTCACCACCCTGCTCACCTGAAACCTGCATTGAGGGCGGGGGGTGAGAACATGTACACATGTCTCCCCTCCCAGTGGGTACCGCAAGCCGACGAAGACGAGGTGTACACACCGGCACGAGGGTCAACAAAAGATAGATATGGTATACAGTAGCACAAATAGGTATGAGGCTAACATACAACTGAAACAACTATGCTACTGTAAGCAACTAGTATGCATCAAAGGAGATAACCACAAAGTAAACCCAATCCGAAACCACCGGGACGTACCCCGGGCACTGTCACAACTTGCTCAACCAACTGGCACAAACCTTCTGCACGCAACGCATTAAGGCTCACGGGTCGGGACCGCTCTCCACAACCCTTTTCCGGAAAAGAAGCTCAAACGGTGGATCAGACCGTAGGCATACGTGAGGTGCTAGGGAGCTGTGACGATCGATGCGTATGCTCAATCCACAGAACGGCAACAAGCCGAGAAGCAACCAATAAACCTCAACTAGGATCGCTCGGAACAACATGCGATCACCACCGACCAACTGGGTCGTCTCAAGAACCATGCAAACTACAACTAGGATCGCTCGGAACAACAGGCGATCACCTCCGACCAACTGGGTCGTCTCAAGAACCATGCAAACCACAACTACTCTACTATCCAAGCACGCATAAGTAGAGTCTACGGGAGTCAAGTGAACTAAAAACTGTAATGCAAAAGAAGGGATAGAAAGGTATCACCGTAGTCCACATAACCGACTCCGGATCGAAGCACCCACCTGTAGGTAAGATCCAATCTAACACCGACGGCTCTCGGGAACCGCGACAGGACCTACGAAAGACTCACAGGGTCAAGGTCCACCAAGTTGACGCTAAACACAAAGCTCTCATATCCCGAAACCGACGGATCGCCCGGGAAACCCACCGGGACGATCCCGAAACCACACAAAGCCCCAGAGGGGTACCAAACAGCCAACAAGGTCCCTCGCTGTCCCCGAACACACAAAACCAAGTGACGGGACAGCGAGCACAAGCTCGGGGTGCCACGAACATCAAACGCACCCGTAAAGGCTTCCCGGGTTCCCGAAAGGTGCCGATTTGGCACCGGAACCCCACATCACTCATCCGCTGTCCTCGGAACTTCGGGACAGCGATGAGGAACAGCCAACGAGGCTACACGACGAAGCCAAGTCGCTCGCGAAAATAGCGAGTGAGTCGCGCGACTAGAAACACACGTTTCGCCGATTAATTCATCAAAAAACGCGTCGGAAACGAATCCGAATCTCCACGAAAGGTGAAGGGGTTGGACAACTAGTCCACAGGGTCCCGAGGACCAAACCCTTGCTGCCCACAGCGTCGCAACGCTGCCACAAACGCCAAAGTCCCAAAACAAGCACAATTCCATACATACGAGCAATAAACGGAGCCGCTAGAGCAAACCGTACGTCCGCACGACCTTCCGCAAGCACCAGCGGATAGGTAACGACGTCACGGAAACCGTGCTCACTATCCCACTGTGACAGGACCAGTCGCAAGCCGGGAAATCTCATAAAAACAGTGAGCGCGCGCATAAAAGCAAGCATAACTAAGGCCGTGTGGGCAAACCGTACATCCGCACGACCTTCCGCAAGCGCCAGTGGATAGGTATCGATGTCACGGTGACCGTGCTCACAGCCCCACTGCGACAAGAACAGTCGCTGGCCCAGCAATTGCATAAAAACAGAGCTAACATAAGGCAAAACGGCTCGACAAAGGCCCAACAGCGAAACGGCTTGCCAAAACAGCAAAGTAAGGTGAGCATGGTGATCAGCGCATCGCCGCGATCATCGTGCTCACCTTCCCGAGCTTCGGGAGGCAACAGGAAGCCCAAACCACCAAGCGCGACCAAAACAAGGCCAAAAAGTACCCTGGCCGGAGCAACCAGCTCCGGCCGGCTGCCGGCCGACATGCAAGGCCGGCGGCGGCCAGGGATGGGTGCGGGGGAGGCAAGGAAGAGGGGGCTCACCTCAGGTGGCGGCAGGGACCGGCGGCGGCGGCGCGGGGAGCAAGCCTGCTCTCGGGTTGGCAACCCGAGGCTAGCGCACGGCGGCTCCGGCAACAAACGGCGACGGCGGCCGGCGGCGACGCGAGCACAGGCAAGAGGAGGTCGCCGGCCGTCGGTTTGGAGGGGACCGCGACAAAAAAAGGCGGCGGGTGGCGGCGGCGGAGCTGGCCCAGCCGCGGATGCCCTAGCAGCCCTGCCGAGGCTGGCGGCGGCTCCGGCGGCTCTCCGGCGGCACGGCGACGGCCGGGGAGGCAGGGATCGATGGCGGAGGTCCCGGGGGTGACGATGCTCACCCCCTCCGGCATCGGGAGGCGGCGGCGGCGCGGCCCCACCAAGCTCGGCCAGCAACACTCCCAGCAAAGGTTGCTGCGGCTCCGGCGGCCCACGGCGGCGGCTCCTGGCGGTGGCTCTCCACTCCGGCGGTCGTGCCACCTCAGGGGAAGCCCACGCATGGGTTTCCCCTGGGTGCACACCGCAGGGAGAAGAAGAGGAAGAAGAAGAAGGAGAAAAGAAGAAAAAAGGGGGAGAGGAAGATGGCCGGGGCTGCTCCGGCCAGGCGGCGGCCGGCGGCGGCCGGCAGAGCTCGGGGAGGAGGCTGAGGGGCAGGGGGAGCTCGGGCTCACCTCTGGGAGCAGGGGGAAAGAAGAGAGTGAGAGAGGGAGAGAGAGAGAGAGAGATAGATGGAGTGTGAGAGTGGTGAAGAGAGGGGGAGTGGTTGAGACTCATTAAAAGCTCCCACCAACCCCCCACCTACCCTCTCAGCTCATGTCCCCTCTCCCACAGCAGGGAAAAACCCATTTCACCCCTCCAAAATCAAATTTGCGCGAAACGGTGCGAATAACGGGGTCCAAAGCGCGAAACAATAAACGTGCCATTCGAGCACTCAGCGAAGAAGATGCAATATCTTTCTATCCGTCTGTCGCACGGCGACACGGATCACGCCATCGCGATCAGCACTGCCGAGACATCGAATCTAGCATCTTGGATCGTCAGAATCGGACTCCGGATCACGCCGTTAAGCCGCTCTCTCTCCGCGACGAAAAACCAACAACTAACAAAACCACTAAACTCACTTATATACATATATATATATATATATAAATACCTGTATATATATACGTATACGGATCAAAAACACAGTATCAGGGGAGAGGAACACAGAATTCCAAATTTCCAAAATTCGAATTCTCACATCACTCCCACCTAACAAGAAGTTTCGTCCCCGAAACTTACTCACACACCATCCGCGCACAACAGCGGATACCTCTCACGCGAAGCAGACTCCAGCTCCCAAGAAATCTCGCGCTCCTCGCGACTCATCCACCGCAGTCTCACCAACAGAAAGCTCCGGTTCCTCAACTGTTTCACATTGCGAGTCAGAAACCTCACAGGCACTTCACCGCAGCTGAGATCCTCCCTCAGCTGAACCGTTGTCGGGCCGATCACACGACGCTCACCCACGTCAACCAAACAGAACAGTGATCGACAACGACTTCCAAACAACGCCTCGCACGGTGCCAATCCAACGCTCGCTAGGAAGCTGTAGAAGAAAGCAAGCTCCATTAAGGAAAGATACATGAACCAATCCTCACCAAAATCCAAAACGCATGCCCGGAGCATAACCTCGAGAGTCTAGAAGACTCACTCCGACTGCCCAACACTCTGAGGGTGGTAAACTGAGCTGAAGTCGAGCCTCGTCCCCAGTGCCTACTGCAAGCTCCTCCAGAACTGGGGAAACGAAGCGAGAACCCCGATCCAAAACGATCGACACTGGCACTCCAAACAGCCCGACGAACTCATCCAAGTAGAGCTGCACCAGTCGATCCAAAGACTAAAACGAGCGTACCAGTAGGAAGTGAGCTGTTTCCGTCAGACAGTCCACAAAAAACCCAGATCGCAACAAGACCTCGCAGAGAACGAGGCAACCCGGTGACGAAAACCAAGGTGATCTGCTCCTACTTTCCTACAGGTATAAGACAAAGGTCAAAGCTTCTCTGCTGACAAACCCTGCACAGTGCCACATGCTGCGTTACAACCAGAAACTCAGCCACAAGTCGCGGTACATCTTCGTCTCTCCAGGATGAACGGTGTACGGCGACTGGTGTGCCTCAGCCAAAACTCTCACCTCAAATCCTGAACACTGGGCACACACCTCCGTCCTCGAAGGAAAACAACAGCATGCAGCACGAAGTCACCATCTCTGCCCTGCTCGCACCCTCTGCCAGTGCGGATCCATCGGTTGCCCACCGAAAATCTGATCCGCCAAGGTGGGTTGCACCTCCAAAATCAACAACTGTGCGGTAGCTCCACAAGTTAAGGTCTCCAACTCCGGTCGACGGAACTCCACCACCAATCGCTCCTGGTTGGTGGTCAAAAGAGACGGCTCCTTGAAGAGATGCAATAAACTCTGGGGATCCATGAAGATCTCACAATGCGCTCCAAACAGGTAGTGTCTCCAAAGCTTGAGAGCGCACACCACTGCTGCTAACTCGAGATCGAGCGCCAGATAGATCTTCTCATAGTCCAACAACTAGCGCGAAGCATAAGCGATAACCTTCTCATGTTGAATGAGCACGCACCCCAATCCCATCCAAGATGCATCGCAGAAGATCATAACAACCTCACCAGGCTGCGACTATGCTAAGATAGGGGCACGGGTCAAACAGCCCATCGGCTCCTAGAAGCTCATCAGACAAGCGGGAGCCTACAAAAACAACGCGCCCTTCCTCGACAGCTTGCTCAAAGAGGCGGCGATCTTGAGAAAAACCCTCAACAAATCGCCGACAACAACGCCCAAGCCGAGGAAGCTCCTAAACTCTGCCGCAGAAGTCGGAACAGGCCAAACTACTACAGAGTCCACCTTCCTTGGTTCCTCCACAAAACCAACCCACGTCACGATGCGAACCAAGAAGGAAACTCCTCGAAGGGATCAGTATGTCGTCAAAGGAGACCACGACAAATTGATCCAAGAACTGCCGAAAACCAGTTCATCAAATCCAAAAAGCTGCCGGGACGTTCGTCAAACCGAGCGGCAAAACCGTGACCTCGTAAAGCCCGTAACGAGTCCGGAAGGCCGTTAACGGAACGTCCACAGTCTTGATCCACAACTAAGGATAACCTGGCTGCAGAACACACTTCGAGAAAATCGTGGCTCCCTGGAGCCGGTCGAAGAGATCGAAGGTCTGCGGTAGAGGGTACCAAACAACACCGACCAACTGGAAGCTCGACTCACAGTCCAACCAACGAAAACCTTGCGAGTCCACCACTCAGGTGTACAGGATTGCCAAACGCAACCAGCGGTAAAAACACCAACGATGCCGAACAACAGATCCAAAGATCGGACACGCGCTCCAAAGCACGGTTACACGAAAGACGCGGCGAAAACCCAGCACGCGAACACAAGCACAGAGACCTCGGAGCCAACAACCAGGCTCCCGTCATCCCGAAACCGAGCTAAAAGGCAACCTGACTCAGCCGGAGTCAAACCAACGGCAGTGATGGCAAATCAACTGCGCAAAAACCACGCCAGGATTAGCTCAAGGTTCACCACAAGAACGGGGATGACCAACACACAGCTTTCCGCAAGACGACAAGGAACGAGAAGAGTCTTGCAAGGGAAAGCACCGACCCAATCCAGAAAGTCCCCAAAAGGGATAGGGTATTTCGTTCTAACTTTCGACACTACGTTGTCTGCAGCCAACGTACTTATCAAAAGAAAACGAAATATCCTAAGGTCAAAGCCAACAACCAGTCGGCAACACCACGAAGGTACCGGGTCAACCACTCAACAGCTGGACCAAAGTCACAGACGAGTCACCGGATTAACGGGAAAAGCAAATCGACCCACAAAACAAAGTCTGCCCTGAGCCAACTCCCTAGGAGTCATCGGCTTCCAACGACGAACCGACAGCTACAGGCGACAAGGGTCGTCAATCCACCCGTACCAAAGCGGAGGAAGAACAAAACCAGCGTCGACTAACCAACGTCGAACGCGGTGAGACCTCCAACAAGAACCAGGAAGATCTCGCGGGAACACCAAGGCCTACGAATACCACCAGGAATCCCATAACACACCAATTTAGGCATTAGGATAGCCGCAAACCACGTAGGCACCAACAGAAACCCGACACCCAACAGTGTCCACTCAGTCTAGTACACGTCAGTTCGACGCCAGAACTAGCCAATGGTCAAAAGACCAACACTGACGATGCTACCAGCAAGACGTCAGAGGGGTAGGCTTCACCGCCCTACCCAACAAAACAGAGAAGGGAAAAACCCAAACTGCGGTCGAAACCGCTCAAAACACAGTCTCCGTGGAGACGCTCGCGGAGGCCCTCGTGCTCAACACGGAAAGTGGGGACAGGGCAAGAACAGCCCTACAACAACACAGATCCACCAAGTGACGTCACCAAGCCCACAAGGGCCACCACCTACCAACGAGTGGTTACGCAAAGGGGAAAACACCCTGCCACTTGGGATCTGTAAGGTACTCCACCACCACTACTAGAAGGAGTACGAGCCTGCGAACAATGGCAGATCAAAACTCAGGAGATCCGCCCAAACACGCTCGGATGTGGCCACCACCCCCAAACACGGGGTCGGCGTCCACGCGCGAAACAGCCGACGAAGTCGCTGTTGTCGTCACGGTCGTCGCACAACGGTGTGGGTGCCACAGGAGGGTCTGCAGTCATCGGGGCACACGGCGAAGGAGTAGGAGGGGCTGGAGCGGCAGCTGCCGTAGCCTGTTGCTGCAAAAACCACCGGAACAAGCCGGAACATGCCGGAGACGGTCGCCAACAGACCCCTCGCCTCGGCCTCCAGCACACAGGGTACGGTCCACACCAGGCTGTCCGCCTCCTGCCAGCTCCTCACTCGAACCAGCCACAACAGCCCGATACAGAACACCAGCAGACGGCTCCTCAAGCGCACGCCCACCACCACGACCCGGACGAGGAGGTCTACCAAGACCACAAGCCAACTGCAAAACGCAGAAACCAGCGCAAGAGAAAAGGGGTCGGCAACTCCCACAAAACACAAGCCGAAACAAACCCCTCGAACTCGCGCGCCTATACACCAAGGTCTTCCTATGGGTCAGCCTAACCAGTGGTTCAGTTACAAGTTGATGAATGAATGAGTGTTTGTTCCCTTTACGCTCTGATACCATCTTAATCTGTCACGCCCCGGGCTAGTTCTAGATGCGGAAAAACGTGCCAATTTTTTTTTTTTTTGAAAGCCTAGCCCGCGCCACGTACAGACCCGCCACAAATACAGGGTCCACTGTACACACGGACAGAACCTCCCCTGTATTTGCACGGCGTCCACAACTTACAACAGGATCACAATCACCATTCATTCATCACAACAGCACAACAACTCAGAGAGGTTCATACAGCTAACCGTCCGTAAACCTGTATGAATCTAAGCAAATCCTTAGTCGAAGGATGATGCAATGCACAAGCAACAGTCATTCTAGAAAACTGCTTCTTACCCAGAAGTTTTATTTGAAACCCTAATTTCAATCATTCCAGAATCATTTGAAAACTGTTCTCCACACGAGAACTCTCTTTTGAGATCACAAAAACCGAACAATCAGAAATCTATTTGAAAATTGTTTCCCACACGGAAACCTTTATTTCACGACGCTACCACGAGGGGTAGAAAGCCAAAATACTCGATAATGAAACCATCTAAAAACAGTTATATAACCAACTAGTCCAAGCATGCAATCATCACATAAGCATGAAGAGTGAATCCACAACACAAACATGCTAGAATAAGCCCAAAGAATAACTGAACCACAAATCACATCTAATAGGCGAAGGTAGGGTGATAACCAAATCTGGGGAAGTAGCCTCACGAGTCGGAACCTCTAGAGCTACTATCTAGGCGTGCCTCGCAGCGTCCCGACACTCACCACCCTGCTCACCTGAAACCTGCAATGAGGGCGGGGGGTGAGAACATGTACACATGTCTCCCCTCCCAGTGGGTACCGCAACCGACGAAGGCGAGGTGTACACACCGGCACGAGGGTCAACAAAAGATAGATATGGTATACAGTAGCACAAATAGGTATGAGGCTAACATACAACTGAAACAACTATGCTACTGTAAGCAACTAGTATGCATCAAAGGAGATAACCACAAAGTAAACCCAATCCGAAACCACCGGGACGTACCCCGGGCAATATCACAACTTGCTGAACCAACTGGCACAAACCTTCTGCACGCAACGCAGTAAGGCTCACGGGTCGGGACCGCTCTCCACAACCCTTTTTCGGAAAAGAAGCTCAAACGGTGGATCAGACCGTAGGCATACGTGAGGTGCTAGGGAGCTGTGACGATCGATGCGTATGCTCAATCCACAGAACGGCAACAAGCCGAGAAGCAACCAATAAACCTCAACTAGGATCGCTCGGAACAACAGGCGATCACCACCGACCAACTGGGTCGTCTCAAGAACCATGCAAACTACAACTAGGATCGCTCGGAACAACAGGCGATCACCTCCGACCAACTGGGTCGTCTCAAGAACCATGCAAACCACAACTACTCTACTATCCAAGCACGCATAAGTAGAGTCTACGGGAGTCAAGTGAACTAAAAACTGTAATGCAAAAGAAGGGATAGAAAGGTATCACCGTAGTCCACTGAACCGACTCCGGATCGAAGCACCCACCTGTAGGTAAGATCCAATCTAACACCGACGGCTCTCGGGAACCGCGACAGGACCTACGAAAGACTCACAGGGTCAAGGTCCACCAAGTTGACGCTAAACACAAAGCTCTCATATCCCGAAACCGACGGATCGCCCGGGAAACCCACCGGGACGATCCCGAAACCACACAAAACCCCAGAGGGGTACCAAACAGCCAACAAGGTCCCTCGCTGTCCCCGAACACACAAAACCAAGTGACGGGACAGCGAGCACAAGCTCGGGGTGCCACGAACATCAAACGCACCCGTAAAGGCTTCCCGGGTTCCCGAAAGGTGCCGATTTGGCACCGGAACCCCACATCACTCATCCGCTGTCCTCGGAACTTCGGGACAGCGATGAGGAACAGCCAACGAGGCTACACGATGAAGCCAAGTCGCTCGCGAAAACAGCGAGTGAGTCGCGCGACTAGAAACACACGTTTCGCCGATTAATTCATCGAAAAACGCGTCGGAAACGAATCCGAATCTCCATGAAAGGTGAAGGGGTTGGACAACTAGTCCACAGGGTCCCGAGGACCAAACCCTTGCTGCCCACAGCGTCGCAACGCTGCCACAAACGCCAAAGTCCCAAAACAAGCACAATTCCATACATACGAGCAATAAACGGAGCCGCTAGAGCAAACCGTACGTCCGCACGACCTTCCGCAAGCACCAGCGGATAGGTAACGACGTCACAGAAACCGTGCTCACTGTCCCACTGTGACAGGACCAGTCGCAAGCCGGGAAATCTCATAAAAATAGTGAGCGCGCGCACAAAAGCAAGCATAACTAAGGCCGTGTGGGCAAACCGTACATCCGCACGACCTTCCGCAAGCGCCAGCGGATAGGTATCGATGTCACGGTGACCGGGCTCACAGCCCCACTGCGACAAGAACAGTCGCTGGCCCAGCAATTGCATAAAAACAGAGCTAACATAAGGCAAAACGGCTCGACAAAGGCCCAACAGCGAAACGGCTTGCCAAAACAGCAAAGTAAGGTGAGCATGGTGATCAGCGCATCACCGCGATCATCGTGCTCACCTTCCCGAGCTTCGGGAGGCAACAGGAAGCCCAAACCACCAAGCGCGACCAAAACAAGGCCAAAAAGTACCCTGGCCGGAGCAACCAGCTCCGGCCGGCTGCCGGCCGACATGCAAGGCCGGCGGCGGCCAGGGATGGGTGCGGGGGAGGCAAGGAAGAGGGGGCTCACCTCAGGTGGCGGCAGGGACCGGCGGCGGCGGCCCGGGGAGCAAGCCTGCTCTCGGGTTGGCAACCCGAGGCTAGCGCACGGCGGCTCCGGCAACAAACGGCGACGGCGGCCGGCGGCGACGCGAGCACCGGCAAGAGGAGGTCGTCGGCCGTCGGTTTGGAGGGGACCGCGACAAAAAAAAGGCGGCGGGTGGCGGCGGCGGAGCTGGCCCAGCCGCGAATGCCCTAGCGGCCCTGCCGAGGCTGGCGGCGGCTCCGGCGGCTCTCCGGCGGCACGGCGACGGCCGGGGAGGCAGGGATCGGCGGCAGAGGTCCCGGGGGTGACGATGCTCACCCCCTTCGGCGTCGGGAGGCGGCGGCGGCGCGGCCCACACCAAGCTCGGCCAGCAACACTCCCAGCAAAGGTTGCTGCGGCTCCGGCGGCCCACGGCGGCGGCTCCTGGCGGCGGCTCTCCACTCCGGCGGTCGTGCCACCTCAAGGGAAGCCCACGCATGGGTTTCCCCTGGGTGCACACCGCAGGGAGAAGAAGAGGAAGAAGGAGAAGGAGAAAAGAAGAAAAAAGGGGGAGAGGAAGATGGCCGGGGCTGCTCCGGCCAGGCGGCGGCCGGCGGCGGCCGGCAGAGCTCGGGGAGGAGGCTGAGGGGCAGGGGGAGCTCGGGCTCACCTCTGGGAGCAGGGGGAAAGAAGAGAGTGAGAGAGGGAGAGAGAGAGAGAGAGAGATAGATGGAGTGTGAGAGTGGTAAAGAGAGGGGGAGTGGTTGAGACTCATTAAAAGCTCCCACCAACCCCCCACCTACCCTCTCAGCTCATGTCCCCTCTCCACACAGCAGGGAAAAACCCATTTCACCCCTCCAAAATCAAATTCGCGCGAAACGGTGCGAAAAACGGGGTCAAAGCGCGAAACAATAAACGTGCCATTCGAGCACTCAGCGAAGAAGATGCAATATCTTTCCATCCGTCCGTCGCACGGCAACACGGATCACGCCATCGCGATCAGCACTGCCGAGACATCGAATCTAGCATCTTGGATCGTCAGAATCGGACTCCGGATCGCGCCGTTAAGCCGCTCTCTCTCCGCGACGAAAAACCAACAACTAACAAAACCACTAAACTCACTTATATACATATATATATATATATAAATACCTGTATATATATACGTATACGGATCAAAAACACAGTATCAGGGGAGAGGAACACAGAATTCCAAATTTCCAAAATTCGAATTCTCACAAGTGACACATAATATTAGAGATATAATATGTACTTTTCATCAATAATAACAAAATGAGCATGTTTTTCATTCATGATACTGTATTTTGTATACATGACTCGTCTGTAGAATCATTAGTTGAGGAAACATAGTCTTAAGGGTGTTAGGAAACTAAGCTATGGATTTCTCTGTATATGATTCTTAAACAACTTCTAGTCGTAGGATTATTAAAAGGACGGTAATAATCTGGATAGACTAGTATATACTCTACTTCCTGTATAGGATGATGAATCGCAAGTCATTAGTGCGAGGACATTAGAGCAAGTAACAAGCTCACTAAACATGATCCAAAAGAATAGTTACATAGATGCCCACTTGTTAGTGACTGGTTCTTTATTGCAGTGGTTTGAGGGATTCTCAGACCGGAGGTGCTATAGTTACCTTGCGTATGGGTCATTGTAGTTTTATCCTATATAGAGATTTTAAGTCGACATATATTAGCTACAATAAGTTATGTGTTGAAGTTTGTGAGTATCCAATATGGAGTCTACTAATCTCGGTAAAAAGAATGATTATCTTATGCAATCTGTGCAACAAGACTCAGAGGTCCTTAACCAAAAGCAGTATGGTTTTATAGAAAAGAGTTTTTATGTGTCAGCATAAGAGTTTTCGTTAAGCATATTGGTCATATAACAAAATGATGAGGTTTGACAAGTAATCCATAATTTCGGTTCAAGATGATAGAAGAATTGAATCACATGATAACTGCAGCGAAAAGGTTACTTATTATATTCATTTCACTTGGGTGATCATAATATACTGCTAGTTGTCACTTATGATTAGCAAGAACCGTGAGGATAATTATTTGAAACGATTAATTTTTCTCACCGGTAAAATCGAAAAAAAGTTTCGATTCAAAGAAAAAAAAAAGAGTTTAGTGTTACTTCTTACTATCAAGTAAAAATAAAGTGGTCACACATAAGGAAGTGATGTGTGTTGGATGTGGCCCACGTGATTTCTTCGAGGTGATCTCTAAATACAATCGAGCCAATGGTTGGTGTATTGTTTTGAAGCTCAGTAGCTAGGTTCGAGTACAGTGTGGGTAGTTGGTCGACACGTCTGTAGAGTATCGAACTGAGTTAGAGCCGTTTTAGTGTAAAATAGACGCGAAAGCAGACTCAGAACAACATCGAAACTTGCTGGAACTGAAGTTCTGGAAACTTTCGGACGCTTGGAAGAAGTTTTGAGCCCCTGGATTCACTGTGCAAGTTTTGATGTGATTTCGGACCCTACCTTTCTTGATACCCAGGAGTACTGTAGTAGTCGTGTAACACCTCATACCTTTATATCTTTTGTTTTGACCCATATTCTTTTGAAATTTGGACCTTTTCGTAAATATTAAAAGTTGAGGGGCTTGGCAGCATTTTGCGTTAATTAAATCCCTAATTTCATTTCTCTATTTCCTATTTATATCACAAACACCCACTTCTCATTCTCTCTCTTCTCCCTTGCATCCGTACGCTCTCTCGCACGCTCACGCACGCGCGCGCGACGCCGTTCGATCACCCTCATCGTCGACGTCATCCGTGGCCGCCGCTACCGCCGCCGCAATCCTCATCTATCGGCATTTTTGGTTCGCCGTCGACGGCATCTCATCGTCATCGTAACCGTCTTGGAGAAGGTTACTTTCTTTCATTTTTTTTATCCCTAATACCTAATCTTGAGAACGTCCAATTTCCTTGTTGATGGCTATGTGATTATTTTTGAATACTTATCTCTTGATGATTGGAATAAAAACTATTAAAATTTGATTTATATTGATCTAAATTAATATTGATCATACTGTTAATTTTTATCCTGTATTCTCCATTTGATTCAGTTGTGTAAATTCTGTACATTACACATGCTTTTGGAATGCCCTTTATATGTTCGACAAAATGCCTAAAAGAAGGCAAATGTCGTTTTTGTTTCTAATTTTGATCTCATCTGATAGCAGATTGTAAACTTATGTTTCAACATCTGAAAACCCTCATTTCGAACATTAGAACCTTCGTTTATTATTTAAAATTCTATTCATATTGTCTTGCTCCTTTGAATAGTTTAATCCTTAAAACTCTTCATCTTCTTGATTTGATAGTTGAGTTTCGTTGAGTTATTATCCTAAATCTCCTTCCTGCTCTGTCTCAACTTAATTCTATGTATTTGTAACTGACCTTATCAACCTATGTAAGCCTATCCGAATTTAATTATTTGTATAAACTTTTCTTTCTAAATGCTTATATCATATTTGTAATTTTATTTTTAGTAGCTTATAGAGAATCGTAATTCTTAATTTAGATTCCAGTGATTGACTTCATGTGCAATTTTCGACTGGATAGCTTCTTAGTTTAAAAGCTGCTTTTAAGGTAAGCGACCAGACACCCGTTAGTTTTTCACAAAATAATTTAGGAAAATATTTTGATTATGCAAAAATCTTTATTTTGTAGATTTTAAAATTAGGGTTAATTTTATACAGGTCCATGCAAACATAGTGAATTGCAGATATATCCCTACAAAGTTCAACTTTCATATGTTGTCCCTGCAAAAATTCTGATGTTTTCAAATATGTCCCTTTGGTTTGTTACCATTAAAGCACTGTTTATTTTTTAACAGCAGATAAGTGAAATGACCTTTTGCCATCACAAATACGTCCCTCCAAAAGCCAGAACAGCTATAATCGTGTAGAAATGTCCCCCCAAAAAATTTTCAATTGTCATCTTCTTCCTCATCTTCTTCCTTTTTAAAATCCAACCCATTCCACCATTGTTGCAATCTCTTTTCTCACTCCTTTTCTCCTAAACCTTTTCTTTTGAGCAAAAAAAGAAAAAATTATAGAGGAAATTGAATGAAAAAGCAACACGCGTTTGATATGGAGAAACAAAACCCGTCGTGGATTAATGGAGATGGAGAAATTCTAGTTATTGGTTCGAAATTAGCATGAAAGAGAGAGAAAAAGAGGAAGAGGAAGAGGAAGAAGAAGAAGAGTTCCCATTGCTAGGATTTTGATTGAGAGAAGAAGGTATAATATAAGAGGGGTAAAAATGTCAAGTTATCTCATTGACTAACCATGGTTAAGTATTTAACCTATGGTTAACTAAATTTTTCTAACGGATTCTAACGACAGGGACATATTTGAAAACATTAGGACTTTTGCAGGGACAACATATGAAAGTTGAAGTTTATATGGATATATTTGCAATTCACTATGTTTGTAGGGACCTGTATACAATTAACCCTTAAAACTAAGGGTTAAGCGTATTATTAAATATTTCTAAAAACTGAGTTTCAACTGTGATTGACAGGTTCCTTTAGCAAAACAATTTTGAAATTTGATAATCTGTTCTGTACATTAGTGGCTGGATAAATATTTTTAAATTATAAATATCTCTTGGTATTCTGCTATGCTAATGTTGGCTATGTCGACATGTATTCTGTTATAGAAGCTAACTTCGTCTCTGTATTGCGCCTTCGGGTGCCTGCGCCTATTCGCGCCTTTGTTTTGTATTTGCGCTTTTGAGCGCCTCTGTTCTGTATATGTACCTTCAAGTGCCTCTGTTCTGTATTTTCGCCTACGGGTGTCTCTGGATCTCGCCAACGGATCACACGATACAGTTAGTTACCCGGTACTAAAAATTTTATTTCGTTTATTTATTGAAAGAGAAAATACTTTGTAAATTTATAGTCCCTATTTGATCTGATTTTTAAATTTTGATAATCTCTGTTTTCTAAAATTTTGCAAACTAAAGACCAGTCGCTTAAATTTAATCTATATGAAAATTTTACTTCAGAGTTTCTATTATTTATTTCTCTATATGCTTAATCTGACTAATGTGGTGTATAGTTGCTTACCCAAGTACTGAGACTGTTTTGCTAGGCGGGGATGGGATTGAGTGAATGCTAGATGCAGTTACTGTTTGAATTTAGTTTCTTTTATTTTTATGTCTAGTATAGTTAAATATGAATATTTGAATTTCGTAAACTATCATCTGGTTTTATTCTGCTTATGTTTCATCATTCTTCTCTGTCCTTCGCATAGTTATTATTCGTGGTATTGTTGGACCGAATTTTCGTTTGTGTTTCGCAGTAAACTTAGTTTTATATGCATGTGAATTTATTTTGATTCTAGATAAAATTTAGTTGTTAATCTCATCTTTTGATTCTTTGGATTTAGTGGGATTTTTGTGATCATCATTTGGCATGTTTTCTATTTTGTTCTATAGCTTCGCATATTTGCTAATTTAGCAAGTATGCGGTGTTTGTTACTTCTCAGATTTGGGGGCGTGACAGACATTGTGGTATCAGAGCCACTGGTTTAAGATTTCTAGGTTTTTTAAGGTGTAGGACTATGAAAGCTTATTAGGACGTGTGAGGATGGGTAGAAATAGGCTTACATTTGACTCTGTTACGTCATTTGCTTTATTGTTTCTATTAATAGCCTGTATTTATGTACTGTTCGATCCTTTCTCTTGCTAATATGGTGCATTTGTCCTGCCGTACCCACACCGATAATGAGCAACTTAGGAACCCACCTCCCGGCGGATCCGGAGATGCAGATTTGAACGTCACATTAGCTTCGCTTTTGAATGCTACATCCTCGGCAGCAGTTCCACCTCAAACCACTGCTCCGCCTTACTATCTAGAATCTATTACAATCGACTGTAGCACCTTAGACAAACACTTCAACTTTTGCTCCACTTCTACTGTAGGCTGCTGGTACGGGGATGCCTTCAACAATTGTTCCCACTACTATTCTGTTTCCGCCATCGACTACTCTTCCCAATTATGTTCCGCCTCCGCCACAAACCACTATTCCAGCCTACTCCGCCACTTTACCATAGAGCACCAGGCTGTGGTGGGGTTAGTTCAGACTCAGCAACAGAATTTGCAGCAGAATCCCTCTTCTAGTGCCACTGAGTCGAGTTCCAGAGTTCGAGAGAGGAGCATCAATGAGTTTAAGAAATCTGCTCCTCCACCTTTTTCAGGCACTATAAATCCAGACAAAGTGGAAACTTGGATCTAGGAGATGGAGAAGGCATTTACGGCCATACAGTGCACCGATGAGGAGAATGTCAGATTCGGAACATTCATGCTTCAAGGCAAAGCAAATAATTAGTGGGAAAGCGAGTTGAGGACTCACGGTAACGATTTAGCAGCCCTTTCGTGGAAGGATTTTCGATCTGCATTTTATGCTAAGTATTTTTCGAGGAGTAAGCTTCGCCAACTTGAGAGGCAGTTTCTGGATCTGAAGCAGGGTTCGATGTTTGTGGAGGAATACGAGGCCGAGTTTGACCGACTATCCTACCTTGCCCAAAAACTGGTGGATGATGATGAGTCACGGGCCAAGAGATTTGAGGAAGGGCTGAATGGACATATTCACACTAGCCTCGCACCGCTACACCTAGAGACATATAAGGACGTTGTTTTCAGAGTGAAATCCTTGGATTCAGTTTGGAGACAGACTCGGAAGGAGCGAAACGCAAATCAGAAGAAGAGGAATATAGATTCTTTCAGAAAGGAAGACTGGAGTGCAAGAGGATCAGATAGACCTAATGACTCTGGGAGGTTGCATAATACGCCTGCTCCTCGTGGTGGACCACCAAATCGAGATCAGAAGCCGAAATGCGCAGTTTGTGGCCGATCACATATGGATTCGAACTGCAGACATGTCACTGACGGTTGCTTCAGATGTGGTGATTTGAACCATTGGATAGCTCAGTGCCCTCTGCCTAGCACTGACAAGCACTGGATCCAGGCCTCAGGAGAAATCGACTGCTCCAGCCGGTCGTGATCGTGCCCCTCCTACCGGTCAGTCTAGATGTGGAAGACTTCAAACACAGGGTCGTGTCCAGGCTCTCTCCCAGCAGGATATCCAGGCATCTAATGTCGTGGTCTCAGATATTCTGCCCATAGCTTCCGCTTTTGCTCGTATTCTCTTTGATTTTGAAGCTACCCATTCCTTTGTATCTTCTACTTTTGTTTGAAAATATTTGTTACCCTCTGAACCTTTGAATTATATGTTGTGCGTTGGAACGCCTTTGGGGGAGGAGCTTGTGATTGACCAGGTTTGTAGGAGTATGGTCAGAGTGGACGATAGGAGTTTGTTGGCAAACCTCCATGTTATGGACATGCGAGACTTTGATGTGATTCTGGGGATGGATTGACTTTTGTCCCATTTTACTACTCTGAACTGTCGGGAGGAGCGGGTGGACTTCAATATTCCTAGAGAGGCGGATTTTGCTTTTCTCGAAAGTGGAGCTTACACCCCACCTCCGATCATTTCTTCCTTGCAGGCTATTCGTCTCTTAAGGAGTGACTGCGCTGGATTTGTGGCCTTGGTAAAAGATCTGGATTTAAACACTCCGAGATTAGAAGACATCTCGATAGTGAATGAATTTCCAGATGTTTTTCCCGAGGACCCTCTTAGGCTACCTCCGGATAGAGAGATTGAATTTTCTATCGATTTAGCTTCGAAAACAGATTCTATTTCTAAGATGCCTTATCGAATGTCACCAGTTGAGTCAAGGAACTACAAAGGATTCATTAGACCTAATTCTGAAACTTCTGAAACTCCTGAAACTTCTAAAACTTCTGTACTTTTTGTCAAGAAGAATGATGGTACTTTGAGACTATGTATCGATTACCATGAGCTAACAGAATGACCATGAAGAATCGATACCCATTGCCGAGAATTGACGACTTATTCGATCAACTTTATGGTGTAGAGGTCCTTTCTAAGATTGATCTACGATCAGGATATCATCAGCTGAAGATCAAAGCTGAAGATATATCCAAGACCGCCTTTCGCACACGTTATGAGCATTACGAGTTCCTGGCAATGCCTTTTGGATTAATTAATGCTCCAGCCGCTTTTATGGATCTGATGAATAAGGTTTTCAAACTTTTCTTGGATAAGTTCGTAGTAGTCTTCATAGACGATATTCTGGTGTATTCTAGCAGTCCAACAGAGCATATGAAACATTTCAGGATAGTTTTGAATACCCTTCGACAAAGGAAGCTTTATGCCAAATTTAAAAAGTATGAATTCTGGTTGCAAAGTGTTTCCTTTCTTGGACATATTGTGTCTAAGAAAGGTATTTCGGTGGATCCTAAGAAGGTAGAGGCAAGTGGAGAATTGGCCGAGACCAAGCAGCGTTACTGAGGTTCGAAGTTTCGTGGGTTTAGCAGATACTATAGAAGATTTGTGGAAGGTTTTTGTTGCCTTGCTGCACCTTTGACTCAGTTAACATGAAAAGGAGTTAAATTTCAGTGGTCGGATAAATATCAACAAAGCTTTATGAAGTAGAAGAAATGTCAGCACCTATCCTTACCTTGCCTATTAGCGGTGAAAGATTCACTATTTATAGTGATGCCTTGAAGAAAGGGTTAGGATGTGTCCTGATGCAGAACGACAAAGTGATTGCTTATGCTTCACGACAGCTGAGGTCTTTCGAGGAGAACTACCCGACTCACGACCTTGAGTTGGTAGCCGTAATCTTTGCATTGAAGATCTGGAGACATTATCTCTACAGCGAACCTTGTGAGATTTTTTCCCACCACAAAAGTTTGAAAATCTTCACACAGAAGGAACTGAATATGAGACAGAGGAGATGGCTAGAGTTATTAAAAGACTATGATATGACCATCAAGTACCATCCGGGTAAAGCCAATGTCGTAGCTGATGCTCTCAGCAAAATATCGACAGGGAATACTGCAACACTGTTGACTTTTCAACGACATATTTTGGAGGACCTCAGACAACTTGGTATAGAAATTCGTATTTGTGGGTCTGAAGCTCATTTGGCTAATTTACAGGTTAACCTACACTGATTGATAGGATTAAGTCAGCCCAGGCAAGTGATCTACATCTTCAGAAGACTCGACAATTAGTGGAATCAGGAGCACAATCAGAGTTCAGGATCCACGAAGATGGCTCTTTGAGATTTAGGAACCGGTTATGCATTCCCAAGAATCTGGATCTCAAAAATAAAATTTTGAAGGAAGTCCACTATTTGGGATATTCAGTGCACCTTGGATGTCACGCCCCGGGGTTCTTTTGAAAATCCTTTTTAGGAAAGTCAGCAGAAAAACGTGTATTTTTTTTTTTTTGAACACCGTTAAAAAATACCCCACAACATGCACAGACCCACCACTTGGACAGGGGTTTCTCTGTACAAACGGACAAAATCTCCCCTATACATGCATGACGTAGCACCTGAATACAAATATCAACTGAACATACAACCACACAACTCAAACAACAACTTCTACAATATGGTGGGAAACAACTAACTGAAGGGTAAACAATAAGTACTAAGAATCCACAAATATCCACAAATATCCACAATTATTAACCATTAATGAACGACAAGTAATGAACTAAACTAACCGACATGGATCTGAATCACAAAACTAATCCGACTGAACTAAAATGCAGGATAATAAAAAGTCAACGATGGACAGATCTGGGCACAATTATCTAGTACTGTTCTCACACATCTCCCCGACCCTCACTGTCCGCGTCACCTGAAAAAATGGTGGGGGTTGAGAAACATGTAAACACGTCTTCCCCTCCCAGTAGGTACCGCAAGCCTATGAAGGCAAGCTGTACTCACCGACAAACGAATGAGATAACCAACAGTATGAAATACCCATAAAGAATACAGTAGCAATGATAATAGAAAAGGAATAACAACTAGCATCAGATACAAGTAACTAGTACTGTAAGGTAAGGTAGAAAATCAATGAACAACTATAATCAATAGGTATACCGATACAGTAGCAATAATAACTGGAAAAGAACTACAACTGCCAATCAATGCATAAAAATTTTGCTATTGTAACAAACCATAGAACACAAGTGCGTCAAATAGACGGATAGAACAAATAATCCAATCAACTGCCATATTGGTCTAAAGACCTCAGGCAAAGCCACGTCTTGCTCGCCCCCCTGGCATGTAACCCTAACAGGCACCTCGTAGGGCTCACGGGTCGAAAGGATGACCACTTTTTCAGAAAAGACACCCGCTTGCGGTGGATCAGACTGCTGGTATATGTGAAATGCTCACGAGCTATGGCAATTGATACAATACGCTCAATGGCCAACATCGGCAAATAGCCAAAAGAGTAATCCACAACAATGTCCGACCAATCAGGTCCACTATTCCCGAAGGAATGTCACCGTGTCATTGTGAAAGTTACGGGGGAGCCCTAAGGATCTATCTAGATACTATCAATACCTAGAGGGGGGTGAATAGGTATAACGGCCAAACCACAAATCTCGATGCAATAAAATAAGTGCGGAAATAAAAATAGCACACCGAGATTTACGTGGAAAAACTCCAACTAGGAGTAAAAAACCCACGGGACCAACACGTGATAACAATCCACTAAGAAATAAAAGATTACAAGGTGATTACCGACTCCACGGACTCAAACCTCTCTTTTATCTTCTTTGGATCTCGCGCACACCACCGGGTTGTCCACGCCCCACGTTCGACTCCACGAACGCCACGTCCAGAATCCACGAAACGCTCAACTTTGAATCCACGAAGCCTTTATCACGCCGAATCCACGACGCCCACTCGAATCCACGAGCGCACTCCGTCCGGAGCAAGAATAATAAAGTCGATGATGATTTATTGCTTAGAATATGATTGAAGATCTGTGGGAATAATCTCTAAGCAATTCTCAAATTGATTCTAGAAGAACATTAAAGATCTAGGGCACCATAAATCAATTTGAGAGAAGCTTGATGTAGAAGATGAGGAAAACGGCTACCTACAAGCTTCTAGGATTTCTAAAAGATAATCTATGCTTAACCACGTTTTAGAGACATCCCCACATCTTATTTATAGGTTTAGAAGCAATCTGAAATAGACTAGGATTGAAAACTAATTTTAAAAAGGTTTGGAATCAAATTAGGATTGCAAAACTGATTTTAAAAAGGTTTGGAAGCAATTAGAATCAAATTAGGATTGCAAAACTGATTTTAAGAAATCTACCATCTTATTTATAGGTTTGGGAGACATTAGAATCAGAGTAGGATTGAAAAAATATATTTTCAAAAAATCGCGACGGGTCGGGGTCCGAACCTTGGATGCAGGGTCCGAACTCTGAAACTCTCCAGCGTTTCTAGTCCGGACCTCAGCCCTCGGGGTCCGGACCTCAGCCCTCAGGGTCCGGACCCTCCCTGCGTGACAGCCAGGGAGGCGTACGGGTTCCGGACCTCACCTCAGGGTTCGGATCCTGAAAATTGAAAAACTCAATTTTTATATTATAAATCATTTTTTATCTATTCTAATGTCTTCCAAACACTTGTAAATGATCATAAATCACCATCAAGATTATTTAAACTTACCAAGCATCGTGAATTCATACGTTGAGTCTTCGAGTCTTCAAACTTCATCTTTTCTTCTTTGAACCTTCAAGACTCCGACTCACTTCACGAAATATGCCAATATAAAATTCTTAACACATTGACCTATCAGGTCTATATAATTAAGTCACCATGCAACAGATATGAAATGTCACCAACCACCAAGTCATAATGTCAATCTATGGCAACTAATCACAGCAAACGCTACTCTACAACTAGATCATGATAACGATAAAATGAAAGCAATCGTAGAGTAGTCGAACGAGAAGTCAAATGATGTCCAAAAGCTCAGTAGGTAAACACAAATATACTATGTAATCACAAAGGAGAAGAAATGGAAGAAGTCACCGAGCATGCACTGCTGAACCGACTTTGGATCGAAATACCCATCTACACCGTGAACGGCCCCTGGGTCGTCGACCCCCCTTGCCGGTGCCTAAAACCACCACCCGAACCTATATCAAGTCCAACACAACCTGTAATTAGCTCAAACCCACTATTACTAACATCCATGACTAAAGTCACAAATCCAAACTGACGTACGATCGGATTTTCGGATCCCGTTGAACGATCATCGAAAATTCTCCCGACCGTCGTGCCGGCTCGCCGGACTACCACCCCAGCCTACTGGGTGTCCTGAACCATACAAAAATACCAATTACCTTGCCCGCTATCCCACAATGCCAATCTTTTGCTGTTGGGACAGCCACACGAAAAGTGCGCCACAACGAGAAACCAAGATCCCGAAAATTACCGGTTTGGCCCTCGGAATGCCCATTTCGGCAACCGAAATCACCCGCAGCCCTCTTGCCACGACTCGAGGTGTCAAACCTCACCTTATAATCAGCCAACAATGCCCAACCACTACTGCGAATAGCAGCAACCCGCGCGACACCAATTCGCGCCCGTTATTGCCCGATTTCAGCGTTTTGGGATTCAGTTCAGCCTCGAAATATTCTGAAACACTCCGAAAGTCATTCAACCATCTCCCCTATTCTGAAACACTCACTTTGGTTTGTTGGGATAGCCGCACGCCAAGTGGTGCGATCTGGGTGCGAAAAACCCCAAAACTAGCCGTACCGGGTTCCCGAAAATCGCTGTTTTCGGCTCTGAAACCCAACTACAGTCGCTCGCTAGTCTGAGCTATGCACCAGCGAGTCCCCAACTAGAAAATGATGCCTGCCTACTGCTGCGACCAGCAGTGACCACCCGCTCCGCAAAAACAGAGCAAAAAAGCATATTAAATATGTAGCAAAACGGCATTTTGCGTATCGTTCGCTACGACATCCAAACCAAGGGATCCTTGGGCTTCGGACAACATATAAGGACACTCTAAAGCCAAGCCCTTGCTGTCCGGGACAGCCACGACGCAAAAAGCCTCAATGCGGTATTTCGCCGAACAACCGGCGCGCGAAAACTAATATAGTAAAGCAAATGTTTAGAGTTTTGCCGTTGATTCTGAGACTTTGGAATCCAAACAAAGATACGGTCCAGAAGGTCTCGATGTGCCGGACACCGTGCTCGCTGTCCGGAGCGAATCTTAGCACCGTGGAGCACGCTGGAGTGACCCGAACTGTAGGTTTTGAGGTTCCCGAGAGCGACACTAGGGAGACAGCGATCCGAGGCCGATCGAATTGCAACAAGGGGGAGCATTGTGATTCTCTAGGCCTCGGGATTCTCTAGGCCTCGGGATACCCGTGCTCACCCTCCGGAGGGTCGTCGATGTAGCGGTTGGCCGAAACAGGGACCATGGCACCGAGATGTCCTTGCCCGAGCTCAAATCTGGAGCAGTAAGGCAGCTAGAGCTCCCACGATCTTGCATGGCCCGACGGTGGTAAGGTACGGCCGCCCTAACTGGAGGTGGCCGCGGAGTGTGGTAGCCAGCGGCCAAGGGCACGGGTCAGAGAGAGAAGGCGAACCTGAGAGGGGAGAAGTTGATAGAGAGAGAGTTGCAGAGATGGATCTTGCCGGCCTCTCCCCTCGCTGTGAGAATCCGAATTTTGGGAATTTGAAATTCTCAGTGTTCCTCTCCCCCATTACTGTGTTTTTGATCAGTATACGTATATATATAGGTTTATATATATATATATATATATATATATATGTATATAAGTGTCTTTTAGTGATTTTCGTTAGTTTTCGGCTTAACGTCGCGATCCGGAGTCCGTTTCTGGCGATCCAAAATGGTGAGTTCGATGTCTCGGCAGTGCTGAGCGCGATGGCGTGATCCGCATCGACGTGCGGTGAGCGGATACAAAGTTATTCCATCTTGACCGCCGAGAGGTCGTATGTCATGTTTTATGTTTCGCGATCGGGTCCCCGTTTTCGCACCGTTTCGCGCATTTTCGAATCGCGGGGGGGCCTGGGGGGATTTTGTAGCTTGCTGTGGGAGAGGGGGGCTTGGCTGAGAGGGGTTGGTGGGAGCATTTATGAGGCTCACCCACCCCCCTCTCTTTACCACTTGCACACTCCACCTCTCTCACACTCAACCTCTCTTCTCTCTCTCCCTCTCTCCCCCCCACTACTCCCAGAGATGAGCCCGAGCTCCCACTGCCCCTTGGCCTCCTCTCTGTGCAGCGCCGGCCGCCGCCGGCCACTGCCTGGCCGGAGCAACTCCGGCCACCCTCTCTCTCCCTTTTTCTTCTTCTTCTCTGTCTTCTTCTCCCTCTCTTTCTCCCTGCGGTGTGCACCCAGGGGAAACCCATGCTTGGGCTTCCCCTGAGGTGGCACGACCGTCGGAGTGGAGAGCCGCCGCCGGGAGCCGCCGCCGTGGGGCCGCCGGAGCCACTGCAAGCTCTGGCGAGAGCTGTGCTGGCCGAGCTTGGTGGGGCCGCGCCGCCGCCGCCTCCTGACGCCGGAGAGGGTGAGCATGGTCACCCTCGGGACCTCCGCTGCCGGACCCTGCCTCCCCGGCCATCGCCGTGCCGCCGGAGCGCCGCCGGAGCCACCGCAGCCTCGGCGGGGCAGCTAGGGCATCCGCGGCTTGGGGTTGCTCCGCCGCCGCCGCCCGCCACCCTTTTTGTCGCGGTCACCGACAGGACGACGGCCGGCGACCTCCTCTTCCCGGTGCTCGCGTCGCCGCCGGCCGCCGTCGCCGCCCGTTGCCGGCGCCGCCGTGCCCTAGCCTCGGGTTTGCTAACCCGAGAGTAGGGCTCTTTCCTGCGCCGCCGCCGCCGCCGTCGCTTCCCGTCGCCGGCCAAGGTGAGCATCACCTTCCCCACCTCTTCCGCATCCACCCCTGGCCGCCGCCGGCCATGCTTGTCGGCCGGCAGCCGGCCGGAGCTAGCTGCTCCGGCCAGGGGTCAGTTCTGTGGTGTTTTCTTGTTTTGTTGGGATGTTTGAGCTCCCTGCTGACTCCCGAAGCTCGGGAGGGTGAGCCCGACGATCGCAGCGATGTGCCGAACACCGTGCTCACCCTAGTTCTGGTTTTGGTTGAGCCGTTGCGTCGTTCGGCCTTCGTCGGGCTATTTTCTTGCCTATTGGCCGCTGTTTTTATGCACCTTCCCGGACTGCGACTGGTCCTGTCGCAGTGGGGCTGTGAGCATGGCCTCCGTTACGTCGTTGCCGATCCGCTGGTGCTTGCGGAAGGTCGTGCGGATGTACGGCTTGCTCACACGGCCTTAGTTAAGCTTGCTTTTGCGCGCGCGCGCTCGCTGTTTTTATGGGATTTCCCGGCTTGCGACTGGTCCTGTCGCAGCGGGACAGTGAGCACGGTCTCCGTGACGTCGCTACCTATCCGCTGGTGCTTGCGGAAGGTCGAGCGGACGTACGGTTTGCTCTAGCGGCTTAATTTAGTGATTGTATGTATGTGTATGTTGCATGTTTGGGGACTTTGGCGTTTGTGACAGCGTAGCGACGCTGTGGGCTGCAAGGGTAAGGTCTTGGAGACCCTGTGGACTGGTTGTCCAACCCCCTCGCCCTTCGTGGAGTTTCGGATTTGTTTCCGACGCGTTTTTCGATGAAATAATCGGCAAAACGCGCGTTTCTAGTTGTGCGACTCGCTCGCTGTTTTCGCAAGCGACTTGGCTTCGTCGTGTAGCCTCGTTGGCTGTTCCTCATCGCTGTCCCGAAGTTCCGAGGACAGCGGATGAGTGATGTGGGGTTCCGGTGCCAAATCGGCACTTTTCGGGAACCCGGGAAGCCTTTACGGGTGCGTTTGATGTTCGTGGCACCCCGAGCTTGTGCTCGCTGTCCCGTCACTTGGTTTAGTGTGTTCGGGGACAGCGAGGGACCTTGTTGGCTGTTTGGTACCCCTCTGGGGCTTTGTGTGGTTTCGGGATCGTCCCGGTGGGTTTCCCGGGCGATCCGTCGGTTTCGGGATGTGAGAGCTTTGTGTTTAGCGTCGACTTGGTGGACCTTGACCCTGTGAGTCTTTCGTAGGTCCTGTCGCGGTTCCCGTGAGCCGTCGGTGTTAGATTGGATCTTACCTACAGGTGGGTACTTCGATCCGGAGTCGGTTCAGTGGACTACGGTGATACCTTTCTATCCCTTCCTTTGCTTTACAGTTATTAGTTCACTTGACTCCCGTAGACTCTACTTATATGCGTGCTTGGATAGTAGAGTAGTTGTGGCTTGCATGTTCCTTGAGACGACCCAGTCGGTCGGTGGTGATCGCTTGTCATTCTGAGCGATCCTAGTTGTGGCTTGCATGTTCCTTGAGACGACCCAGTTGGTCGGGGTGATCGCCTGTTGTTCCGAGCGATCCTAGTTGTGGTTTATCGGTTGCTTCTCGGCTTGTTGCCGTTCTGTGGATTGAGCATTTGCATCGATCGTCACAGCTCTTCTAGCACTTCACGTACACCGCGGTCTGATCCACCGTTTGGAGGTGTTCTTTTCCGGAAAAGGGTCGTTGAGTTTGTGCCGACCCGTGAGCCTTGATGCAGTGCGTCCAGAAGGTTTATGTGCTTATAGATGAGCAGGTGACAGTGCATGGGATACGTCCCGGTAGTTTCAGATTGGGTTTACTTCGTGGTTTTCCCTTTGATGCATACTAGTTGCTTACAGTAGCATAGTTAATTCAGTTGTATGTTAGCCTCATACTTACTTGTGCTACTGTATACCATATCTATCTTTTGTTGACCCTCGTGCCGGTGTGTACACCTCGCCTTCGTCGGCTTGCGGTACCCACTGGGAGGGGAGACATGCGTGCATGTTCTCACCCCCCACCCCCATTGCAGGTTTCAGGTGAGCAGGGTGGTAAGTGTCGGGACGCTGCGAGGCACGCCTAGATAGTAGCTCTAGAGGTTCCGACTCGTGAGGCTACATCCCCAGATTTGGTTATCACCCTACTTTCGCCTATTAGATGTCATTTGTGGTTCAGTTATTCTTTGAGCTTACTCTAGCATGCTTGTGTTGTGAATTTACTCCTTATGATTATGTGATGATAGCATGCTTGGATTGATTGGTTGTATCCTTGTTTTCCAGTCGTTTCATTTATCGAGCATTTTGGTTTTCTACCCCTCGTGGTAGCGTCGTAAAACAAGGTTTCCGTGTGGGAAACGATTTTCAAATGGATTTCTAATTGCTCGGTTTTGTGATTTCAAAAAAGAGAGTTCTCGTGTGGAGAACAGTTTTCAAAGGCTTCTTCAATGATTGAGATTAGGGTTTCAAACTAAAGCTTCTGGGTAAGGAGCAGCTTTCTAGAATGATTGTTGCTTGTGCATTGCATCATCCTTCGCTTAAGGATTTGCTTAGATTCATACAAGTTAAGGACTGTTAGCTGTATGAATCTCTCGTTGTGTTGATGTGCTGTTGGGATGAATGAATGGTGGTTGTGATCCTGTTGTTTGTTGTTGGACGCCGTGCAAATACAGGGGAGGCTCTGTCCGTGTGTACAGTGGACCCTGTATTTGTGGCGGGTCTGTACGTGGCGCGGGCTAGGCTTTTCAAAAAGAAAAATTTAGCACGTTTTTCCGCATCTTGAACTAGCCCGGGGCGTGACACTCGCCGGCAGAAGATGAGGTTGGTGGCAGTGCTGGGTCGAGGGGGTTTTGCGTGGTTCGAGGTGAGGAAGAAGAGGAGGCGGCTAGGGTTTCTAATCTCCAAGAGACCTAGGGTTCCTCTCTCCCTCATCTAAATACTCCGCACAAATTTGCGCGGAAACCCGAATTTTCTCGCATTCGTGATCCAGAATCGCGAATAAGCCCCTCTAGGTACAACAAAATCCATCGTGATCCAAAATCGAGGGCCAAATCGCAAAAATACTAAGTTTATACAACTTTCCCTCTCACAAAGCCCCCCCCAAAAAAAAACTCTGTTTTTAGCCAAGTTTCATATGAACGTTCACCACCCTGTTCACAACCTTGCCGTAAAAAAACATTGCAATTTTGTACATAAAATATTGGCGTTTTTTGAGTCCGAATGCTGTTTACGTGTTTTACGGTCGTGTCGGTAAACTCCAGCCGACTGGTTCATCTTCGAAACCTCAAAATTTCTTAATCAAATTTTGAGCATCCATAGAGCTCTGAGTCATCGAAATTTTGACCGTAAGATTGCCAATTTTTGTGCACATAATGTCGACCTTTTTGAAACCGGACCGATGATTGCGCAATTTTTTGATAGATTTTTTCGATTTCAGCTTTCCGTTTTCACCTTAAACCTTTGCGGTTTGCGACCAGAAAATTATTATCATCCTAATTACTCCCATGATGATTTCCACAAATTTGTAGCATGAACCCATTGCATAAAAATTTAATTTAATTAATTATTATGTGATAACTACAGATAGATCACCCTGAGATTTACATTTTTCATTTAGAAACCTTGGGTTCTACACTGGAGGAACCAAAATGTATAGAGATTTGAAGGGCGTCTTCTGGTGGAGTAACATAAAAAGGGAGATTGCAGAATTTGTGTCTAAGTGTTTAACTTGCCAGCATGTGAAAGTCGACAAGCGGAGACCAGCCGGCTTACTTCAACCTCTTCCAATTCCTGAGTGGAAATGGGAGAGAAACAATGGATTTTGTTACTAGACTACCTAGAAGTGAGAAAGGCAATGACACAGTTTGGGTCATAGTCGACAGATTGACTAAATCATCACACTTTTTGGCTATAAAGATGGATATGACTTTGGAAAAACTAGCGAAGCTTTATATTGCACAAATAGTATGTTTGCATGGTGTTCCGGTTTCGATCGTGTCTGATTGTGACTCGAGATTTGTGGCTCACTTCTGGAGAGAATTGCATAAAGCTTTGGGAACCACATTGGACTTTAGTACCGTCTTCCATCTGCAGACAGATGGTTAGTAAGAGAGAATGATCCAAATTTTGGAAGACATGTTACGGGCTTGTGTTATCGATATGAGAGGCTCTTGGGATCATCACCTACCGTTGGTCGAGTTTGCCTACAATAATAGCTTCCGGGCTAGCAAACAAATGGCTTCTTTTGAAGCATTGTATGAAAAGAAGTTTAGGTCCCCTCTTTGTTGGGATGATGTTGGTGAAAGAAAACTACTTGGTCCGGAGATTGTCCAGCAAACTATTGAGAAGGTTCATTTGATTAAAGAGCACCTCAGAGTAGCTCAGAGTCGGCAAAAGAGCTACACTGATAACCGAATATGACCGCTTGAGTTTGGAGTCGGGGATCACGTTTTTCTGAAAGTGTCACCTTCAAGAGTTATTTTGCGCTTTGGAGTCCGTGGGAAGCTTAGCCCTCGTTATGTGGGCCCTTTTGAGATATTCGAAAGAATTGGTGACGTCGTGTACAGACTTGCCTTATAGCCTTCTTTAGCTGGAATGAATAATGTCTTTCATGTATCAATGTTGAGGAAATATGTCCACGATCCGAGCCATGTGGTGGAGTCTGAACCTTTGCAGCTTAGAGAGGATCTATCTTATGATAAGCGGCCGGTGCGTATTGTAGATCGAAAAGAGCAAGTTTTGAAAAGACGGACCATTCCATATGTTAAAGTACATCATTCTGAACGGAAAGCTATTTGGGAGCTCGAGGAGCAGATGAGTGCAAAGTAACCTCAGCTCTTCGAGAGCTAAGGTATGTTGAGTTTAGAGAACTAAACTTTTTTTTAGGAGGGGAGGATGTAACAACCCATACCTTTATATCTTTTACTTTGACCCCTATTCTTTTGAAATTTGGACCTTTTCATAAATATTAAAAGTTGAGGGGTTTGGCGGTACTTTGTGTTAATTAAATCTCTAATTCCGTTTCTCTATTTCCTATTTGTATCACAACCACCCACTTCTCATTCTCTCTCTTCTCCCTTGCATCCGTACGCTCTCTCCCGCACGCTCACACACGCGCGCGCGACGCAGTTCGATCACCGTCGCCGTCATCCTTGGCCGCCGCCATCGCAATCCTCATCTATCAGCATTTTTGGTTCGCCGTTGACGGCATCTCATCGTCATCGTTACCCTCTTTGAGAAGGTTCCTTTCTTTCATTTTTATCCCTAACACCTAATCTTGAGAACGTCTAAGCTCCTTGTTCATGGCTATGTAATTATTTTTGAATACCTATCTCTTGATGATTGGAATTAAAACTATTAAAATCTAATTTATATTAATCTAAATTAATATTGATCGTATAGTTATTTTTTATCCTGTATTCTCCATATGATTTAGTTGTGTAAATTCTGTACATTCTACGTGCTTTTGGAATGCCCTTTATATATTCGACGAATGCCTAAGAGAAGGCAAATGTCATTTTTTTTTTTTCTAATTTTGATCCCATCTGATAGCAAATTATAAACTTATGTTTCAACATCTAAAAACCTTTTTTCGAATATTAGAACATTCTTTATTATTTAAAATTCTATTCATATTGTCTTGCTCTTTTGAATAGTTTAATTCTTAAAACTCTTTATCTTCTTGATTTGATAGTTGAGTTTCGTTGAGTTTATTATTCTAATTCTCCTTCATGCCCCGTCTCAACTTAATTCCATGTATTTGTAACCAATCTTATCAACCTATGTAAGCGTATCCGAATTTAATTATTTGTATAAGCTTTTCTTTCTAAATGCTTATATCGTATTTGTAATTTTATTTTTAGTAGCTTATAAAGAATCGTAATTCTTAATTTAGGTTCCGGTGATTAACTTCCTATGCAATTTTCGATTGGATAACTTCTTAGCTTAGAAGCTGCTTTTAAGGTAAGCGACCGGACACCCATTAGTTTTTCACAAAAAAATTTAGAAAAATATTCTGATTATGCAAAAATCTTTATTTTGTAGATTTTAAAATTAAGGGTTAAGCGTATTATTAAATATTTCTGGAAAACTGAGTTTCAACTGTGATTGACAGGTTCTTTTAGTAAAATAATTTTGAAATTTGATAACCTGTTCTGTAAATTAGTGGCTGGATAAATATTTTTAAATTATAATATCTCTTGATATTCTACTATACTAATGTTGGTCATGTCAATATGTATTATGTTATACAAGCTAGCTTCATCTTTGTATTATGCCTTCGGGTGCCTGGGCCTATCCGCGCGTCTGTTTTGTATTTGCACTTTCGAACGTCTCTGTTTTTTATACGCACCTTCGGGTGCCTCTGTTCTGTATTTGCGCCTAAGGGTGCCTCTGGATCTCACCATCGGATCACACGACATAGTTAGTTACCAGAAACTAAAATTTTTATTTCGTTTATTTACTGAAAGAGAAAATACTTTGTAAATTTATAGTCTCTATTTGATCTGAATTTTAAATTCTGATAATTTCTGTTTTCTGAAATTTTGCAAATTAAAGACCAGTCGCTTAAATTAATTTCTGCATGAAAATTTTACTTTAGAGTTTCTGTTATCTCTATATGCTTAATCCGACTAATGTGATGTATGGTTGCTTACACAGGTACTGAGACTGTTTTGCCGGGCGGGGACGGGACCGAGTGAACGTTAGATATAGTTACTGTTTGAATTTAGTTTCTTTTATTTTTATGTCTGGTATAGATAGATGTGAATATTTGAATTTCGTAAACTATCATCTGGTTTTATTCTGCTTATGTTTCGTCATTCTTCTCTGTCCCTCGCATAGTTATTATTCGTGATATTGTTGGACCGAATTTTCGTTTGTATTTCGCAGTAAACTTTAGTTTTATATGCATGAAAATTTATTTTGATTCTAGATGAAATTTAGTTGTTAATCTCATCTTTTGATTCTTTAAATTTAGTGGGATTTTTGTGATCAACATTTGGCCTGTTTTTTATTTTGTTCTGTAGCCTTGTATATTTACTAATTTAGCAGATATGCGGTGTCTGTTATGTATCGGGTTTGGAACGTAATAACTCGAAAAGTGACCGACCATTGGATTGATACGTGTACGGTGACTCACAGATTTTTTGGACGTAGGGGACTAATTAGATGAAAGAGTTTAGCAAGAAGACTAAGAATGAAAAATAATTCTCCACTGCAATAGTTCAAAGTAGTTAAGAAAAGTGAGGAGTGAAGCAGGTAAAGATTAAGGAGCGCCCTTCCCTTATCTCGCAGTAGCTATAGAGTGACGTTGAACCGTGTGCCTGCATAGACCTTGCGTTTTTTCTTTTATCTAAACCGATAATAATAATAATAATAATAATTATTAAACGGCATTCTCCCCGCTCCATAGTTACGCCTCCTCGGTTCACGGCTGAGCGAAAATGATGGCTCTGGTACCTGCTCCGGTGTGCACCACTCCCGTCTCTTCCCTCATCCTCCTTCCCCAGACCCGCAGGCGCTCCGGCCGCTCGTTCGCTTGCCACCGCTCGACCTCGCCCCCGCCCCCGCCCTCGCCCTCGCCATCACCCTCGTCCTCTCCCCACTCTCAGGCCGATTCCACGTCCGCCAAGCCCCCTCATTCCCTCGCCTCCTCCGCTGGCGCGCACGCCCCCTTCCTGGAATCCAAGACTGCCCACTCTGCCCCCGCCTTTACCTACAAGCTCGCCGCCGACCACACCGCTGACTCCGTCGTCCGTCTCGTTCCCTCCACGGAATCCGCAATCGAAAGGGTCAGTTCCGTTTTACATTCCAAATTCTGTGAATCTCTTGAAAGCGAAGGTGCATACTACTATAGGTACTAGAGAGAAAGCGCTCTGAAAATGTTCTTAGAAACTGTCGACATGACAAAAATGCTTTTTATCCATCGTACACTTAATGCTCAACGAAAATCATATTGATGACTCTTTAAAAAGGGACGGCAAATCAATGGTTCTCGCCGTCGCATTATCATCTTTGTCTCCTCCTGTTTCTTTTTTTCTCACATCTCTCGTCCCTGCTCTGCCTTTCGTGTTATGCCTGATCTTTATAGGGTGGTAAACTAACCGACCGTGAGTTCTGTTATGTCCCGTGTCCATGTCCATGCCGCAGATCCCGTCCACTCTTCTAATTAAGACAAACCGTGTCTCCTACAGCTTGTCCCTCGGCTTTGTTTCTTCAGCATGTGTATCCAGCTTATTGACTTTCACACGCCATATGACACGTGCAGCAAGCAAAGCAAGTCTAAGATACTGGCCCGTGCATCAATGTCGAGGGGAAGCTTTATATGTTCAATCTATGGAAGCTTTGTCTGATGCAGCAAATAAAACTCTTTTTATTTTTGAATGTAATTTTTTTTTTATAAAATTTTGTGAGTGTTCGTGTCTGATTCGGGCTTCAATCATTTAGTTTTAGTTGGTTCGACTAGCCCAAACTCCAAAAGAACTTTCGGCTTTTTAGAATCGCCTCATCTTCCGTGCCACTTTCTTTGGATGACTCTTGGAAGAGCGTGCTGTGTTGAAGACGAAGGGACAGTGAATTTATTACAGGGATGGCGCTTGACACTATAAATATCCGGTTATTGATGCTTTAGAGAGCAGATTTGATGAATAGATATTTGTACTCTTGTTCTCTATCCTTGCCGTGGTGATTTTCTTCTTGGTGTGATCGTCGACGTTTCTTCCCTGGGCCGAGATCGACTTTTTCCACAATTTGATTGTTGTCGCTTCTTCCTCGTGGCAAGATCGACTTTTGCGCCTACCCCTCCTCTTAAAGTCCCTGCCTCCTCCTCTTCTTTCTCGGTGCCGGAGTTCTACCCAGCCTTCCTCATCGATCGTGGATTTCCCGCAGTCATGTGATCGTTGTACTTCTTGTATTTTACCTTCACCCCTTCTGGTATCCCGTTATCCTTCCAAACAAACCTTCCACCATTACCAATCATCTTTACCAAAACAACCAAATCTAAAATTTTTAAGTCCGATATGACCGAACTCACCTTTTTATTTGTAACTACTATATTTATTTTTAGTTGGTCGTTATTATCTCATATATTGAAGGTTTATCACAATCATAGCATTGCCTCAATTCGATTTTAATTTTGTCATACTGAAATTTTTTTTGCTTCCTTTAATTTCAGTAAAGTTCTTCAGAATTGATAAATTGTGCTTAGTTAATTTCAAGGAATAGCAGTAATAAAACCAAGTTAAAAATTCAAATTTTGCAACCCCGGTTTGCATCGATTGGTATCAGAGCAAGTTCCTTCTGTGGGAACACTTGTTTTGATCTGAACAATTTTTTAGGTGCTGAAATTCATCTTTCTTAGTCTTCTTTTTGGGCCAAAATATTTTAAAAAACAACATCACTTCATCGATCAACTTAGAATCATTTATTAATGGACTTTGTCCTAGCCTTACCCAAGATTGCATGCCAGGTTGATTTAGTTTTTGTTGTTGTTGTTGATTGTTTTACAAAAATGGCTCATTGTATCCCTTCCAAGAAAACTTCTGAGTCCTGATGCATTGACAAAACTATTTTTCAGTGAAATTGTGCGTTTACATGGTATTCCTAAATCAATTAATCTGATGAAAACACAAAATTTGTTGGTCATTTTTGGAAAACTTCAATGTTAAAAGCAGGAAGCAAACTGAATTTCAGTAGCCCATACCATCCACAGACTGATGGGCAGATGAAAATAGTAAATCGATCTTTGGGTAATTTCTTAAGATGTTTGGCTGGAGAAAAACCAACAGAATGGATTTAATCATACAACAAGCTGAATTTTCTTATAACAGTTCCATAAACCGAACTATTGGAAAATCTCCTTGTGAAGCTTTATATGATTGTCCTATAGCCTACTTCCCTGACCGAGCACCCATACGGCTATACCTTACCTTGACAGAGTCAGTGTAGATGGAGAATTTTACCTAACACAGATTCATGAGTTGCAACAACGGGTTCGCCAAAGGTTGCGGGATTCTACTATCAAGTACAAGGAGTCAGCGGATCAACATCGCCGAGGCATGACTTTTAATAAAGGAGATAATGTCTTAATCTATTCTAGGAAAGGGAGGTTCCCGACTAAAGGCTATAGCAAGTTGAGTAGGAGAAAGTACGGGCCCCGAAATTTTGAAGAAGCTGGGGGCAAATGCATGTCTAGTTGATCTGCCCCCGGAAGTGTCGACATCCCCGATCTTCAATGTTAGTGAGCTGTATGAGTACCATGGAGAGGGCCCCTCTACTATCGATATTGATAGTTTGACATCTCGCACTGACACTTAAATGCCATTAGATAGGTGGAGGATATTTTGGATGTGTGCGTGTCTGCGACACCCCGTGGTACCCATCGTCGATACTTAGTACGCTTGTGTGGATGTCCATTGATTGATAGCAGCTTCATTTCTAAGGTAGAGTTACGCCGACTTTGAGAGGATTATATCAGAGCTATCAATATACCATCTCGAAGGGGTTGAGATTTCTCCCACCTTGGGAGAACTTATGCAAAATAAAACTCTTTTTATTTTTGAATGTAATTTTCTTTTATTTTGTGAGTTCGTGTCTGATTCGGGCTTAAATCATTTAGTTTTAGTTGGTCCGGCTTACCCAAACTCCTTTTCTCCAATAAAAATAAACCCACAACCCAAAAGACCTTTCAGCTTTCTAAATCACCTCGTCTTCTTTGCTACTCTTTTTGGAGGATCCTTGGAAGACTATGCTGTGTTGAAGATGAAGAGACAAGGAATTTATTACAGGAATGGCTCTAGACATTATAAATATCCAGTTTTTGATGCTTTAGAGATCAAATTTGATGTGTTCTTTATTCTTGCCGTGGTGTATCTTCTTTCTCTTGTGATCGTCGACGCTTTTTCCTCACGCTAAGATCGTCTCTTCCTCAACTTGATCGTTGTCGCTTCTTCCTCGCGGTGAGATCGACTTCTGCTCCTATCCCTTCTGTTCTTCCAGGTTCTTGCCTCCTCTTCTTTCCTGTTGCCAAAGTTCTACTCGTGGTTTGCCGCCCTTCTCGTCGATCGTGGATTCCCTGCAATCGTGTGATTGGTGCACTTCTTGTATCTTACCTTCTCCTTCATCTTCTGATATCCCATTATCCCTTCTAATCTAGCCTTCCACCATTACCAACCATCTTTGCCGAAACAACCAAATCTAAAAATTCTAAAGTCCAATAAAACTGAACCTACCTTTTTATTTAGAACTATTATATGTATTTTCAATTTGCTATTATCTCATATATTGAAGGTTAATCACCATCTTAGTATTGCTTAAATTCAATTTTAATTTTTTCTCTTGCTGAAATTTTCTTACTTCCTTACTTTAATTTTAGTAAAATTCTCCACAATCAATAAATTGAGCCTAGTTTATTTCAAGGAATAGTAATAAACAAAACCAAGTTGAAAATTCAAATTTTGCAACCCTCGGTTTGCATCAATATGATTCTTATGTTATTAGTGGACAGTGGCTTGGAAATGAAAATTATCCTAATGTTCGAAAGTCACAAAACTATCCCATCAAAAGTAAAGTCAATTTATGCAAAATCCTTATAATTTTTGTTTTTCACATGTTAGTTCATCTCTAAGGTCTCCAAGATATATTTAATTTTCTTTAGGTATTCAGAGGGTTTGAAATTTCCAACTTAAATCTTCAGTTGATTCCTGTGATGTAAAAAATTAGAATCTCTAAACTGGAGCTTCTGATTTTCAGCCTTTAAAATCTTATTTGCTTACTGTGAAGTAGAACCAATTCTCTTTGGGACCGGCTAACACTCTAAAACCTGTTTCTGCTTTCAGCTGAAGCAGAAACTAGGCCAATTGGTTCCTAAAGTAAAAATTGGGTAAAAGTGGATCATATAAAGCATTTCTTTTGAACATTAAATTTCCAGACTCACGCTGAAGATGACCTAATTTCTGGGACTTTATGAGTTGTTAAGTTAATGATGAGCTAATAAGCCGTAAGTGTGATGGGACTTTCTTGTATTATCATGGATGATTTCAAGAGAACTTGTGGTACTCAGCTTTCTTTTTTCTCCTTATTCAGTTGTTCGTATATCATTCTAATTTAGGTTTTATTTGTCAAATCTCCATATGTATATTATATCCTAATGTCTTCTCTTTTCTTATTGAGCAGGTTATTTTTGATTTTCGCTTCTTAGCCCTTTTGGCTGTTGGAGGTTCACTTGCTGGTTCTTTGTTGTGCTTTCTAAATGTAAGTCGAAATAATGCACACATGATCAAATAAAATGGTTTGCTATTGTTAACCGCTTTTTCACAAATATTAGTGGCTCTATTTAGAAAATTTTGTAGTTTAACATATTCTGTTGTTTCACTAGTTGGAGACACTGCATATTTGCTTTGTGCCACTTGTTATATGTCATGGCCCAACCCTAAGATGTAATAGATGCCGCATACTGGCAATTAAGTAAATACAATTATGCAAGGCAGCAAAACCTATAGATATTGAGAAATAACATCCTATCGCGAGAACTAGTTAAACACCTAATAGATTGGAAACCCATAAATCTCTTCAATAAGTCGATTATCCACAAAACTAAAATCCACTACTCAAGATTCTACAAATAGTCAATTATTTAAACTCACTAAAAATCACAACAATTCTAAACTAAACAAACATGCGTTATCTGTCAAAATATTAAATTTTACATAAGGATCTCTGCATCTAGCTTTCACTCGATCCCATTTCCGACAAGCTAGTCAGACTCAGTACCTGGGTAAGTAACCTTCACCACATTAGTTGGATTAACCATGTGATAAAAAAATATCGAAATATTTAGAGATTAATTTGTGTATAGAAAATACAATAATAGTGACTAGATTTCTAGAAAGTTTGAAAATCTTAATTTCAGAAATTGTGTTTTGAGCAAAACCTATTTTACAAATCAAACGGAGAGAAATAGAGTGTTGACTAAAATATATTTGTTTTGAAAAATTAAAATTTCAAAACACAAGTCTCTGGCAACTAACTATATAAATGACCTATTGGCAAAATCCAAAGCACATTTGGGAGGCATCCAAATATGCGAACACAAAGGAAAGGCACTCGAAGGTATATCAAAATAGTACTCAAAAGGCGCATCGATAAGGCGCAATAATGCTCGGAGGCACATCAAAGTTGCACTCGGAGATGCATTATAAAATTGAAGCTAGCTTCTATCACAAAATTCATGTTGATGTGGCCAACATAGTTATATCAAAATACGAAGAGACATCACCACTTTAATGTTATTTTCCTTGTCAATAATTGGAAGACAATTTATCGAATACTGAATATGACCAACTAAGCATAAATATCAAAAGTACACATTTTGTTTTGAAATTACACAACAATCAATTTTTTTTTTTAAATCCTTCATTTCCAATGATTTGTAATCTATATAAGCACGCTTAATACTTATTTCGAAAGAACTATACAAAAAGAAATTATTTTGTTGTTGTAACGTATTTCTATAGTTTTACTGAAAATAAACTAAGGTGTTCGGTCACTTACCTCCAAAATACGCTAACTTATAGTCCAATCAAAAGCCAAGTATCAATTTAATTATCGGAACCTAAAGAAAGAAATAAAATATTATTTCGTATATCATCAAAAGCACAAAACATAAAAATGAGACCTCTAATAAAAGCTTATTAGGCTTTGAAATGAAAACTTAGTCTCTAAGAAGAGGTTCAACTCATCTAACAGAAAACTAATCACTTCATAGTAAGCATGGTGATAGAAAAGTAATACCCAGTCAACCAAATTCAAATAGGATCACATAAAATGTTAGAACAAGTTTAAAATAGTTGCTAACAGGCCAATTTCGTACATGAAAAAGATAGAATAAAATAACTTGAAGATCTCAACTATCAACCCCAAAGAAAGATTTCTATAAACTGTATTGTTCAAAAAGATAATGTGATATGAATAGGATTTGAAAGATTAAAATGAATATGTTTGATAATATATATTTCAAATGCCAACATACATATTAACTAATTGTAATATGATGAGGTCGAACTAAAAAGTACATTTGCCTTCCCTGAGGCATTTTGTTGAACACCTGGTAAGCATTCTGAATACATAGAGTCATAGAGAATACAAACAAACTCTATAATTGAATCTCATAGGTATACCAAGATTTAAAGAAAATCACAATTTCCAAATGATTCTAGATCAAAATAAACACAAGGTTTCAGGTTTTAACAATTTTAAATCTAAAACCCATCAAGAGAGGAATATTTGCAAGATTCACATGCCGATGAATAATAGAGGAGAAATTAACTTATGGAAATAGACAAATGAGAAAAAGATGAGGGAAATAGAAAACCTTCTCAAAGGTGATGAACAAAACAATCGGAAACAAAGTGCTGTTGATGACGGACCAAATGGGCCCGACGATGATTAAGGAGTGCGGTGGCGGCCAAGAACAACGGAAACGTCGCCGGACAAAGAGAAAGCCAGGGCGTGTGCGCCTGAGAGAGAGAGTGAGAGAGAGAGAGAGACTTGGGGGCGGGGTGGTGTACGTAAGAGAAACAAACAGAGAAAGGATCCTCAATTAACTAGGGCTAATTAAGCCTTTTTTTGCACATAAACCCTCAAACAAGTTCAATTTCACAAAGAGCCCAAAATTTAAAAGGGTATTACATTGGCGCTTTTTCATTTGCCTTTTACTATATTTCCTGTAAAAGTCTCTATTCCCAGAAAAATGCTTTTAATGGGTGTCCAATACCAAAAATTTGTACTCCCATGTCAGGATCATTTACATATGCCCTATGCTTGCCCCATTACATATCCATGTGGGTTCCAAGAGGCATGAAGACTACCCCACTTTTGTCACTGTCTGCGGTAGCGGTATCCTACACTCCTATTGGACCGAGGGTAGGGATGTAAAATAGGCCGAACGTCCTGTGGGCCGTCTGGCCCGACATGACATGGATGCTATAGCTCCCGTGTCGACCCGATTCTTCAAGCCATGCTGGGCCACTACATTCGAGCCTGTCCCATATGGACCGTGCCTACCGAGCTAGCACGGCCCGACTCCCAAGGCCAAGCCTTGCCCAGCCTTGGGAGCAGGCCAGATTGGGAGCTAGGCTCCCTTCTTCTAAGGGAGCCTAGCTCTTTTTCCCTTCTCCCAAGTTACCTCTCGTGGGAGAAGGGAGGCCTAGAGGACTAGCCCGTAGGACTAGGGGCCCTCAACCCACTTAATTTTTTTTTAAAATAATTTGAAATTTTGAATTTTTATCTACATAATTATTTAAAAGTTAAAATATTATTCAAATAATTTTAAATTTTTAAATTTATACATTTTAGATTTTATTCAAATAGTTTTCTTAAAGGTTTACGTGACGCCCCATTTCCCAGAGGGTTCACCCATCCTAGAACTACTCTAGTCCTAGCACGCTTAACCCTCTTAACCTCTTGGGCCTAGCCACTGCCTTAAATGCTATAGCCGGGTTAAAAGGTTTTGTCCTATTATATCTTACATATAAGACTATTCCAAATACTATGGGTGTTACATTCCTCTCCCCTTTAAGCCCTGACGTCCTCGTTAGGCTCAAGAACACTCACAAGCATTAGGCGATGTGAGACTCGTCTTGCTAACCTTAGCCGACCTTGTGAGGAGCCGTGCTCCACCCACAACGATCGTTAGCCGGGAAGCCGCGCTCTACCCGGTGTATAACTCTAGCTCTTCCGAGACTCATCTCACACTTCTGGCTGGTGATTACTTTGATGTCAACTGTGACGTACCACTTTCAAGGGGGTCACCCATCCTAGAACTACTCTAGCCCTAGCACACTTAACCTTTTTAACCTCTTAGGCCTAGCCAGCACCCAAAATACTATAGCCGGGTTAAGAGGTTTAGCCTTATTATATCTTATATTTAAGACTTCAAAATATTAGGGATGTCACAGTTTATAAATTTTTTAAATTTTATCCAAATAGTTTTTAAAATTTTAAACTTTTACCCAAATATGATTTAAAATTTTAAAATTTTAATTTTTTTAAAAAAATAAATTTTGTAGCCATAGTACCCTACTAATAGTTAGAAAAAAATTTAGGAATATTTTAATATTTTAACTTTTAATAATAAAAATTTTAAATCCCTTAAAATATTTTTAAAAAATAAAAAATTTATTCGGTCAGGATGGGCCCAACACGGCACAGCCTGGCCCGTGCTTCCGGGCCGAAGGGTCGTGCTGGGCCGGGAATCCAGAAAATCCGGCCAGGCTCGACACGACCCGCATTTGGAGCCGGGCCGGGCCCGCCCCAAGCCCGTTTTGGTCCGGTAAATGTGGGCCGGGCTGGCCGGGCACGGCCCATGTAACATCCCTAACCGAGGGTAAATCCTAGGATGCAGAATCAACTAGCCCCACATAAATAGTACCCTTAGTGGTGGCTCTAATACCATATGAAATTATCAGGTCTAGCCTGCTAGTTTTAGCAAATTTTGTGGGGTCTGAATGGCTAGAAGGAAGTACGTCAGTCCAAGTTGTCAATAATTAGAGTTCTAATTTGTGCATACCAAGCTGTTGTCCCTACATTATCCGATATAGGACTATTACTGATTTCGGTTCTTATCTTGCAATCTACAAGAGCTCCACATAGATTTGTTAATACCTATGATAATCATCTCCAAAGCCATATAAATGATTAAATCATGCTCTAAAGGTTTCCCTTAAGAATCATGGCATTTGGAGAAGAAATGGCACCCCCCCAAAATAAAAAAATCAATTCAGCATATAAACACAACGACCACTTCTTTTAGCAAAAAAGCATATTTATAGTTTTGGATTTAATTTGATTGATTATCCTGTTTAGGATTTAATAGCCCAAATGTGGATTTTAGGTTGACATCAACTCTGCTCTCTGCTGTTTGATGCTGAAATTTCGAGGTCCTAGGTCCGAGTTCATACCTTTGGTTTCAATTTGAAACAAAAACATGTCTATTTCTCAAAAGCTAAAGCCTCCTAGAAGTTACAATCATGATGCACTACAGTGTTCATAGATCAAGGGATCTATTGGTTCAAATCTGAAATCGAACCGAAGTATCTTAAAAATAGTTAAAAATTGGAGTAAATATTGGAGTATAATATATACAGTGTCCTATTCGCAGCTGTTAGCGAAGGGTAATCGCGGCCGCACACTCGGCGCGATCCGGGTCGTCCGTCAACGGGTAATTTCCCTTCGTGGGAACGGCGTGATCTGACTTGGGCTCAGGCGCGGACCGGAGAGGAAATCGTCTAGTTAGGTTCGAGCTCGAGGAAAGGCCTCGAGGTCTTCACGCACATAGGTCGAAGGCTAATCGCTTCAGCTTTCGAGCTTTGGTCGCTGTCTAGGCCGAAGTGGTGATGCGAGGCCATTGTATGGTAGCAGTCCTCGAGAATTGGTGGGTTCGTGCGGATGGAGGCACGCGGTGTGAGGAAGTACGTTCGCTGGTGAGGATGAGGTCGTCCGGCGTTGATCGGATTGGTACGATCGTCTGGGATGATGTCGTCGAGGATTGAGTGGCGGTAGAGATTACGTACGACTACTCCTAGATTAAGTTACGACTACTCCTAGGCTACGTTATAGCTACTCCTACTCGAATGCGGAATATAGACTGGCGTCTGTGGTGTGATGTTCGGATCTCCCCATCTGTAGCTTAACTTCACCTTTTATAGGTGTGTTGTCGCGATCGTCGGAGTAACTCCCGTGATCCGGCACCTCTCTTTCCTCAGCTGCCCCCTAACTCCTCGCCCTCGATTGCGCCCTTTTGAATTTTGAACCTCTGAATTCAAACGGGCCTGCCCTTTGATCACCGAAGTAGGTGCGTTTGGATGCAAAGCTGAAAGCCGAACTGGCCACTCTTCGGCAAACCTCCTTGCCAAAATCTCCTTCGATGCTCCGCGCCGCTAGCGCTCATTGTTGGTGTCAACAGCATCAAAATCATCCATATCATAAAGATGCCAGTAGAAACACATGGATCTTTGATTTGTAATCGTTAAATACTATAAAATTTGCAGCTATATGATCAAACAGATTCGATCTGACATTAAAACCGAAAAAAAAGTTGAAAATGAGAGACGAGCTATATCTATCTCCAGATGTAGAATTCTCACGATCTGAGGTCTGATCTCTTTCCTTAAATTTCTGTAAGATGCTTTCCTGTAGATCGATGTAGATGTGAGCTACATAGAAAACTAAGTAGAATTGAGAATTAAATAAAGAGACAAGTAGAGAGATTGTGAATGTTCCTCCTTCGTAATCAAACCGAGTGATTGATGAGATCCTCCTCGGATGAAGATATCAACACTTCCACACCTCTAAATTTGGGAGGGAGGGGAATTTTTATACATTTAGGTTGAGAGACAGCTCTTAGTGGATTTGTACTCAAAGTTTGTCAGATTATCCACTTAGATTTTAGGAAAAGTCTAGATTTGCACTCCTACATGGATAAATGACATGCCAAAAGAGCTAGAGAGTGGATGATGTGGCAAATGAATAAGTTAATATTGGATTAGTATGCTGGCAGTCTGACAAATTCTCGCTCTTTGGGCCAGAACTTGCTCATTTCTGGTTTGATATGAGCGATTAAAATGCCAAATTAAAGTTAAAGTTGATTAAATATCCAACAAGAACTTCACCACAAACCTGGTGAACTTTTGAAGTCAGAATTGGTTTCATGAATTGTATAGTGTAGGCTGAATTTTGAAACTCAGGTAGAAACTTACGAAAAATTATTTCCTAATTGAACCAAAACAATTGATTAAGGTAACAAACAGGCAAGATAGCGTGTTAGGATACAGTGTAAGTATTTTGGCACAATGGATCAGGAAAATCAGATGCATCACAATATAGTGGAATCCGATCAGAAATACTCTCGTTTAATTTTATACATCTCAAATTATATGAAAACATGGTCAATGCACATGATTAAGTGAACATGCATGCAAAGAAGAGTAGGTCATTGCAGTATGGGCTTCTGTTGACCTATAGGTGAAACTGCCGACATTATACACTTGCTAACCTTTATTTTTCTTATAATTACTTAACGGCTATTTCAATTCTAGAAGTTTGAGAATACTTATCACGGGAGGATAAGGTTGAATCTTCTTCTATTGGGATAATTTTGTTACATGTGTTCTTTGTTTCACAGAAGCCTTATTTACTATTATAATCTTGCCGCCTAAATTTTGAAGTATTCATGAAGAATTAAAGTTAGTGGATGGAGAGTAATCACTTATTTCACATTTCTTGTTTTTTGTGATTCTTGTGTCCCGGTATGATACATATTATGTACCATTTATGCTAGGGGCGAAAATGAATTGGATATGGATCAGTTAGTGCTCAATCCATGTCCATATTCATAATTTATTGGAGATGGACATAGATTTGGATACTAAAATTCAAATTCATATTCGATAGAAAAAACATATTCGGAATTCGGATCAGATATTTAAACAAATATGGATGCGAATTGGATATCTAAAAGTGTATTGAATACAACAGTAAAAAAAAATTGCCATTATATATCTTAGCTTCCTAAAAATAAAAATTCAAGAAAACATTAGAATAAGAAATCTTAAAAAACAATGCTGAACATAGACTGAACAGATGTGCTACATATTAAAAATATATTAGAACCAATTTTAGATTCGGATAATCTGATATTCAAATCCGAATCCAAAGAGAAATAGTGAAACCAAATCCGAATCTCAACACAAGAATTTTAAATTTGAGATCCAGATCCAAATCCGAACCTGAGTTGGACAGTGAACTCTTCACTCGTATTCTGTTATATTGATTTGGAGTCAGGTCGGATCTGCTAATATCCAACCCATTTTCACCCCTAATCTTTTCATTCATAGGTATTAAATGTATGATAAGATACTATCGAAATTATAATACTTCACTCTTAATTCTTCTGTGACATGGCATTCATGTGCTAACGTCTTGGATTTGAACAAAGACACTAACTGCTTATACCTTTTCACATGGTCATAAGTTTGAGCTGTTTACTGTGTGTAGCTTCTTTATGAGTTTGGTTGCAATGATTTCCACATTAGATTGCTATGATGAATTTACAATAGTCCGACGGAATATTATATATGCTTAGGTATTACTTTTCATTTAAAGCAAGATTCAAGTGGGTGTACTTATGTAGATTCCTTTTAATTTGCAGGGTTGTGTTTACATAGTTGATGCATACAAGGTTTATTGGACAGGCTGTATCAGAGGGCTTCATACAGGGCAGATGGTCCTGCGCCTAGTTGAGGCTATTGGTAATGGCCTTTATTTATCACTTATGACATACTTTCCATCTTTCGTCATATTTTGATGTCATTGGTCACACAATCTATTAGATTGTTGGGTTTTACGATATAACATGTCATATGCAAATACGCAGAGAGTTATTGGAGTCTTTATTTGAGAAAGATGGATTCTGATGGCTACTCGCTATATACAAACCAATAGGATTGAATGCATTATTGTTCAACACTCATTATCTATTATAACTATTACACCCTTTGTCCCTTTATCTATTACGCTTCCTCTGTTCCTCATTTCCGATGATGGTGCATCCGAATCGATAAACATTGCCGTTAAACATGATCTAGACAATTTGAACTTTCTAGAATATGATATTTTTGGGAACGTTTAGGCCCAAATCCTTCCTTCTCAAAATCAATTTTAGGTCATTTGATTTGACGATTGGAGCTTTTAGAAGTGTTTTAGAGAAATTTGAAGATAGTAGAAACCAGATTTTATGGAATTTCAATGCATTCTACTCATCCATCAAGCAATCTCAAATTTGGTTGCATAAACATTTGTTAATATCTTGATCAAGAATGACGACTTTCATTTCCAATAGAGAGATTATTATAGATGTTTTTGAAGCCAATTCACTTTACATTGTTCCCTTTTCTCCAAAAGTATTATAATTTTGTGATTTTTCAATTTCTAATAAGTGCATATACTTTGGATTATTTCCAAATGCACTAAAATTGATTCAATCACACAAACATTGAATTTGAAAGATTTTGGGGCCAAATCCTCTCAAAAGGATCCTAGTCCCCCTCTCTTTCTTGTGCCTGCGTGCACAATATAATATATATATATATATATATATAGAGTCCGGCTATGGTGCTTTTGAAAGCACCACGCACTTGGTGCTTGTAAGTTTTCCGCCGTTAGATCTACCCTTTTGACCATTCCCACCCGTTAGATCATACTATTCAACCAGCCACCACTCAACCCTAGGGAACCACTATCGTCCTAACCGCACATCCCTTAATCCAAGGGCTGAAAAACTACAAGCACCAAATGACTTAGTACTTTTAAAAGCATAGGAGCTCAATTATATATATATATATGTAGGTTAGGGTTCAAATTACACACTTTTAAGTTACACCAACATAAAATTTATGAGGCATATGTATCAAACATCACAAATATGGACTTCGATATCTTATAAATTGAACAATGACTCTTTTTATGCCGTTAATTTTTATTGCTATTTCATGCTTAGATTCTAGATTTTTTTAAATAAATAATTTTTTATATATAGGCTTGTTAGATACTGTATGTATATTTGTTAGATTAGATTTTATAGAATTCGCCAACAAATATAGTATGTGGTGTATGGAGTGTATCCATATTCCATACACCAGGTGGAGGGAATATGTTTTCCTTTTGAGGACCAACGGATGATGGTACATAACAATTCCACTAAGTTAGTTCGATTTGCTGTGAACCGTGCACTGTGATTTCGTCCGGGGAGAAAGTCATGGTTGTCTGGGGAGAAATATGAATATATTTTCTTAGATTTTCCAATTTTCGTTGCAAAAGAGAAAAAACAAATTTTTAATTCCCGCTCAAATTGGGTCTGTCGACAGACCTAAATTCAAAATGCGTGCTTATATATATAGAGATTGAGAGAGCCGGCTGGGGTGCTTCTAATAGCACCAAGCACTTGGTGCTACCAAGTTTTCCACCGTTAGATTTACCCTTTTGACTATTTCCATCCATTCGACCATACTATACAACCAACCATCCACTCAACCTTAGGGGACCACTATCATCCTAACCGCACATCCCTTCATCCCAGGCTGAAAACCTAATAGCACCAATGACTTGGTGCTATTAGAAGCATTCGAGCCTAATTCTATATATATATATTACGGCTAGTGTGCTTTCGCAAGCACCGAGGTCTCCGTGCTTTCAAGTTGTTTTCGATGATGAGACATCCGATTTGACGATTGGTTCTGTTAGACATGATCTAAACTATTGGAACTATCTAGAAAACTATTGGAACTATCTAGAAATTAAATTTCACAATTTTTCTACGTCATTTGCTAAGTGATCAAAAGATCTAAAAAGTGCTTATTTTAGATGTGGCACGTTTGTAAGTTTGACAGTGTAGAACAATCCAAATTACGTAAAATTTTGATAGAAAATTATTTTTAACCATCAAGAGCAAGATCAGTACTTCCGATTTGAAATCTAAGTCTTCTACCACAGTTTTTTATGAGATTTTATTTTCAGTTGTTCATTTTGAGACTATTAGTTCTCTAGGCAAATGATGTCAAAAAATTATGAAATTTGGGTTTTAGATAGTTCCAACATTGTAGATTATGTCTAACGGAGCCGATCGCGGAATCGGATATCCCATCGTAAACAACTTGAAAGCACGGAAACTTTCGTGCTTTCGAAAGCATACTAGCCTAGTTGTCACGCCCGGAGGCCTCTTTTTGTAAAGCCCTTCATGTTGAAAATAGAGTTTAGCGGAAAAACATGTAATTTTTTTTATTGTTGATACTAAGAGCCCAACCGACGTGCATAGACCTGCCACAATGGATAGTCTCTCCTATACAAACGAATAGTTTCTCCTGTACATGCACGGCTAAGAGCACAGTCTACAGCATTCAACCACACAACGAACCACAACCACAACAACCACATAATATACAATTACAACAGGGAGGAGAGATGAATCACAAGTATTATCACATCTACTAATCCATCCACAACAAGTAGAGAGAGATAACAAGTCTAAACCACTATAACATTTCGAAATCCAAAACTAAGATCCATTTATCTAGAAATCTAAAACTAAGATCCAAAACTAAAATCTAAAACAAGAAAACCAAATCGATCAAAATCGAAAACTTCGAGGTTACAATTCACATCTCAAAACTTATCTACATCACGATTTCAAAAGCGGTAAATAATAGATTTATGAAGTTATAAAATCTTTAGGTTCTTAAGATAGGTCCATAATTGAGGGAAGCTACTGAGGTTCTATCTATCCTGATCTGACACCGCGTTCCGACCCTCACCACCCGCCTCACCTATAGAAAGGAGGTTGAGAAACATATTAGTATGTTTTCCATTAGGGGCAACGCGCCCCCGAGAACAAACCACACTCACTGGTCAGCAGAAAGGAAAAGCAGGATAACAGTACAATAACCAACTGCAGTAGCATAAGAGTAAACGTGTAAGAAGCATGTATGTCAATAAATAAGATATGTCGCTACTGTAATCAAATCAAAGTGCAAAGTATGTTATGCATCAACCGGACAATTAATCCAACATATAACCCAATCCACAATCGCCGTATTGGCCTAAAGACCTTAGACAAAACCCACGCCTTCATGAACCTGACTCATGGGTCACTTTCGACCTCTTTTTCGGAGAAGAACACCCACTGTCGGTGGCCAAACCGAATTAGTGTATGTAAATGTGCATCATGCGGTGGCGGATCCTACTATATTCTCAAGTAACCGAGCCACGACGGAAGCTGCAAAGCTCACAAGGAGCAATCTATTGATCATGAAGGTCAAAACTCATATGGAGTAAAGCCGACCACAAATTCAATGATATGTCATATCCATAGTCGAGTGAAACCGACCAATACGATTAAAATCCACGAAGCAGTAATTGTGTGTCATCCAATCCTACTCTACATGTTATATGTCCAACACGATAAGATCTATATATGTGAAGAGATATACAAATAGTAAGCTAAGGTGTAGAGTAACTAAGAATGTATGATGTCACGATGGTCTATATAAGCCACTCTACTAATCAAGTTATCTAACAACATGATATAACGATAAGTAAAGCCGAAAACTAGAGCAAGTGACATAAATAGTAACGAAGCAGGTAAATCTAATCTACTCGATAGGACAATGATAGAAGCATGATGGAATAACAGAGTAGAATACCACTTTATCGACTTCGAATCGAAGCATCCAATTATGTACCAAATACTTGGGTTCATGAGACAACTGACATGCCTAGATGTCGCCGGGACCAAACTAAGATCTGATAGTGTCACAATCAGTCCCCAAACATCAACTCGGCACTAACGTGGCTTTAAGCGACTAACAACCTATTGATGCGATAGGAACATCCATTCTCACAAACGATTTTCACCTTCCATCGATATACACGTAAACTCACTGAAATCATCATTTCGGTCCACAAAGTGTCATCAACACAGCCACACGCCTCCTCAGCCCACCCGCTGTCCCGAAACACATCAGTTTAGGTGTCGGGACAGCGGCACACAAGGTGCAAACTGAAAAGGGCTTCGGCATCCATTAAGCCATTTCGGGCTTCGAAATGCCGTTTTTGGCATTGGAACTACCATGATCCTCCCGTTGTCGCTGTATACCCAAGACAGGGAGGATCGACCAGCCAAGAAGGCTCGACAACATTCTAAGACATCCACATCAGCATTTTCGTGAATTTTAAGCCAGAATAGCATTATTACGATTAATTTCGACAATTAGCCTTGAAATGTCATGCCCCGAGTACGGTGGAAGCCCGGGTACGCCAACAGATCCACCGCATACACGGGAAGCATGTGCACATGAAGCGTCTAAACCGGCAAAACATGACTAAAGATCTACTGCAATAGATATCAGAGCTGAAATAAAATAAACTATAAAGTCACTGTACATACAAAGTATCCCCAAAAGTACACTATCTCAGATAACAGAGAATAAATATATAATATAGCTGGCCTCACCTGTCCCAGTATGTACTGTCAACTCTCCAAAACTAGAGCTATCGAGTGCTCCACTATGACATCCAACTTGCGTAGGAGATGCTATCTATCCCGCGATCCCCTTATCTCGGTTAGAAGCAGCAACAGGAGCGGGGGGGCTCTGTAAAAGAAAGTAGCAACGACAAAGGGTATGAGAACTATTGGACAAGTAGTCCCAGTGGATACCGTCACCAACGATAACGACCTACCCACTAGGCCTACTAGAGGCATAAAGTGGAGAACTATAACTGGACAGTAAAGCAGGATATAGATTTAAGCTGAAAAAGAAGTCTACATCTACTATGCCTCTATACTACAGATGCTCGAGATGGTAAATGATGAATGGAATGCATCAACTAGCTATCGGGTGCTCTCAATCATAACCTAATCTCACTAACTGACTCGAGGGTCTAGTCAAGCCTGTGCCTACCTACTGCCACGGCACCACTTTTGCAGGTGGCCTTTTAAAATGTAGGTCGTCCACCAGGAGTGCTGCAACATCAACGCGAGAGCAAACTCCGGAGCAGCACTCAAGGGGCGCGACCTCACTAAGTATATAGTGTGTATCTCTGTCGAGCTCAATACGGCTCATCAGGCTGTAGTCAATATAAATGATCAACTAGATCATAAAGAATACTATCCACGTGCCCTTGGCACAATTCGGAATGTAACCAACCTATCTGGAACCGCCGTATCCACCCACATCAATTGTCGAACTATAAACAGTCGGCCCCAAAACCTGAGCATACGACCACCCTATACTATCTCGATCCCTGCCCCTAACCGGGTATTATATGGGAGAGTAATGCCAATCAACCTAACATAAGAATCTCCATAGTGTACGTGTAGAAAAGGTATGAACTAGTGTCAAGTACCATAACTCCTCACATGCTGGTTACTATTAGTATACTATACATAGATGAAACTCAGGTTAACAAGTATATTGTTTTACTACCATGATGTTGATCACTACAAGCATAATAACATGAGTGGAACATCAATTTAACTTGGATACTGGCACGCTAACAACCAACATGCAATAATTATAAACATAGTTGGCATTTCGTCGTATTCGGTAATTTAAACCCACCTCGGATCGCAAATCCAACAACAGAAAGGAACGAGGCTTCAAAGCAACACACCACAGCTCCAAACTAGCAGGAAAATCCAACAAAATCCTCAATTCCAGCATAGAACTTACTGCTAACAAAATCAGAATAAAAAATATAACGAAAATCCAATTCGGTTCCAAAATCCGATTTAAATCCAAATTACTTCCAAATTCATCCCGACCTACCTTAATTCCAGCTGGAAGGGGGTGTTCCACGAACTCTTCTCCTTTCCTTCACCACGAATGGAACAAATTTTGCAGTTCACAGCTCTAGAGAGACAAAGTTAGCAAGCTGCTACTGCTGTTGCTGGGCTGTTCTCCAACCAGCATGGAAGGAGGGAGAAGAAGAAGGGAAGAAAGAAAGTAGGGAGGAGCTAATAGGGTCTTTGAGTGAAAAGAATGGGAAAAGAGAACATTAGGAACACCCTCTGTCCATTTATAGACTAATAGAACAATTGCAACAAAGACCTCAGAAAATAGAAAATAACTCGCCTCAGCCGAAACAGCACATTTCGGGCGCCCGAATTGACCTTTCGGGTGTCCAAATCCTCAAAGCACCATCTAAAACTGCTCGTGGGCGTCCGAAGGAGGGTCCGCTTCTGTCGTAAGTCCACCCGATAATTTTCAGGCGCCCGGGACCATGCGCTCATAACTTCGATGAGTCACTGTTACACGTGTCGATTCGACGGTCAAATCTTCACCAACTCTCTTTTGGGCTGCTACAGTACTTTCGGGCGTCCGGGGAGGTAGGCCGAAATCACATCTAAATTGCTGCAGTACATCCGGGCGCTCAAAACCTCTTTCGGGCGTCCGAAAGTTCTCAGAACTTCAGTAGCAGTTTTAGATGTTCCGAGTCCGTTTTCGCATCCATTTCGCGCTAAAACTGCTCCCACTCGGTCAAACACTCTACCGACGTGTCGACTAGCTACCCACACTGTACTCGGACCAAAGTATTGAGCTCCAAAACACTACATCCTCCCCTCTCTACCAAAAGTTTGTTATTGAAACTTAAACTCATATCTCAAGTGGAAGTCTTAAACAGGTAGGGGTAGGACTCCGGCATCACCGCCTCTGACTCCCAAGCCGCCTCTCGCTCGTGATTATTCCACAAGACCTTTACATAAGGGCTGACCCGATTGCGCAATTCTTTCACCTTCCCAGCAAGAATCCGCACCGGTCGATCTTCATAACTCAAGTCCTCACCTAGCTCAAGTGGGTATAATCAATCACGTGTGAAGAATCGAATACATATCTCCTCAAAACCGAGACATGGAATACATCGTGGACATCGGCTAATCACGACGGTAGTGCATTCCTATATGCAGCCAGTCCAACTCGCTCTAGTACCTCGAAGGGGCCAATGTATCGTGGACTGAGCTTTCCACGCACTCCAAATCTCCGAATCCCTTTGGACGACGAGACTTTCAAGAACATATGGTCTCCGACCTGAAACTCTTAAGTCTCATCGCCGAGTATCAGCATAACTCTTCTGTCGACTTTGGGCAGTCACTAGATGTCGTCGAGAAATCCTGACTTTTTCCTGTCTGTAATAGAATATCAGGGCCCAAAGTTTTTCTTCCACCCACTTCACTCCAATGCAGGGGTGATCGATGCTTTCTTCCATACAATGCCTCGAACGGAGCCATCTTGATTCTCGCTTGATAGCTGTTGTTGTAGGCAAACTCAGCCTTGTCGTTGCTATAGGATAGAGTTTAGGCCTTTTGCGACCCATAATGTTTGTTGCTATAGGATAGAAATTTGTCGCTACTGCTATTTAGCGACAAAAAAACCTTCGTCGCTGCTTCGTCGCCACAACCCCGTCGCTAAAACGTCAACGTTTTAGCGACGAAATAAGGTCGCTGTTGGCTGCTACATTTAGGGACGATAAAAGATTTGTCACTGTAAATATACTAATAGCGACAAAATAAATGGTTGCTACTTGCCCAATAATTTGTTGCTAAATATACATTTAGATAGTGTTTTTTCGTTGCTAAATATTACCTAATTGCAACAAATTCTGTTCGTCGCTACAAGTTATTTTTAAATAATTTTATTTTATTTTGCGACGAGAATAGTTTGTCGCAGTAATAGTTTAATTAATTGAACTAATATCTTGTGACTAATAATATGGTCACAAGTTCATCTGTCAAATATACGTCTAATTAATATTAGTGACGAACAGTTTGGTCGCAGTTTCATTGATCAATTAAATAGTAATATTATCAGCTATTTTTATGACAATTCACATTTCACAATTCAAATTATCACCAAAACATCATACGTAAATTAACAAACAAGCCAAAATATATTTCCAATTCAAAGTATCTGCGCAAATCCAAATAAATAAAACATAATCAACCAAATATCTTTCTCGAACAATTAAAATATTCAAATCTTGATTAATCATTCTAATACATGTTCACTAATATTTTTCAACCAATATGCAAAATTTCATCTGAAGAAATTTTTGTACTTGGCTTGCTCCGGTATAGTCCATTCGCACATTTCTGCACAAAAGTATAAAACTATTATTAATAATATGGTATAATAGTTAATAATCTATTTAATTAATTATTACATCGTATAAATAATCCATTACACAACTTCACAAAATACTAAGATGATAATACAAAATGGATAAATAAGTTAAGATTCATTGACTTAGTTATTTTGTGTAAGCAAAAAAAAAAAGTCCTTTTGACGTATAAAAAGGTTTTATTTGAAGATAGTTAATATGTGTAGTTACTTATAATCTCAAGTTGCTGCAAGCCTTGATGAAGGTTACTCCGACCTCTCTTGCCGGCTAGTAGATGGTCTAGAGTTATCATTTCTTGGTGGGATCTGAATAATTTATTGCATCATAGTCTTTATCCATTGAATATCTTTACGTTGAGCTTCAATTTGAGATCGTTGAGTCTTAATTTGAAATTTCTAGGTCTTTAGAAGAGTCTTTGTATTTGTCAATTCTTCTTGCAATTGTGAGGATTGATTTTCTGAAACTTCACGTCGTGACTTAGGATTTGGACCATGACCTCGCACAGGTATGTATCCATATCTAGTCCAAAGTACTTTAGCACAAATTTTTTTGCTCAGTCATAGAAACTTCATTCTCATCAGAATGAGATTGTGATTGCATCTTCACCATTTTTTTTTCTACAATTAGAAGGCATAATTGTAACGCCCCAATAGTCCCACATCGGATGGGAAACTGATTCTGATCAGAATATATGAGGCCTTACACACTAGTAAAAGCATTTTGGGCCGGTGGTTTGGGCCCAACGAGTTATTATTGCTAGCGGGTTGGGTCGTTACAATTGGTATCAGAGCCGAATACCAGCCGGAAGTGTGAGAGCTAAGTGCTATGCGGGACAAAGTGCTACACCAACGGATTTGGTGGGAGCCACCTCTTGAACCCGTAGGAGCCACCTCTAGAATCTCATATTGTCTGGTAATTCTCGTCTATGTCTGTGATCTGTGATCATCTGATAGTTCTGGTCTAGTAATAATAACTGGGCTTAAGCATTTTGGGCCGGTGGTTCGGGCCCAACGAGTTATTATTGCTAGCGGGTCGGGTCGTTACAATTGGTATCAGAGCCGAATACCAGCCGGAAGTATGAGAGCTAAGTGCTATGCGGGGCAAAGTGCTACACCAACGGGTTTGGTGGGAGCCACCTCTTGAACCCGTAGGAGCCACCTCTAGAATCTTACATCACCTGGTAATTCTGGTCTTGGTCTGTCTGTGTGTTATCGAGTTTGGACATGACGAGGACGTCAGGCTCTATACAGGGGGAGTTTGTAACGCCCCAATAGTCCCACATCGGATGAAAAACTGATTCTAATCAGAATATATGAGTCCTCACACGGTAGTAATAATAACTGGTCTTAAGCATTTTGGGCCGATGGTTTGGGCCCAACGAGTTATTGTTGCTAGCGGGTCGGGTCGTTACAATAACATAGATGGTTAATCTGATACATATGAATATAGAAACATTATCTAAATTTTTAACATAACAAGTTATTAACAGATATTCAAAATTAGTAAGAACTAATATATGTTTTCTCAGCTTCGTCGTTAGACAATCCTGTTCCAGTATGATAACATCCCTTGAATAAGGCAATCTTACCACATTGCTGCATTTTATAATATAACACATTAGTATAATTCATGTAAGATAAATTGTGTTAAATTAAAAATCTTAAAATATACCAATTCATGTTGAGTAACCACAAATGTCCTAGTACCCTTTCGATGAACATATGGTTATTTTGCTCGGTTACTGAAGTTGGCCATTGACTGCTTCTGCATAGAAAGAAATTAAGAAATATATTTTAATATCCATATATTAAGAAGTGAAAATAACTATCTTTTTTTATCAATACGAGTGAATTTTTATATGTTAATCTACTTATAAGTATCGAAATAGTATGCTTATTGTTCACCATGAAATTAAAAAAATAACATACTTTATTAACATGAAGGCTTCTGAATCAAATTGATCGCATAACCAAAACCAATCATCGGGTCTAGTAATAGAATTCTTATGAGGACATTGTTTAGCAACTTCACCCTATTCCCTAACATTTTTTTGAACCCATTCCAAATCAAATTGTGCCTGCATAAAGCTTCAATTAGTAGTTATAAATCTCTATAATAAGAAAACAGAATATAATAAACATTTAGAAGTTGTTTACGAACACACCCTCATAAAATGCTAATTTGTCGACATCTGCTATTTCATGCCAACCTGATACCTTGATTGGTGCAAATTGTCTTACAACTATCCCAACTCTCTAGATAATTTGCAACTGTCGTCACCAACTAGCTTATTCTCTCCTTCTGGAATTAGTAACTTCAACTTTCCAGATTTGCGAACGAGCCTGGGTTAGTCTAACCCTCTATTTTGACCATGAACCCCTTTAGTTGTTGTTGAACCTTCAAAAGCCCAAAATAAAATATACCAATTAATAACAAAATTAAAAACTTTTAAGATAAAGGATGAATATAATGTAAACATTTTAGAACAAATTTGATAAATGCAAATTAAACCTGCATCACTCGGGAGTACAAGGTGTAGGAGGATCAGTTGGAGTTGACGACATATCATTTGGCAATTCAACTCAATTGATACGCGCCGTGGGCGTAGCTGACGTCCAGGCGCCATTTATGCGCAACAATTATCTGCTATTAAGAGTTATAGTTAACATCTATAATATTAAATAAAATGGTAGTGCACATAATACGTAAGAATATAACATGTCAGTTTAATATAAATACCTACATAAATAAAGATTGCAAAAAGAAAGAAAAAACTTTATTTGAAAGGGTCATCAATCACTATAACTTTTAGAGTCTGTATGCGCTTCAACGTCATCACCATCATCCTTGTCACCATGATTGCCAACACCATCATCACTACCCTCACAAACAACATCATCAATATCAGGAATGAAGTTCTCGCCAATGACATCAATAATTTCTGGAGCAACATCTTTTCTATATAAGGGACCAATTTGATGGAATTCATTTGGGAGAGATACACTTCCACATTGATCTTGTTTATGTGCATAATTTCCAACAACCACATCATCGTCAAAAATTTTTATTTTTGTTATCATGAGAATTCAAGAGAGTCAGATCAAATAAGTGTCTACGCAATGCCATTTGCACGACTCGCCAATCGCCTCCTAGTTTTGCGTCAGGAACATAATAAACTTGAGTAACTTGATATGCAAGCACATATGAATCACTCTTGTACCACCTTATGCTGATATTTATAGTTGTAAAATCTTCATCAATTTGGATCGGTTTGTTTCGTTCAAGGTCAAACCAATCACACTTGAACAAAACTGCTGGACGATTCTTAATATATCTCAACTCAATTATGTGAGTTAAAACACCATAAAAGTTGATTATTTTGTCTCTATGTTCTCCTTTTATACAAACTCCACTATTTTGTATTGACCGACAACAATCCCGCTCTTTGGTGAGAAACTTAACACCATTAACAATGCATCCTGAATGTACACTCACACGAACGTCAGGATCCAATGCAAGTAAATATAAGTCATCGGTAACCTCTGCTGATCCTTCACTGCTTAATTGTTTCATCTATAAAGAATTAAGCATTAAAAGTGAGAGTTAAACAAGTGAAATTTGACTAAACTAAATCTAGTTAACTAAGTATGATTTTTACCTTTTTCTCAAACCACAAAGGGAATTGATCCCTTTGCCTTGATGTTATATCATTAGGATTTTCCACCGGGCGCTGATCCTCATGTTCACTAAAGAATTAAAAAAATTAAGATACAGTATAATTTAGACTCTACAAGAAAGGAAAGAAAATTTAACCAAAGAAAAGAACATCTTACATTCGATATTGTTTCACTTCCTCACAATTATTTAAAACATACCAACAAACCAAATTGAATATCTCTTGCATTAGTGTCCTACAAGTTGAATTCCCAAAAGTGCGAATTTTGTGTGAAAAGATAGATAAACTTCCACTAGGTTCCTCTTCTCCATGATAATTCCGTTCCTGTCGATTAAATCTAGTCTTAATATCTTGCAGATACATTAAGCAAAAGGTTAAACACTCGTTCACAATATAAGCCTCTGCAATTGAACCTTCCGGTCGGGCTTTGTTGCTCACAGTATCTTTAAGGCTACTAAGGTACCTTTCGATTGGGTACATTCATCTATATTGCACAGGTCTTCCAAGTCGAGCCTCATGTGGCAAGTGAACTGCCTAATGGATCATAACATCAAAAAACGCCGACAGAAAGATCATTTCCAACTTACAAAGTACTATAACGATCTTTTTTTCTAGTTGTTCTAGGACATCTAACTTTAATATTCTTGAACACAATTTTCAAAAACAATTGGCCAACTCGCTTAAGGCACTAAATATATTTTTATTTAGAAAACCGCGCATGCCGATGGGAAGTAGTCGTTGCAAAAGGATGTGACAATCGTGGCTTTTTAGGCCCGGTACTTTACCTTCCTTCGTGCTCACACATCTTGAAATGCTTGCTGCATAGCCATCAGGAAATCTTACTGTTTTCAAAAATTCACATAACTGTTCTTTCTTTCAGTGACAATGTATAATAAGTAGGAGGCTTCATATACTTATCACCCTTCTGCTGCAAGTGTAACTCTTTTCATATTTTTAAATCTTGCAAATCTAAGCGAGCTTTATCTGTATCCTCTGTTTTTCCATCAATGTTTAGTAAGGTTCCCAATAAATTATCAGTTATATTCTTTTCGATGTGCATAACATCGAGATTATGAAGCAATTTGAGTTTTTGTCAATATGGCAACTCAAAAAATATACTCTTCTTGGTCCAATTGTGTTCTTCTGGAGTGTTTTGTCTTTTTGTTGTTTGGATGCTTTCTAAACTTAAAATTTATCAAAACCTCCAATTGTAGCAAGATTTCTTCCCCTGATCGTTCCTTAGGCTTGAATTGACGTTCGTGCTTGTAATTAAATTTGTTTTCTCCAAGAATGGTTAGAGGGTAATAATGGTGGCGACCCATGTAACAAATCTTACCTCATAATCGTTGCGAGTAGGTGTCTTCATTACAAACTGGACATGCTTTATATCCTTTTGTACCCTACCCAGATCGTATGCTGGAAAGTCATTTACAGTCCACAAAACTGCCGCATGCATACGAAAGCTTTGTTGGCTTACGACATCATAAGTGTTTATGCCAGTTTTCCGTAACTCCTTCAACTAATCAATTAATGGCTGTAAAAATACATCTATTTCTTTTCCTGGTGACCAAGGTCCAGGAATAAGCAACGACATCATGAAATATGGCTCTTTCATGCATTTTCAAGGTGGCAAGTTATATGGTATAAGTATAACAGGCCACATACTATATAAGTTACTCATGTTGTTGAAAGAATGGAAGCCATCGGTTGCAACACCAAGTCTCACATTGCAAGGATCCTATGCAAACCATGGATCTTGTTTATTAGAATCTTTCCGAAATTAAGAGTTAGCTGGATGTCTCATAATATTCTCCTCTTCAACTCGTTTTTCTTCGTGCCATCTCACATCCAAAGCTGTCTTCCTCGATATATACAATTTTCGTAGCCTTGGTTTCAAAGGAAAGTAGCATAAATTTTTTGAGGAATTTGCTTACCCTTTCCACTATTGATTTTCCATTGAGTCTCTTTACACTCTAGACATTCATTTTGGTTGAATTCCTTCCAAAATAGAACACAATCATTTTTGCAAGCATGAATTGATTCATATCCCAATTCAAGATCTTTTAATACTTTCCTAGCCTCGCAATATGATGATGGAGTATCTCCTCTTCGGGAAGCATATCCTTCATGAGTTCAATTAACATGTTGAAAGATTTGATGCTCCAATGATTGAGAACTTTGATATGGATCAATCTTATCAAAAAGGAAAGTAATGAGTATCTTGTGCTACCAGGATATGATTCTCGTTGTACATCCCTCAATAACCTCTCAAATCTATCAACTTCGTCCTCGTGTATGATATCAGGTCATTGTTATTCAATGAATCTGGAGGAGATACATCTAGAAACGTACCCCGATGTATATCCTCCAAAATTTCCTGCATTTCATCAACTTCATTAATATCATTTGCAATCGTCTCATTTGCAATCGTCTCATTTTCAACATCATCACCATCATCATCATCACTATCTCTATTCAAGTTTTCTCCATGAAATATCCATCGTTTATACTTTATAGCATACTTCCAGTCCTTTATCAATTAGGTGATTACTGACCTTGTGCACGGGTTGAAAAAATACATTCATACAATATCGACACGGACAACGAATCTTATCATTAACCAAACTATGATGATCAAGAGCAAACTTTATAAAAGCATCAACTCCATCCATGTATTGTTTTGAGAACCTATTATTGAGATTAATCCAAGTCCTATCCATGTCAATATTCCTCTAACATATCCAAATTATGAAGTAAAATTGAATTTTTTTTCAATACGAAGGACATTATAAACGATTGAAAGAAAATGATAAGATAACCAAATTCTCAACATGAGAAGTAGACAACGAAACATATTACTATTTACGAAAAGAAGACACTACCATCAAGTGACAACAAATAAAGATGTTAACAAAAAAAAAAAAAACTTAAATATGTGAAATAACTAGAAAAAAAAATAGTAGTTAGAGAGATATCATTCACAAAAAGTAAAGTTGAACGAGATTTTTTGGAACAGCAATAGGTGCCCGAGACATTACATACTAGTTAAATGTCACGCCCCGAACCCGAGACGTAACAGACGCCGCATATATGCAATTATTCAATTGCAAACATGCAAGGCAACAAATCATGCTGATATCGAGCAAAAATAATCTATCATGAATTTAAATTAAATACCAATCCGACTTGAATCCACAAAACTAAATCCATAGTTGAAAGTTCCACAAATAATCAACTAAATTCATCAAATTTCATAATAATTCTAACTAAGCAAAATATTAAATGCCCGTCACAAGTTAAATTTAAACTAACTAAACTATCTAATTAATTAACAATAGCTCTGAAACAAACGAATCTCAGCGTCTAGCGTTCACTCGGTTCCATCCCCCATACGCTGATCAGACTCCATACCTGGGTAAGTGACCATACACCACATTAGTTGGATTAAGCATGCAACCAAAATATTTTATAAATACACAGTTATAATTTCGTTACCAACAATATAAAGATGACTGAGTTTAGCAAAATTCAAAAGTCTCATTTAAAATTTTGGGATGAAGAATAACAAAATTTAAACAAAAGCATTCTTATTCTAAAATTAGAATTTAAAAGGAAAGTCTCCGATAACTAGCGACCTGTTGGCAAAGGTCCTAAACACATATCAAAGGCACCCGAAGGCGCGATCGCAGAACAAAATCTGTCACGCCCCGCCGTGCCTTAGCACCAAATAGGTGGAAGGATAAATCGCACGGGCGCATGACCCAGATCCGCCGAACGGACAGAGTTTCCCCTGTACGTCCAAGGCGTCACAACCAGTATAATTCAAGAGGTTCCAAACAGGAACAAAATTCATACAAAGATTGCATAAGGAAAGCATTAAAAACTACTATACTATTACAAGCAGTCGCAATACAACCACATATTACACTTTTTTTTTTGTTCTATCATTCCAAATACAATCAGATTATTATTACATTTTCCTTTCATTCGAATACCCCTAAACTACGCAGTAGAGGGTACTTCTATTCTGGTCACAGTGGTAGGACGCTAACTACTGAGTTACGCCCTTCCCTCGCGCCGCCGCGCCGCTCACGTGAGGACCTGAAAAATAGTGGGATGAGAACTATATAAAATAGTTCCCAGTGGGTAAGGCCACCCAAGAGAGGAGCTCGACCCACCAGGTCCAAAGGAAGCATACGAGCATGGGTTAGTACATATACATAACCTGCAAGCATATAACTTTACTATATACGAAAAGTAAACATGCTATGCTTCAACAAATGCGATAATGAAATCCATGCAATATATTTTTAACTGCTATTCCACTATCCATTTCATAATCAATCTGCTCCTAAGGTTCATTTACCTTAGCTAAGCCGTACTTGACTCGCTCTCGAGTCCATCATTTACAGGTTACCACCCTCCTAAGGTTTACTTATTTTAGTCAAACCTTACCCGACTCACTCTAGAGTCAAACATCCTTGGGCCACCGCCCAACTAAGGTTTGCTTATTTAGCCAAACCTTTACCGACTCACTCTTGAGTCATATATCCTTGGGCCACAGCCCAGCTAAGGTTTACTTATTTAGTCAAACCTTCACCGACTCACTCTTGAGTCATGTATCAGCGGATTACCGCCAATGTCCAGGCCTGTGGAGATGAACATGCCACATACACTTCAGCCTACAATCCACTCGGCAGGTGAGGGATATACCACAAACACCTCCGCTACTCAAATCACTGCCGAGCGAGGAGAACCACACATACCCGCAGTTATGAGTCACTTGCCGGGCGAGGAGAACCACACATACCCGCAAGTATAATCTGCTGCCGAGCGAGGAGAACCACACATACCCGCAGCCACAATCACTTGCCAGGCGAGGAGAACCACACATACCTGCAAGTATCAGTCTAGGGATTCCGGAATCCACTTTCACATCTCAAGGGTTCATCATTACCCTATGTAGTAAACCTCTTCTGGGTTCATATTGCCATGTCCAAGTGGTCAACCTACCACTATATTTTCCAACCTATGTTCAATGACACTAGGTTCGATGTCTTGTTTAAGTGATCTTCCTATCATTATGTTATCTCAACCTAGGTTCAATAACTCTAGGTTCACATACATTCCAACCTATGTTCAATGACACTAGGTTCATTTCACATTCCAACCTATGTTCAATAACACTAGGTTCATTTCACGTTCCAACCTATGTTCAATAACACTAGGTTCATTTCACGTTCCAACCTATGTTCAATGACACTAGGTTCATTTCACATTCCAACCTATGTTCAATAACACTAGGTTCAACATGCATGCATCATCTCTCAAGTATATATATTATTATGGAATACTTAGATTCTTTTACATGCAAGGTGAGCCCATGGCTCAAATCATCTTGATACATATATCTAATGCCAACATGCACATTATAGTTCTTTCTTATCCTAGTTGTCCACCGCTAGGATTTTCAATTTACGTGGCCTCTAGCCCTTGTTTATCCACATGTCAAGTTCTCTATCATGTAGAGAAAACTAGCTCACCGCTATGTTCTCACCTAGGCATACACATGTTCATTTGTAACAATGTGCTCCACATGCCTACAATTCCAATCTATGGTAGGTAATGGTATTCACCTCATATGATCTACACATTCATATATATATACCACTTGCCAATTAACCTACCATTACATGCATCAAGTAAAATAAATATACTTTACTCTTTCGACATGGAAGTGACCTAATCACTTCGGTAAACACAAACCCACCTCACACTCTTCCGATTGCTTGTAGACACTTGCAATCGGGCTCTTTTCCTTGGCTTCAAGCTTGGTCTTCAAGCTCCTTGCCCTATCACACATGAAGGATTCGTTAATCCGAGTCGAACTCATAACGATCCCATCTCTTGGAATCACTCAAAATGGAGTTGTCCCATATGTTCTACTAACCCCCAACTAGGGTTCTATGGGTTCAAATAATTTTTAAACCCCACCATAAGATAAACCCTCTTTCAACCTAGGATTTCCATAAATATGGCCAAACCCAAAAATCACATGCTAATCCCTACAATTTGTTGTCTAGATTAGCCAAGGGTTTGATAACAATCCATTTACAAGGCTTAAATCCAAAACCCTAACCTTAGATCCAAGGAACTCACCTTGGCCACGAGCTCCCCAAGCTTCTTCTTGCACCAAGAAGCTTCTTTCCCACCTTGGATTTCTTTTCCAAACTTGAATCACTCTTTTCTCCAAGCTTTGGAGAGCTCTCTAGAGAGAGAAATTAGAGGAGAGGGAGAGGAGAAGTAGAGGAAGAAGGAGGAAAATGAAGAAGATAAGCCCCCAACCTCCCCTCATAAGCCTACCACATGAAATGACCAAAATACCCCTATTCTGGAGTTTCTGGGTCCGTGGGGTCCGGACCTTGCATCCCGGGTCCGGAACCCGTAAGCAATTTCAGCATTTTCGCAGCTGGGGTCCGGATCCCAATCCCAGGGTCCGGACCCGGACACTGAACAGTGTTTTCAGCCTTTTTATTTTCTTCTCATTTTCGCTCTAAAACTCCGTTTTTCATTCCGTTTTCTCTCCAAATCAAATCCAACACAACCGAAACTCTTTTACACATAAGAACACTTTCTAAGTTGGAGAATTATAGTTTATTCCTTACGGAATAATTATATTCCAACATACAATCGAAATCTCAAAATTCTCCCAACTTTCCCCTAATCATTCCAACACTTTCGGGACACAACGTGGATTCACCAAATCCACTTCTAATCGTTCCGAAACCCTCGGAACTCAATTCTAAACACGTTCAACTTACTCTTGAACTAAACTTTGTCCAACTTGGCCAAAGTTCAATATGCTTCCGAATTGCGGTTCTCTACAAAATCACCCGAAGGTGTATCTCAATAGCACCCGAAGGCGCATCACAAAATTGCACCCAAAGGCGCGTCACAAAATTGCACTAGGTGGTGCATCACAAAATCGAAGCTAGCTTCTATCACAAAGTTCATGTCGACATGGCCAACAATATAGCAATATACCAAGAGACATCACATTTTGAGATTATTTACCCAGTCAATATATCAAACAAGCACAATATTGAAAGCACACATTTTCAGAAATCGCATAGCAATTAGATTTAAAGCCTTTTAAAAATCTTTCGATGATTTATAATTTATATAAGCACACTTAACCCATTTTTAAAAGAAAATCTACACAAAAGAGTTTTTATTTTCAGAACATATTACTAGAATTTTACAAAATAAACTAACAGGCGTTAGGTCACTTACCTCTAATTAACCCGAGTATTGATCGGTGAAACGTCGGGTATCAAATTAATCAATGGAACCTAATATAGAACCAAAGTGTCATTACAAAAGCAAAACACGAAAATAGCCAAAGTTTTAGGTTCCGATTGAGTTTCTAATAGACGTCCAACACGTCTAACAAAGCACTAATTAGTTCACAAGAAATCAAGTAACTCCCAACACAATAATTAGATAGGCTCAAATAGAATACTAGCACAAGCGTAAATCGCTAAAAGGCCAATATTATATAGGAAAAAGATTTCGAATACAATAAGTTTTGGAATAACAACTATCAAATAAAAAGGAAGAATTTGATGGGCTATCATATTCAAAAAGGTAATGCAACATGAATAGGATCAAATTTTTAAAGAAAATTTTTGAATGAAGGCTTGTATGTTCAAAAGGATTATTTTTAAATAGGAAAACATATATTTGCTTGTTGTAATCCAAATAGGTCAAATTCGGAAGTAAAATTTATATTTATATTCTCTTAGGCATTAGGTCGAACACTTGGTGGGCGTTCCAAATAACATATAGAATATCAAAAAAAAAAATCTACATATTGGAATCTAATGGAATTACAAGGTTTCAAATAATCCAAAAATTTTATTGATTCAAGATCAATATTTAACACAAATTTCATATTCTAAAAAAAAGTGTTTAGAGCTAAAATCTATCAGGAAAAGGATTCTTTCAATAATAAGATAAAGAGAACAAATAGAGACCCTTTTTGATAATGGAAACGATGACGAACGAGATACCTTTGACGAAGAAACGGGTGATGGTAACGAACGAAACGACGTCGATGAAAATCGAGGAGTACGACGAAGGTGGCGGCGTCGAAAGACGAGGGTTGAGGATCGCGCGAGAAAGAAAGAAGGATCGCATGCGGGTGAGGCCCGCGTGAGGGAGAGGCACACGCGGAAGAGAACGAGAGAGAGAGAGAGTCTCGGTGGAGGGGCTGCCGTATGAGAGAAAGAATAGGGGATTTGGGAGCTCTTAATTAATTAGGGTTGCACAATTTCACTTAGACCCCTAAACTTTTAAGTTATGGAAAATAGTCCCTCTTTATCAAAATAAATAAATAAATTAAATTAAAACAAAATAAAATAAAATAAAAAAATGATGGGGTGTTACATTAAATGTTATGCAATGTTAAATATAAAATATTGAAATATTATTTTTAATATTTATACTTTTGGGAGAAAGATAGTAAGCTATTCGTTTTGTTCATTCTTTTTTTAAAAAAATGAACTCCGCTAGAAATGTAAAGCAATTAGACTTCGAATTTGGGACTTTGGGTACTAACCATCAAACCTTAGTCAATGTACTGTGCCGGGTATCATCATCTGGTTTTAAACATAATATTAGGCTTAACTTTTTCAGAGAACACATTACCTTCATTTCTTAATTGGTAGCCCACTCTTGGCTGTGGAAAGAAAGTCCTTTGCGAAACGTACGTATATACATACGTACGTACGTATATGTATACGTATATACATACATATATATATGTATATATATATATATATGTATGTATGTATGTATGTATACATACATACATACAGACATACATATATATGTGTATGTATGTATGTATACATGCATATATATATATATATATATATATATATATATATATATATATATATATATATATATATATATATATATATATAAAGAGAAAGAGAGACTTTACTGGAATACTATGGGTTGTAAATGGCTCAGTTTACTACCAATTTGTTTTTCGATGATAGAGCTTCCAAATGGACTATTGGCACCGTTGAACATGATCTAGATCATTTAAACTATCTGGAACTCAAATCTCATACATTTCTGATAATGTTCTCTTGTGACAAGGATTTAAGTGCCGTGGCACGGGGTCGTGCCGGAAACTTGCCGGCACGGTACTGCATGGTGCGTGCCGGGCCGTGCCGATGCGTGCCGGTCACTAAAAGTTCATGTGTGCCGACACATAATAGCATGAAATATTTAATTTCTTTAGCAACAAAATATTCTAACGGTTTATTATGTATTTTTATCAAATCTTTTGAACTTTATTGAGAAAATTACTTACTGATTTAAAGAATAGAGGGTTTTGAGCTGTGCTATCGATACGGGGGCTGTATCGTGCCGATATCTTGTTGGCACGATACAACACGGTAGATACGGCCTGTGCCGATAGGTACTTAAATCCTTGTTCTTGTCCATAAAGTGAACATAAAATGAATGTCTGACAATTAATATCTTTTAAAAAGTGATGATACAATTTTTGTATTCAAGATCTAGAGTCTAGATCTTGTTTTAATAGTTTGAAGAATTTTCTAACAAAAATTCAGCTTATTTGGACTCTTATATACTGTTAAACGAGCAAACGCACCGTATCGGCCATTAAATTATAAATTTTGTGACTTTTTGATCGTTTCGTTAGTGATGTTGAAAAAGCATGAAATTTGGTTTCTATATAGTTTAAATGGTCCAGATCATGTTCAACGGTGTCGATCGTCGATTTGGAAACTCTATCAGCGAAAACAAATCAGTAGTATTTACTACCGATAGTAAAGTGTGGGTAGCTGGTCGACATGTCGGTAGCTTGTGACTTTTTACCCCGTTAAGTTATAGGAGCTTTTGTGTCCTGTTAAGTCCCCTTTACTAGTGTTGCACGGATCTTGAGGCGATCCGACGGCTAAAAAATCACAAGCACGTCGAGTTCCTGTGCTTTTAAAAACACAGGAGCTCAACTATATATATACATATATATATATATATACATATATATATATGTATGTATGTATGTTTGTATATATATAACAAGGCTACTATACTATCTATAATATCGGAGTCTTGGTACTAAAGTCTCACTTTTTTTACCTTAGGGTGTTCAAATTGGCGATCCACACCATTAAATATTATCTAGGGTACTTGAAGTTCTTACGAATAAATTTCATACTTTTTTTGACATAGTTTACCTAGTAGGCAAATCACGTCCAAATGAACGACCAAAATTGAATTTAGGATCAAGAATGTTGACCTTAATCTAGATAATTTAAAGTATTTTCTATCAAATTTGAAAAAATTTAGTCTTCTACACTGTTAAACTACGAACTCATCATAGTAGCCGTTGAAAATTGGTAGTTTTGAAATGATTTGACTATAAAGTAAACAACATAAAAAGAAATTAAAATTTTATTCCTGATAATTTCAAACTCTAGATCACTTTTAGCGGTGTGGGTCGCCAATTTCAACACCATTAGGTCGAAAACGAGACTAGTACCGAAGCCCTGGTACAATAAATAGTATAGTAATCGTGCTCTACATATATATACATATACCTATACCTATACCTATACGTATAAAAGTACGATCGCCTTCGTACCCATAAGTCGTTTTCGATGATAGATCTTCCGACTCGGCGATCCATACCGTTAAACATAATTTAGAGCATTTGAAGTACCTAAATTTAAATTTTGTAATTTTTTGACATCATATGCCTTACAATCACAAGGCCTCAAAATTGACAATTTTAACGGCCAGTGTGGTGGGTTTTCTAGTTTAATGGTGTAGAATGATCGGAATTGGTTGAATTTTTGAGAGAAGATGTAGTTACTATCTATATCAAGACCAATTACTCTGATCTTGAATTAAACAGCTCAATCCTTTAGTTTTAGAAGGTCGTTTGATTTTGACTTTCATTTTAGGTATTTCAAATGCTCTAGATCATGTTTAACGGTATGGACGAAAGTTCTATCATCGAAAATGACTTACGAATGTGAAGACAATCGTTCTCATAATAGTATAGTAGCTGGACTCTCTCTCTCTCTCTGTATGTGTATATATGTGTATAAATAGAGAGAGAGAGAGAGAGAGAGTTGAGCTGGAATGCTATTACTAGCAAACGAGTTCCATTGCTACCCATTTGTTTTCGATGATTGAGCCTCCAAATTAACGATCGACACTGTTGAATATGATCTACACCACTTAAAGCAACCAAATTTCATGCTTTTCCGGTATTGTTCTCTTGTCCATCAAGTGGACACAAAAATGAACGGCGGAAAGTGAATATTCTTTAAAAAGTGATGATAGAAATCTTGTAATAAAGATCAAGAGTATAGATCTTGTTTTAAATAGTTTAAAGAATTTTCTAACCGAAATTCAACTGATTTGGATATTTTTACGCCGTTAAACGAGAAAACGCCTCATATTGACCATTAAAATTACAAATTTTAAAACCCTTTGATTATTAGGTCAATGATGTCGAAAAGATATGAAATTTGGTTTCTAGACACTTCAAGTGGTATAGATCATGTTCAATGGTGCCGCGTCGATTTGGAGGCTCTCCATCATCGAAAACAAATGGGTGGCAACGGAGCCCGTTTGCTACTGATAGCATTCCAGCTCAACATATATATATATATATATATATAGAACTAGGCTATTATACTATTAGTAGCACCAAGTCATTGGTGCTATTAGGTTTTCGGCCTTTGGATGAAGGGATGTGCGGTTAGGATGATAGTGGTCCCCTAGGGTTGAGTGGGTGGTTGGTTGAGTTTAACGGTTGGAAATGGTCAAATGGGTAGATCTAATGGTGGAAAACTTGGTAACACTAAGCTCTTGGTGCTATTGATAGCATAGTAGCCGGACTCTATATATATATATATATATATATATATATATATGAGTGCGGCTACTATACTCTTATGAGTATAGACTCAAGTTTTCGGCCGTTAGGTCTACCCCTTTGATCATTTCCGCCCGTTAGATCATACTATTCAACTAACCACCCACTCAACCCTAGGGGACCACTGTCATCCTATCCGGGGACCACTATCATCCTAACCGCACATCCCTTCATCCAACGGCCGAAAACTGATGAGTACAAAAGTGTCTATACTCATAAGAGTATAGTAGCCCTACTTATATATATATATATATAGTGGGGCTAGAATACTCTTAGGAGTACATGAAGAGAGCATGTTGCTAACTTTTTGATCCTTGGATGCCTAGGGTTTACTGTTTGGTGGGTATATTATTTTGGGTCCAAGGGTTAAAAAGTTGGGAGCATGCACTGTTCATGTGCTTCTAAAAGCATCCAAGATGGATTCTCTCTCTCTCTCTCTCTAATATTAAGATCTAAACAATTAAATACATATGTATAAAGTTTCACAAGTTTTGAAAATCGACTTTCCATGCATCAAGTGATACTAAAATCAATGATCTAAAATTTTCTAGAAAGGACAATATCGAAAACTCAAGATATAGGCTCTCAAAATTTATAATTTTTTGCATGTAGGTTCTTTTTATATTGTAAGACACTTTCAAAGAATGGCATACCCTATATTTTTATTTTATTTTATTTATTTGTTTGTTTATAAAGTTGGACATTTTTGCATTACCGACCGTGAAAGTCACCAAATGGATCTAGTCCGTCTTTTCCTGATCTTTGTTATTCCCATTGAAAAAAGGCGTGCGAGGACAATGTAGCTGTCCAGGACAGAGGCCACATATCAAGGTATCAAGTGCCGCCACGTACCGTACCCCCGATATGGGGGCACGGTGCAGGGGGGGTCTCGTAGGACCCCCCCCGTGCCGTGCCGATTTTTTTGTTTTTGTGTGGTTTTTTTTCCCCGCCCCCTCTCCCCCCTCAGGCCTTTGTGTCCCCATCTTTTGTTTCTTCCCCATCCCCCCAGCATATCTTCTCCTCTACTCTCTTTTCCTCTTTCTTTTCCTTTCTTCTTACAAATCTTCCTCAATTTTGTTCTTCCTATTTTGTTCTTCTTCTTTTTTGCTTCTTTCATCGCTTTAAAAAGAGGCAACCAAATTGCAAATTGAAAATCTACTTGTTAGGTAAGTAACAAAAGTTATAATTTAAATTTTTGTTTATATATTTTGAATATTTTTGATTTGTAAAGCTCCTTTTTGAAGAAATATAAAATTAGACAATTTTTTATTTATAGTTTATACAAAGTTAAAAATTAGGCAATTTTTTACCTATCGGCCCGAGCCCTCTGCTTCCACCACCGACATCCACTTTTTCTTCACAAATTATTTTCCCAAAATTTGTCGCAGTGCAAAGCTTTCAGCAAATCAAGGGCACAAAATCGAACTCGATAACCAAATTTCGAGGCACATCTAACATAAAATTCTATTTTTGGAGTTAGAAGATTTAAAATACTGATAAAATTAAAAGCTAAAGTAATTCAATTGATACTTAAATTTATTTATTTTATTTGTCATATAATTAATGAGATGTACTGGCAATATATGACTTTCCCACAGTACCAGCAATATTTGTACCAAAATTGTCAAATAAATATTATATCTGCAGATGAAAATAGGCCATATGATTCACCGTGATGATCTATATAGAATTAAGCAGTCATCTCTCAGTAAAGATGTAAATTTAAATAATTATTATACTTGTGAATTTTATTATTGTATTTTAATTTCTATTCTTTATGAGGTATAGTTGTACATTACATATAAAAAAGCTTACCACTATATTAATTGGTGAGTATAGTAAGCTATACATAGCCAATATTCATAATTATTGACTTAACCTTCAAAATAACATTATAAGAGCTTATTGGGATAAAAAACTAAAATAAGCCCATATCAAAACGCACCATTAGGAGCTCATGCATATCTATCGGCACCCAAGACATGTCGGCACGGAAGCGTGCCTATGCCGTACGATGCCAGGGAACCATCGGCACGCCCCCATGCCACAACACTTTATCCTTGCCACATATGCAAACCTTAGGGGTTTATGTGCAAATAGGCTTTAGCCATTTTTATATATGGAGTTCGGCTTGTATACTATTAATAGCATAGAGGCCTCTGTGCTATGAAATTGTTTTCAATGATGAAACATCTAAATAAGCGATCGGTTCTGTTAAACATAATCTACTCTATTGGAAGTAAGTAGAATCCAAATTTCATATTTTCTCAACATCATTTTACTGGTGATCAAAAGGTCTCAAAATTGACAATTTTAATGGCTGATGTGATGCATTTGTAAGTTTAACAGTGTAGAACAACTCGAGTTTAGCAAAATTTTGATAAAAAACTCTTTTTACCATTTAGCGCAAGATTAGTATCTCTGATCTAAAATTTAAGTTTTTTATCATTGTTTTTATGAGATTTTTATTTTCAGCCATTCATTTTAAGACTATTCACGCTGTAGGTAAATAATGTCGAAAAAACCTAAAGTTGTTGTATATCGCACTTTATTCTTGACAATTTAAAAAGTTTCCTTCAAAAATAAGCTTTTTAACACTTTCAAATGAAGTCCATTTTACAGGAGGAATGAAATAGTTATGTTTGAAACAAATTTAAATTTAAATATTAATTGGAAACTAAGTATAATTTGATCAAAGGTACAGTGTTTCATTGAATGAACATGAAGGGGAATGCAATATTGGGATAATACAGAGATTTTTTGTACATTTTAAGCAAATAGTTTCTTTCCTCCTCTAGAAAATGAAAGGAGAACATTTTTTATCTTTTTCCTTCTCTCTCATGAATTGCCATAAGCTGCCTATCTCTATTTTTCTTTTTCTACCCTTTTCCTTATCGGAAATGAAAGAATTGTGAACTAACCAATAATTGGAAACTTTTAGCACAATTTACTTTTTTTTTCCCACTGAAAAGTAATTAGAGATGTAAAATTTGAGGGGATTACTAATTTATTAAAATAGTTAAAATGAAAAAAAAATAGCAGTTTAGAAAGTATCATTATAGACATATAAAGTATAGGGCCTCTTTTACTTTCGCTTATAGTTGAGGAACTTTACACATTTTTATCGAAGGAAGTAAAATAAATAGAGAGAAAAGACCGTCAAATGCCCTTGAGGAACGCTTAGTAGGTACTTATTGTATTATAGATAAATAAAAAGTACTTGCAACATTATTTTTGAAAGCAAAGAGTGAAAGAGTGAGGTGATAGAATATTTAATTTATATTGACCATATTTTTCGTTGTAATGAGACATCATCATAAGACCTTCCCTTTTTTCTAGAAGACTGAATGTGGTTTGGATGTACAACGCTGCTCTTCCTCAAAGACTCTTCTTCCTCTTTTGCTCACTCCCTTCTTCTCTATCCTCACCATTGTGAGTTGCGCCATTGGTCTCAACTACGCCTTCACTTTGTGAGTGGCTTCGCAAGCTCAAGAGTGTAGTGTGGTCGTCCACCTTCGCAAAGACCGAGTGCATCAATGCTTGTAGTCCTACATCATCCTCATTGCTGCTATGCCGCTGCCATCTCCTTCACCTACCTCCTCTTATAAGGGCCTTGCCACTGTCTATGCTTTGACTGCAACGACCAGGTTGACAAGGAGGATGGATGAGGGGCCGCTGGTGTTTGCCATCACAAGAAAGGGATGTCACCATTCCCACTCGTCTATGCTGCCTATCTGGATGACACATCGTCCTATCCGATTTGCTTCATTCAGGGAGAAGGGGTAGAGAGAGGGGAAGAGAGAGGGCCGGCTGATGAGGCAATGATGAGTTTAGACGAAAGATGAGAGAGAAGGGGGAAGGGGGGGGGGGTGGGGGGGTTGTGGAGAAAAGGGGAAACTTGGTGGTGTTAAATTACTTTATTACTACCTTAATCATCAATAGAATGGAAGAGAAATAGAAGGATGTTTGGTCTTTTTCACGCTTTGAGCTGCACATGTCTATACAACATCCTTGTCCACGGACTTTAGTATATGTACATAATACATTGATAACATCTGTTGCTCTTTCTTTCTATTTTTGGGATAGTACTCTAGGTTCCAATACCACTATTTCTTCAAGGAAGATGTTGGAATATCAATATCCAATATTTGAATGACCACAGTAAAAGTAAGGGAAATTGGCTATTATTTCATAATTTCATTATCTCTTAGGTTACTAGGACATTTGGTTGTAAACTGATCTTTCAATTTCTGTCTCTAATTGTCAGAGTTAATTTTCCTCCATTTATGCCTTAAAATTTATGAATCTCCACATATCCCTTGTGAGAGAAGCTATACTGTTTCATCTTGTATAAAGCAACAATATTGAAACCAACTCTATAAACCACTGGAAAGGCCAATAATACTTGTCCACAAATTCTATATCCTTCTGTTTATCGATATTGATGCTTTTTGGAGACTCGGACACTTTTATTTAATGGAGAATGGTTAATGCTCTACTTTGTTGACTTTTTGGTATCTTTGTATCCTTTTGTTTGCAGATGTCTATCTTGCTGGAACTGTAATGTTGATATTTGGTATGGGTTTATATGGATTGTTTATTAGCAATGTCAATCCTGGAGTACCTTCTACGTTGGATCGTGCTCTGAAAGGATCTTCTTTGTTTGGGATGTTTGCTTTGAAGGTCAGTAGACATTTAGTGGGTAGATATCATAATAATAACCCTAAATGCTTGTCAGCTCTCCCATTATATGCAGCAATTATGCTGGATTACCATTATCTTGTTCTCATTTCCATTATCGTTTGCTTTGAAATATAGTTTCTTTCACTTTGATTTTTTACTAAGCTGCAAATGTTTGTAATATCCGCAGTTTGTTATTCAGTTTACATTATAACATTAAGGCTAAAATACAGAAAACCCCCTTATAAATATCTGCTTTTCCAATTTACCCGTCTTATAAAAACCTCTATTTTTGTTCAAAATTTTAAGAGTTGTAACGATGAACTCCGCAGTTTTGCAATTTCGTTACTATTCTGTGCATAAATTGTATGATACAACCAACAAAATTACTATGATACCCACTATATCCTTAACAATGGTGGGAATGCAAAAAAAATATTAGATTTTTTCTGAAATTAGGTAACTTTATGAAAGAGATCCCTACTATTTACTATCCTTTTTTCGTCGTTTCTAAGGATAAGATGAGTATACAAGTAATTTTTTAATTGTACCACACAATTTACGCATGGAATTGTGACGAAATTGTAACAATGCTGAGTTAACCACTACAATTTTAAATTTTAAGGGGACGAAATAGAGATTTTGTAAAGACAACGGGGTAAAGTGCAAAAGTGGTTATTTATAGAGAGTTTTCTATATATTAGCCTACAATTAAATTGTTTTGCTTTATTATTTTTTTAGACATTTACAAGTGCTAATATGTAGGCATAATATTGTTATGTTTCATCTTTATTTTTCTTTATCTATTGCAAAATAAAAATACTAGGATCTTCCACTCGTAACGATTACTCTATCCTAGTGATTACTCTATCCTAACGATTATTCTAGTACCAATTGTTAGGATTAACACTTCTTAAACAACGCTTCCTTGCTCTAAGGCACGGATGTCCTCTTATAACTTTGTGTAAGCTAGAAGCCAATCAAGGGAAACTCTTGTCTATTAATTCAATTCATCATTGATTACAAAAGAGATTCTTCTTATTTATAGGCCTAGAATTCATATACTAACCCTAATATGATAAGAAAAGGATAACTTAAATATACTTATAATCTAGTGGGTTCTTCAAATACAATATTCATAATCTAACTAGTAAAATAACCCTTATCTACTACTGAAAAGGCGCATAGTCGAGTCAACTTAGGATTTGTGTTCTTCAAATAGATCTTGAAACTTCTCTAAAATCTGTTGAAGTGGTGGAGGTTGATTTCTAACCTTACCTTTAGAACGTTGGACTTCAAGTGAAAATAATTGAAGCACCATTCCCTTGTTTGACTTTTTGGCTTCCTTTTAAAACTTCAGTTCCCCAATTAGTTTGTCGGCCGGAACGGATTGACCTTGAAGAACAACCTCTTAGTCAGCTAGTTTAAATTTCATTTGCAGCTTAGCAAAGCCCCACCAAATTGGACCAAGAGTACGCAACCATTGTGTACCCAATACAATATCATAACCTTCGAATGGAAGCAGGTAGAAATCCACAAATATAGGTACTCCTTGCAAGCTTAATTTTACGCCAGTGCATTTACCTGGACTAGATAATTTTTCTCCTGAAGCCAACACAACTTCAAATTTTTCTCCACCTTCAGGTTGCAAGCCAAGATTTTTGGCAAGAACTTCACTTAGAAAATTATGAGTGCTTCCAGAATCTATCAAGACAGTGGCGGACATGTTCCCAATGCCTCCCTTTGCATCGTTTCTGGTGCTCTTGCTCCTGAAATAGCATGCAATGATATCTTGGTCATCTCTTTCATATCTTGCGGAATTGTTTCTTCATTTTGCTCCGTAGTGTCATCGCCTTCTTCACAACATGCTTCAATCAAAAATAGCTTCTTACATCGATGTCCAGGAACAAATTTTTCATTGCATTTGTAGCACAACCCCTTTGCACAATGTTCTTGTAACTTGGCTGGTGAGATCCACCAAACTGGAAGGTTGGAGCCATATGATGCTGTCTGCTTATCAGATAATTGAGTCTTTTTGGACTCTAGAGTTGAAGCTGTTCGTTTTTGTGATGCATTATGAGCTTCATATAAAAAAGCTAGCCCAATAGCAGAAGATACGAATGTGGGCCAAGCTGCTAATACATCAGCCTTGATTGTGTCATCCACTAATGAAGCGATTGATTTATCGGTCTTGAGGAAGATGACCCACCTTGGGCAGCAACCTCTCAAATTGGGTCTGATAATCACGGAATGAACCAACCTGCTGTAATTTGATTAACTCTCCAAAGAAGTCCTGGAATGGAGTAGGACCATACCGTGCATGTATGCCCCTACAAATTCTTCCCAAGTTATAGCATCTTTTTCTTGCTTGAGCAATTGGTACCACAATTGAGCATCTCCCTCCAAATGGAATGATGCAAGTGCTACACGTTCTTCATTTGGTATTCGGTGGAATTGATAGAATTGTTCTACCCTGCAGACCCCACTCATGGTATCTTCTTCGCTATTAAAGTGGGGAAAATCTAGTTTGACAAAACTTGGGCCATAGCAATGAGGAGATCCATTTTGTCGGGGCCCATTAGTGTTACTAGATCTCGCACCAGGATTCAAAAGTGGAGCATTAGAGTTCTCTCCTCTTGATCTGATTTGGATGACGATGAGAAGGTTCGTGTAGTCAATTTGTCCAAACCGCTCGGTAAGCTTCTCTAATATGTGCTGTTGACCATCAACAAGAGAGCTCACTCCGGTCTCTAGTTTCTCCACTCTTTGATCCATGCCCTTACTGTCACGCCCCGCCGTCCCTTCTCCTATTTTAGAAGAAGGAGCCCGTACGGGCGCGTGCGCCAGACCCGCCGAACAGATAGAGTTTTCCCTGTACGTCCAAGGCGTCGCAATCAATACAATTCACGAGGTTCCAAACAGGAACATAATTCATACACAGATTGCATAAGGAAGGCATCAAAAACATAAAACAACTACGCTTTTACAAGCATTCATTCGCATTCACATTACATTTACACTTTTGCCTTTTTCCACCAAATACAATCAACTTATTACATTTTGTTTCATACTTTCTTTTCTATACCCTTAAGTTACGCTGACCCAGGGTACATCTATCTCTGGTCACAAGTGGTAGGGCGCTATCTATCGAGCTACGCCCTTTCCTCGCGCCGCAGCGCCGCTCACGGGTGGATTTGAAAAACATGGGGGTGAGAACTATAAACATAGTTCCCAGTGGGTACGGCCACCCAAGGGAAGATCTCGACCCACCAGGTCCAAAGGAGGCAACATAAGCAGGTTAGTCCAATATATAACGTATCTCAATGAAAGCATATAACTCTACAATATGCAATTAATAAAACGTCCATGCTTATGCCTCAACTAAATGCAATAATGAAATCCATGCAAGTAGGTATTCCTTTTCTACTTTCTGATTCATTATCCACAACACATCCAATCCGCTCCTAAGGTTCTTTTACCTTAGCCAAGCTAACCACCCGACTCATTCTCGAGTCAATCATTAGCGGATTACCGCTCATATCCAGGCCTGAGGAGAAGGACGTCTCACATGCACCTCAGCCTTAAATCCACTCGACTATAGGTCGTCCATCGGGCGAGGAAATACCAGCATACTCTTGACCATAAGTCGCTTACCTGGCGAGGAGAACCACACATACCCGTTGAATCACTGCCAGGCGAGGAGAACCACACATACCCGCAGCCACAATCACTTGCTAGGCGAGGAGAACCACACATACCTGCAAGTATCAGTCTGGGGATTCCGGAATCCACTTCCCAAGTCTCAAGGGTTCATCACATACCCTATGTGACGCCCGGTCTCACACCCTATGTTGTCAACCTTTTTAGGTTCATAGTCACATGTCCAAGTGGTCATCCTACCACTATGTTTCATAACCTAGGTTCAACAATACTATGTTCTATGCTTTTCCCACCTAGGTTCACCCGACTCTAGGTTAATGATATTCCAATACAAGTGGTCTTCCTACCACTACATTTTCTAACCTATGTTCAATGACACTAGGTTCAATGTCCAATCATGTTATTTGTTATCCTAGTTGTCCACACCTAGGATTCATGACATCTAGTCTTTGTTTCCAATTTGTCGAATTCTCTAATCTTCCTAGAGTTCATCGACCTATGTTCACATCCACACCTAGGCATACACACACATATATATATATACTCATATGTCACCAATTGCCTAGCGTTATACGTCCAATGGTAGATAATTTACCCTAAGTAGCATACAATCTATGCCTACTCATTTAACCAATTAATCTACCATTACATGCATCAATAAAATAACATTAAACTTACACTTTGGCATGGAAGTGACCTAATCACTTTGGTAAGCACAACCCACCTCACAATACCTCCGATTGCTTGTAGACACTTGCAATCGGACTCTCGCGGCCAATCGCTCTCTTTCGAGCCCGTACGGCCAATGTTGCCCTGTTCGGTTCGTTGCTCGAAATTGATCACCGAACGCTCGTCGATTTCCAAATTAAAGTTGTCTGGGGCTCTCGTCTAACCTTCAATTAGAGAACCAGAGGATCAATTTGGTTCAAAACCTCAAAATCCCAAAATCCCTAATTCTTAACCCTAGGTTTCCATTTCTCCAAATTTCTCCCAAAATTCATGGAGAAGCTTGATTAAACTACTATAGAATCATCTAAGGTACCAGAAATATCAATTATTAAAGGATTTAGCAAAACCCTAACCTTTAAACCTCAAAATCTCACCTTGGGTCGCAAGCTCATCAAGCCTCAACGCGCGCACGAGCACGATTCACCGTCCTCTACACATTCCTGAGATCAATCTCCACCAAATCCCAAGTTTTTGGGAGAGATCAAGAGAGGGGAAGAGAGGAGATTGTGAGGGAGAGGGAGAGCTTCTCTCTCTCTTACCATGCGTGTGTGTGTGTTCAGCTAAGGGAGAAGAGGAAATAGGTGGCCAAATTCGTAGGAACCCCCTGCACCTATTGGAAATTATAGTTTCAGTTCAGTTCAGAATCTGATACTTCTAGTTGGAGCCCTTCTGAATATCCGTTTGCGCTCAAATTTGACAGGCAGGCTCAAATAAAATTAATTAGAAGTACGTAATTCTAACTTTTCAGTTTTGAATCATTTTTTGTCACCGAAAAATTTACCGACTAAAATCTTTAGCAGATAGCAGTTAGGTTCTGTTTTCTCTGCTCGGGTATCCGAATGACTCGAAACTTTATATCTGGCCTCAGAAAAATAATTCTGACATATTCTCAAATTTTTATAATTTTCTGACACTGTAAATTTTCTGCTAAAAAATAAGCCCCGTTCCTTACAGAAAATTCTAAATCTCCTGTTTTCATTCCAACTTCACCACAAATTATTTCTAAACTATCTTTTACTTTTCTAAATCTAATAAAAATAGTATCTCACACTATTTTTATTTACACTTGATTTCATATTGAAAATTCGGTATACTACACTTACTCTGATACCACAATGGCACGTACCGAGGATTATTTCTCTTTTGTTTGTTGGAAGTTGGAAACTATTTTGAATATAGATAAAATTCAAGAATAAGAATTTAGGTTAATTGAGGAACCTAGACCTCTGAGAACAACATGGAGTTGATAGTTGAATATTTTTTTTTTTTCATTATAGCTTGTTCTGCCTATATAGGCATATCAAAATTTAGAGAATTTTACAACAAGTTATTCCAACAAATAATAAAAGACTAGCCCTATCTTGACGACTCCCTAAGATATAGGACTACTATCACCCCCCAGGGCTCTTTTGTAAAACCTTTTATGGGAAAAACAGCGGAAAACGTATATATATTTTTCAAAACCAAAACCAAAAACTGCCCTGAACATGCACAGACCTGCCACATGGACAGTCTCCCCTGTACAAATGGACAAAGTCTCCCCTATACATGAACGGCATGGGAACCTAGAGTACAACATCAACCAACACATCAATCAAGCAGATAGGTAATTAATGAACAAATGAATAAAGAAATAATCATTAGAGAGATACTAATATTGAAAAGAAATCACCTAAGTACTGAGAAACATACATCCACCATTATTAGCATGAGATATAGTTAAATAACATGATAACATGAATCTGAAACATAAAAAATGTAATGCTAAAACATCAAGGTCATAGCCCGGGGAAGGTGTCTATCTACTAGCTCCCTTACGCGCTTAGTTAGTTAATTCGCGTATAATACGCGAATTATTCGCGTATAATACGCGAATTATTCGCGAACAATCTACGAAACGTATAAAACGCTCCGTCCACGAATTTTTTTCAAAAAATTAGAATAAAACGCGTTTTTTTCCCTTGCTCAAAATATTCGCGATCAAAACGGATTTCCTGAATTATATTCCGAAAAATTCGGATTGAGCGGCAGTGGAAAGATGAAAATTTTCAAAATAATTTGGATTGGGCGGCCGCGAAAACGTGAAATTTCTCGGACCGGCATCACGCGACCACCGCTCTCCGCAGATCCATGCACCTCCTCCGGAGCAGTCGAGCAACTTTGCTTATTCTATTTTGAAGAAAACATGGAGACGGAGCGAGCAAAGAAGAAAAGCGGAGTGGCGAGGGCGATAAAAATCGCGGCGCACCTCGTTGGGAAAAAGCGCGGTCCACGAGGCTGCACTCAGCCTCGTGGACCGTGTGGAGTGAGAGGTCCACCGTGGACCTCTCACTCCCCCTTTGTGTTTATGTATATATATATATATATACATTATTTTATATATTATTTTATATTATATTATTTTTATATTTATAAGAATTATAATTATTTATGATAATAGCATAAATCTAAATTTTTTTAAATTTAATAGACGAATTTTTATTCCGAATTTTTAAATAATAAACGTAAAATTCTTGTATAAATCGCGTATACGAATTATTGACGAATTCGATTTTTAAACCGTATTTTTCAACGAATTTAAAAATCAAGATACGAATTTTATTCGTATTTTATCCGTACCGAACTTTTACCGTATCCGAATTAACTAACTATGCTCACGCGTCGTCCCGACTCTCACCTCCAGTGTCACGTATGGAAAATAGGGGGTGAGAAACATGTAAAACATGTTTACTAGTAGGTACCGCAAGTCGTCGAAGGCAAGCTATACTCACTGATAAACAAAAGAGAGAATATAAATCTGGCAGGTATGAACTTATATAATAAGTACAGTAGCAAAAGTAAAACAAGGAAAGAAGTATACAACTAAACAACTGAGATAACACCGCTACTGTAACAAGGATAAGCAAAAATATGTATGCATCAACCGGACGAACAGTCCAATATCCAAACTCAATCCAAATACCACCGCGTTGATATAAAGAAGTCCGGCAATGCCGCACTGTGCTTAGTCACCGGGCATATAACCCCACTGCAAAATATACCGCATAGAGCTCATGGATCGGAACACGACAACTTTTCCGAAAAAGAACACCGTTGAGTCAACCGCTAGTGTACGTGAAATGCTACATGAGCGGTGGCGATTGATGCTGTATGCTCAATAGCCAAATCGTCGGCAATAACCAAGAGAGACAAATAGAAAGTCCATCGATCAATTGGGTCAAATAATGTCACTAAAGTCATAATATAATACCGACCGACCAGGTCAACTGCTGTCATGTAATGAAATCAAGAGATGAAAGGTCTACCGCTCGACAACTCAAAAGTAAACTATATGATATATCAATGAAAGTAGAGCACATAAAATAAGAAGTCAAGTGGTGCAAAATATGTACACAACCATAGAGGAGAATAAGGGATAAACGAAAGAAACCGAGTAGGCACTATTTTACCGACTTCGGATCGAAGCACCCACCACAAAAACCAACGCCAAGTCTGCGACTCGATAGATGCTCCTAAGTATCGCTCGGACCTAAGAAAGACCCCACGGAGTCACAATGAGCTCACAACCCAAAACCAACACCAAAGTCACCATAACCACTAAACGAGACGATCAGGCGATTGGTTCAATTTACTGATTCACGAAACCCGCAGAAATTCACAAAAATTCACCGAAAACACTTCCACAACCTAAGAAGTGCCCCGAAGGAGGCCATTCATCTCCATAGCCCACCAGCTGCCCTGAAAGACACCAATTTGGGTGTCCGAGCAGCTGCATGTAAAGTAGACACTAAACAAAGTTGTAGCTGAAAACATGCTACAACGGGTCTCTGGAAGTGCCGATTTCGGCTTTGGAACCCATCACTACCCTCTTATTGTCTCCTGACATTCAAGACAGTGAGAGCCGATTAGCCAAGGAGTCTCAACAACAACCTAAGGCAGCCACGATGGTTTTTCTACGAATCTCGAACCGAAAACACGTATTACCGACCAGTTTCGGTGATAATAGCATCGGAAGCCTCGTTCGAGCTTCAAGACGATTTTCGGACCTAGGACAATCAGTCCAAGGGTCGAACACAAATAACTATCGCTGCCCAAGATAGCCGATGACGTACATTTGCATAAAAAGCCCTAGAAATCCATCTAATAGCATTATTTGCTATAGAAATTGAAGTATAGGCTTGTTACCGCCAATTCTGCAACTCGGAATCTGACCTACAACATCAGTAGATGGGCAGCGACATTTTGGACATTGTGCTCATGATCCGAGTGCCAACAACAACCGACAAAAAAGTTGGAGCAACCTTTTGTTCAAGCTTAAAAGTCTCTAGGAGCATCGTTGTCCAACTAGCGATTGGGGGTTGATCGGACTGCAACGAAGGCGAGCATAGTGACGTAGAATCACTCAGGGGGGCCATGCTCCACAACGGAACAGTGATCTTGGCCAAAGTGAAGTTTAGTTAACTGCAGTAGGGAGTAGCAGTGGGTCGTCTCTACTCCGAGCGGTCAGGGGTGGCCGAAGCCGGCCAGGGGAGGTCGAGTCCGACGGGAGGAAGGCTGGGGAGGTCGTGGCCAGTGGCTAGGTGCGGCAGCGGATATGGCCGTGGTTCCTTCCTCATGAGCTCCAACTAGGATCGAGGCTCGGGTGAAAGATGGGCAAAAGAGCATACCCTCATGGGTTGTATTAACGTAAAATATATAGTACAAGAGATAGTCTTTCTATGGTAACAATGACAACCATAGTAATAATATAATTAGGATTACATGCTATATAATCCTACTCTATAGATGGCAAGTAATATACAGTATCTTAATATATAGAAACAATAAAAGTAATACTAAATATATCGTAACATCCCCTCGCAAGCTAAGCATCAGGTGGACGGATGCGAAGATTGAGCCGTAATATCGAAAACCGAGAGGGTGACAAGGGCTTGGTGAAAATATCAGCAAGTTGTTTATCAGAAGAGATATGAACCAACTCCAAATCACCAGTCTGAACTTTGTCGCGCAAGAATTGATGATCAAGTTCAATGTGCTTTGTGCGAGCATGAAGAACAGGATTGGCTGCTAGATAAGTAGTGCTTAGATTATCACAGTAGATGTTGATGGGTCGCCAGAGGGAAACACGAAGGTCACGAAGTAGACGACGGATCCATATCGTCTCAGCAAGCGCGTAGGCGACAGCACGGTACTCCGCTTCAGACCTAGAGCGAGAAATGGTGGGCTGCTTCTTGGCGGACCAGGAGATAAGATTGGGCCCCAAAAATATACAATATCTAGAGGTAGACCGGCTTGTATCTGGACAACCAGCCCAATCAGCATCCGCAAATGCGACAAGAGAGGGATTGACGCAGCGAGATATAGGCAGTCCATAAGTCAGCGTGCCCCGAATATACCGTAGAATGCGCTTAACCGCTTGCATGTGTGGTTCACGAGGAGCATGCAGATACTGGGCAACAGAGTTGACAGCATATGATATATCCGGTCGGGTGAAGGTAAGATACTGGAGAGCACCAACAAGCTGACGATAGCTATAGGGATCCTCAAGAAGTCGCCCCTCATGAGAAGAGAGACGAGAGGCCGGAGAGAGGACTAGAGATGGGCTTGCTATCAAGAAAACCATGTCGCTGATGCGCATATTTGTGCCGAGTCAGATGAAAACCAGAAGATGAGCGATTTACCTCAATGCCCAAGAAATAATGTAGCGGCCCGAGATCCTTCGTTGCAAATTCCTGCTGTAAGGTGGTAATAAGAGCTCTTAGAAGAGAGGAGCTGCCGGTGACAATAATATCATCAACATATAACAGAAGAATAAGAGTGCCAGAAGAAGAGTGACAAATGAACATTGAAGGATTAGCAGTGCTCCCAACAAAACCAATTTCAAAGAGAAAGGAAGTAAACCGCTGAAACCAAGCCCGAGGTGCCTGTTTAAGACCATAGATGGCTTTGCGTAGACGACAAACATGATGCGGAAAAGTGGGATGTACAAAGCAAGGTGGTTGTTTCATATAAACCTCTTCAGAGAGTGTGCCATGAAGAAAAGCATTCTTCACATCAAGTTGTCGAAGAGACCACCCTGAAGAGAGAGCCACCGAAAGAACAGTACGAATAGTGGTCGACTTGACAACGGGAGAAAAGGTCTCATCAAAATCAATGCCTTGTTGTTGTTTATAACCTTGAGCCACAAGCCGAGCTTTGAGACGCTCGAGAGACCCATCCGCCTTCTGCTTTACTTTGTATACCCATTTACAACCAGTAAGATTAACGGGCGAGGGAGGAGGTACAAGATCCCAAGTAGCATTTGTCAGGAGGGCATCAAACTCCTCAGCCATGGCAGCACGCCAATCTGCATCCTGAAAAGCCTCATGAAAGGAGTTAGGCTCAGTAGGCAGAGTAGAACCCGCAGAGGCCAGTAAGGAGGTAGACTCAGTTAAACCCTTGGTCATAGATCGAGTGCGCATAGGATGTATGCAGAGAGGTGAAGAAGGCTCAGGAGGGGAAGAAGAAGGCACTATATTAGGCTGAGGGGAGGGCGGACGATCAGAGGTGGATGGTGGCGGTTCAACAAGAGTAGGTGTAGTAGCAGCAGATCGGAGAGTGTCGTCTTGTATAGACCCGGAGTTCAGATGGACCAGCGGCAGTGGCATCGTTCCCATTCTTAACCGGTGAGTCATCAGAACTCAAGGTGGAAGGAAACGTTGATAAATCCTCAGACGGTGAAACAGGGGTACGTGTACCGAAACCACTATCAGTAGAGGAGCGTGTGAAGGAGAAGCCAGAGATTGCATCAATGGTAGAAGGACTCTCACCCAACAAGGGAGGATTTGAAAGAAATTTTTGAAACATATCAAAGTTGGAAAAAGTGGAGGAAGGAGAAGAAGAGAATTTAGAAAGACAAGAAAATGGAAAAACAGTTTCAACAAAGGTAACATGCCGAGAGATAAAAACCTTACCAGTGCTGGGATGGAGACATCGAAAACCTTTATGTTTATCAGAGAGTCCGAAGAAGACACAAGGAAGTGACCGAGGAGAGAGCTTGTGAGCTGCAATGTCTTGCACATCGGGATAACACAAACATCCAAAAACTTTGACAAGTTGCAAGTCAGGGAAAGAGCAACCATGCAGAATTTCATATGGCGATTGTCCTTTCAAAACAGTAAGAGAAGGAATTCGATTCACGAGAAATAAAGCAGTTTGAATGGCATCATCCCAGAAACGAGGAGGCATGCAAGCTTGAAACAGCAAACTTCTAACAATATTAGTTAAATGTCTATGCTTCCTTTCGGCGAGGCCATTTTGTTGAGTATAAGGACAAGAAAAACGGTGAAGAATTCTATTTTGTGAACAAAGGTTGGAAAACTTATCATTTACAAACTCCGTACCATTGTCAGATTGGAAAATCTTGATTGAGCTATGAAATTTGTTTTCCACCATTGCTTTAAATTCGAGAAATTTGTCAAAAACTTCGTGTTTAAATTTCAAAAGGTAAAGCCAAGAAAACTGAGAATAATCATCAATGAATATAACATAATATTTATAGCCAGAAACAGATGGAACAGGTGATTGCCATACATCAGAATGCACAATATGAAAGGGAAAAGCAGATTTAGATTCAGAATCAGAAAATGAGAGTTTAACATGTTTGCCCATATTACAAGCATTGCAAACAGATAATGTCAAAGCAGAATTACCATCAGAAACAATGTTATTGTTTTTAATAAATGCCGAAAGAACAGGAAGACTAGGATGACCTAAGCGTCTATGCCAAACATCACTACTAAACCTAGATGCAACAAGACCAATCTGTTGCTTATTTCCTACACTTGCAACTTTAGAAGAAATTGGATAGAGTGATGTTCCCGAGCTAGGGCAGTGCAGAAGCTCCACCATTGTTTCCTTGTCCTTCACAGAAAAACCAGAAGAGTCAAATTCAAAAACGGAATTATTGTCATGACAGAATTGACGCACTGAAAGTAAATTTCTCTTAATAGAAGGAACAATAAGAACATTTTTAAGAGCAAAGGAGTTAGAAGATGTATTCAATCGAGTTTCACCTGTCTGAGTAATATTAAGTAAATTTTCATTACCAACTAGAATTTTCTCATGCCCAGAATAAGGTTTGGAAGATAAGAGAATACCAGAATTCGCGGTCATGTGATTTGACGCTCCATTGTCTGGATACCACACTTCCTCACCAGGTTCATGAAGAGTCATAGCAGCAAAAGTCTGAGGGACATCATCGGCCACGAATGAGTGATTGAAGCGTTGTCTACATTGAAGAGCAGAATGGTTGTACTTTCCAATGATTTGACACTGTGTGCCAAACTTCGGAAAATAAGATTGCTGATTTGGAGTGTAAGGTTGAGGAGGATTATTGGGTGAAGAATGTGGATAGATTCCAGGAGATCCACGACCAGGATATGAGTTGTGTCTACCGCGCTGTCCTCGACCACCGCGATATCTGCCTCCACGATTTTCGCGTCCACGATTTGCATAAAGAGCTTTGCCGTCAATAGTGGGAATGGCAGGTGATGTCGTCGAACTAGTATGACGTTGAACTTCTGTTTCCTTTTGCATTAGAAGTGGACGAAGTTGTTCAAAAGTGGGCTTATTTCTGTGTGTATTAAGGGCACTGACGAAACCTCTATATTCTTCTGGTAACCCGAGAAGAACGGTCATAACCAAATTATGGTCTGACTCAGTTTCACCGATTGCTTGTAGGGTATCACCAATTGATTTAATCTTTTGCATGTAATCGCTCATGTTCATTGAACCTTTCTTGTTGCTTCGCAATTCAGACTTTAGAGAGAAAGCCGTGGAAGCAGTTTTATCAAAAAAATATGCTTCGATAGTTTTCCAAGCATCATACGCAGTTTTAGGAGAGCTAGAAACAACCATCTGTAATATGCTAAGCGAAAGGGTGACATTAATCCACGAGATTATAGTGGTGTCTTCCCTTTTCCAATTTAGGTATTCCGGGTTCATAATTGTTTTCTTATCAGAAGTGTCAATAGTCTGAGATGGTATAGTACCAGTTCCGTCCACATGCGGAGTAACACCAAAATTCTCCAAAACATTAAGAAAAATTTGTTTTCACACAAGATATGTGAAATCTGTCAGTTCAAGTGGTATGAGAGTTTTGATGTTAACCACTGATAAATTTGAGGAAGAAGACATGTTACCACAAAAAGAAAATTCCACTACGAGAGAGTAAAAGAGACAAATTCGACGAGTAGAAAATAAGACCAAGTAGTCACAGATCCAGAATAAAGAGAAGTGAGTCAGATTAGAACTCGGTAGGAAAAGCTTGAATGAACCAAAGTTGAGCCTGATAGCACCAGAGAAGAACCGAACTGCACCAGGGAACAAGTACGCGTATGAGCGGCACCAGAACAGCAAGAGAGGTTGAAATTACTGTAGCGCCATACTGTAGCGATGGTACTGTAGCAGTACAGTTAGTATGGAGAAAGAAGTCCAAGGATAAAGGGAGATAGGACACCAAAAAGAAAAGAACACCTATGGAAGAAGGTGAGATTTGTGGTCGATGATGGCTATGGATCGATATCCCCAAATTAGGGTTCCCGCTCTGATACCATGAAAGATGGGCAAAAGAGCATACCCTCATGGGTTGTATTAACGTAAAATATATAGTACAAAAGATAGTCTTTCTATGGTAACAATGACAACCATAGTAATAATATAATTAGGATTACATGCTATATAATCTTACGCTATAGATGGCAAGTAATATACAGTATCTTAATATATAGAAAAAATGAAAGTAATACTAAATATATCGTAACATCGGGGAAGGCTAAAAGCGGCGGGGCGGGGCCGGTGGGGGTTGCTGGAGATCCAGGAGGCCAGTGGCAGTGGCTCAGGGCGGAGCGCCCGAGATTAAATGCGCGGAAGGGAGAGAAAAGTTGAGAAAGAGAGAGAGAGAGAGAGAGAGAGAGAGAGAGAGAGAGAGAGAGAGTGGGGTTGGTTGGCCGGAGCTTTGCCGGCCAGAGCAATGTCGCTGGAGGCAGGGGCGGCGCCGGCGCAGGTGACGGGATGGTACGTGGCGGCTGGGGTGAAAGGAGAGGGAGAGAAGAGAGAAAAAGGGTTTAAAACCCTAGATTTGCTTATATATAGATTATGAAAAATTGCGTTTTAGTCCCTGTCATTTTGAGTTTCTTACTCAAAGTCCCCTGGTGCGTGTATTTTGCACAGTATCACCTCCCGGTAAATTTTCTTGCAATTTGGCATATAAAATGTCGCGCTTGTTGTAAAAAAGTCTGCAACATATTGGTTACCCTCTTGCCGTTTTTCTCTCCAAATCACACTTTTATCGCACAAAATCGCTGCGTGGTCCCTCCCACGATTTACGGCACTGCTAGACCTCAGAAGTGGCGATTTTGTTTCATTGAAAACTGTACAATAACACAGAAATGCCCCAACCTTTTGAATTTTATTTAAATAAAAACTAGGTTTCTACAACTATCCAAACTGCTCATTGCATATAGCTAACAGCAACTAGCAGGAGTTTATCCTAGCAAAAATAATATAAAACGAAATAATAAAAATAGGCATAACACAACCATACACCACATTAATCGGATTATGCATGTGATGAAGAAAATATCTAAATATTCAGAGATTAATTTGAATACAGAAAATACAATAATAGTGACTGGGTTTCACTTGGAAGCTTCAAATATCTTGATTTGAAAATTTCTAGTTTTGAACATAACTTATTTTACAAATCGAATTAAGAGAAATAGAATGTTAACTATATTATATTTATTCTAAAGAATTAGACTTTCGAAACAAGTTGCTGGCAACTAACAACATAAATAACCTGTTGACAAGGCCCAAAGCACATATGAGAGTCACCCGATGTCACAAACAGAAAGAAAAGCCACTGGAAAGTGTAACACATATCAAAGCCACCTGAAGGTGTATCACATAGCACCGGTAGGCACAACACATAGCACCCTGAGGCGCATCAAAATAGCATTTGAAGGCAAATCAAAATAGCATGCGAAGGCGCATCAAAATACCACCCGGAGGCGTATCATGAAATCGAAGCTAGCTTCTATCACACAATTCATGTTGACATGGTCAACGAAAGTTATAGCAGGATAATAAGTGACATCAAAATTTAATAATTATTTACCCAATTTATAATTTGAATATTGAATTTTACCAAATAAGCACAATTTTTGAAGTACATTTTTTTTTGAGCAATCTTAACATTTAACTAATAATGAGAATTGCAGAATAGTAAAATTCACTAAGTGACAGATGCATTATTTTACAAACACAGTTTAGCAGAGCCAAACTGGTTTTTCTGAAATTACCCAATAGTCAAAGTGAAATCGTAAAATCCTTCTCTTTCAATAATTCATAATTTGTATATGCATGATTAACCCTTATTTTTTAGAAACCTATATCAAACCAATTGTTTCATTATCAAAAATTAATTCTACATCTGTACAGAAAATAACTAAAGGGTTTTCAGTCACTTACAGATCATTCATGCAACATTGGCTAAAGTATCCATACGTTCAAATGCCTATGATCAAACTTTGAAGCCTCATCAACAGTCGAGACAGATTTGATGACGAATTTTCAACTAATCGAAGCAACATAATTTTTCTGTGAAGAGATCGGCTGAGGTGTGACAGAATAGTCAATTTCTCGGGATTTAACGAAGAAGCAATGGAGGCCAAAAGAGAAGATTAAGGTGGCTACAGAGGAAAAGCATTGAAGATGGGAGTTTTATAAGATGGAGAAGGTGACGGCTAGTTTAGTTTAATTAAGGTACAAAAATATTCTGATTCTGGGGGAAAAAAAAAAACCTAAAAATTGCTAATAAATCAATCAAGGGGGAAATCGTCATTCTCGTGCAAAAACTGACAATGTGAAATTTTTTTTGTAATCTCTCTCTCATTCGGTATCTAATTCGTGTGATTCATGTGGTGTTGGAAAGCTTATTTGATAAGGAATCCAATGAGCATATACTTGAATGGTATTTATCCTCAAAATATCAAAACTTCTCAGCCTTAGTTTAGTTCAACTAGGACTATCAAAATAGGCAGGATCAAGATAGGAAAACCATAAATCTACAATTCTAATAAATCAAAATCATAAGAAAATTCCCTTATGACAATTCCATCTCAAAATCGAATTTGTTCTTGTAGATGGAATCTCGGTTATTTACAAATCGTACTCAAAATTTAATTTTGTACCAAATCAGTAAGCTTACCAAAAGCGAAAATAAAAATCTATGCCTCATCAAACATTAACTAACAATTATTATAATTAATAGAAGATCATGGCTTGAGGTACTTAATGTTCATAATTAAGATGTTCATTTCAAAATTGTTGCACATGATTATGGTGTACTTTTGACATAATTTATCTTCACTTTTGTATTATGGGTATGAAGAAACAACATGGAGGATGTGGTTGGTGTATTCTTCGTATTACATTTCTTAATTTATTTCTAGTCAACTCGTGCTTAAGATATTTATTCTGCTTGTACTCTTTAAGTTGCCTGTTGTCAAATATCTCTTAGGCAGTCTCTGAAACCTGCATGCAGGAATTGGTACATTATGGTGCACTGTTTAAGTAGCAGCTACTCAGATGCATTACGTCATCGTCTTGCTTATATAAGGGTGTATGGTAGTAGGAAAATGTAATAGTATCAAGGAATTGAACAATTTGTTCTTTGCACGCAGGAAAGGCCGAAATGGATGAAAATCAGCTCGCTGGATGAGTTGAAAACCAAGGTCGGACATGTTATCGTTATGATCCTTCTGGTAAAAATGTTTGAAAGGAGCAAGATGGTGACAATTGCTACAGGAATGGACCTTCTTAGTTACTCTGTGTGCATTTTCTTATCATCGGCCTCCCTGTACATTCTTCATAACCTTCATAAGTCGGACTGACATATGTTTCGTTCATATTGCCGACTTCATTGTCTATATCGTATATAGTGAGATGTAATACTGGCAATCATATAATTTGATTTACAAGTTATATAGCATTCTGATGTAGTCATCACTTCAATATATTCATCAGCAATTTACAGCAGGCACCTTGCCTCAGTCTAGTTGCAGGGATTAGGTAAGTGAGGAATTTCAGTGTGTGTTCCGGTTAAGGTATTACTCAATTTTCATTTCTTGTCAGTCTTAATAAATTCTATCAAGGATTGCCCGTGCCGCCCGAGCCGTACCTTGCCGAGGCTATGCCGTGGCACCGCATGGGGACGTGCCAACACCATATCGATAATATATACATATATATATATATATATATATATATATATATATATATATATATATATATATATATATATATATATATATATATATATATATATATATATATATATATTTGAGTTTTTAAAGGTCTCTTTAGAGTTTTTTAAAGGTGAAAATTTCACAGAAGTTCTTCCATACTTGAAAAATGTAAATCTTGGAAATCAATTAATATTTGTTGCAATTAGTGAGTTCAATTGCATGTAAGATCATTTTTTTTAGTGAAAAAAAAATATACAAAAAAGATATTTATTTTTTACTGTTTTAGATGTAGTGAATTTGCCTATGGCAGTTTTTTTTTATATATAATTGTTTTATCTAATTATGACTTTTGTTTTCTTGCATATACTTTCATAATATAAATAAAATAATTTTTTACTTATTAAGATTTTTATGATTCTATTTTTCTTATATTGTGCGGATACAACAACGCTTGAGCTATTTTCATAGTTATCAGAGATATTATCTAGAAAGCTAATATTTTTATGAAAATTTGATTAAAAGAATTTGCTCCAATGTGTGCCACTGGCGTATTTGTATTTGCAGTGTGTCAACATTGGCACGTCCTGCTGTACTGCTGTGCTGTGCCACTGCGACAGAGGCATTGGCCGCGCCACGTCCTGTTCCGATGTGCTTCGCTGTACTGCTGCCGTAGCCGCATGGGCTGTGCCAGTAGCACGATAATCCTTGGATTCTATGTGAAGATTCTATATAAATGAGATACTTTGGCAAAACTTTTGAAACTTTGATTCCTGCAGCGGGGAGTTGAATATTTCTATCTCTTTGAAATTCTAGTTTGTGACCGACCGTCCCTAACGTAAATGGTAAAGTGCTTGATGGTAGGTATCTGAGGTTTCAAGTTCGAAGTATAGTTGTTTTATATTTTTAGCTAAGTTTAATTTTTTTTTCTAAAAAAAAATTGAACAAATCAGATAGCATGCTACTTTTTTCACACCAAAATAAATAAATAAATCTAGTTTTGAGCCATCACTCTATCAAAAGACTGCAGCACAATGGTAAATTTGCTCCTCACTAACTTAAAATTGCAGCTAGTTTTCCATGCCCCGTGTACCCTTTGGGATAGCAGTTTAAAAAAAAAACACTTCAATTTGAAACGAGAGTTTGCGAAAAAAACGTATAATTTTTTTTTAAAAAAATTTACCTGAGACGCATAGAGATCCGCCATACGTATAAAATTTTCTCTGTTCATTAGAACAGAATCTTCTCTGTACATGAACGGCGTAAAAGCACAAGCAATACAACTATAATCACAATAAATAAACTAAACAAGGATAAATCATCGAAATAGTTACAACAACTACATTCACAATAACTACAACTGAATCAAACTCCAAACACAAATTTGAAAACTACGAGAACAGAAAAACCCAACCAAATCTAACAAAAGGCCACAAGTTCAAGATACATAATCTCAACATGCGAAGAGAAATAATAAAAGGAAAGTAAAAGAGCTAGCAACCAATGTTTGTGGAATGAGCTATCTAGGCGCTAACTAACCACGTCCTCATGCAGCGCCCCAACCTTCACCGTCAGCAATACCTGTAAAAATAGTAGGGTGAAAAACATTAAATTTTTTTTTCAGTGGGAGCAACCAGCCGCCGAAGGCAAGCCGCACTCACTAGTCAATAAAGGAGTACGATAAAGAGATAACTGGAATAGTCAACTGAGATATGAATAATCAATTACAATAGTATGAAGATAAACAGACAAGAATTATGAAATAAAATATCATCTAATGTCGCTATTGTAAACAATAGCCTACTATATAAATGAAATGGAGATGCTAACTACAGTATTAAGATAACAAGTAACTATCATGAATAAGTTATTTGAGTGATGCCGCTACTGTAATCGAAATAACTAACTAAACACCATGCATAACTCAAATCGGAATACTATGTATCAACCGAATTTTTTAAAAAAAATATGGCCCAAGACACGCACAGACCCGCTGTCACGTCCCGCCGTGCCTTAGCACCAAATAGGTGGAAGGAAAACGCACGGGCACATGATCCAGATCCGCCGAACGGACAGAGTTTCCCCTGTACGTCCAAGGCGTCACAACCAGTATAATTCAAGAGATTCCAAACAGGAACAGAATTCATACAAAGATTGCATAAGGAAAGCATCATAAACTACTATGCTATTACAAGCATTCGCAATACAACCATATGTTACATTTGTTTTTTTTTTTTGTCTTTGTTCAATCTTTCCAAATACAATCAATTGATTATTACATTTCCATACGCTCGAACACCCCTATACTACGCAGTAACAGGGCACTTCTATTCTGGTCACAGTGGTAGGACGCTAACTATTGAGTTACGCCCATCCCTCGCGCCGCCGCGCCGCTCACGTGAGGGACCTGAAAAATAGTGGGATGAGAACTATATAAAATAGTTCCCAGTGGGTAAGGCCACCCAAGAGAGGAGCTCGACCCACCAGGTCCAAAGGAAGCATACGAGCATGGGTTAGTACATATACATAACCTTTAAGCATATAACTTTACAATATATGAAAGTAAACATGCTATGCTTCAACAAATGCGATAATGAAATCCATGCAATATAATTTTAACTGCTATTCCACTATCCATTTCATAACCAATCTGCTCCTAAGGTTCATTTACCTTAGCCAAGCCGTACTCGACTTGCCCTCGAATTCAATATTAACGGGTTACCACCCTCCTAAGGTTTACTTACTTTAGATAAACCTTAACCGACTCACTCTAGAATCAACATCCTTGGGCCACCGCCCAACTAAGGTTTACTCATTTGGTCAAACCTTCACTGACTCACTCTTGAGTCATACATTCTTGGACCGCAGCCCAGCTAAGGTTTACTCATTTGGTCAAACCTTCACCGACTCACTCTTGAGTCATATATAACTATGCAACAATTATTTATATGCTTGTAAATAAACACACAAAGGATGCAACCAAATGAAATATAATCTATCATTCTCTCTTAGGTTCATCCTATGTCTCACAATGACTAAGTTCTTTTACTTGCCATTTACTTATGGTTTCGGAATCGCCGTCTCACCATATTTGTTCCAACGTTCAAGGAGTGAGCTTGTCACCTCCTAGTTCGAGTAGCGAAATCGTCGCATACTCGGGATAGCGAAATCGTCGCATACCCCGTCTCAACACCGCCATCATATGGCATGGTAGCGAAATCGTCGCATACCCGGGATAGCAAAATCGTCGCACATCCCCCCTCGACACCGCCAACACGTGGCGCGGTAGCGAAATCGTCGCATACCCGGGATCGCGAAATCGTCGCCTATCCCATGTCGGCACCGCCAACTCGTGGCATGGTAGCGAAATCGTCGCATACCCGGGATAGCAAAATCGTCGCACATCCCCCTCGACACCGCCAACACGTGGCACGGTAGCGAAATCGTCGCATACCCGGGATCGCGAAATCGTCGCCTATCCCATGTCGGCACCGCCAACTCGTGGCATGGTAGCGAAATCGTCGCATACCCGGGATCGCGAAATCGTCGCACATCCCCATATTCACATTACTTACTTGCCAACCTAAGTCTCATGATCTTAGGTTCAAGTCACTAAGTCTCACCTATGTTCAATAACACTAGGTTTACTTTCTCATTCTCAACCTAGGTTCCATGACTCTAGGTTCCAATTTCATGTCCAACCTATGTTCAATAACACTAGGTTCATTACACATTCAACCTATGTTCAATGACACTAGGTTTCAATCTCGTGTCCAACCTATGTTCAATAACACTAGGTTACAATAGTCTTGTTTAAGTGATCTCCCTATCACTATGTGCCACAACCTAGGCTCAATAACTCTAGGTTCGCATACATTCCAACCTATGTTCAATGACACTAGGTTCATTACACATTCAACCTATGTTTAATGACACTAGGTTTAACATGCATGCATCATCTCTCAAGTATATAAATATACATTGTTATAAAATACTTAGATTCTTTACATGCAAGGTGAGCCCATGGCTCAAATCATTTGATATATAAATCTATGCCAACATGCACATTACAATTCTTTCTTATCCTAGTTGTCCATATCTAGGATTTTCCATTCACATGACCTCTAGCCCATTTTGGACCATGTCAAATTCTCTATCATGTAGAGAAACTAGCTCCCCGCTATGTTTACATCTAGGCATACACATGTCCATTTGTAACAATGTGTTCCACATGCCTACAATTCCAATCCGTGGTAGTTAATGGTATTAACATCATATGATCTACTCATTCATACACATATACCATTTGCCAATTAACCTACCATTACATGCATCAAGTAAAATAATTATACTTTACTCTTTCAACATGGAAGTGACCTAATCACTTCGGTAAACACAAACCCACCTCACACTCTTCTGATTGCTTGTAGACACTTGCAATCGGGCTCTTTTCCTTGGCCTCAAGCTTGATCTTCAAGCTCCTAGCCCTAACACACATGAAGGATTCGTTAATCCGAGTCGAACTCATGACGATCTCATCTCTCCAAATCATTCGAAATGGAGTTGTCCCACATGTTCTACTAACTCCAAACTAGGGTTCTAGAGAGTTAAAACATTTTTAAAACCCTCCACAAGAAAATCCCTCTTTCAACCTAGGGTTTTCCAAAACTCATGGCAAAAACCCAAAATCTCTTGCTAATCTCTACAATTTGTAGTCTAGATTAGCCAAGGGTCTCCAAAACCTCATTTCTTAGTCTTAATCCGAAACCCTAGCTACCAAATCCAAGGACTTACCTCGGATCCGCGAGCTCACCAAGTCACCATGCATGCACGAGCTCGATCTTCACTCCTCCAAGCTTCCCAAGCTTGATCTCCACCAAGATTCCCACTTTGGAGGAGAAGAAGATGAAGAAGAGAAGAGAGGGAGGAGAGCTTCTCACTCTCTCTCTATGTGTGTGTATTGCTGTGTTTTTCAGAGGAGAAAGGGGAAGGGTTACCCTTATATGCAAGCCTCCCCACGTGAAATTACCAATTTACCCTTCGAAATCAGCATTCTGCACACTGTATTCCGGTATACGGGTTGGCATACCGGTATACCACGAGGAATTCCGCAGAACCCGAGAGCTGGTTTTCGGATTCTGCCACTGTATACCGGTATCTCATATCGCATACCGGTATACGAACTCCAATTCCGGTATTCAATTTCACATACCGGAATCCCACTGCAGATTTCACAATTTCAGCAGTTCTAACTTTCCAGAGTCCGTTTTCGCGCCTCATTTGCGTCGAAAACACTCGTACGAGTTCCGAACTTGGCCGGAGCCTCACGTATAGCCTCTCATGCTATTTTTCCACCGAAATTCCATAATTTGTAAAAGTTCGGTGTACTACATTCCTCCCTCCTTAAAAGGAGTTTCGTCCGCGAAACTAAGATCACACCTCAAATCTATTTACCAATTAGATGAGGGTATCATTCGTTCCTCGCGTTCTCTGGTTCCTGCTCACTCAGGAGTACATTCCATAGTCCACGGGTCTTATATTCCCGATATTGCATAAGGAATATGTCTCGCTGCCCTTCCTTACTAGGTCAATCATCACATCATCTTCGCGATGTTTTCGCTCGAACACTTTGTTCGTAATCTCAATTTCACTTCTCCGACAATGCCAGACTTGGCAATTGTGACTTCACCAATCAGGTGAAAGGTATGACCGAGCGTCTGTTCCTCAGGTCACAATCATAATTCTCTTACACACGACTAATGCTCTTATACTCTTAGAGCCATCGGTCAAACCGCTTATCTCGGTTTACAACAAATGGTCCACAGACCAAAGCTCTCACGTAGGCCTACTGCCTAAACCTGTCTCAACGTCGCGTAACATCTTTGCTCGCAAACGTAAATCCAATCGTTACTCGGCGGAGTCCTCACTTAGGACTTTGCGCAATACTCCATCCAGGAGTAACCAAGACCCAAAACCTCTACTGAGTCCTAGAGTTGGGTTACATTCACACTCTCGGTGTACTACCATTCATATGGTTTCACAAGTGGCATTCCATACCCCCCGGGTCATCGCTTGGACTACCGCCCCGACCATAAATCTCTGCCCTACCCTCAGGTCTCGGGCTGCTGTCACACACAGCTGACTGCGCCTGTCCCTAAGGCCCCCAGGCTCCACAGTCCACAATGGTCCGGCCACGGATCGTCCCCAAGCAATACCCGATACCGTCGCTACACGTGTCCCGCACGCTATACCAAGCGACCACAACCACTACCGGCTCCTAAGCACCCAGTGCGAGCCACTAGCTCTCAAGCGGTTCTTGGCCTCCTTCACACTTAGTAATACCCAAGTGCTACTGCCAACAACTCTCTCGGCTAATCAGAAACCAATATTCCACGAGCACTTACACTCTAGTGTCCCACGCTACTATATTTATTCGCGTTATCCACAAGTACTAAGCTACCACGCTTATGCTCACTCGCATTGTGAGTACCACAATCTACCTCAATTTGAGGTACAGCAAGGCCCACTCGCCCAGTTTTGGCGATCACCTTATCAATCCACAACCATCATCGTTCCACTATAATGATGTTCGGGATCTGCGAACTTTTAACACGTTCTCAACGTCATAACTCGATTCTTGCAATTGGCTACACACATTGCCCTAATATCGAGAGTCAGCTCGCCAACAATTACTGTTATCTCAAGCCGTCAACTAGACGCAACACCCGCAACTTGCCGGTATTCATCAAAATCTCTAGCCGCTCCAGCGGCAATACATGTGCCTCCACGACACGAGCATAGCTGGGCATCTATCCTTACCCATAACCTTGGTCCTGGCTACAATTACTCTTGTGTCATAGTAACAGACCACACAATTTGCATGTAGTGCTCCAGTGTCACATTATGCTCTACATATGTTTTCAGCAATCAAAACATACCTGCTACGACGCCGTCGACAGCAGTAGATTCCATCACCTGAGTCGCATACCCATGGCTACTTGGCGCCCGACGCGAACCCTCAAGTTGCCTCAACATCAATGCATGCTCATTAGACCTTACTGCAGGTGGTCCACCCGATTTACTCGATGATCGTCCCATCTCTATCTCCTTGTCATCCCGTATCACATAAGGGATACAATTTACAATGCGAGAGAACTCTCTCTCGTACTCTCTCACTGAGCGATCACCTTGTTTCAGCTTCCTGAATTTTTCTTGAAGCTTTCTCTTCTCACTATCAGGAAAGTAGGCAGAGAACACCAGTCCTCGAAATTCCTCCCAAGTCACTGGAGGGAGACTAGGAGATCGGCCTCGCCGGACTCCCTTCCATCACGCCTTTGCCGACCCTTGCAAGCAGTGTGCGGCAAAATGCACCTTGTCTCGCTCCAAGGTGTACAAGTCCTCAAACAGGGACTCCATAGAATCGATCCACGTTTCTACGGTCCACGGGTCCATTTCTTCCCCGTCGAAGGTAAGCGGATTGAATTCCTTGAACATCATGAGGGCAGCTAAAGCCCGCTCCCTCTCCGCCTCCAATTCCACAGAATCAGGGGCCCAAGCACCAACATCTATTTGTGAGGTACCCGTCGCGGCTCCTGATGGTACACGACGTGCTAATCGCTCCACGGTCTCATGGAGTCTCCTGATCCGCTCTTCCTGGCGCACGGCAGCCTTCTGCTGTCGCTGTGCCATCTCAGCTTGTTGTTGCACCACTCCAACGAGTGTGGTCAACTGTTCACGAAGCTCCGGGTCTCCACTTGCCCCGGATTGCACAGGGACCCCACTAGGTCCATCCAGTGCAGATCTCGTCGGAGATCGCCCACGTGACGCCATCGTATCCTGAAACACGACAACTTCTGTCACATTCTCGACCTTTTAGGCCAGGTACAACACGATGTAAATTACGGACACAATTTAGGCGAAAGTCACATAAGGGCGCCTATTCTCATCCCTTGGGTTTATGTTGTCGCGCGCCAACATGAACACACTTAGCTGAGAATAAACCACACCTTAAATCTACCTCTAACATCCTATTAGAGGCATAACTAATACACGACCCAATCGATTACCCTTTCGCCGCACATCACCAGTCCTCGTCTCTCACGAGTTTACACTCCTAGGGACTTTTTCCATCCTAGGGTTCCTTGAGTCCACTTAGACCGTTTCTACGCTCTGATACCACCTCAATCTGTCACGCCCCGCCGTGCCTTAGCACCAAATAGGTGGAAGGAAAACGCACGGGCACATGATCCAGATCCGCCGAACGGACAGAGTTTCCCCTGTACGTCCAAGGCGTCACAACCAGTATAATTCAAGAGGTTCCAAACAGGAACAGAATTCATACAAAGATTGCATAAGGAAAGCATCATAGACTACTATGCTATTACAAGCATTCGCAATACAACCATATGTTACATTTGTTTTTTTTTGTCTTTGTTCAATCTTTCCAAATACAATCAATTGATTATTACATTTCCATACGCTCGAACACCCCTATACTACGCAGTAACAGGGCACTTCTATTCTGGTCACAGTGGTAGGACGCTAACTATTGAGTTACGCCCCTCCCTCGCGCCGCCCGCCGCTCACGTGAGGACCTGAAAAATAGTGGGATGAGAACTATATAAAATAGTTCCCAGTGGGTAAGGCCACCCAAGAGAGGAGCTCGACCCACCAGGTCCAAAGGAAGCATACGAGCATGGGTTAGTACATATACATAACCTTTAAGCATATAACTTTACAATATATGAAAGTAAACATGCTATGCTTCAACAAATGCGATAATGAAATCCATGCAATATAATTTTAACTGCTATTCCACTATCCATTTCATAACCAATCTGCTCCTAAGGTTCATTTACCTTAGCCAAGCCGTACTCGACTTGCCCTCGAATTCAATATTAACGGGTTACCACCCTCCTAAGGTTTACTTACTTTAGATAAACCTTAACCGACTCACTCTAGAGTCAACATCCTTGGGCCACCGCCCAACTAAGGTTTACTCATTTGGTCAAACCTTCACTGACTCACTCTTGAGTCATACATTCTTGGACCGCAGCCCAGCTAAGGTTTACTCATTTGGTCAAACCTTCACCGACTCACTCTTGAGTCATATATAACTATGCAACAATTATTTATATGCTTGTAAATAAACACAAAGGATGCAACCAAATGAAATATAATCTATCATTCTCCTCTTAGGTTCATCCTATGTCTCACAATGACTAAGTTCTTTTACTTGCCATTTACTTATGGTTTCGGAATCGCCGTCTCACCATATTTGTTCCAACGTTCAAGGAGTGAGCTTGTCACCTCCTAGTTCGAGTAGCGAAATCGTCGCATACTCGGGATAGCGAAATCGTCGCATACCCCGTCTCAACACCGCCATCATATGGCATGGTAGCGAAATCGTCGCATACCCGGGATAGCAAAATCGTCGCACATCCCCCCTCTCGACACCGCCAACACGTGGCGCGGTAGCGAAATCGTCGCATACCCGGGATCGCGAAATCGTCGCCTATCCCATGTCGGCACCGCCAACTCGTGGCATGGTAGCGAAATCGTCGCATACCCGGGATAGCAAAATCGTCGCACATCCCCCTCGACACCGCCAACACGTGGCAACGTGGCGCGGTAGCGAAATCGTCGCATACCCGGGATCGCGAAATCGTCGCCTATCCCATGTCGGCACCGCCAACTCGTGGCATGGTAGCGAAATCGTCGCATACCCGGGATAGCAAAATCGTCGCACATCCCCATATTCACCATTACTTACTTGCCAACCTAAGTCTCATGATCTTAGGTTCAAGTCACTAAGTCTCACCTATGTTCAATAACACTAGGTTTACTTTCTCATTCTCAACCTAGGTTCCATGACTCTAGGTTCCAATTTCATGTCCAACCTATGTTCAATAACACTAGGTTCATTACACATTCAACCTATGTTCAATGACACTAGGTTTCAATCTCGTGTCCAACCTATGTTCAATAACACTAGGTTCCAATAGTCTTGTTTAAGTGATCTCCCTATCACTATGTGCCACAACCTAGGCTCAATAACTCTAGGTTCGCATACATTCCAACCTATGTTCAATGACACTAGGTTCATTACACATTCAACCTATGTTTAATGACACTAGGTTTAACATGCATGCATCATCTCTCAAGTATAAATATACATTGTTATAAAATACTTAGATTCTTTACATGCAAGGTGAGCCCATGGCTCAAATCATTTGATATATAAATCTATGCCAACATGCACATTATAATTCTTTCTTATCCTAGTTGTCCATATCTAGGATTTTCCATTCACATGACCTCTAGCCCATTTTGGACCATGTCAAATTCTCTATCATGTAGAGAAACTAGCTCCCCGCTATGTTTACATCTAGGCATACACATGTCCATTTGTAACAATGTGTTCCACATGCCTACAATTCCAATCCGTGGTAGTTAATGGTATTAACATCATATGATCTACTCATTCATACACATATACCATTTGCCAATTAACCTACCATTACATGCATCAAGTAAAATAATTATACTTTACTCTTTCAACATGGAAGTGACCTAATCACTTCGGTAAACACAAACCCACCTCACACTCTTCCGATTGCTTGTAGACACTTGCAATCGGGCTCTTTTCCTTGGCCTCAAGCTTGATCTTCAAGCTCCTAGCCCTAACACACATGAAGGATTCGTTAATCCGAGTCGAACTCATAACGATCTCATCTCTCCAAATCATTCGAAATGGAGTTGTCCCACATGTTCTACTAACTAACCCCAAACTAGGGTTCTAGAGAGTTAAAACATTTTTAAAACCCTCCACAAGAAAATCCCTCTTTCAACCTAGGGTTTTCCAAAACTCATGGCAAAAACCCAAAATCTCTTGCTAATCTCTACAATTTGTAGTCTAGATTAGCCAAGGGTCTCCAAAACCTCATTTCTTAGTCTTAAATCCGAAACCCTAACTACCAAATCCAAGGACTTACCTCGGATCCGCGAGCTCACCAAGTCACCATGCATGCACGAGCTCGATCTTCACTCCTCCAAGCTTCCCAAGCTTGATCTCCACCAAGATTCCCACTTTGGAGGAGAAGAAGATGAAGAAGAGAAGAGAGGGAGGAGAGCTTCTCACTCTCTCTCTATGTGTGTGTATTGCTGTGTTTTCAGAGGAGAAAGGGGAAGGGTTACCCTATATGCAAGCCTCCCCACGTGAAATTACCAATTTACCCTTCGAAATCAGCATTCTGCACACTGTATTCCGGTATACGGTATACGGGTTGGCATACCGGTATACCACGAGGAATTCCGCAGAACCCGAGAGCTGGTTTTCGGATTCTGCCACTGTATACCGGTATCTCATATCGCATACCGGTATACGAACTCCAATTCCGGTATTCAATTTCACATACCGGAATCCCACTGCAGATTTCACAATTTCAGCAGTTCTAACTTTCCAGAGTCCGTTTTCGCGCCTCATTTGCGTCGAAAACACTCGTACGAGTTCCGAACTTGGCCGGAGCCTCACGTATAGCCTCTCATGCTATTTTTTCCCACCGAAATTCCATAATTTGTAAAAGTTCGGTGTACTACATTCCTCCCTCCTTAAAAGGAGTTTCGTCCGCGAAACTAAGATCACACCTCAAATCTATTTACCAATTAGATGAGGGTATCATTCGTTCCTCGCGTTCTCTGGTTCCTGCTCACTCAGGAGTACATTCCATAGTCCACGGGTCTTATATTCCCGATATTGCATAAGGAATATGTCTCGCTGCCCTTCCTTACTAGGTCAATCATCACATCATCTTCGCGATGTTTTCGCTCGAACACTTTGTTCGTAATCTCAATTTCACTTCTCCGACAATGCCAGACTTGGCAATTGTGACTTCACCAATCAGGTGAAAGGTATGACCGAGCGTCTGTTCCTCAGGTCACAATCATAATTCTCTTACACACGACTAATGCTCTTATACTCTTAGAGCCATCGGTCAAACCGCTTATCTCGGTTTACAACAAATGGTCCACAGACCAAAGCTCTCACGTAGGCCTACTGCCTAAACCTGTCTCAACGTCGCGTAACATCTTTGCTCGCAAACGTAAATCCAATCGTTACTCGGCGGAGTCCTCACTTAGGACTTTGCGCAATACTCCATCCAGGAGTAACCAAGACCCAAAACCTCTACTGAGTCCTAGAGTTGGGTTACATTCACACTCTCGGTGTACTACCATTCATATGGTTTCACAAGTGGCATTCCATGCCCCCGGGTCATCGCTTGGACTACCGCCCCGACCATAAATCTCTGCCCTACCCTCAGGTCTCGGGCTGCTGTCACACACAGCTGACTGCGCCTGTCCCTAAGGCCCCCAGGCTCCACAGTCCACAATGGTCCGGCCACGGATCGTCCCCAAGCAATACCCGATACCGTCGCTACACGTGTCCCGCACGCTATACCAAGCGACCACAACCACTACCGGCTCCTAAGCACCCAGTGCGAGCCACTAGCTCTCAAGCGGTTCTTGGCCTCCTTCACACTTAGTAATACCCAAGTGCTACTGCCAACAACTCTCTCGGCTAATCAGAAACCAATATTCCACGAGCACTTACACTCTAGTGTCCCACGCTACTATATTTATTCGCGTTATCCACAAGTACTAAGCTACCACGCTTATGCTCACTCGCATTGTGAGTACCACAATCTACCTCAATTTGAGGTACAGCAAGGCCCACTCGCCCAGTTTTGGCGATCACCTTATCAATCCACAACCATCATCGTTCCACTATAATGATGTTCGGGATCTGCGAACTTTTAACACGTTCTCAACGTCATAACTCGATTCTTGCAATTGGCTACACACATTGCCCTAATATCGAGAGTCAGCTCGCCAACAATTACTGTTATCTCAAGCCGTCAACTAGACGCAACACCCGCAACTTGCCGGTATTCATCAAAATCTCTAGCCGCTCCAGCGGCAATACATGTGCCTCCACGACACGAGCATAGCTGGGCATCTATCCTTACCCATAACCTTGGTCCTGGCTACAATTACTCTTGTGTCATAGTAACAGACCACACAATTTGCATGTAGTGCTCCAGTGTCACATTATGCTCTACATATGTTTTCAGCAATCAAAACATACCTGCTACGACGCCGTCGACAGCAGTAGATTCCATCACCTGAGTCGCATACCCATGGCTACTTGGCGCCCGACGCGAACCCTCAAGTTGCCTCAACATCAATGCATGCTCATTAGACCTTACTGCAGGTGGTCCACCCGATTTACTCGATGATCGTCCCATCTCTATCTCCTTGTCATCCCGTATCACATAAGGGATACAATTTACAATGCGAGAGAACTCTCTCTCGTACTCTCTCACTGAGCGATCACCTTGTTTCAGCTTCCTGAATTTTTCTTGAAGCTTTCTCTTCTCACTATCAGGAAAGTAGGCAGAGAACACCAGTCCTCGAAATTCCTCCCAAGTCACTGGAGGGAGACTAGGAGATCGGCCTCGCCGGACTCCCTTCCATCACGCCTTTGCCGACCCTTGCAAGCAGTGTGCGGCAAAATGCACCTTGTCTCGCTCCAAGGTGTACAAGTCCTCAAACAGGGACTCCATAGAATCGATCCACGTTTCTACGGTCCACGGGTCCATTTCTTCCCCGTCGAAGGTAAGCGGATTGAATTCCTTGAACATCATGAGGGCAGCTAAAGCCCGCTCCCTCTCCGCCTCCAATTCCACAGAATCAGGGGCCCAGGCACCAACATCTATTTGTGAGGTACCCGTCGCGGCTCCTGATGGTACACGACGTGCTAATCGCTCCACGGTCTCATGGAGTCTCCTGATCCGCTCTTCCTGGCGCACGGCAGCCTTCTGCTGTCGCTGTGCCATCTCAGCTTGTTGTTGCACCACTCCAACGAGTGTGGCCAACTGTTCACGAAGCTCCGGGTCTCCACTTGGCCCAGATTGCACAGGGACCCCACTAGGTCCATCCAGTGCAGATCTCGTCGGAGATCGCCCACGTGACGCCATCGTATCCTGAAACACGACAACTTCTGTCACATTCTCGACCTTTTAGGCCAGGTACAACACGAAGTAAATTACGGACACAATTTAGGCGAAAGTCACATAAGGGCGCCTATTCTCATCCCTTGGGTTTATGTTGTCGCGCGCCAACATGAACACACTTAGCTGAGAATAAACCACACCTTAAATCTACCTCTAACATCCTATTAGAGGCATAATCAATACACGACCCAATCGATTACCCTTTCGCCGCACATCACAAGTCCTCGTCTCTCACGAGTTTACACTCCTAGGGTCTTTTTCCATCCTAGGGTTCCTTGAGTCCACCTAGACCGTTTCTACTCTCTGATACCACCTCAATCTGTCACGCCCCGCCGTGCCTTAGCACCAAATAGGTGGAAGAAAAACGCACGGGCACATGATCCAGATCCGCCGAACGGACAGAGTTTCCCCTGTACGTCCAAGGCGTCACAACCAGTATAATTCAAGAGGTTCCAAACAGGAACAGAATTCATACAAAGATTGCATAAGGAAAGCATCATAAACTACTATGCTATTACAAGCATTCGCAATACAACCATATGTTACATTTGTTTTTTTTTTTGTCTTTGTTCAATCTTTCCAAATACAATCAATTGATTATTACATTTCCATACGCTCGAACACCCCTATACTACGCAGTAACAGGGCACTTCTATTCTGGTCACAGTGGTAGGACGCTAACTATTGAGTTACGCCCATCCCTCCCTCGCGCCGCCGCGCCGCTCACGTGAGGACCTGAAAAATAGTGGGATGAGAACTATATAAAATAGTTCCCAGTGGGTAAGGCCACCCAAGAGAGGAGCTCGACCCACCAGGTCCAAAGGAAGCATACGAGCATGGGTTAGTACATATACATAACCTTTAAGCATATAACTTTACAATATATGAAAGTAAACATGCTATGCTTCAACAAATGCGATAATGAAATCCATGCAATATAATTTTAACTGCTATTCCACTATCCATTTCATAACCAATCTGCTCCTAAGGTTCATTTACCTTAGCCAAGCCGTACTCGACTTGCCCTCGAATTCAATATTAACGGGTTACCACCCTCCTAAGGTTTACTTACTTTAGATAAACCTTAACCGACTCACTCTAGAATCAACATCCTTGGGCCACCGCCCAACTAAGGTTTACTCATTTGGTCAAACCTTCACTGACTCACTCTTGAGTCATACATTCTTGGACCGCAGCCCAGCTAAGGTTTACTCATTTGGTCAAACCTTCACCGACTCACTCTTGAGTCATATATAACTATACAACAATTATTTATATGCTTGTAAATAAACACAAAGGATGCAACCAAATGAAATATAATCTATCATTCTCTCTTAGGTTCATCCTATGTCTCACAATGACTAAGTTCTTTTACTTGCCATTTACTTATGGTTTCGGAATCGCCGTCTCACCATATTTGTTCCAACGTTCAAGGAGTGAGCTTGTCACCTCCTAGTTCGAGTAGCGAAATCGTCGCATACTCGGGATAGCGAAATCGTCGCATACCCCGTCTCAACACCGCCATCATATGGCATGGTAGCGAAATCGTCGCATACCCGGGATAGCAAAATCGTCGCACATCCCCCCTCGACACCGCCAACACGTGGCGCGGTAGCGAAATCGTCGCATACCCGGGATCGCGAAATCGTCGCCTATCCCATGTCGGCACCGCCAACTCGTGGCATGGTAGCGAAATCGTCGCATACCCGGGATAGCAAAATCGTCGCACATCCCCCTCGACACCGCCAACACGTGGCGCGGTAGCGAAATCGTCGCATACCCGGGATCGCGAAATCGTCGCCTATCCCATGTCGGCACCGCCAACTCGTGGCATGGTAGCGAAATCGTCGCATACCTGGGATCGCGAAATCGTCGCACATCCCCATATTCACATTACTTACTTGCCAACCTAAGTCTCATGATCTTAGGTTCAAGTCACTAAGTCTCACCTATGTTCAATAACACTAGGTTTACTTTCTCATTCTCAACCTAGGTTCCATGACTCTAGGTTCCAATTTCATGTCCAACCTATGTTCAATAACACTAGGTTCATTACACATTCAACCTATGTTCAATGACACTAGGTTTCAATCTCGTGTCCAACCTATGTTCAATAACACTAGGTTACAATAGTCTTGTTTAAGTGATCTCCCTATCACTATGTGCCACAACCTAGGCTCAATAACTCTAGGTTCGCATACATTCCAACCTATGTTCAATGACACTAGGTTCATTACACATTCAACCTATGTTTAATGACACTAGGTTTAACATGCATGCATCATCTCTCAAGTATAAATATACATTGTTATAAAATACTTAGATTCTTTACATGCAAGGTGAGCCCATGGCTCAAATCATTTGATATATAAATCTATGCCAACATGCACATTACAATTCTTTCTTATCCTAGTTGTCCATATCTAGGATTTTCCATTCACATGACCTCTAGCCCATTTTGGACCATGTCAAATTCTCTATCATGTAGAGAAACTAGCTCCCCGCTATGTTTACATCTAGGCATACACATGTCCATTTGTAACAATGTGTTCCACATGCCTACAATTCCAATCCGTGGTAGTTAATGGTATTAACATCATATGATCTACTCATTCATACACATATACCATTTGCCAATTAACCTACCATTACATGCATCAAGTAAAATAATTATACTTTACTCTTTCAACATGGAAGTGACCTAATCACTTCGGTAAACACAAACCCACCTCACACTCTTCTGATTGCTTGTAGACACTTGCAATCGGGCTCTTTTCCTTGGCCTCAAGCTTGATCTTCAAGCTCCTAGCCCTAACACACATGAAGGATTCGTTAATCCGAGTCGAACTCATAACGATCTCATCTCTCCAAATCATTCGAAATGGAGTTGTCCCACATGTTCTACTAACTCCAAACTAGGGTTCTAGAGAGTTAAAACATTTTTAAAACCCTCCACAAGAAAATCCCTCTTTCAACCTAGGGTTTTCCAAAACTCATGGCAAAAACCCAAAATCTCTTGCTAATCTCTACAATTTGTAGTCTAAATTAGCCAAGGGTCTCCAAAACCTCATTTCTTAGTCTTAATCCGAAACCCTAGCTACCAAATCCAAGGACTTACCTCGGATCCGCGAGCTCACCAAGTCACCATGCATGCACGAGCTCGATCTTCACTCCTCCAAGCTTCCCAAGCTTGATCTCCACCAAGATTCCCACTTTGGAGGAGAAGAAGATGAAGAAGAGAAGAGAGGGAGGAGAGCTTCTCACTCTCTCTCTCTATGTGTGTGTATTGCTGTGTTTTCAGAGGAGAAAGGGGAAGGGTTACCCTATATGCAAGCCTCCCCACGTGAAATTACCAATTTACCCTTCGAAATCAGCATTCTGCACACTGTATTCCGGTATACGGGTTGGCATACCGGTATACCACGAGGAATTCCGCAGAACCCGAGAGCTGGTTTTCGGATTCTGCCACTGTATACCGGTATCTCATATCGCATACCGGTATACGAACTCCAATTCCGGTATTCAATTTCACATACCGGAATCCCACTGCAGATTTCACAATTTCAGCAGTTCTAACTTTCCAGAGTCCGTTTTCGCGCCTCATTTGCGTCGAAAACACTCGTACGAGTTCCGAACTTGGCCGGAGCCTCACGTATAGCCTCTCATGCTATTTTTCCACCGAAATTCCATAATTTGTAAAAGTTCGGTGTACTACACCCGCCACACGTACAAAGTTTTCTCTGTCCACACAGACAGAGTCTCCCATATGCATGCATGGTGTAAGAACACAAGCAATACAACCACAATCACCATGGCTTACCATAACAACCTGGCCTAAGCTTGCCCACTCGGTCACGAGGACCAATAAACAAGTTCCACTCCGGAGGGACACAACATGCCACACTCAAGGTCACTAACCTTATCTAAGAACGGTGTATATCAAAGCTGGGAGTGAAGTAATCAAGGTAACGAAACCTGTCTAAGAATAACACCTCCCACTGGGTTGGCAAATCGAAGCACTCAAGGTCGTGAACTCTGTCTAGGAGCAACAGCGCCGTCTCAAGCTATGCATATACTTAATGCTTCAATAACTCAGACTTGAGAGTCTAATCTATGTCCATAGGCAACAATAAGAAGCCAAGAGATACTCTCGAGAAGTGTCAACGGAACCAAATAGGTCCATGGTCACAAGTATAATAAACAAATCTCAAGATAGACTAGCATACTATACTACACAAGTGTCAAGAAGGACGATATCAAATGTAAGGAATTAAGATGAAGCATGCTTTAATCCCAATCATGAACAGAATAAGTCAACCGACCTCTAAGGTCAAATCAAATAAAGTAGGCACCGACCAACTAGGTCAAATCTCATAGAATAAATTCGTCGACCACGAGGTCAAATCATATAAGAGAGAATAGTCGACCAATGAGGTCCTATCACATAGGATTAAATCTGCCGACCAAGTAGGTTATATCATAGTCAGGTGGATAAGCAATAGAACGAATCCTACTCTATATATCATATATTATCCTTAGATGGAAACAATCATGAAACTAATAAGCAGTATGATAATCAAACAATTAAAACAACCAACATGTAAAGTGACTGAGAATGTAAGAGTATGGAGTCGTTATAAGTTGTACTACTCAACTAATTTAAAGAAGTGCCAAACACAAAAGCATCAGATCTACATGAAATAAAGGTGGCAAATACAAGTGAAGAGGCAAATAAACATGAAATAGCAACAGATCTATATATACATAGCTTACTGTGTCCAACAAGTTTCCACCAAGATCTAAAATTAGTTCCAATCTTTGGACGGGTGCCATGGAATTTGTTCGAATCACTACTTGATTCGGTTCAATTATATGTCCGAAATCGAAAATTTTGACGGCAGGTACTCACATCATTGGATGGGAGGCATGGAATTGATTCCATCATAGCTGTCATTATCAATGAGAACTTGAAGCGTGAGCAACCTAAAAAAATGTTTACAAATCGTGTTTTGGCAATGATGCCTATTTCCATTAGCATTTGATGGATGGCATGGATTTATAATTCAGTATAGTCCCATGCTAGTTGGAAAATACATGAGCCACATGACCCTGAACACCACAATTCAAAACTAGTGCCAACTATTTTAAAATCTAAAAAGTGCATCCTCCTTCGGCCACTTGATATTTCCTAGTTCGGCCACCTCTATTTTATATCTGATGCTTTTGTACTTCCCACTTCTTAAAATTAGTGAGGACTTCTTAAAATTAGTAATAGTTTTAGATCTTTGGAAACTTGTTGGACATAGTAAAACATGTATATGTAGATCTGATACTATTTCATGTTTATTTGTCTTTTCACTTGTATTTGCAACCTCTATTTCATGTAGATCTGATGCTTTTGTGTTTGGCACTTCTTCAAATTGGTGAGGACTTGTGCTCTGTTCAATGAAAAATTGGTTAAAAAGGAAACATTATTTGTATTGTACTTCAGAATTGTACATCATTAGCTGATTCAAAATCAAGTGTTGATCATAAGTCCATTATTTGAGCTGTTGTTTTGATTTCATATAAATGAGAACAAGAAGCCTCATACATGTAAATAAATGCTTACAAATCTTGTTTTGGTGATGATGCCGGTTTTCGTTAGCATTTGACGGATGGCATTGATTTATAACTCAGTGTTGCCCCATGCTAGTTGGAAGCCACATGAGCCACATGACCCTTGACACCACAATTCGGAACTAAGCCCAAGTAATTTCAAACTAAGCATCCTAGTTTGGCCACTTGAAGTTTTCTAGTTCGGCCACCTCTATTTTATGCAGATCTGATGCTTTTGTATTTGGCACTTGTTAAAATTAGTGAGATCCTATCCTAAAATTGGTAATGATTTTACACATTTGTGAAAACTTGTTGGACATAGTAAAATATATATGTGTAGATCTGATGCTATTTCATGTTTATTTGCCTCTTCACTTGTATTTGCCACCTCTGTTTCATGTAGATCTGATTCTTTTGTGTCTGGCACATATTAAAAATCAGTGAGGACATTTTAAAATTATTCATAATTTTAGTTCAATGTACATACTTATTGGACATAGTAAAACATATATCTATAGATCTGATGCTTTGTCATGTTTATTTGCCTCTTTACTTGTATTTACCATCTCTATTTCATGTAGATCTTATGCTTTTATGTCTGTCATTTCTTCAAATTAGTGAGGGGTTATTAAAATTATTACTAATTTTAGACCTTATTTGTGGAAACTTGTTGGACATATTACAACATGTATATGTACATCTGATGCGCATTCATGTTTATTTGCCTTTTTAATTGTATTTGCCACCTCTATTCATGTAGTTCTGATGCTTTTGTGTCTGGAACTTCTTCAAATTAGTAAGGACTTCTTAAAATTATTGCTAATTTTAGATTTTTGTGGATACTTGTTGGACATAATAAAACATGTATACATAGATCTGATGCTATTTTATATTTATTTGCCTCTTCAGTTGTAATTATCACCTCTATTTCATGTAGATCTTATGCTTTTGTGCCTGGCACATATCAAAATTAGTGAGGAGTTCTTAAAATTGTTCATAATTTTACTTCTATGTGGATACTTGTTGAACATAGAAGAATATGTAAATGTACATCTGATCTTATGTTATATTTATTTGTCTTTTCACTTGTATTTGCCACCTCTATTTCATGTAGATTTGATGTTTTTTGTGTTTGCCACTTCTTCAAGTTAGTGAGGGCATTTTATAATTAATACTAATTTTAGACCTTTGTGGAAACTTGTTGGACATAGCAAAAATATGTACATGTATATATGATGCTATTTCATATTGGTTTACCTTCTTCAGTTGTATTTGCCACCTCTATTTCATGTAGATTTGAAGCTTTTGAGTCTGGCACTTCTTCAAAATAATGAGGACTTCTTTAAATTATTAATGATTTAAGTCTTTGTGGATACTTGTTGGACATAGTACAACATGTATATGTACATCTGATGCTATTTAATATTTATTTGGCTCTTCAGTTGTATTTGCCACCTCTATTTTATGTACATCTGATGCTTTTGTGGTTGGCACATATTAAATTTAGTGAGGGCTTCTTAAAATTATTCATAATTATAGTTCTATGGTGATACTTGGTGAACATAATATTTGCCACCTTTATTTGATGTACATCTGATGCTTTTGTGTGGCACTTCTTCAAATTAGTGAGGACTTAATAAATTTTTCCTAACTTTAGATCTGTGTGGATATTTGTTGGGCATAGTAAAATATGTATATGTAGATAGATGCAATTTCATATTTATTTGTCTCTTCACTTGCATTTGCCACCTCTATTTTATGTAGATCTGATGCTATTGTGTTTGATACATTTTTAAATTAGTGAGGACTTGTGTTCTGTTGAAAGTTGATTTGTTAAAAAGGGAAACATATTTGTATTGTACTTGAGAATTGTACATGATTAGTTGATTCCAAATCATGTGTTGATCTTGAGTCCATTATTTGAGCTTTTGTTCTGATTTGATGTAAATTTACTTTGTCATAATATCTTTGATAATTTCTTCATGTGTCGATCTTCATGAAAAATTCGTAAAATACTCATTCACTAAAATACAGATGCGTCCTTTCAAAAAATTATCTAAGTCCATTCTTAAGAAAAGTGGGGTGTCAGGGTAACAATACAATCCAAAATTAAAAGATAGAAGGTAGCAGCAGAATGCGAAATCAAAGTTGGACGTGAACTGCAAATTGGACAGACAATTTGGATGCAATTTTATTGAGTCTCATGACGGAGGAACATATATTAGGTAACTACGTCAATGGGAGTTTAACAAATTTAGCTTGGATTAGGATAATTAGTGATTCAACTCTAAAACCAGCATGAACCTCACAAAGGAACAAATTAAGAATCGCCTCAAGGTTCTAAAGAGAACTTACATGACCTACCACAGTCTTGCAAATAAGAGCAGGTTCTAAAGAGAACTTACATGACCTACCACAGTCTTGCAAATAAGAGCAGGTTCTAAAGAGAACTTACATGACCTACCACAGTTTTGCAAATAAGAGCGGGTGGGTCTAAAATTATGTACACAATATACCCATACTACAGGAAAAAACGCTCGTAGAGGCGGTTTTTAGTCATTATAGAGGCGGTTTAAACCGCCTCTATAAATCGTAGAGGCGGTTCCCGCAACCGCCTTTAGACCGCCGGCGTAGACACCACCTCTACAACGTAGAGGCGGTTTTAGCGACCGCCAGGGAAGCTTAGAGGCGGTAGGTAGAGGCGGTTTTGACCGCCCCAACATTTCTATTTAATTATTTTTTAACATTTTTTATTTATAATCTATTAATAAATTTTAATCTTTAGAGGCGGTTTAAACTGCCTCTACAAATCTTAATCTGCAGAGGCGGTTTAAACCGCCTCTACAAATATTAATCTGTAGAGGCGTTTCCAACCGCCTCTACAAATATTAATATGCAAAGACAATATGTAGAGACGTTTTCAACCGCCTCTACCACACAAATCATAATAAAAAATTATATTAATATTTATTTTAATTTGTTTTCATAAAAAAATTATATTTCTCATCAAACAACAAAAAACAAAATTTAACATTCAATCAAAAGATATACCAACAACATAAGAATTAACAAAAGTCTCAACAAACAATTAACATTCCAATTTTTGATCAAAAGATCCAAAACACAATCTCATTCAATATATATCCAATAGTATATAGCAAGACACTAAGTAACAAAAAGTTTAAACAGTTTTAAAGATAGTTAACATTTGAGTTTTCTAGTTTACAAAAATTTAAATGGTTCGATGATTTCCTTCACTTGTAGGTTCATGACTTGCATTCGATGATTGATGGTTGGGGAGAATGCATCAATCGGATTAATATTGCCACCCGCAACCTATTAAACAATATAAAATATAGGGGCAATTTCATAAGTACCCCTATCAAACTTGCAAATTTGGTGAATACCCCTTTAAACTTCAAAATATCATAAATGCCCCTTTAAACACATAAAATTATCATAACTGTCCCTGCCGTTAACGTTGCGTTACTCTACCTGAGTTAAACTACAGTTAAGTAAGAGTTAAAATATATAATGACAAATTTACCCCTCAAAATGTTGCATAACATTTTTGGCGGGAAATAAGTAACTAATTAATGCTGAAAAAAGACTCTTCACTTTTCCAATGCCTTGCACCATCACAAGGTTTCTTCTTCAACAAGAAACCTTTATCTTCCATTGCCCTCTTTCCCTTCCTTCCATTGTTTTGCTCACCTTCAGCAGGATCCTATTATTTCGGGCATATTGAGCTCCTTTTGCCCTTAATCACATTTTGAAGGATTTCTGGTTGTAAGGAAATGTGTTGGGTAAGATCTATTAGTTGTTGGTTTTAATTCCATTTAATATCATTGTTCTCATTTTATTCTTATATTAGCATAATATCTTTACTATAAACCCATGAATGTTTTTTTCACATGTTTAGTGTGCATTTTGTTTATATTTATCATTTTAAGAAAAATATGATTGGAGATTTTTCGAGGCCATTCTGAAAAGAGCCCCTTCAATTACATTTTTTTTAATTAACAACCCCTTAATTTTTATTTTTAAAATTAATAAGTTTAATCAACCTAGTTAGCAATCTTTTATAAAAATTTATTTGTGTTTTTATCAAATTTAATGGCATTAATTACTTTTTATCAATTTTAATGACATTATCAAATATGATTCACAAGATGGACTCTGATACAACCATCAAATTAACAATAAGATATGGAGGACAATTTGAAGGCATGAAAAAAGGCAAAGGCAGAAGGTATGTTGGTGGGTACCAAGACACTATTTACATTGACACGGATCGCTATAGTCTACTTGAAATCTTTGATGATATTAGAAAAAAATTTAACTGGGGTGAAGGTCAAATATTAATTTTATGGTATGTTATACAATGTGGAGAGTATGTGGTAATTAGCAATGATGCACAGCTAATGTCAATTTTTAGTATGCATAGTGATGAAAAGCAATTGGTATTATATGTGACATTAGGAGAAAAAATTAACTTGCTTGATGTGTCGACTAGCATTGGTGATGGCAATGAAACAGGATGTAGCTCACAGGGTATGAACATTAGTGATAATTACAAAGAGAGGTATAGCATCCAGTATGTTAGGAAAGAAAATATTAATGTGGATCCCTTAGAGGGAACTCAAATGGACAACACATTTAGGAGCCCAGCAGGAGTAGAGAGTAATTATGAAGAGGAACTTTATAAAGAGGATTCCGAGGCTATACTATCTGATGGTAGTCTTCATACTAAATATAGCAGCGAATCTAATGACGATAATGTGGAATCTCATGGTGAAATTTATGAGTTTGATAAGGATAATCCAATCATGAAAGTTGGTGTGAAGTATCCTAACAAGAAGACATTGAAGAGATCCTTAAATCATTTTACAATTTTAAATGGCTTTGAGTTTAATGTTGAAAAAAGTGATAAAAGAAGAATGACTGTGAAATGCGCAAACGAAAGGTGTGGCTGGAGACTTCATGCATCTGTTCTTCAAGACAAGACAACATTCGAGGTATAATTATCTTCTACATCTTATAGTTCTTTTACTTAAATATAAGTTTTCTAGAGACTTATTGTTTATTGTATATAACTCTTGATGCATTTATTTGTAGGTAAAGACATTGCAAAATGAGCATGTATGCCCATATGTGAACAGATGTGGGAACAAAATGGCATCACAATTTTGGGTTTGTGATAGAGTAGTTCACTGACTTAAAGTGGAGGGAGAAATTTCAGTCCCTGATTTGCAAAAAAGACTTTTAAGGACATATAATGTGGATGTTCCATATTTGAGGTGCTTTAGGGGAAAAGAGTTGGCACGTGAAGAGATACATGGAAAATGGAAAGAATCGTATGAAAGAATGGTAGACTTTAAAGAGGAAATAATAAGAAGAAATCCTGGAAGTGTGGTAGATATCAAAACACAAAATTGTACTGATGAAAGAATATGTTTTCAGCGTATATTTGTTGCATTTGAAGCTTGCCTTAAAGGCTTTTTAGATGGTTGTAGGCCATACTTAGCTCTTGATGGATGCCACCTTAAAGGTAAGTACAAAGGTGTTTTAGCTGCAGCCACAGCACTTGATGGAAATAAATGGTTATTCCCTGTTGCCTATGCAGTAATTGAGTCTGAAAATATAGATAGCTGGGAATGGTTTCTTAGAAACTTGCAAGTAGGTATAGGGAATCCTGAAGGTTTAGTTATCGCATCGGATAGACAAAAAGGATTAGATGAGGCAGCCTCTAGAGTTTATCCATTAGTAGAACATAGGGAATGTGTGAGGCATTTATACACTAACTTTAAAAGAAAGTTTCGTGGACAGGTTTTAAAGCAAGCTCTATATAGTGCAGCCTTGACATACACATCATCTCAATATGAGGCTAATATATCTAAGCTGATGGAAGCAAACCCAGCTGCTATTGAATTTCTACGTCAAAATCATAATATGATTTGGAGTAGAAGTCAATTTGGAACTCAAGCAAAATGCAATTATATAACTAACAACTTGTCTGAATCTTTTAATTCTTGGATATCTGAGGCTAGACATAAGCCTGTCTTGGAGCTTCTTGATAGCATACGACAAAATATTATGACAAAAATGGATTCTAGAAGGAGAAAAGCAAGAAAGTGGAAACTTTCCTTGGTGCCGGCAGCTTTGCGCCACATTGATGCCAAAAGCAAGGTAAATTTAGCATAAGACTTATTTTCATTTAGTAATTTGAATGCTTTGATACTTATATGCAATACTAGATATTTATATGCAAGATTAGTAAATTATTTTTTTATACTTTATTATATACTTTTGTATTTTATATTTTGATAGGGTTTAGGGAATTATACCATATGCAGAAGTTCAAACACAAAGGCTGAAGTGATAAGCTCTGATTCGAGATGCGAGATAATTCTAGATGAGAGAAAATGTACTTGCAGAAGTTGGCAGGTTACAGGCTTGCCATGCATCCATGCATGTGCATTTATCACTAGCTTGAGAGGTTATGAATGGCTGAATTATGTGGACCCACTATTCACTGTCTCTAAATTCAAAGCTGCTTATGCTCACGAAGTTGCGCCTTTGCCAGACAAGGATCAATGGATAAAGACTAACCTAGATTACAAACTACTACCTCCAATAATGAGAAGGCCAGCAGGTAGGCCTCGAAAAAAGAGGATTAGAGCAGCGGATGAGCCAACAAAGAAGAGACACAAATGTAAGAGATGCAACCAATTTGGGCACCATGCTAAGTCTTGCAAAAATCCTATGCCTTCTACCGCAGAGCCTTCATCTCAAGCTGATGGTGGATCACATGCAACATTCAACTATAATTCCTCAACCCAATCTAGGTATAGAATTTCACTTATTGGTAATTATTTATTTATTTTGTCAGTGCATGCAAACTTTTACAATATTCATGAAACAAGTGTAGGCAAGGAGTCCTAGCAAGCAATGAAAAAAATTCAACATTACCAACTTATTGCAGCTACCATGATCCAAGTAAAAGAGGCAGGAAAGAGCAACATACACCCAACCATTTGCTGGAGCCAGCAGCATTGAAGGGCTTACATGTCCTGAAGTACAAATGACAAATCTTGCATCTAGTAGTGAAGCCATATCCGCTAAAGGAGCTACAATCGCTGGAGAAACAACAGCAAAAGATTGGGATGCTGTCCAATATTTCAGTTTCTAAGTTTATACATGTTATATAGTAATAGCTCTTTTTTAAGTTAAACATGCACCTTTTTGTGAGGCCTAGACTGCTATTTTGCTGCACATGTGCTTTTAGGATTAGATTGCAATGATTTGGTATATATTTTGAGACATTATTATCATTTTGAGATGATGTATGCACGGTTAGAAGTATGGTGCAGGTGAACAAAATACTTTCAGATGTTTCTATACTTGGCTTTACAAAGATTTACATCATTGAATTTTTGTCTATTTTAATTGTTCAAAAGATTTCAACCATAATATGCTTTATTCTCTGGTACTTATGATGCTCAATACTTTCTACTATATGAAAATTAATTGAGACATAGTGTATGCTCTTCTAATTTTTCACAAATAATTTTCTACTACATAAAAATTTCGAGCTTATCTATCTTCTAATAATTTATTAACAGGGTACCTATTTTTCGATAATTTATTTTAAATTCAAGATTTCTTATAAAGATTCTTACACAATATTTGTTTTCATATACAGGGAGAAATTATTCTAAAAAGTTAATAAAAAAAATATTACTGTATTTTATAGATGAATTGTTTAATACATGATTGACTTGCCCACTTAGAAGAGAACTTTGTAAATAATTGCAGGAACTAATATATAAAGTACAAACTTTAGGTAGAATAGGATTTTCTCCTCCAACTTTGTAATTCTTCTGTCTATATTTTCCTCCAGCATCTGAATTTGTTACTTAAGGTCAATTGTGCTGTGTTGAAAATCATCTACCCAGACAAAATAGTTGCACCATCTTTGTTCCTCAACCTGTAAAAAATATAAAGTATTACGTATTTTGAATTTAATTAATAATTATATGCATGCTAAAGCATCGCATCAACTTACCCCCCAATTTGGACATCGATAAAATCGTCGACCTTTACTGTGTGGTTGCTTTGACGTCCAAATTCAACATGGTTTACCACAATCACAAATAGGAGTTGGATTATGAGGTATTATAGAAGACTGACCACTTAATTGGCTCATTGCTACTTAGAGAGAAAAACTAGCAAAAATGACAAGGATATATTACTATGTAGAAGGGGCAAGAGATATGTGATTTGTTTGCTGGGAATGAAGTTGCTGAGAAGAATTTAAAGCCTCTTCAGATCTGACCGTTGCATAATTTATGAGGGCATTTGTGAAAAGTGTTAATATACCCGTTATAGCTTCTTATAGTTAATAAGCCGTACAAGGGTAGAAATGGCATTTAAAACTTGTTCCGTTAGATTCTGACGGCACATTACGTGTAGGGGCATTCATGAGTTTTTTTTTGAATTTAGAAGGGCACTCATGATATTTTCAATTTTAGAGGACTACTGATGAAATTTCAGTCTCCTACAGGGCTATCTATGGAATTATCCCTAAAATATATATGTTAATTATATGAAAATACAAAAATATTTAAGTATATTACTAGTAATAACTTGCTATCAAATTGGTGTACCTGAGTATTTGTTAGTAGTTAATCCTTAAATATATACCACTTTGAGGTCTTACTAACATTTTTTTGTCTAAAAGAAACTTATTAAAAGTACCTCAACTGGAGTAAGCATCTTCTTTTCACTAATTTTGTCGTACTTTTGCTTTTTCGTGCCAGCTTTTAAACCCACCAATCACAAAAAGAGCACAATAAGAGAACATATATATATATATATATATCAAATTTCCACAAGTTTAAGACCACATACCAATTTGATGGCCACTTCCTCTCCACTTTGAATGTTAACACCTAATCCAAATCAATCAAAACCCATGAGGACAATGAAAACCAAATACTTAAAAAATTCCAAGAAAAAAAACATCAGAATAAGCAAAAACCACCGCAGATAACAATTTTCCATACCAAGATAAATCTCCCCAAACGATCCACCACCAATCTTCCTCCCAAGCTTAAACTTTCCCCCAATTATATGCTCCATCCTAATCCAAATTAGCTTATTACGAGACCCAAATGACAAGATCGAAACTTTCCGCTACAAAAGCCAAAATTTATGCCGATTAAGGCAATGAAACGCTAAAAAAATCCGATAAGACGGCAAAGGAAACACCTTTACGCATACAAATCCACCATATATCCTTCACCCAACCCTAAATTTCCATCGGATTACGACAACATCTGATCGCCCCGGGTGGGTTGCGGAGGGGCCTCAGAGCGCCCCGGCTCAGAGCTGGTGGGGTTTTGGGAGGGGGGTGGTTAGAGGTGCCTCAGCGCGCGAGGAGGGGGCGGCGGCCGCGGGCCTGAGGCGTTGTGGGGGGCGGGGTGGCGCTGCCGACCGGAGAGGAGGGGGGAGGGGGGGTTTCGGGATGAGGTTCACAGCCTGGTGGTGAGGCGGTGGCCGCGGGCCTGAGCGGCCGGGGTGGCGAGGCAGCGGCCGCGGGGCGGGGGGCGCAGTGCTGAGCACGGGAGGAGGAGGGTTAGGGGGACCACACCTGAGGTTTGGGAGGGACGCCGGAGCAGACGAGCCGGGGAGCGGGAGGAGCGCGGCAGCCGGCGGGGGGGGTGGGGAGAGCAGTCGTGGCCGCCGGGAAGGAGGAGGAGCCGCCTATGAGAGGGGTGGGGTTTTTTGGGAGGAGGGGATTGGGTGGGGAGATCTGTTTTCGGGGGAACTTAGTATCGTTTGATTCGAAAATAAGCATATAAATTGAGGTATAAGCGGGGATTAAATTAATTTTGTGTTTGAAGAAAAATTATGTTAATTTTAGAAATAAAAAAAATAGTGTTTAATTAGATAAGATAGAATAAAAATTAAAATAGATAGTTATAAATAAATAATAATAATATTATATTTAATTAATTAATATAAAATATTAATTAAGTAATAATTCAACTTATTATTTAATCTATTAATTAATTATGAATATCGATAAAAAAAAACCCTTAATATTAATTAATAAATTAATTAGTAATTAATAATTTAATTAATCACAAGTAATTTAATATATTAATAAATTAATAAATAAATTAGTTAATAATAGTCAGATAATTAATCAAGAAATTAATTAAATTACTCAAAATATTAATTAATTAATCAATGTAAGTATTAGTTAATGACTAAAGTATACTAAATAATTAATTATTTAATCAGTAAATTAATTAAAATAATGAATTAATTACTCAAATAATTAATTAAATATTTATTAGAGAAAAAAATTAAGTAGTTAATTAGTCATCCAGTTAATTAGTAAATAAACTAATATATAAAATATTAATTAAATAATATTTTATTATAAATCTAGCTTGGATATTTTATTATTTTATTATTAATTAAATATATTATGTCTATATAATTTATGTTTAACTAAATTTAGAATCTTAATTAAGTTTGGAATTAAGCTGGGAATAGCGCTATTCCGTCAAAAGGGTGGAATAATTTATCCCAGCTATTCCGGAATAACCGAGAATAGTAAAGTTCGACCGGGATAAAATATCCCGGCCAAACTTCACCCCGTTTGGCAGAATAGCGGGGATAACTTTAGTTATCCCCGCTTAACTCCCCAACCAAACGGGGCCTTAGGATTTTTTTTTTGGAGGAGGAAAGATTGGGGGGAAAGAGAAATTTCAGAATTTTTTTTTTCCAGATATAGAGGTGGTTGTACTAAACCGCCTCTGAAGTGACTCTAATGTATAGCATAGAGGCGGTTGCAACAACCGCCTCTTCAGAACCGCCTCTACGACCGCTTTTTCCTGCAGTATATATACATGTGACCCTTAGTGACTGGGAGGCTATAATAGCAGTATAATTTAATTATGTTGATTTTAATTTATTTGGATAGCATATTATTGTAGTATTAAAATGTTAATAACCTTTGTTCAGGAGAATCCGGCCTATGCGAAGTATAGGGATAAACCATTTTCAACCTATAAGTTCTTTTCTGAAAAGACTACTGCCATAGGAAAATATGGATTACCTCACAAATGGCGGCGACTCATATAATTGATAACTCATCCTCATCTTCCGCTGGTGAGGACGATACTGTCATTGGAGTTTGAATGTCAGCAATTAATCTCTTACCCAATTCCTTTGAAGCAGATCAAGCTCACCTACGAATGTCAATGTCACAACCAATAATATCTCGCGTTCTCCTATCCCTACCCTAGTGCAAACAAATGCTGGACAGAGTGCTAGTGGATCTGGTCATAGCTCTAATGCGAAAAGAGCTCGATCTGCCTCCAATCCTCCATGCAAACATGCATCTTCATCAGCTGCTCGAAGGAAAAAAATTGACATAGGGAGTAAAGCGGTAGCAGAAATGGTTGAAATAGGCAAACAAAAGATTGATTTTCTGACCAAATTTATCAGCACGAGGTTACCAATCGACCAAATATTTCTTCGATTGATGAGTACATGAGCAGAGTTTATAATCTGCCAGGAATGACTAATGAACGGGTCTTGACTGCAAGTGATGCATTAAAAGACGACAAGAATAGACAACTTTCCATGATCATAAATGATAAGCCTGCATTCATGTGGGTGGACTGCCAAGAGGTAATGCAAAATTGTACAAACAATATTTTTCTCGGCTGTAGAACAATGTCCTAATGTTGGTTGATATTTGTTTGTCTTAAATATGTATATGTTGTGTTCACGCATGTGGGTTGTGTATTAGTACTTGTTATCTGTATGTTAGGTTTAGGCTTGTGGTTTATCTAATTGTCATGCTTATCTATATGTTAGGCTTAGAAATGTGGTTTAACTGTTTGTGGAGGTTATGTGTTTTATCTTATTATATTTCGTGAAGTATTCTATGTCATGTTAACTGCTTGTATTACGTTTCATGAAGTTTTCTATTGCATTATGTTAGTCTTAGAAATTTGGCATATCTATGTCATGGTAACTGCTTGTGTTATAGTCTGTAATATCTATTTGATGATATTGTATTTCTTGCAGCAATGATGTGTGAGTTATTATATTGTTCTATTTTTTTCTTCGACAATCATAGCCAATCTTATGGCAACATTAAATGAGGATGATGACTATTGGGATCAAGTATTCGTGTTGCTCATTACCAAGGCTACATGATATTTCATAATACATTGTACAAACAATAATGTCGTACACGACCTTTTACTCGCCATCAGATGATTTGTGATATTTTGAATGGTCATCCAGAGAGAGGCAACCATCACCTTCGAATGACAACCATTACATTCATTGCGCTCCACGATGAGCTAGTTGGAAGGGGGCTGATAAATGACACTAGGAATATGACTGCTGATGAGAAGTTAGCAATTTTTTATTTTGTATAGGTCATGGTGTGGCTAATAGGGTAATCGCGAAAATGTTCCAACATTCAGGGGAACCAATTAGTAGACATTCAACAATATGCTATGAGATATTGTAATGTTGAAAGATCAATACCTAACTTTGCCGCCAAGTAATGCTTCAGTGCATCCAAAAAATAAGAGATAATCTAAATTTTCATCATTTCAAGGTTGATTCTCATAAATATATGTATAACTAGTATAGGGCCCGCGCTTCACAACGGGTAATTATTATTTTAATCAATTAATATATATATATATAGTATAATTATTAAGAATTGAAGATTGAAAAAGCTATAACTAAAGAAGCACAACCAAAATTCCTATTAGAGTTATTTATATATATTATAAGAAATCTAAACATAATACATTTAATTTGTACTCAAGCGAATATTCCACACAACCAAAAATGTTAAAATTATTCTTTCAAATTAATTCTGTATCATAACAGTCGCTAGCTCTACATAAGGAGTTTATGCGTGAAGTAAAACATGTATAAACATCTCTCAACTATCGGTCATTTTGAAATAGGTTTTTCAACCTTTTTTTTGTTATTTTTAAATGTCTAATATTTTTATGTGCTTTTGAATTTTGTTGTTTCGATAGAAAGAAAATATTATAAAGATTTTGAGAAAATTTTGTGAGATCTTTTAAGATGATATGATATGATTGAAAAATCTAAGAGAGATAGAGAGTTGTGGGATTGAGAGTTAGGGTTCTGGAGTGTCACGCCCCGCTGTGCCTTATCACTAACTAGGTGAGAGGACAACCCGCACGAGCACGTGCACCAGATCCGCCGAACGGACATGATCTTTCCTATCCGCCCAAGGCGTCACAACACATGCAGTCACAAGACGTTCCAAACAGGAACCGAGTACAAAGTTGCGCAAGGAAAGCATCGGTGAAAGAAAATTCTACTTCTATTACATCACATAATCTCACTTACATGCCAACTTTTTCTTTTCTTTACAAACATTCCATACAATAAGTTCTAAAACATGGAATTTACATTTAACATGCTTTACATAACCCCTATACTGTATTGTCCAAAAGTTGGTGTACATCTATACATGAGACCAAAGGGGAAGGGCCGCTATCTATTTACGCCAAACCCTTGCCTCGCTCCGCCGCCTCGCTCGCGGAAGGACCTGAAAATGGTGGGGTGAGAACTATAAACATAGTTCCCAGTGGGTAAGGCCACCCAAGAGAGAAGCTCGACCCACCAGGTCCAAAGAAACAACTCAAGCATCGGTTAGTAAATACAAATAACCATGCATAATAAGTCTACAAACTTGGAAATAAACATGAACATATGCAACCTATTAAATGACATCTATCATTTTTCCTAGGTCCATCCCATAGTATGTAATTCATTTACATTTGTAATTTTTTCATAGGCATTGGTGTCGGAAACGCCGCCCCACCAACCCAGTTTATCTTTTGTGCGGAGTTACCGCCTTGCTATGGCGTTGGGGCTGGTACCGCCACACCACCAACCCATCTTTGATTACTTTGGCATTGGTTTTGGAATCGCCACTTCACCAACACATTTTATTTATTTTGGCATTGGTTTCGGAATCGCCACTTCACCAACCCATAATTTTGGCATTGGTTTCGGAATCGCCACTTCACCAACCCATTTCATTTATTTTGGCATTGGTTTCGGAATCGCCACTTCACCAACCCATTTTATTTATTTTGGCATTGGTTTCGGAATCGCCACTTCACCAACCCATTTTATTTATTTTGGCATTGGTTTCGGAATCGCCACTTTACCAACCCATTTTATTTATTTTGGCATTGGTTTCGGAATCGCCACTTCACCAACCCATTTCGTTTACATTTAACGTATCTAACCTATGCCCAATGACACTAGGTTCACACACCATTTTCCAACCTATGTTCCACAACACTAGGTTCGTGTCAAGTTCCAACCTATGTTCAACAACACTAGGTTCATGTCAAGATCCAACCTATGTTCAATGACACTAAGTTCATGTCAAGTTCCAATCTATGTTCAACAACACTAGGTTCATGTCAAGTTCCAACCTATGTTCAACAACACTAGGTTCATGTCAAGTTCCAACATATGTTCAACAACACTAGGTTCATGTCACCATTGCACTATTACGCACATTTCATGCATGCACGTGTCTATAACCTTTCTATCACTTAGAAACACAAGTTATACATACATGCAAATGTTCTTTCATGGTATTTAACATGTTACATATGATTATACTCACATGCAAGGTGAGCTCATTGCTCATTTCACTTAACAAAGTACTTTAGCCAACATGCACAATTTTATTCTAGGGTTTCTTACACATGCACCATTTTAAATTCTTAATGATTATTTACCCTAGACATGGAAGTGACCTAATCACTTCGGTGCAACACAAACCCACCTCAAGAGCTTCCAAATCTTTGTGTTCTTTGAGCTCCTAGGTCACCAAGCCTTAAGTTCTTGTTTCAACCCAAGCTTTTGCCCTAAATAAGCAAAAATGGTTCGTTACCCATTACGAACCCTTAAATCTAATCGTTCATAGAAATCAAGTGTTCCCACATGATTCTCTAGGCCTCAATTGTAATTCCCGAAGGTCTAAATATTTTTAGCACATCCCAATTGCAAAACCCCAATTTTACCCTAGGTTTTGCATGCATGTAGCAAAATCCTAATTTTCATGGCCAATCTCCCACCATTTGTGGTCTAGATTGCCAAAGGTTTCCAAAAACCTCAAAATCCAAGATCAAATCCAAGGTTAAGGCCTAGAATCATAAGAACCCACCTCAACACCCAAGCTCCCTAGCTTCTTCTTGCACCAAGAAGCTCCTTTGCACTTTGGAAGTCTTTTTCCAAGGTCCAATCCACCACTTCTCCAAGCTTTGGAGAGATATCTAGAGAGAGAAAGTGAGGGAAAGGGAGAGGGAGTGAGGATGGTGGAGAAAGAATGAGGGGAGAAGGTCTCAGCCCCTATACATAACCCCCACCCCATGAAATTACCAAACTGCCCCTTCACTGGGCATTCTGCATCAGCCGGGTCCGGACCCCGTACGCATATCCTGCTCTCTGCGCAGGTCGGGTCCGGACCCCACAGCAGGGTCCGGAACCCGTACGCGCATCTCAGCTCGGAAACAGGTCGGGTCCGGACCTTGGCGTCTGGGTCCGGACCCTAGCTGCTCCACGGACTTCATTGTCCGGACCCCAGATCCCGGGTCCGGACCCCGTGAGCAATTTAGCTCCAGTTCGGTCCTTTTCCAAAAATTCAAATTTTTGATTTCTGGGTTCCAACTCGCACCCAAACGTTCCGAAACCCTCGGAACCCAATTCCACACCAGCTATTATTGGCCTTCTCCGAACTTCATCCAATTTGGTAAAGTTTGATACAGCGCACCGAATTCAGAGTACTACATGGAGCATAATAATTGCCTAGGAGAGAGAGAGGAAGGGGAGAGAGAGTAGAGGAGAGTAGAGATCTTATAAGATACGATAGAAAGAGAGGGTGGGAGAAAGAATGAGAGAAGAGAGATGGGGAAGAATAGAGAGAGATATGATATGATAGAAAAATCTAAGAGAGAGTTGTGAGAGTGAAAGTTAAGGTCTGCCTAGGAGAGAGAAGGGAGGGGGAAAGAGATCTTATAAGATATGATAGAGAGAGGGGAGGGGAGAGAGAGAGAATAAGAGGAGAGAGATAGGAGGGAGAGTAGAGAAAGAGGAGGGAGAGTAGAGAGAGAGGAGGGAGGAGAAGATGGAGAGATGCCACGCGGAGAGAACGAAGGAGAACGCGCCACGTATATGGGAGGAACTGTCAAATTACTTCTTATTCAATATACTTTTATTCTAATTATTAAATTTGATGCATGTTGACTTTGTCGAATGCAATTGGAGCGGTAGATGGAACACATATTTTCGTGGTTGTCCGAAAGAGCAAACAACCACGCTTTCGATGTTGCGAAGAGTTTACATCTCAAAATATGATAGCTGCAGTTAGGGGTGTCAACGGAACACGAGCGAGCTGGGGCCGGCTCGTGTTCGGCTCATTTCATAAAAGAGCCGAACACGAGCTGGCTCGTTTAAGTATTGAGCCGAAAAATTCAACTCGTGTTCGGCTTGTTTATTAACGAGCCGAACACGAGCCGAAAACGAGCTGGCTCACAAACAACAAGTTAAAAGGATTAGAAAGAAAATATATATAGAAAATAAATTTATGAGATCTTACACATTAGACTTTAATCTAATGATTAAAATTTTACATATAAATTGACTTTTTATAATTGAGTTGGGCTTTATATTTAGGTTGGGCTAAAAATCAAATAATAAAAATTTATATTTATATATATAATAATTTATTTATATATAAATATAAATTATATAGATAATATAAATATTGAATATATGTATTCGAGCTGTTATCGAGCCGAACCCGAGCGAGCTGACCCCAGCTCGTGTTCGGCTCGTTTATTAAACGAGCTGAAAAACTCGGCTCGTGTTCGGCTCGTTTACCAAACGAGCGATTCGATCTCGAGCTCATTTCGAGCCGAACAGCGAGCTGGATTGCCACCCCTAGCTGCAGTCTCCTTTGATCATCACTTCTTATTTGTATGCACTGGTTGGGAAGGTTCTGTAGCAGATATGAGAGTACTTTGATGGGCTTGTGAAAGTGGTGGTTTTACAGTTCCAGTAGGTAATAGCCTAATTCTTGTTTCTTATTATGTATATAATTTTTACTGATAACAATTTTGTGATAACATTATTTTTCAATGTTCGCAGATAATTATTATTTAGTAGATTCGGGGTACGGAAATACAAATAGATTCCTTGCGCCCTATAGAGGAAAGTGTTACCATCTCAGTCAATTTGATGGCAACACACGTGCCCGCGGACATCGAAATCTGCAAGATTTATATAATCACCGGCATGCTCAGTTAAGAAATGTCGTCAAGAAGAAATTTGGCATCTTAAAGAAGTGGTTCAAGATTCTAAATCACGCAACACCATTTTCCTATAAAGTGCAATGTCTAATTGTTATGGCATGTTGCGTGATACATAACTATATTCGATGAAAACAAAAAAAAATGATAGATATTCTGTGAGAATTCAAATTTTGGAAATTTGAATTCTGCGTTCTCTCCCTCTACTTTGTATCTGTATACGTATATATATATATATATATATATATATATATATATATATATATATATATATATATATATATATATATATATATATATATATATATATATATATATATATATATATATATATATATATATATGTATAGGTGTATATATATATATGTATATATATTGTATTATTTGTGTATTTTATTGGTTTTCAAATTTGGTTGCGGAGAGAGGATGGATTGTGGCACTTTTCGGAGTCTATTTCTGATGATCCAAAATAATAGATTCAATGTCTCGGCAGTGCTGAACGCGATGGCGTGATTCGTTTCGACATGCGACGGACGGATCGAGAGATATCGCATGTTCTTCGCTAAGAGGTCGTATTGTACATTTTATCGTTTTGCGAATTGGACCCTGTTTCACGCACCGTTTTGCGTGAGATCGAATGTGGAGGGGTGTCTGGGCATTTTGTACTTGCTGTGAGGGACTCAGGGGTTATTTGCTGTGTTTGAGAGGCTTATTTGCATTTTGTGCAAATGTGTATTTGTGTGTGTGTGTGTGTGAGTGGAGAGAGAGAGAGGTTTATGGATGTTCTCTTCTCCCTCAGCTCCCCAGCAGGGTGCCACCCTCTCCTCAGCTCCCCTCCCCACCTCCCTGTGCGCCGCCGACCACCGCCGACCGCCGCCGACCTCCCCTGGCCGGCGGGGAGCTCCGGCCAGCAGCCCTCTCCCTTGCTTCCTTTCTTTTCTTCTTCTTTCTCCTTCTTCTTCCTTCTTCTTCTTCTCTGCAGTGTGCACCAAGGGTGAACCCATGCCTGAGGTCACCTTGAGGTGGCACAGCTGCTGGCGACCCGCTCCGCCGTCGGGAGCCGCCGCCGAGCGCCGCCGCGCCGCAGCTGGCTGCTGCTGGGAGTGCGGGCAGTGGGCTAGTGATCCGAGCCGCCGCCGCCTTCCGCCACCGCAGCGGCCTCCCGCCGCCGCAGCGGCCTCCCGCCGGCCTTAGGAGGGCCACCGCCGCCGTCGCCGCCTCCTTCCCCGGCCGCCCCCGTGCCGCCGGTGCGCCGCCGCGCCGCCTGCGGCTCCTGCATGCAACTTGCAGGCGGGAGCAGCTGCAGGCCACGCCCTGCCGCCTCCCGCCGCCTCAGAGGGTGCGCGCCGCCACCCTCTGGACCACCGCCGCCGGTCCACCTCTTCCCAGCCACCGCCGTGCTGCCGGAGCGCCGCCGTAGCCGTCGCTGTCGCCGCTTGGGCTTTTAGGGCACCTGAGGCTGAGAGCTTCCGACCGCCGCCGCCGTTGCCCTGAGTTGTCGCGGTCGCCCCCTACCCGACGTCCGGCGACCTTCTCTTGCCGGTGCTCGCGTCGCCGCCGGCCGCCGTCGCCGTTTGTTGCCGGCGCCGCCGTGCCCTAGCCGACCCAAGAGCCTCTGCTCTCCCCGCGCCGCCGCCGCCGCTTTCTGCCGCCGGTTGAGGTGAGCTTCCCCTTCCTCACCTCCTCCGTGTCCTTCCCCGACCGCCGTGCGCGCTGCATGCCGGCCGGCAGCCGGCCGGAGCTAGTTGCTCCGGCCAGGGTGTTGTTTTGGCTTGTTTTGGGCCGCATGCATGGTTCTGGATCCCCGTTGCCTCCCGAAGCTCGGGAAACGATGATCGCGGCGACGCGCTGATCATCATGCTCACCTTAGTTTTCTGTTTGGGTAAGCCGTTTCGCTGTTTTTATGGGTTTTCTGTGCTTGCGACTGGTCCTGTCGCAGTGGGGCTGTGAGCACGGCCTCCGTTACATCGTTACCTATCCGCTGGTGCTTGCAGAAGGTCGTGCGAACGAACGGAGTGCTCGAACGGCCTTAATTATGCTTGCTTTATGTGTAAATGTTGCTTGTTTGAGGACTTTGGTGATTGTGGCAGCGTTGCGATGCTGCGGGCAGCAACGGCATGACCCTTGAGACCCTGTGGACTGGTTGTCCAACCGCTTCGCCCTTCGCAGAGATCCGGATTTATTTCCGATGCGTTTTCCGAAGAAATAGTTGGCGAAACGCGTGTTTCTAGTCGTGCGTTTCACTTGCTGGTTTCGCGAGTGACTTGGCTTCATCATTTAGCCTCGTTGGCTGTTCCTCATCGCTGTCCCAAAGTTTCGAGGACAGCGGATGAGTGACGAAGGGTTCCGGTGCCAAATCAGCATTTTTCGGGAACCCGAGAAGCCGTTTCGGGTGCGTTTGTGTTCGTGGCACCCCGAGCTTGTGCTCGCTGTCCTGTCACCTTGTTTTGGTGTGTTTGGGGACAGCGAGGGACCTGGTTTGGCTGTTGGTACCCCTGTGGAGCCTTGTGTGGTTTCAGGATCGTCCCGGTGGGTTTTCCGGACGATCCGTCGGTTTCGGGTTGTGAGCGCTTTGTGTTTAGTGTCGCCTTGGTGGACCTTGACCCTGTGAGTTTTTGGTAGGTCCTGTCGCGGTTCCCGAGAGCCGTCGATGTTAGACTCGATCATTTCGACAGGTGGGTACTTCGATCCGGAGTCGGTTCAGTGGACTACGGTGATACCTTTCTATCCCTTCTCTTGCATTTCAGTTATTAGTTCATTTGACTCCCGTTGACTCTACTTATGTGTGCTTGGATAGTAGAGTAGTTGTGGTTTGCATGATTATTGAGACGACCTAGTTGGTCGGTAGTGATCGCCTGTTGTTCCGAGCGATCCTCGTTGTGGTTTATCAGTTGCTTCACGGCTCGTTGCCGTTCTGTGGATTGAGCATTCGCATCGATCGTCACAGCTCTTCTAGCACCTCACGTATGCCAACGGTCCGATCCACCGTTTGGTCTTCTTTTCCGAAAAAGGGTCGTGTGTGTGACCGACCCGTGAGCCTCGACGCAGTGCGTCTGGTAGGTTTTAGTGCAGAGAGTTGAGCAGGTTGTGACAGTGCCAGGGATCCGTCCCGGTGGCTATGGATTGGGTATACTTTGTGGCTATCTCCGTTGATGCATATACTAGTTGCTTACAGTAGCATAGTTGTTCCGTTGTATGTCAGCCTCATACTTACTTGTGCTACTGTTTACTTTATCTATCTTTTTGTTGACCCTCGTGCCGGTGTGTACACCTCGCCTTCGTCGGCTTGCGGTACCCACTGGAAGGGGAGACATGTCTACATGTTCTCACCCCCCGCCATCGTTGTTGTTTTCAGGTGAGCAGGGTGGCGAGAGTCGGGACGCAGCGAGGCACGCCTAGTTAGTGGTACTAGAGGTCCCGACCTGTGAGGCTTCTCTCTCCAGATTTGGTTATCACCCTTATCCTTTATCAGTTAGTTATGGATGTGGTTCAGTTACACTGTGGTTGTTTAGTCTAGCATGTTATGGTTTGGTACAGTTATATTTTGGATGTTCTGTCTTGCATGCTTAAATCTTGTGGATTTGGTTTAGCATTCATGTGTGGATTGCATGCTTAAGACTTTTGGATGACATCGCTGTTAGATCTTTCTTTGGGGCTTTATATTGCATATCTTGAATTTCTACCCCTCGTGGTAGCGTTTTCAGATAAAGGTTTCCGTGTGGGAAGCAGTTTTCAAACCGTTTTCGATTGATCGGCTTTTGGATTTCAAAAGAGAGTTCTCGTGTGGAGAACGGTTTTCAAAGGATCTTTAAATGTTTGAGATTAGGGTTTCAAAATAAAGCTTCTGGGAAAGGAGCAGTTTTCTAGAATGATCTGTTGTTTGTGCATCGCATCATCCTTCGCCTAAGGACTTGCTTAGATTCATACAGGTTTAAGGACTGTTAGCTGTATGAATCTTATTATGTTGTTGTGGTTTTGTGATGAATGAATGGTGGTTGTGATCCTGTTGTATGTTGTGCACGCCGTGCAAATACAGGGGAGGCTCTGTCCGTGTGTACAGTGGACCCTGTATTTGTGGCGGGTCTGTACGTGGCGCGGGCTAGGCTTTTTTTTAAAAAAAATTGGCACGTATTTTCGCTTCTAAAACTAGCCCGGGGCGTGACATATTCTATTGAAGAGATAGACCCATTGCCTCCAAACGATGAAGACGAAGACCCAACTAATTTTGCAGGATCAGATGGCTCAAGACGTGGCGAGGATCTTCATAGTACTATCATCGACCAACTATGGAATAGTAGAAATTAATTTTTTTGAATTTCAGGTTGTGGAATATTAAATTTAAACGCATTGTTAGTAATTTGAAGAACAAATATAATTGAACCCTATAACTAAGCACTAGTAGTTTCCTTTGTTAAAGATTCATGTTTGTTGTTGTTGTTGGTACAAGTGATTATATGTTTATAATCGATTGTTTTTATGTCTACATCTATCTTTGTATTTGAATACCACATGTTTAGATGTGAGTACATGTTTAGAAATATTGTTTATGTACAAATATTTTAGTTGTATATAATTGATGGTATGTTTTGGATGTATAAAAATGAAGGTATACTTATATATATTATGTAAAGTTTATCAAAGCTTTCAAACTTGCCGGGTGTGCTTAATTAAGTATTCTGTTCGAGGTGATTAATTAATTATCATCTTGTAACATGAAAGTTAACTTTCAAGCAATACTTATATATGTGATGGATTAATTACAACGATTTACTATGCATTCTGAAAAGTTGCTAATAAAATTCCTTACATAGATGTGCTTAAATAATTCTATCTTTATTAATTTACAACTACTAGCAGGTGAATATGCTAATTTTGCAATATATTATAATCTTAATACATGATAGTACTATAAATTTAAATAATATAAATTACATCTAATTTAGATAATATCTATTACATATAATGAATCGGGAGTTGGGATCCACGTGGCGGGGAGCGGGAGCGGTTGGGGGTGGGTGTGGGGCCCACCCGGGTGGGGGTAGGGATGGGCCCAGCTCTTTTTTTTCTTTTTTTTTTAATTTTTCACACTCTTCACTAATTTGAACTAGAGAATCGGGTTCATTTTTTTGTTAATTCAATCTAATTTTTCTCTCTCTCATTATAAAAAATTAAAGGCCAATTTGCATAAAAAATCCATTAGTTTTGAGCTTTTGCAAAATCGGGCCGCCTTTTTCGATTTTGCAGATTCGGTTCGAATTTTTCGCCGCGTGACGAAAATGCCTCTCGTACCCCTCCGCCTCACCCGTATCCCCGTATAGCTCAGATACGTATACTGTTCTGTACGGCGCCTGCCAAGGCAATAAATGTGCTCCGCGCCGGGTTACGCAACCTCCCATTCATCGGCACGCGAACCAAAGCGGTCCCGCTATTCGCCAGCCGCGGTGTTTGCTGTTTGGGTTTTCAAAATTAAAATTTGCGAAGCTAAATTTGGAAGCATACGCGGCCGACAGCGGGAATAATGGTGCAAAGATAAGAGAAACGGTGCAACAACATTTTCAAACAGTGCTCATAATAGTGCAACCTCAGCCGCCAACAGTGCAACGCAGTGCCAACCATTGCAACATCCCATTCCTCCCGTTAGTCCGTCTTCATCTTCTTCCTGCGCGCTCAGTATTTGCTAAAGAGAAGTGGAAGAAGTTCAGCACCGTCGATAAGGAATAGTGGTTTACTCGTGGTTTTCCAACGAGGTACCACATGCCACTGCCAAGCAATTTGTGCAACTTTACAGAAAACGATGCAATAATATTTAAACCAGTGCAACTTTTGCCCTGTACATCTTAGTAATAGTGCAATATAGTTATAAAAGGTGCAACAAATTTTCTAAGCAGTGCAACGCAAAGAGAAAAGGTGCAACAACTCTTCTAACAGTGCAGGGAGGACCCATAATAGTGCAACTTCCTGCTAACAGTGCAATGCAGTGCTAACCAGTGCAACATCCCACTCGACCGTCTGTCCGCCTTCATCTTCTTCCTTCCCACACGGCCGTCACTCCCCACTCCCCCGTCCCGTGCTCCTTAGCTATTTCTATTCCATCGTGCATGCCTGGCAGTAAATTCCATCACTCTTCGACATGCTCGTTGTTTGCAAAAGAGAAGTAGAAGAAGTACAGCAGCATGGAGGAGGAAAAGGGGTTTGGAAGTGGGGGAGGAGGACAAGCCGCTCGGTGTTTGCAGCGGCGGTTCTACAAGTTACGTCCAAGAAAGTAGTGCAAAGTTTTTCTTTCACCAAGTAATAGTGCAATAGAGATGTAAGTTGTGCAACCTTTCCCTAAAGAGTGCATTATTTTTCATAAATAGTGTAATTCATATTTATAGTAAACCATCATTTGGCAGTTGTGATCGTACACGTTATATTTCCCTCCCGGAGTAAAAAGGCACTGTCAGTTTTCCCGCGGATACAACAATTTTACAGCATACCTTTCAAATTTTGAATTAAAGTGGGGTGAACTATCCGAAAAAAATCCCAACATCTTCCCCTCTTCTCCAGCTTCCTTTATAGCTACTGTAGGAAATATTTACGCAAATAGTGCAGATGTTGCACTATTATACAAGAAAATATATTTTTATTCCTAATTAGCACTGTAGAAAAGACGTACGATATCTGGAAGGTACGTAATTCAAATTAATTTATTATACACCTTCGGTAATGTCGGTTTTAAACCATAGCTCTTCCGTATAATCAATTTAATGCGATAGGAAATGATTGTGATGGATTGAACGTTTCGTACAAGCAACCCAATACGACCAAATGTTAACCTGCATTAGATATTTTTGAGATTAAATGGTGTAACACTTTTCAAAATAGTCTAAGATATGTTTAAATTGGTTAATTTGTCTGTCCATTTTAAATGGAGCGCTTTACGCTGTTGGCTGTTTTGTGTGCTGACGTGTTAGTTTTTTACTAGAATCTTACGATGTTTGATGTCTAGGTTGTCCCCATCGAGCATCCCACCAACTATACCCATTATTCCGTCCTTTTCTCTCAACCGCCTCACAGTGTTCCCTTTCCTTTATTCTTAGAATTTTGCACTGTTTGTAACCAACATTGTCCGCTTTGAAACCCAGTCGCCGCTACACTCTCGTTTCGTTGTTGCATCTACGTTCCCTGCAATGGCATCGAAGTCCTCGGAGTCTACTGATTCTTCGTTTGACGCCGCCCCGAAGGCGCCGTCGAGACCGATTACGGGCGGCCCGAGCGGTAGGTTCATAGTTAATTCGAGGTGCTTGGTCGGAGCATACAAGAAGACTTACGCGTCTGTCGTGAAGCCCCATCATCTTCCCGTCATCGAGAGTACCATTTTCGCTAACATCTTGCATTTCCCCGACATCACCTCAGACAGGCCCATGCTGGAGTTCATCCTGCGGCATTGGAAGGATGGTGTAGACTTCGAAATAGGCCCGCAGACCCTAAGCTTCACGCCCCAGGAGGTTGCAATTATTCTTGGATTACCCCTGGAGGGCCAAGTTTTGGACCTAAATCTCAAAGTCGAATCGGAGATTCAGAAGCGTTACCTTGAGGGGAAGAAAGTCGACCGCAAGAACCTCGAGGTGGTATTGAAGGAGATGTCCCCAAGGAGGACGAAGACGCATCGCGACTTCATGAAATTACTTATTCTCTACTTTTTTTATTGCATTCTTTTTACAAATATCAATAATGTCTGCCCCAAAGGTCTGGTGGCTCTTGTCGATGAACTCCCCGATCTGGGACGCTACAATTGGTCGGAGGCAGTACATCGGCTTATCATCGACAGCCTATGCTCCGCCGCCATAAAATTGCAAGCTAATGTGAAGCGGGTGGGATACGTTCTTGGATGCACCCCTCTTCTCCCAGTAAGTTTAAATTGTGCAAATTTTTCGAGCACTGTAAAATAGTGCAAACTATTAGAAAATTTGCGATATTTTTCAACTAATCGTTCAAACGGACTTCTTTGTCTATACTAATAGTGCAATATTGCTGATTACAGTGTAAAATTGTGCTATTTAGTGCATTATTTAGTGTAACAGTGTGCTAATTAGTGTAATATTGTCTTACTGCAATCAGGTGTGGATATACAAGCACACTGGGTACATATGTCCTGTACCTTCCTAGTGTGCAATAATTTCTCGTGTCCAGAGGTGGGATACGATTAGATGGTCTCGGCGTTCACGGGGTTCATCGAAAGTGAAGGACCACTTTAAGTTCACTAGGTGCCGGCGCAGGCTCGACCTCTTCGCGGAGGAGCAATGGCTGGTAGGAGTCGGAGCTGATGTTCCACGTTGCCGGCGCCCCAGGAATGAGAAAGAAGAGGGTGGGTGATGGCGGCAATTTTCCGTCTGGAGGGTGTCATGTATAGTCTGGCCAGCTCCGTGGCCACCATTCTACGCAATCCTCTTCTTCTACCAGCACCAACATCTTCGCCAGCGCGTAGAGAAAATAAAAGGAGTAAGCACGAAAGTGTGCAAGTTCCACCCCCCCCCCCCCCTGTCGTCTACCTTTGGGCGCTCGTCAACACGTTTGAAAAAACAAAAGTTATCATCACCCGTGTTGGCCATGCCGGCACCGATCTTGGCCCAAAAGATGAAACCCGAAGTCGTGCAAGAACGAACACCGAGATCGTCCCAATCTAATAAGGATCGGGCTTGCCCCAAACATCGCAGTCCCCCTCGAGTTCCCCATGAGTTTCGTAAGAAACGCACGCCGGGGAGGGGATGCGGCACAGGAGCCCGTATCTCCTCCGACCGCTCTGGGGACGGAGGAGCAAAGTCGATGAACTTATCACCGACGTATGTAACGCACTTATTATTTTACATTCTCAATAATAGCGTTTGTAGAATAATGCAATTGTCATTGTACCACTTTGACTTTAATAACACCATGTTCTATTTCTTTCTTGGTGCAAACATAAGAGTAATAGTGCAAAATCTTTTCAAGTAGTGTAACATGCAACCGCATCTATTTAATGCAGGTTGTGCCGCCGAGAGAGAGCGCACACCCTCCAGCGGCTAGCGATTCTCTTTCGCGATCGTTCAGGCGAGTTGAAGAAAAAATCCAGGAAGATGACCATGAAACGGGGGATGTGTTAGCAGGGGACGTGTTACTGGAATGCGAAGAAGTATGTAATCATGTACTTTTGGTGTAAATAGTGTATCTTTCTCACTAATAGATCAATTGACCATATTATTTTAGACATAGCAGCTGCACGACGTCATCGTCCACATATGTGAGGACGTCGATCCATTATCTTCAGTACGTGCAGCCGAGGCTGTGGCACCCGCAGTGCAGGAACCGAAGGTCACGGCGGAGGAAGAAGAAAAGCCCACCGAGACGGTGGATCCCGCAGTGCCGGAACCGAAGGTCGCGGCGGCAGAAGAAGAAAAGCCCGCTGAGGCGGTGGCCTCCGCACCCGCAACGCTAGAACGAAAGCCCGCCGAGACGGAACCAAGACGTAAATGGGCTAAGCGGGTATGTGAAGGGATGCAACATCCCTTGTAAATAGTGCAATATTCGTCAAGCCGTGTAAAATTTGCCAAGTAATCATGTATTTCTCTAAATTTTGCATTCTTTGATCAATAGGCCCCCGTAGTGATCGACATCCCCCCTCGGCGGCGGAGGAAGAAGAGAAGCCCGCCGAGGTGGTGGCCTCCGCACCCGCAGCGCCGGAACGAAAGCCCGCCGAGGCGGAACCAAGACGTAAACAGGCTAAGCGGGTATGTGAAGGGATGCAACATCCCTTGTAAATAGTACAATATTCGTTAAGCTGTGTAAAATTTGCCAAGTAATCGTGTATTTCTATAAATTTTGCATTCTTTGATCAATAGGCCCCCGTAGTGATCGACATCCCCCCCTCGGGGGCGGAGGAAGAAGAGAAGCCCGCCGATACGGTGGATCCAGCAGTGCCGGAACCGAAGGTTGCGGCGGCGGAAGAAGAAAAGCCCGCTGAGGCGGTGGCCTCTGCACCCGCAGCGCCAGAACAAAAGCCCGCCGAGGCAGAACCAAGACGTAAACGGGCTAAGCGGGTATGTGAAGGGATGCAACATCCCTTGTAAATAGTGCAATATTCGTCAAGCCGTGTAAAATTTGCCAAGTAATCGTGTATTTCTCTAAATTTTGCATTCTTTGATCAATAGGCCCCCGTAGTGATCGACATCCCCCCCTCGGCGGCGGAGGAAGAAGAGAAGCCCGCCTCGGCGCTCCGCACCCGCAGCACCGAAACGAAAGCCCGCCGAGGCGGAACCAAGACGTAAACGGGCTAAGCGGGTATGTGAAGGGATGCAACATCCCTTGTAAATAGTGCAATATTCGTCAAGCCGTGTAAAATTTGCCAAGTAATCGTGTATTTCTATAAATTTTGCATTTTTTGATTAATAGGTCCCCGTAGTGAGCGACATCCCCCCCTCGGCGGCGGAGGAAGAAGAGAAGCCCGCCGAGGCGGTGGATCCCGCAGTGCCTGAACCGAAGGTCGTTGCGGCAAAAGAAGAGAAGCCCGCCGAGGCGGTGGATCCCGCAGTGCAGGAACCGAAGGATGCAGCGGCGGAAGAAGAGAAGCCCGCCAAGGCGGTGGATCCCGCAGTGCCGGAATCGAAGATCGTGGCGACGGAAGAAGAGAAGCCCGCCGAGACGGTGCCTCCTGCAGCGCAGGCATCGAAGGCAGCGGCGGAAGAAGAGAAGCTCGCTGAGGCGGTGGATCCCGCAGTGCCGGAACCGAAGGTCGCGATGGCGGAAGAAGAGAAGCCCGCCGAGACGGTGCCTCCCGCAGTGCAGGCACCGAAGGCGGCGGTGGAAGAAGAGAAGCCCGCCGAGGCGGTGCCCTTCGCACCGCCGCCACCAAAGGCGGTGGTGGAAGAGGACAAGCTGGAACGAAAGCCCGCCCAGCCGTAACCAAGACCTAAATAGGTAGGTGAATGTTGCAACGGTGCATGTAAATAGTGCAATATTCGGTCAAGCCGTGTAATATTTGCGAAGTATTTGTGTATTTTCCTAAATTTTGCATTCTTTCATAAATATGTCAACATGCCCATGTTGTGATCGACATCCCCTGCTCGGAAAAGGTGAAAAAGGCGAAAAAACAAACGATCACAAAGAGTTGTGCGAAAAAGGAGTTGAAGTACTATGGTAAGGGCGTGCTACCGACGGAGGACCAGAATTTAATAGAGAAATTCCTTCTTAGCGACACCTCCGTGGTACGCGTGGCTGAGAAGATCATTGACATAGGTCAGAAGGATCTCGTGGACCTTACTAGTCACATGGCGTTCATCAGCTCCGACATAATTGACTCCTACCAGCATCTCCTGGAGGTGGCGGAAGGCCATCAGTGCATATACTCCCCATGCTTCCTGTACCAGACCATAGATACAAATTTTGGCACCAAAATGTTTACGTCGAATGTGACAGAGGGGGCCGTAAAGGACGCGAAGTATTGGTTCATCCCGCTCATGGACTTCGAGCACTGGCACTTGCTGGCGGTCGATCTCAAAGAAGGGAAGTACCTACACTACTCGTCGATTCGGAATGCCAAATATAACAATGGTTTTGAAAAAGTTGTAAGTAATCCCTTAATAGTGTAATATTGTGTTAGGAATATTCTATTCTCTGCTCTAATTAGTGCAACTCCCCCCCTCTACAGTGTAAGTTCGTCGAAAATTTTTTAATGGATAAATTTTCAGACCTATTTAGCGGCGGCACCCGGTGTCCACTCGACTGGGAGATGATCAACGTAGAAGGCATCCCAATTCAAGATCAATCCAATGACTGCGCAATCTTCCTGTTGGCATACGAGGAATACTTGCAGAAGGGATGTAATCTTAACTTCTCCCAGAAGGATATAACAAAGAAACGCGGCGAAGTTGCCGCGGAATTTTTGCGTGAATTTTACGAGAGTTGATTCATTTTTTCATTTTTTTGGAAACAATCGTTTGAAGTGTAAAAGTATGAGTTGGTTTTTTACAGTGTAAATACATTCTTTAACGATGTTAGATATGCTATTGTTTAATTGTAACGAGACAGTATTTTAAGTATTAGTGCAAGAAGCTATACAATTTTTTCCTGTAATGGTGTAACAAATCACCAAATTGCACATCTTGTGAAAAATAGCATAATTTTGCCCTTAAGAGTGTAAATACATTACTTAAACGGTGTAAAATTTTTATTAATGGTGTGGCAAAACACCGAGTTGCACATATTGTGGAAAAAATAATGCTACAATATGGATGGACGATTTGGCCGGCTTTCCTGCGTTGCTCCTGTAGAGGTCGTCGCGCGGTTCGGGGCATCCATCGACTGCTTGCCTCTAGGCTGAGGAGGGTTCTTGCATGACCGTTTGTTGTGACACCACCTTTGGCAATTTTCGCACCGCTTCTTTACCAGGCCATTAGCAATTGACTCTCTCTGTGCAGTCTTCCTTCTCCCCGGTTGTATGCGCACGTTTGGCGGCCGCGGCGGCACGACGGTGCTTGGTAGAGGTGGCCATTGCTCTTTGCCTCTGGTAGGGGGGACGTAGTCGCTGTAGGTTTCGCGATAAGTCGTGGTCTTGAACCAGTCCTCGACAAATTCGTACGGATCCAACCGCCTCATTGAGATTGCTCCCATGGCGTGATTACATGGGATTCCGTCAATGTCCCAACGCTTGCAAGAACATGTCCATTTATAAAGATCCACAACCTCCGTGCTGGTTGTAGTGATTACCTGTTATGGAAAAACATAAGCCACAAGCATTAGCGAGACAAATAGTGCAACGAGTAAAAAAATAATGCATAAATATTGCGCAATAGTGCAATTTTATGTGATTTAATGCAATACGTTTCGACATTAGTGCAACTAATGGTTAAAGTAGTTCAAAACACCTGAAAAAGCACATCTGTCGGAGGGTTCAGGGTGTAAAGCTAAGATGCTTCCTTTGAGCTCTCTATTAGCTTCTCCGCATATGGCGTTAAAACACTCGTCGTCTTCTCTGCTTCCACTTTTCTCCGGTAAAAATACGATGCCATTTTCTTTCGGATTTCCTCTACCAGGTATGTAATTGGAAGCCCCTTTAAAGGTCGTATAACGCTGTTTATCGTCTCGGCACAGTTGGATGTGAGCATTGAATAACACCGTCCAAGGAAGCAATGGGTAGCCCACCTGTGCCGAGGAAGCTTTGCCACATACTTGAACTGTTCAGGGTTCAAATCTTTCATCTTCTCCATTACCTCGTTGAATTCGGAGGCAGTGTAAGCACGCGCAGCAGCCCAGAATCTTCTCTAGGCAGGGGTATTTTTAGGCGCGTGCGGGAGATTGGTGGACAGGTGGTACATGCAGTAACCATGAGCTGCTTCCGGGAAAACATCACCTACAGCTTCAACAAGACCCTTTTTCGATCGAAAATAAAAGTGAGTTTACTGTTTGGTCCATGGAGCTCAAGGTTTGCAATGATACTTTCCCGCATCCGTTTCAGAAACCAGTGCCAGGAATATCGATTTTCACCCTCCATAACTGCCCAAGCTAATGGCAGTATACGGTTATTTCCGTCGATACACGAAGCCGTCAGCAGAGCCCCTCTATACTTAGCAGTTAGGAAAGTACCTGGAGGTATGGCAAATAGTGTACATTAGGTCATAATCGTGCAAAACATTTTTATTTTACATCAATGTAATATACAATAGTGCAACAACTATATAAAAATGTGTGATTTATGCCTTATTGGTGCAACTACGTACCATCCAGACCAACCAATGGCCTGCAGTGCTTCCGGAATGCACGAATTGATACACCAAAAGACCAGAAGAATCGGTGGAAATGTCCTTCGTCCTGGTATTCTAGCTGAACACATGCATCTGCGTCGCCCATCTTCAGCTCTCGCATGTACAATGGAAATGCAGCGAACGAACCCTCGAAATCTCCACGGACCAACTGGAGTACCCTTTCTTTGGCCCGGTAGGCTTTCCAATAAGATATTTTTGCACCATAGGAGCATTGAATCTCGGTCTGAATCATCTTCGGCGTGTATTTATCGTTCGCCACGACCTGCTCCCGAATTACAGAGGCGATAAATTCCTCGTCGCAATTCCTATTCCCCAAACCTCTTATTGCCCTGCTGCACGTATGTTTGGAATCAAATTTCTTCACCCACCACTGATTAAGTCCTGGTAAGTGTCGAGCCTTGATTCTCCATGGGCAATCCACGACACGGCATCTCGCCATTATTTTGCTGTCGTTGCACTTTGTGGGGAAGTACTCGAAACCCCTTTTCATGGCATAGCTTTTGATAACTCTTTTAAAGTCCGCTTACGTATTGTAAATCTGGCCCTCATGGACATCATCCATATCTACGACAGTACCAACCGCCTCGGGCGTAGTGATGTTCACGAGAAGATTTTCCTCCAGCTTGTCGTCATTGAATTCATACGCCGATGGATCCAATGCTTCACATTGGCTCAATGGGACAACATCATGGGCGTTGTACGTCTAGGGCTGTCAACGAGCCGAACTCGAGCGAGCCAGAGCCAGCTCGAGATCGGCTCGAAAGTGTTCAAGGTTAGCTCGTGTTCGGCTCGAGTTCGTGACGAGCTCGAAAAGTCCAGCTCGTGATCGGCTCGTAATTTATTCGAGCTAGCTCGTTTTCGGCTCGTCGTTTTCGGCTCGTTGGCTCGATTGTCGCTACCTTAGGGTGTGTTTGGATCCCTGTAAAATTCCTCCGAAAAAAAAATTTCAGTTGAATTTTTTTTTTTCCGATGTTTGGTTGTCCGTAAAATTTTTTTTGGAAAAATTATTTTACAGATTTTGGGAAAAAAATCAAGTTTTCACGCGGAAAACGGAAACCCATGGATGAAAATCGCGGCTCACAACATTTTTAGCACGCGGTCCACGAGATCATCCTCACCTCGTGGACCACGTGAGAGAGAGTCCACGGTGGACCCTCTCCCCAAAATCGCGGCTCACGTCCTAAAAAAAATGCGGTCCACGAGAAAGCTTGGTTCTCGTGGACCGCGTGAGTGGTTCAAATGTGGACCGCGTGAGTGGTCCAAATGTGGACCACTCACTCACTCTCTCTCTCTCTCATATATATATATATATATATATATATATATATATATATATATAAATATAAAAAACTGAGCAGGATACGATCTACCATATTTTTGTAAGAAAAATCACATCAAATTCTAATTAAAAAGTTCAAAAAAAAAAATCTCTTATATTCTGCTAAAAAAAATCATAAGAAAAAGAAAAAAAAAATGAAGAAAAATGGAAGACGAAGTACAAATCTGCTGAAAGCGCCGCTTCCGGAGTTCCATTGGGATATGCGAACTGCAAAGAATGCGCTGCCGGGATGGTGCGAAACGGCGAAGACGGAAGGGCGCTGCCTGGGGGTCTTCGGGCGTAGGGGGGAGTGGGGGAGAGAGAAAGAGAGAGAGGCGGCTGTGTTTGTGCAATGTGTGAAAAAAAAAGGGGAAAAGAGAAAGTAGGGTTAGAAAAAAAGAAAAGTTAAAAGCTATTGCTATATTATCCGTTAGATTTTGATCCAACAGTTAAAATTGTAAATATAAGTGGGCCTTTTTATAACTAAGTTGGGCTTTGTTTTTCAAGTTGGGCTAAAAAATTTAAAATAATAATCTGTATTTTTTATATGCACAAATATAATTTTATATATTTATATATATATAATTTTTATTAATATAAAATAAATGTAATCGAGCTGTTATCGAGCCGAACACGAGCGAGCTTACCCTAGCTCGTGTTCGGCTCGTTTATTAAACGAGCTAGAAAATCCAGCTCGTGTTCGGCTCGTTTACTAAACGAGCGAGCCGATCTCGAGCTCATTTCGAGCCGAACACGAGCTGGCTCGCGAACGGCGAGCTGGATTGCCAGCCCTATGTACGTCCAGTGAGAGTCGATAGAAGGGGATGCGACAATACGGAGGCTATCGTCGGAATCCATGTCATCCTTCACATCAAAAATACAAGTACCACCGTCGCTATTTGCCTTGTCGTCGATAATAATAGGATGACAGGATCTGTAATACAGTTGCAAAGCAAATGGTGCAATGTAAATAAACTAAAAAGTTGAAATAGTGCAATTTCTTACAAGAACAGTGCATTATTGATAAGAAACTGCGCATTTCGGGTGCAACATAAATAGAGTACTAGTGCAAAACAATAACAATGGTGCAACTTACTATCCAACTAGTTCAACATTTGACAGTTTAGGCGAACAAGCATCTGCGGACTGGCTGCTTATCATGATTTCCAGCCGTTTCGTCGGTAAGCGCCTCATCTATCTCATCAGGCTCACATGTAGGTACCTCTCTCTCATCTCTGATACTCACGACATACAGCTCCATCAGAAATACGCGGTTTCTATACAGTTTCGATATGCTTCGGACATCATCATCATCTACAATATCGATAAGGTTGTCTATTTTTCCACCGTGGCTAAGTTTAATTTGGATCTTACACCGCTCCTGCGAAGTATTCATGAATTTGAAGAACCGCGCTTGCAGCGCCTTAAAACTCTCCCCTTCACCAACGAAAGAGAGCCAGCAGTTTTCTCCTACATACTTGATTGATGTTTCCTGCATCCTCCTGGAAGAAACCATTAAAATGACAGTGCACTGGTAGTTCAGTGTTCTCCATGAGGTGAAAGCAATTAAGTTAGCTGAAAGTAGTGCAATAGCATACGTGTATACATATATAATCCAGTTCGTTTAGATGAGTAAAGTTTTGCTAACGGTGGGAAACAGTAAGTCCGTTCGCGCCATAATTCAATTTCGAGAACAAAATAGCTGAGATAGTAGTTGATTGACAATAGCCTTCTCCCGCCGGCGGTCGTTCCGACCACCCAGCTTCAGTTACATCATTTAGCCCGATCACTACAGTCCGTTGAACTTGTTTTACACTATTTTGAGGTATGATGCACCAATAGTTCAAAATATTGTGCGGATAATTTTACCGATATTAGTGCCAACTTTAACTTTTTAAAAGGTACCTGAACAGTAAAAAAACGTCAGCGAAATCATTACAATTACGCTCATTTCCTCGAGGTATGTTCTTGCATCGTAAGGAAAATGTTACAGCCCTTTTTATCCTTGGGAAGCGAAAGCGGCGGCTACAGAACCCAAGGATACTTTCCCGTCTTTTCGCCTATTACCCAACGGTCGCTGCCGCCGAAGGAAACAAGACGAGGAAGGCCTTCCCCTGCCGCCGCAGCCGCCGCTACAGCGACTGAGGACGAGGATGACAACGACCCTCGTCCCCCGCCGCCCCATCGCTTGCGTTTATGGGGAACGCCCTTCGTGGCCTTCGCCTTCTTGACGAACAGTACTCGCCCTGCGCTTGGAATTGCAAATCCCATCTCTTTTCTTTCTTAAATTATTTTGACAAAACGTTATCTTGTATGCAAATCATGTCTTATGTTGCAACGCAATATAAATTTGTGTAATTTTCATCAAAGAATGTAATGCTGGAACGAGTCTATAACCAGTGAAAAAAAAACTCTTCCCTTAGGTGTAATATTGTCCAAATTAGTGTAATGTTTGAACGCAAATGGTGCAACGAGTACATAACCAGTGCAAATTTTTCTCTGTATTTGGTGATAACATGTAGGCAATAGTGAAAACAAGTCTATAAATGGTGTAACGACGACGAAAACAGTGCAACATTCTTTGCTAAATAGTGTAACTAGTCAATTACAAGCATTGCAAATCCGCAACTTCGCCTTTAACTCCTTTTAAAATTTATTTATAGTAGAAGAGGTATCACTCGGCCAAGCAAGTAGTGCAACATTGGACGGTGCAATCGGGTCTAAAAAGGGGAAATTGTGCTCTGTATTTTGTGCTTCTGAGAATGTAATAGTGCAAAAAACAGGATCAAAATGGTATAACATTGACCTAATTAGTGCAATGGGTTAAAGAAAATGGTGCAACGAGCAAATAACCAGTGCAGAAAAAACTCTTCCCTTAGTGTTTTTCAGCTTGGCGCTCTTTCTCATCAGTTTTCACCAAGTGTTGATTGATAGAACCAGTGAAAATTTTTGTCAGGTTTTGGTGCTAACAGAAAGGTAATAGTGCAAACAAGTCTGTTAATATTTTTTCGTTCGCCGTATGTTCTCATCGTCTTCGCCGAGTGCTGCTTGGGTAGAACAAGTACATGTTCTCAAAGGGTAGAAAATAAAAGCCAAAAGAATAACAAGATTAATGATTGAAACAGAAGTTGCACTCTCTATTAATCTGGGAGCAAGGATTATATTTTCTTTGATGCAAATTACACTATTTAATAGTACGTTGCAACCTATAAGATAGGATTACATTTTGCATACAAGGTACTATTTTCTCAAAAAAATTTAAGAAACAACAAAGATCATCTGCGTTTTTTGGCAATTCCAAGTGCAGTGCGACGGTACTGTTGGTCAAGGAGGTGAAGGCGACGAAGGGCATTCCATCCAAACGCAAGCGATGCGGCGGCGGGGGAGGAGGGTCGTCGTATTCCTCGTTCCCAGTGGCTGTGACGGCGGCGGCGGCGCTCAGAGCTCTTCCTCGTTGCGTTTGTTGCGGCAGCCCCGGTGGTTGCGGGGGCGGAAATCAAAGTCGTCGTGGTTGGCGGCGGCGGTGGTGCCGACGTCGGCCGCCGCAGAAGGGGAGTGAGGCGAAGGAGTGGTCGAGGAGGAGGATGCTGTTGGGAAGGGTAGGACCAAGCAGATCGACATTAAGATAGATTCGCACTACCTGAAGCGCTTCAGTTGCTGCGAGCCCTTTGGATCTCCGCTCTACCATGGTCGGAAATAGGCTCAACGATCAGTAAAAAATATAAACGAGCAAGAACAAAAAAATTATGGAGAAAATGTTCGAACCTTTAAGAGAAGAGAGCTAATGGGCTCGCAGCAACTGAAGCACTCCAGATAGTGGGAGTCTATCTTAACGCCGATGTGCTAGATCGTACCCTACACAACAGTCGCATCCTCGTCGACGACTGACTTGCCTCTCGCCTCATCCGCCTCCGCTGCCGTGGGGACCACCCTCGCCGACAGCCATGACGGCTTTAATTTCCTCCTCCAGAACAACCACCTGCGCCGCCAAAACGAAAGTGACGACGAAGAGCTCCGCCCACCTGCCCCGTCGCCGCCGCAGCCACTGCAGACGAGGAAGACGCGAGCCTCATCCCCCGCAGCCGCATCGGCCGCGTTTAGGGGGAACGCCCTTTGTCGCCGTACCTCCTTGATGAAAGGAGGTGTCGCCTTGACGAAAGGTAGTGTCGCCTTTACCTCCTTTTATACTAGAGGAACCCTAAAGCCCTAATAGAAACACTGTGTCAAACAGTACGACAAAGGACTTAAACAATTGAATTTCATAATTAAATAGACGATTAACTTTAAACACGCTATAAATGGTGCAACATCCTTTGCAAAAGGTTATTTTATTGCATTAAACCTACAATAATATACGCAATAGTGCAAATGTTGTTTCAGCAGGAACGAAAATAGTGCAATATCTACATTGAAGAGTGCAAAATTTTTGTGCAGTAATGCAACGGACAATGCATCTAAAGAACCGTTGGGTAATAATTGAAAAGACTCTTGTTCTCCTTGGAGTCTGTAAGAGCCGCTTTTCCTTCCCGAGGAAAGCTGGAAATGTATCCTAACTGTACAACCTCTTTTCAGCATTAAATAGGCCTTAGCGTGGTTACGCAACCTGTAATACTTGGCATTTTGATCTTCAGTCCGGTTACCACCAATTGAAGGTGAAGGCCGAGGATATCTCTAAGACAGCTTTTAGAACTCGGTACGGGCATTATGAGTTTACAGTCATGCCTTTTGGTTTGACGAATGCCCCTGCTGCATTTATGGATATGATGAATCGAGTCTTTAAGTCTTTCTTGGATAAGTTTGTTGTAGTCTTTATTGATGATATCTTAATTTACTCCCGTGATGATGCGGAGCATGAAGAGCATCTGAGATTAGTGCTGCAACTCTTGCGAGAAAAGAAGTTGTATGCAAAGCTGAAGAAATGTGAGTTTTGGTTGAGAGAAGTAGCCTTTTTAGGCCACGTGATTTCTGCTTCAGGAGTAGCTGTTGATCCTAAGAAGATTGAGGCGATTCGAGACTGGCCTAGGCCGACGACGATTTCTGAAGTGCGAAGTTTTCTTGGTTTAGCCGGGTATTATCGACGATTTGTGGAGAGTTTTGCAAAATTTTCTACGCCTCTTACTCGGTTAACCAGAAAAGGGGTTAAATTTATTTGGAGTAATGATTGCCAAGAATGCTTTGATGAGCTAAAGCAGAAGTTGATGACAGCCCCCATTCTTGCGTTACCAGTAATTGGCGAAGGATTTGTAATCTATAGTGATGCTTCGCATAGTGGCTTGGGTTGCGTGCTGATGCAACATGATAAAGTTATTGCATATGCTTCAAGACAATTAAAGGAGTACGAGAAAAACTACCCTACTCATGACTTGGAGTTAGCAGCGGTAGTTTTTGCTCTGAAGTTATGGCGCCACTATCTCTATGGAGAGCATTGTGAAGTCTATACGGATCACAAGAGCCTTAAGTATCTGTTTACACAGAAGGAGTTAAATTTACGACAACGAAGATGGTTGGAGTTACTGAAAGATTATGACATCTCTATTCAATATCATCCCGGCAAGGCAAATGTAGTTGCCGATGCGTTGAGAGGGAAGGCTGTGGCAACTTTGAGTATGATTATCACTCAACAGCCTGTCCTAGTGGAAGAGGCATCAGAGATTGTCACTTGAAGTGGTTACTCATGGAACGACTGCAAGACTTATGACTATGGTCTTACAGTCCACTCTGTTGGATAGAATTCGAGAAAAACAGAGTATAGATCCCTACTTGATGAAAATTAGAGATCAACTGAAGAGTGGCGATCTTGAAGGTTTTAGTTGTGATGATTCAGAAGTTTTCCGTTATAGAGGTCGTTTATGTGTACCAGCAGATTCGGAGATTCGAGAGGAGATATTGAAGGAAGCACATTATTCTCCTTATTATGTCCATCCTGGTGGGACTTGTAAGATAGGGGGTGCCCTAGGATCTATCTAGAGTATATCAATCACCTAGAGGGGGGTGAATAGGTGTATAAACAAAAATCACAAATCTCAATGCGATAAAGTAATGCGGAAAATAAAATCAGCACACCGAGATTTACGTGGGAAACTCCACCTTGGAGAAAAACCCACGACACCAACACGCGAAAAAACAATCCACTAAGAGTAAAGAATTACAAGGTGATTACCGACTCCACGGACTTAACCTCTCCCTTCTCTTCAGCGGATCACGCGCACCAACGGGTTGTCCACGCCCCACGTCCGAATCCACGAACGCCACGTCCCGAATCCACGAGACGCCCAACTTCGAATCCACGAAGCCTTCAACACGTCGAATCCACGACGCTCACTCGAATCCACGAGCGCCAACGATTCGAATCCACAAACCGTCTTGATCACGCCGAATCCACGACGCCACTCCGTCCGGAGCAAAACAAATAACGTTGATGATGGTTTATTGCTTAGAAGATCATTGAAGATCTGTGGGAATAATCTCTAAGTAATCCTCAAATTGATTCTAAAAGAATATTAGAAATTAGGGCACCATGAATAAATTTGAGAGAAGTTTGATGTAGAAGATGAGGAAAACGGTCACCTACAAGCTTCTAGGGTTTCTAAAAGATAATCTATGCTTAACCACGTTTTAGAGACACCCCCACATCTTATTTATAGGTTTAGAAGCAATCCGAAATATATTAGGATTAAAAACAGTTTTTAGAAAGGTTTGGAAGCAAACCGATTTCGACTAGGATTGAAAAATTGATTTTAGAAAGGTTTGGAACCAAATTAGGATTGCTAAGATATTTTAAGGAATCTCCTATCTTATTTACAGGTTTGGGGGACATTAGAATTAGAGTAGGATTGAGAAAATGACTTTCCAAAACTTCGCGACGGGTCGGGGTCCGGACCTTGGATCGCAAGGTCCGGACCCGGAAACAATTCCGCGTTTCATTGTCCGGACCGCATCAATCAGGGTCCGGACCCGGTCTGCGAAACTGCTCGTCATACTTACGGGTTCCGGACCTCAGCTTCCAGGGTCCGGACCCGGACTGCAAAATAGCAAGTATGCGTACGGGTTCCGGACCTCAGCCCACAGGGTCCGGACCCTCCCTGCGTGACAGCCAGGGAGGCGTACGGGATCCGGACCTCAGCTCAGGGTCCGGATCCTGGAAGTTAGAAAACTCATTATTTATAATTTAAACAATTTTTATTCATTCTAATGTCTTCCAAACACTTGTAAATGTTTATAAATCATCATCAAGATTATTTAAACTTACCAAGCATCGTGAATTCATACGTTGAGTCTGCGAGTCTTCAAACTTCGTTTCTTCTTCTTTAAACCTTCAAGACTCCGACTCACTTCACGAAATATGCCAATATAAAATCCGTAACAATCTCCCCCTTTGGCAATTTCGTGATAAAACTCAAAAATACATAAAACACTCACGATGCTCATCTCTCCAAAAATGAAACTCATTGCCATCACCAAAACAATGAACTTCTCGCGTGAAAGATCCAAATGAAATTTAAAATTACAATTTAGTAACTCCTAAAACAAACTCTATGACTTAGACAAACATGGAGTCTTGAAGTCTTGAACGACCTGTAAAAATTTGCATTCTCCACGAACAAAGTTAGTAGAAAAAATATCAAAATCGCTCCCCCTTTGTTCATGCAATCTCTCCCCCTATGTTTATGCGTCTAAGTTATCATTTAACCTCTCTCCCCCTTTTTGTCAAAAATTGCCAAAAGAAAACATCCAAAAATAGAGAGAGTTGAAAGAAATTAAATAAAATACAAGTTCAAAATATTTTTTAATTTTGAAACCACTTGTGATAAAAACGTCCAACATTGTTAGTGCATGAGGAGTATAAATTCACATTGACTTCTTTCAATCCCTATTAATTTCATAAGAATTAAGAACTTTACTATACAATCACCATAATGTAGATAAAATATTATCCGATTTCTTAATTCATATAAACTTCAAAATCAAGTCATCAAAAATAATCTAAAGGCTCAAAAGCTATCAAGATGTAAACGGATTATGAAGATGACTTAAGGGATTCATCAAAGAGACAGAAATTTGTTGCATAAACATTCAAATTTGAGATAAAACAAATATCGCACAAGGGGTGGCTCTTTGAGCATCTTTCATGTATGTGGACCACCTTATAACACCGAAAAAATAAAATTTTGCGGCATTTTTCTTTTGCATCCTTTTGCACTTGTAAATATTTTTTTTCGGATATGCAATTCAATTCTCATGTGGTAGCTGCACACACTAACCGGACGACCGGGGTGGTAGCTCTTTCCTCCATGTGGTGGTAGTTTTCACACTCCATTAAGGATGTAACTCTTTCCACATCTTTCAAAGCATATGAGCATTTTATTTTATATAATAATAACTCCCCCTCGCTTATGCAATCTCTTAGTTGAAAGAACATGTGACAAATTTTAGTCCATAAGAGAATGACTATTCATCAAATTCAACACACACAACCGAGATAGGTTAAGCTCCTAGAGACTACACATGATTGCCTAAATTTGATGAATATAAGTATGAAGAATTCTCATAATAAATTATCTTCAAATATAATGAAAATAAAGTAAAACCGATAATTAATATGAGATTAATTAAGAGGAATGAAAGTGAACCTATTGATATTCAATGCACTATTTAATGTTCTAATCATTCAAAGAATCTAAAAATCGTAACAATGAAAGCACCAAAATGTGTAATGCAATAAAGAAGAGATATGCAATAGAAACCGATCAAAGCACTACACTAAGTCAAAACAAATTAAGACTTTAGAGAAGGAAATATATCACCTTTCCGAACCCAAACTTGTCGGATTGTTGGTTGTCTTGCTTTGTTGTATTTGGGCACCGATTGTTTTGACTTTTGATCAACCTTTGGTCTCACCATCGCATTCCGCTTTGGAGTAGTTGGTTGTTGTGGCTTTGACTTTTGGTTGACCTTGGGTACTCGACCTTTTGGATGTTGCTTTTGAAACCGAGAAGGATGTCGAGTGTTGGAAAATGCCGATAGATGTTTAGAAGATGCCGGTTGATGCTTTTCTCCTTTTCTAGGGCATGTCTTCTTTATATGTCCTTTCTTTCCACATCTATGACATACTTTCTCCTTTAGTTTGGATGGAGTTTTAGATGCTGAAATTCCACCCTTCTTAACATGAGTTCTTTCATATCCGACTCTAATTTTGTCCGTTTGACCAAGTCCTAGCATGTTATCAAGCTTCTTTGATCCGGAGGAGAATTTTTGTATGTCGGACTTGAGTTGATGGACTTGATTGGTCAAGACTTGATTAGAAACATGAATTTCCTTGTATTGTAGTTCTAGAAAGCCAACCTTTTCTTGATTCGATTTGATCAATATCTCCGCTTGGTCTAGCTTCTCTTGGAGGATCTTATTGTTAGTCAACATATGTTCCCTTTCCTCCGCAAGAGCTTTAGATGACTCTTTCAATTTATTATTTTCTCCTTCAAGCTCAAGTAGACGTCTCCTTAGCTTCTTGTTAAGCTTAGCCATCTTTTTCGATTCAACAAGTAGTTGGTCGTAGGCTTCGGCTAAACTTTCATCATCCGACTCCTCCTCGCTTGTGCCATCCTCGCTCGATGAATCATGCACAGAGGAAGAAACAAAAGGGTTAGAAATAATAGATGATAAACAAAAAGTAGAGGGAGAAGGAGAAACATGTGAAGAAAAAGCAATTGTATTATTGGTTTCTTCTTCACTAGAACTTGAATCATTTGAAGTAGAATCATCCCAAGTTCTAGCTTGTAGAGCCTTCTTGTTATAGGACTTCTTAGAGGGACAATCCGTGGCGATATGGCCATAGCCTCGGCATTTGTAGCACCGGATTTCCCCTACAAGTTCATCATTTTCTTTAGAAGACTTTTCAAGCTTCTTTTCTTTAGAGGATTTTGAATGTGAGAATCCGTTAGAAGAAGGCTTTCGGTTGGAGGATGAAGCTTGAAGTTTTTGGTTCTTCCTAAACTTCCGACGAAACTTCTTAGTAAAAAGTGCCATTTGACGTTCGAAATTTTCAAGAGAAACTTCATCATCGGATTCGGTATCCTCTTCTTCCTCCTTTGTTGAATTAAGTGCAACACCTGTACTTTTAGAGAAAGACTTGGAAGAAGATTGATTAGTAGGAAAAGTCATTTCATAAGTTTGTAAAGCACCTACTAATTCATCAACTTTCATATCATCCGGATGATTGATCGTTTCAATAGCCGCGACTTTAGCCCTAAAGCGCTCCGGAAGTGTTCGAAGGATTTTTCTAACGACTTTGGATTCCGGAATTTTCTCACCCAAGTTAGCACATGTATTAATGACATCTTGGAGTCTAGTAAAATAATCAATAAACGATTCATGCTCCTCCATGCGAATAGAATCAAATTGACTCGTAAGCATTTGAAGCTTTTGTATTTTAACTAGACTAGTACCCTCATGTGTAACTTGTAGAGTATCCCAAATCTCTTTAGCCGTTTCACACGCCGAGACACGTGTAAACTCGGGTTGTGATAAGGCATTAAATAACGCATTAATACACTTACCATTAAAAGAAGATAAATCAATTTCATCCTTCGACCACTTAGTCCGAGATTTAGGGACGGTCAAATCATCAACCACTTCGGTTGGATGTTTCCATCCAAGTTCAATGGTTTGCCATACTCGCTCATCAATTGCGATGAGGAAGGCTCTCATCCGGACTTTCCAATAGGCGTAGTTGGTTCCATCAAAAAATGGTGGCCTAAATATATTACCTCCTTCACCCATTATGAAAGATAAAGCCTAGATCCCGCTCTGATACCAATTGTAAGTTACGGGGTGCCCTAGGATCTATCTAGAGTATATCAATCACCTAGAGGGGGGTGAATAGGTGTATAAACAAAAATCACAAATCTCAATGCGATAAAGTAATGCGGAAAATAAAATCAGCACACCGAAACTCCACCTTGGAGAAAAACCCACGGGACCAACACGCGAAAAAACAATCCACTAAGAGTAAAGAATTACAAGGTGATTACCGACTCCACGGACTTAACCTCTCCCTTCTCTTCAGCGGATCACGCGCACCAACGGGTTGTCCACGCCCCACGTCCGAATCCACGAACGCCACGTCCCGAATCCACGAGACGCCCAACTTCGAATCCACGAAGCCTTCAACACGTCGAATCCACGACGCTCACTCGAATCCACGAGCGCCAACGATTCGAATCCACGAACCGTATTGATCACGCCGAATCCACGACGCCACTCCGTCCGGAGCAAAACAAATAACGTTGATGATGGTTTATTGCTTAGAAGATCATTGAAGATCTGTGGGAATAATCTCTAAGCAATCCTCAAATTGATTCTAAAAAAATATTAGAAATTAGGGCACCATGAATCAATTTGAGAGAAGCTTGATGTAGAAGATGAGGAAAACGGTCACCTACAAGCTTCTAGGGTTTCTAAAAGATAATCTATGCTTAACCACGTTTTAGAGACACCCCCACATCTTATTTATAGGTTTAGAAGCAATCCGAAATAGATTAGGATTAAAAACAGTTTTTAGAAAGGTTTGGAAGCAAACCGATTTCGACTAGGATTGAAAAACTGATTTTAGAAAGGTTTGGAACCAAATTATGATTGCTAAGATATTTTAAGGAATCTCCTATTTTATTTACAGGTTTGGGGGACATTAGAATTAGAGTAGGATTGAGAAAATGACTTTCCAAAACTTCGCGACGGGTCGGGGTCCGGACCTTGGATCGCAGGGTCCGGACCCGGAAATAATTCCGCGTTTCATTGTCCGGACCGCAGCAATCAGGGTCCGGACCCGGTCTGCGAAACTGCTCGTCATACTTACGGGTTCCGGACCTCAGCTTCCAGGGTCCGGACCCGGACTGCAAAACAGCAAGTATGCGTACGGGTTCCGGACCTCAGCCCACAGGGTCCGGACCCTCCCTGCGTGACAGCCAGGGAGGCGTACGGGATCCGGACCTCAGCTCAGGGTCCGGATCCTGGAAGTTAGAAAACTCATTATTTATAATTTAAACAATTTTTATCCATTCTAATGTCTTCCAAACACTTGTAAATGTTTATAAATCATCATCAAGATTATTTAAACTTACCAAGCATCGTGAATTCATACGTTGAGTCTGTGAGTCTTCAAACTTCGTTTCTTCTTCTTTAAACCTTCAAGACTCCGATTCACTTCACGAAATATGCCAATATAAAATCCGTAACATATATTTATCTAATTTAAATTTATATTATATATATAAATATATAATTATATATGTATATAATACATATTTTTATTTTTTTAGTTTTAGCTCAACTTATATATAAAGCCCAACTCAATTATAAAGAGGCCCATTTATATGTAAAATTTCAAGCATTAGATCAAAATCTAATGAGTAATATTACGTCAATTTTATTTTCTATATATACCTTTTTAACTCTACCTAATTCCTAACCCTTATTCACACTTCACACAGCCGCTGCTGCTCCGCACATCCCCGATGGAACTCCGACAGCGGCGCCATCGACCGGTTTGTTCTTTCATTTGATGTTCATCTTCTTTTTTTATTTTTCTTGTGTGTGTGTGGGGGGAGGGGGGGAGGCGGGAGGATGGGAGGGATTTCAAGAGTTGTCCAACACTACAGGAAAATTAATATTTAACGAAAGAAAAAATCGTCGTTAATATTCAACATTTCGTCGTTAATAATATATAGCGACAGAAAAATATCTCGTCGTCACCCGTCGTTATAGCTTTTCACGTTAAAAGATTTAACGACGGCATAGAAAAATCGGTCGTTATATATTTTAAGGACGGAATTAGTTCCCGTCGTTAATCATTATTCATTAGTAACCATATGTTGTAGCAATAGCGACCTATTTTTCATCGCTACGAAGCTTAAACATGCATAAGTTTATAGGTTTAACGACCAATGAATTCGTCGCTACTGAGCTTAGTTATGCAAAGGTGTTATAAGTTTAACGACCAATACATTCGTCGCTAATAATTAGATTATTGTGTTCTAAGAAAACAATAACGACTAAGATTGTCGTCGCTAAAAGTTAGCGTTTTGAATAGTTGTACAGAATAATAACGACTAGCGTTTTGGTCGCTAATAAATCTATAATATGCACTATACAGTCGAATTACTTGTTTGTGTTTCTACATATGATTTACTATTTTAACATTAAAACACATATTGACAAATATAAGTTAAGAGACATTCACATTCAGTTTAAAAGGCATACACATACAATTTGATTCACTAATTTGTCAAAACATACAATCATAAAAGGTACTTTCATCAATCATCCATCATTCTTAATTTAGTACAAGTCTACATATATTGCCCAAAAGTTTACTAAATTAAAAGTAAATACTCCAAAATAAGCAAAAATGAGAACTGAACAAGAAGACAAAAAGTTCCCATATATGTTCCATTGATGTCACGCCCCGGGCTAGTTCTAGATGCAAAAAAACGTGCCAATTTTTTTCTTTTTTGAAAGCCTAGCCCGCGTCACGTACAGACCCGCCACAAATACAGGGTCCACTGTACACACGGACAGAGCCTCCCCTGTATTTGCACGGCGTCCACAACATACAACATGATCACAACCACCATTCATTCATCACAACAACACCACAACACAAGAGATTCATACAGCTAACAGTCCTTAAACTTGTATGAATCTAAGCAAGTCCTTAGGCGAAGGATGAGGCAATGCACATACAACAGATCATTCTAGAAAACTGCTCCTTACACAGAAGCTTTATTTTGAAACCCTAATCTCAAACATTGAAGAGTCATTTGAAAACTGTTCTCCACACGAGAACTCTCTTTTGAAATCACAAAAGTCGATTGGTCGAAAATCCATTTGAAAACTGTTTCCCACACGAAAACCCTTATTTGAAAACGCTACCACGAGGGGTAGAAAACCAAGACATGCGTTAAAAGCCACGATGATAGAACAAAGGTACCGACATCCAAAAGTCTAAGCATGAAAACCTCACATGAATACTAAACGAAATCCACGAGATCTAAGCATGCAAGACAATCATCCAACATATAACTGTATCAAAACATATCATGCTAGATAAAACAACCACAGTGTAACTGAACCATATCCATAACTAACTGGTAGATGATAAGGGTAATAACCAACTATGGAAGTAGGTGTCGAAAGGATAGTTCCCCCGCGATTAAAAAGTGGGTGCGCGCACGAGCTGTAAATTCTCAAAAAATGCTAGAATAAGGTTGTGAAAATCTAACCAAAAAAAATCAAATATTAATGCTTAAAATAAAAAATAAAAAAACGAGAATTCCTAAAAAAAAAACGGATCGCCTGCCAGTCCTTAAATGCCATTTTGACGCTTGGCATCAGCCGATTTCACGGAACCCGCGTTTCCCAACGCTAGTCTGTCCATAGGATGATTAACATTTGACCGCACAGCAGTGGGACATTATCTCTTTTCTCCATCTCCGTGCCCCCCCCCCCATGCCCCGATTTAAAGAGTCAGAGTGTAGGCTTGATTTTGGGGCTTTTTGCGATAAGGACATATAGGGGCCAAAAGGAAGATGTATTGCAGTTAAAAGAGTTTCCAATTCAGGCACGCTGTCGTTCTTCACATAGAATATTTTATAGGGGCTTCGCAAGGCATTTTTCTTTGCAGATTCAGGAGGAAAGAGGGGAGGTATGGCATTTAATTTTTTGTGAGGTTTGCTTGATTAGTTAGGGCACGTTAAGCTTCGCAGTCTTTTCTTCCTACATTCTGATTTTAATGTTTTCGATTCTCGGGATGTTGGTATCGCGCTTTATGGCATTTCAAACGATGTAAACTTATCGCGCGATCCGCGCAGCGATATTATATTTAAGGCGCTTAAATAATATATGTAATAACCCCCGCCCCTATTTAACCCCCTAACCCCCGCCCCCATCCCCAACAAAATCATATTAATATAAAATAAATAAATTTCTACCCAGCCCCCATCCGCCCGCCCCGCCCACCCCCGCTCTCCCCCCCCGCCTCCCCCCCCCCCCCCTCCGCGCAGATTAGTTCCCCCCCCGCCGTCTTGTTTAAAATCTAATTTATCTAAATTTAACCCGGCCCATCGCCCGCCCTCGCCGCGACCAGCGAGCGCCTTAAAATGCCGCCAGGCCGGGCCCCGCGGCCCGCCACCGAAAGAAAAACTGAAAGCAACCAAAAACTAACCCCCGCCGACAAAATAACAAATAAACCAACAAACCCGTAAACAAAAGAAACTAAAAGCGAAATTAAAAAATAGAAATAAGAAAAGAAATAAAATTTTTAATTAGGAGAAACGTCGAAACCACAGCAAGGAAAACGAATAGACACACGAAAAAGCAAACAGCCCCCCCCTCGAGGAAATTAAAAACAAAAAGTCTCAAAAGAAAAATTTAAAATTCAAAACAACAACAATATATTTATAAAAATATTAATAATTAATTAAATTATTTATTAATTAAAAAAAGGACAAATGAGATATGATAAATCCACACTCCCCTAATAAAAATAAAATAAGCCAACCAACATTAGACAACACTAATTAAGAAACCGACCAAATATTACGCAAAAACAATTATACGAGAAAAAATAAAAAAATTACATAAAATAGAAGAAAAAAATATAACAGCTGCAAAAAAAAAAAAAAAAAAATGCTTAAAAAGAAAATAAAACCGAAAAAAAAGAAAATTAGATTAAAATCTCCCGCCCCCCAAAAAATCCGTGCCCGCTAAACAAAAGAGGAACAATAAAAAATCAATTCCTCCCCTAAAAAACCCCGCAGAAAAAAATCCGGGTAAATAAAAAAAGAAGAAAAAAACCCCCCGATTTAAGCTCCGCCCTTAAAAACGCGTTTTAAAAATATCCTCCCCCCCCCCCCATTAAGATCTATAAATGCAAAAGCATACCGTAAGAAAAAAAAAAAATAAATATAATAAAAAGGAAAAAACCGAAAAGAGAAGAACAAAAAAAAATGAAAACAAGAGGGAGCATTAAACAATCAATTTATAAAAATTATAAATGTTTTTTACTTCCTTATTGCCTTCAAAATTTTCATTTATCCCCTCAAGCTCTAAATTAGTTTTTTTATTAATCCCCCTAAGAAATCGCCCCTTAGCATAAAATAACAAAAAATCCAAAAACACAATATCCACCCCATCCCTATTAAACAAAAAATTCCGCAGTCACAAACCTCTACTTTACACAGATAAAAGTATATCTAAACCCCCCAAACCCTCCTGATTTACATAGAAGACAAATTAAAATAAAAAAATCAAAAAAAAACTAGAATTAAAATATCAAAAGAATCGTAATCGCAAATTAAGAAAAAAAATCGGCATGGGATTACAAAAATACGAATAATAAATCAAAAAGAATTAATCTGAAACACAAAAAAAAAAAAATCATTAATTCAATCAAAAAAGAATCCCCCCCCCACGTCTAACCTACATCAACCATCCAATAAAAAAAACGAGGACTAAAAAAATAAAAAAATAACATTAACTCAAATAAGAAAGAAAAAGATCTAAATGCTCCCCAAAAAATAATCCCAAAATAATTCCTACCGTAAGCCTCCTAACCCCTCCAAACCGAAGCCCCAAAAAAACAATAATAAAAACTAAGAATAAAAATTATCTAAAAAAATATATCACATGGGGGATCCTAAAAAAGTAAAATATACATAACTTAGTTGATATGGGGAAAAACGAATAAAAACCTAATCGAGAAAACAAAACAAATTAAAAAAAAATCTGCCCCCAATACTTTTAGGAAAAATAACAGAATACAAAAAATTGAACACACCAAATTCACCCCCCACCCGACCGAATAAATCATCGAATACAAATAGACCCAACCCCCCAAAAATAACTAAAAAAATATAAAAAATAATATAAAAATCACAAATGACCCCCATATCCCAAACCCCACAACCAAAAAAAAATTATTATAAATAAATTAACAAACCAAATATACGTATTAAATAATCAAAAAATAAATTTTAAAAATAAGATAGATTAATTATAAAAAGATATAAAACGAAAACAAAAAAATTATCCATGTGACCTTATATAAGGGGGGGGTAAAGAAAAACAAACTACGGGTAAGGGCGGGGGGGGGGGGGGGGAATGACGTATAATAAACAAAAAGTGGATTATGACCATAAAAATTAAAAAAAATATAAGATTATGTTATAAAATAGGAGTATGATAAAAAAAATATCTTTAATAATAATAATCAGATAATTAAAAACATAAAAATAAGTAAGAAAACGTTTAAAAAAAAAAAGACCATCCCAATCGTAAAAAAAATACAAAACCCCCCACAAGCACAATAACACACACACCAAAAAATGAACGTCCACGCGACTTAAGATGAAGCCCTAATAAATGAGGTACTCAAAAAACACAAAACGACAAAAGAGCCCGGTTTCTGATTTTCTATATCAAAACCATCCGAAAACGTTACCAAACATCACATAGATGATAGCGACAATCATAGCCCTAAAAAAAAAGCTTTAATTGTTTCCACTAAACACAAACGCAAAGGGATGAACAGGCTAACAAAAATAAAAGAATGGCATTTAGCAAAAAACCAAACGAACACAACTTCGTAAATAAGAATTAATTTTTTAAGTAAAACTCACAAAAATTAAATATAGAAAAAAATTAATTCAAATTAAAATAAAATAAAGAAATTAGAAAAAAAAAAAATCTTAAAAACCTATATAACGAAAAAAGAAAAAAAAAATAGTCATATAAATAAAAAAAAAAATGATATTAAAATATTACACAAAAACAAAAAACAAATAAAAAAAAAATAAAGACAAAAAAAAAGAACAACAATAAATAAAATGTCCAAATTTAACAAAACGAAAAATCGAAAAAAAAAACGCGATAATTAACTAAAATAACAAATAAAAAAAAAATAAAATCGAAAATAAAAAAGACTCAAAAAAATTAATCGCCCTTAAAAGAACAAAAAGCAAGACATTAAAAAATGCATAAAAAAAACAAAATAAACAATAGAAATGTAAAAAATAACAAGCTTAAAACAAAAAAAAAAGTAGAGAAAAATAAAGACAGTGCCGTAAGAAATGAATAATAAATAAAAAAAACATGAATATAATATAAAAAAAAGAAATACCCGCCAAGCGAGAAAATATGGATAAAGTTCAATTCATGAAAAAACGGAGAGACCATATAAACTACACCGATGAACACCATTTTATGCAAAATTTAAAAAATAAAAAAAATACAAGATAAACAAAAGAACAACTACCAAAAACCAACGTGTATCATTAATTTTAAAAAAAATAAATTTATTGTAAACAAAAATAAACAGATATAAAAGAGAATTTTATATGCCCCCCCCCTACAATTTTAAAACAATAAAAAAAAAAATACAAAAAAAAATAAAGAAAATATAAAAAAAAAAATCCAAAGCCCAAACTTCCCAAAGGAAAATAAATACATTAGAAAAAGTAGGAAAATTACTCAATGAAAAAAAATGGACCCAAAGAAAAAAAATTAATACAAAAACCAATAAATGCAACCAAATAAAAAATAACAAAAACCCCAAATACGCCAGAAATAATAACAAAACCAAAAAAAGAGATAACAACAAGAAAAAAAACCAAAAAAAAGAAAGACAAACAAAAAAAATTAAAAACAGGGTCAGAACAATACTGAAAGGAAAAAATACCCAAAAATAAAAAACACCAAAATAAAAATACACAAAAAATCCAACAAAGAAAAAAACAAGGAAAAAAAACGGCGGACCAAACAAGGACCCAAAAAAACTAAACAAAAAAAAAAAAAAAAAAACCCCATCAACATAGGCACCCCTAAAGCACCCCAAATAACGACACAAAAACCTCCCAAAAAAACAAAGCAAATAACCAAAACAAAAAATAAACAAAAAGCAGCCGTAATCACAAGAGGCACAAAAGAAACCTAAAAAAAAAAATACACAATAGCCAAAACAGCCACAAAATAAAAAGAAAAAACCTAAAAAACGGCAAAGCAACGAACAATAATACCATCAAAGAAACCATATAAAGGCCAAAACAAACCAAAGAAAAAAAAAAAGCAAAAAACAAAAAAACAAAATTATAATTACCAAAAATAAAACAAAGAAAAACCAAGCAAAAAACAAATCAAAAAAAAAAAACCATACAATTACGGGACAGCTCAAGAAAACAACCCACCTCAAAAAAATCCCCCGCAAAGCTCCAAAGCCCCTCGGAAACAAAATAAACTAAAAACAACAAAGAAAAAAATAAAAAACTAAAAAAATAAAAAAGCACGGCGAAAAACCCCAAACACAGATAACAAAAAAAACACTCCAACCCCCCGAAAAAAAAAAAAACCCGCAAAAAAAAGGAAACCAAAAAACACCAAAAAAAAAAAATCCATAAAAAAACATCCAAAAAATAAAGCCTAAACCCCAACAATAGAGCCAACATACGAGACCCCAAACAAAATCCCAAAAGTAACCACATCGAATCAGGAACAAAAGGATCCAAAAAAAAAAAAACAAAATGAAGGTAAAAGCGTAAACCAAAAAAAATAAAGAGGAAAAAGAAGGCACTGGGATTTCAATCCACCGGGGGCAACTAAAGAATAGAAGGAACAAACCCACAAAAACAAGAAACAACTACGAAGATCTAACAAAACAAACCAGCTGAACTCACCAGAGAACCAAAGAAGTTCTCAAGACCGCCTAAAAACAAAACAAAACAAATAAACCCAAAAAGAAAACCCCCTCAAAAAAAAAACTAAACCCACACAAAATGAGGGCACAAAGAAAAAAAAAAAACAAAAACACAAGGCAAATATCAAACCCAAAACAAACCCAAAAAAAACAACAAAAAAAAAAAAAAAAAACCAAAAAAAAAAACAAAAAATAAAAAACAAATAAAAAATAAAAACCACAAAAAAAAAAAACCCCTAAACCAAAAAAAAAAATCAAAAACAAAAAAAAACAAAAAATTCAAAAAAAAAATAAACAAAAAAAAAAAAAAAAAAAAAAAAAAAAACAAAAAACAAAAAACAAAAAAAATAAAAAAATCAAAAAAAAAAACCAAAAACAAAAAAAAACAAAATAACAAAATAAAAAAAAATACCCTACAAAAAATAAAAATAAAAAAAAAAAAAACGAAAAAAAAACCCAAAAAAAAAAAACTAAACAAAAAAAATAAAACTACACAAAACAAACAACCATTTAAAACAAAACAAACAAAATTAAAAAACTACAACAAACAAAAACAAAAAAAAAAAACCAAAAAAAAAAAAAAAAAAAAAAAAAAAAAAAAAAAACAAAAAAACAAAAAAAAACACTAAAAACAAAACAAATTGGATACGGGTCGAAAGCCAATGAGCTCAAGAGCCCTTCTTTAACCAATTTGTTAATCCTATCTTCAAGGAAAGATGACCAAATTATCCTTTATTGGACAAGGGGAAAGAGCCACTGAGGTACTTGCCTGGTGCATACTGATGTGTGCGGACCATTCGATGTACAAGCCAGGGGTGGTTATATTTACTTCATCACCTTTACTAACGACTATTCACGGTATGGGTATGTATACTTGATGAGACAAAAGTCTGAAGCTTTTGAAAAGTTCAAAGAATTTAGACATGAAGTAGAAAAACAAACCGAAAAGTTTATTAAGATCCTTCGATTAGATCGAGGAGAGGAGTACTTAAGTACAGACTTTCTAAATTACCTCAAAGAAAACGGTATCATCTCTCAATGGACTCCTCCTGGTACTTCAGAACTTAATGGAGTATCTAAACGGAGGAATCGCACTTTATTAGATATGGTGTGATCCATGATGAGTTTCACAGATTTGCCTATGTCACTTTGGGGGTATGCTCTCCTTACTGCTGCATATATCTTAAATAGAGTACCTTCCAAATCTATTTCTACCACTCCATATGAGATTTGGCATGGTAGAAAACTAAGTCTTGGTCACCTCAAGGTTTGGGGATGTCCGGCTTTTATTAAGAAGCTGAAGACGGACAAATTGGAAGCAAGGTCGAATAAAGGTAGATTCGTTGGTTATCCCAAAGAATCATTAGGATACTATTTCTATTTTTCACAGGACCAAAATATTATTGTGAGCCGGCATGCCTCTTTTCTTGAGAAACAATTTATTTAAGAAGGAGGTAGTGGGAGAAAAATAGAGCTCAATAAGAATGTATCTAATGAGCAACGAATCCACAATGATCGGTCGAAAATCTCTGTTCAATCGGAACCATTGTACACACAACCACTTCGAAGATCTAGTAGAGTCTCCCAACCTCCAGATAGATATTTAGGATTTGTCGTAGAGGAGGTACAGGAAATATTTTTAATGGGAGATAAAGATCACAGACATGATCCTACTAGTTATGATGAGGCGATGTCAGACATTGACTCTGAGAGATGGAAGGAAGCTACGAAGTCTGAAATTGACTCCATGTATTCCAACCAGGTTTGGAAACTCGTTGATTTACCAGATGGTATAGTACCTATTAGATGTAAATGGATCTTTAAGAGAAAAATTGGTTCAGATGGAAAGGTAGAGATCTATAAAGCAAGGCTTGTGGCAAAAGGTTATAGTCAACGAGAAGGTATTAACTATCAAGAGACCTTCTCGCCAGTGGCCATGCTAAAATCCATTCAAACCTTACTCGCTATAGCTGCACATTATGATTATGAAGTTGGAACACTCGTTTCAATGAGGTAATCAAATCGTTTGATTTCAATAGAAACGAGGAAGAACCATGTGTGTATAAAAAGATTAGTGGGAGTGCTGTCACATTCCTCGTATTGTACGTGGATGATATACTTCTAATAGGGAACGACATTGGGATGATGTCATCAGTCAAGTTGTGGCTATCTCAGAATTTTTCCATGAAAGACTTAGGCGATGCATCCTACATTTTAGATATAAAGGTCTACAGAGATAGGTCTAGAAGGTTGCTCGGTCTATCTCAGAGGATGTACTTAGAGGAAGTGCTGAAGAGGTTCAGCATGGAAAATTCCAAAAGAGGTCTATTACCTCTAAGACATGGAATCTATCTCTCCAAAAAGATGTGCCCTAAAACACCAGAGGAGAGAGAACGCATGAGTAGAATCCCATATGCTTCAGCTATTGGGAGTCTAATGTATGCAATGCTATGTACGAGACCTGATATCGCACATGCTGTGAGTGTCACAAGCCGATATCAATCTAACCCAGGTTTGGAACACTGGGTTGCAGTTAAAAATATCCTTAAGTACTTAAGAAGAACTAAGGATATGTGTCTAGTCTTTGGAGGTGGTGAGTTGAAATTGGAAGGCTTCACAGACTCTGACTTTATGTCAGATGTTGATGATAGAAAGTCTACATCAGGATATTTATTCATATGTAATGGAGGATCCATTGTTTGGAAGAGTTCCAAACAAGTGACGACTGCCGATTCAACCATGGAGGCAGAATATATTGCCGCATCAGAAGCCTCGAAGGAGGGTGTTTGGATCAGATAGTTTATTGCAGAGCTCGGTGTGGTTCCAACTGTTAAAGAACCAACGCTGCTTTACTGTGACAATAATAGTGCCATAGCATTAGCTAAGGAGCCAATGTCTCATCAAAAATCCAAACATATTGAACGACGATATCATATCATCAGAGATTATATTGAAAGGAAAAAAATATTCGTGCAAAAAGTTGCTTCTGCTGACAATGTAGCAAACCCACTAACCAAAGCACTCACTCAGCAAAAGCTAGAACGCCATCTTGAGAAGATGGGAATGCGCTATATGGGTGATTGGCTTTAGTGCAAGTGGGAGATTGTTAGTTATATGCCCTATAAGCCAATCGGTGTCACAACTGTAGTACACTGAATTTCAGTGCACCGTACCGAACTTCTACAAATGGTAGAGTTCCGGTGGAAAAATAGCATGAGAGGCTATATGTGAGGCTTTGGCCAGGTTCGGGACTTGTGCGAAGTGTTTTCGGCGTAATTGAGGTGCGAAAATAGACTTCGAAAAGTCAAAACTGCAGAAATTGTAAACTCTGCATTGGATTCCGGTATGTGCATATGGAATACCGGAATGCCGTGATTGAACCGAAAACCCAGCTCTCGGGTTTTGCGGAATTCTCCGGGAAATACCGGAATGTCACTGTATACCGGTATGTGAAATAGGATACCGGTACGCGATGGCCGAAATAGTAAATCCAGCTCTCGGGATTCTGCGGGATTTCTGAGGCATACCGGTATGCACATGCGCATACCGGTATGCAATGTCCAGATTTAGGCTGGTTGTTGTGTTGTTTGTGGAGAGGGGCAAAATAGTCTTTTCACATGACTTAGGGGTGTATGAATGGCTGAGACCTTCTCCCCTTCTCATTTGTTTTCCTCTCTACTTCTCCTCTTCATCTTTTCCACTTTCTCTCTCTAGAGATTTCTCCAAAACTTGGAGAAAATGGTGGATTGATCTTGGAAAAAGCTTCCAAAGGAGAAAGGAAGCTTCTTGGTGTAAGAAGGAGCTTGGGGATTTCATGATTAAGGTTAGTACCTCACGTTTTGGGTTCAAACCTTGGATTTAATCCTTTGAAATGAGGTTTTTGGGAACCCTTGGCAATCTAAAGCACAAAATGTGGGAGATTGGCCATGAAATCTAGGGTTTGGCTTGCATGCATGCAAACCCTAGGTAGATTTGGGGCTTTTGCAATGAGAGGTTCTAAAAATATTTGGACCTTCGGGAATTACAATTGAGGCATAGGAAATCATGTTAGAACACTTGATTTCACATGTTGAGTTGAATTTAGAGTTCGTAATGAGTAACCAACCGTTTTCTTGTAGAAGCTTGGGTTGAAGTAAGAACTCAAAGCTTGGACACTTAGGAGCTTGAAGAATACAAGAATTTGGAAGCTCTTGAGGTGGGTTTTGTGTTTACCGAAGTGATTAGGTCACTTCCATGTCTAGGGTAAATATCTATTTAAAGATAAAATGGTATGTATTGTGAACCCTAGAATTTGCATGTTGGCAAAAGTAAAAATCATGATAGGTTGAACAATGAGATCCTATTGCATGATGTACATTTCAAGTATAATTCAAATATTAATACTTGTTGCATGGTTGCATGTATGGTTAAACCTAATGTGATTGAACATAGGTTGGACATGAGGATTAAACCTAGTGTTATTGAACATAGGTTGGATGTGAGGATTAAACCTAGTGTCATTGAACATAGGTTTGACATGAGATTGGAACCTAGAGTCATGGAACCTAGGTTGATAATGAGAAAGTAAGACTAGTGTCATTGAACATAGGTGAGACTTAATGACTTGAACCTAAGGTCATGAGACTTAGGTTAGCAAGTGAAAAACGTGAACATCGGGATGTGCGACGATTTTGCTATCCCGGGTAGGCGGCGATTTCGCTACCATGCCATGAGTTGGCCGTATTGAGACGGGATGTGCGACGATTTTGCTATCCCGAGTAGGCGACAATTTCGCTACCATGCCATGAGTTGGCCGTATTGAGACGGGATTTGCGACGATTTTGCTATCCCGGGTAGGCGACGATTTCGCTACCATGCCATGAGTTGGCCGTACCGACACGGGATGTGCGACGAGTTTGCAATCCCGGGTAGGCGACGATTTCGCTACCTCGCCTTGAGTTGGCGGTGTCGAGAGGGGATGTGCGACGAGGTTGCTATCCCGGGTATGCGACGATTTCGCTACCCATGCCATGCAGTGGCCGTGTTGAGACGGGGTAAGCGACGATTTTGCTATCCCGAGTAGGCGACGATTTCGCTACTCGAACTCGGAGGTGACAATGTCACTCCTTGGATGTTGGAACAATTATGGTGAGACGGCGATTCCGAAACCATAAGTAAATGACAAATAAATGAACTTAGTCAATATGAGGCATAGGATGAACCTAGGAGAGAATGATAAATTATATGTCATTTGGTTGCATCATTTATGTTTATTTATAAGCATGTGAATAATTGTTGCATAGTTATATGTGATCTAACTTATGTATTTGGTGTTTCTTTGGACCTGGTGGGTCGAGCTTCTCTCTTGGGTTGCCTTACCCACTGGGAACTATGTATATAGTTCTCACCCCACATTTTCCAGGTCCTTCCGCGAGTAGGCGGCGGAGCGAGGCAAGGGTTTAGCTCTCTAGATAGCGGCCCTTCCATTTTGGTGACACATAGAGTGTACCCCTAGTTTTGGACTACGACAGCATAGGGGATTTTCATTATATGTATGAAATTGTATATTCCATTGTTTTGAGAACATAATGTATGGAATGAAAAGGAAAGAAAAGAAAATTTTGGACATGTATATTGTGCCATGTGATGTAATAGAAGTAGAACTTCTTTATGTTGATGCTTTCCTTGTGCAACTCTTGTACTCCGTTCCTAGTTGGAACATTGTGGATAAGCTTGTGTTGTGACGCCTTGGGCGGATAGGAAAGACTCTATCCGTTCGGCGGGTCTGGTGCATGCGCTCGTGCGGTTATCCTTTCCACCTAGTTGGTGTTTAAGGACCCGGCGGGGCGTGACAGACTGAGGTGGTATCAGAGCGTAGAAATGGTCTAGGTTGACCTAAGAACCCTAGGATGGAAATGACCCTAGGAGTGTAGGCTCGTGAGTGACGAGATCTTTGATTATGGCGAAAGATAAGAGATTGGGTTATGTCCTTATGCCTCTAGTTGGAAATAGAGGTAGATTCGAGGTGTGTCTTATTCTTCACCAAGTGTGTTCATGTTGGCGGCCGACAACATGAAACCAAGTGAGGGGAATAAGGACCCTTGTGTGATTTTCGCCTAGATTGGGTTCACGTTTATTTTCATGAAACGTTATGTTACAAATGACTTCGAATGTCACGAAATGACCAAAGTCATTGTGTTTTCAGGATAATGGTACGTGGACGGCCTCCTTTGAGGGCTGGGCTCGGGAGAGCGAGCGCGGCTCCCGAACAGTTCGGGGAGGGCGAGAACTCGGGTCTTCGTGATGAGATGACCGAGTTGATGGGCGTGGTTCGGCGACAGGCCGAAGCCATGCAACGACAAGAGGAGCAGATTAAAAAGCTCCAAGATGAGATGGCGCAGCAAGCGGTTGCGATTCGGGAGGAGAGGACGAGAGTACATCCGGCCTCTGCTTCGGCACCGGCCGAGGAGGTGACACCGGCGCCGGCCGTGGTGCCACCTGCGCCACCGATTGTGGCCGAGGGGTCGGGTGCCCCTATACCCGATTCCGACATGGAGGATGCGGAGCGAGAGCGCGCACTTGCGGCTCTCATGAGGTTCAAGAAGTTCAACCCGCCTATCTTTAGCGGGGAGAATGTGGATCCGTGGGATGTAGAGACATGGATCGATGCCATGGAGACACTCTTCGAGGATCTATATACCTTGGAGAGAGACAAAGTGCATCTCGCCGTTCATTGTTTAGAGCGATCGGCGAAGGTGTGGTGGAAGGGAGTCCGACGGGGGGGGATAGACTCTCTAGCCTTCCGCCACCGTCATGGGAAGAGTTTCGGGGTATGGTGTTCGCCACCTACTTCCCCGATAGCGAGAAAAGGAAACTGCAAGAAAGGTTCCGTAAGTTGAAACAAGGGAAACCGCACCGTGCGCGAGTACGAGAGGGAGTTCTCGTACATTATAAATTGCGTACCGCACGTTGTCCGCGGAGAGTTGGACAAGGTCGATTGCTTCGTGCGCGGGCTTCGACCGGAGAGATCTTTCGGGCGGTTCACGCCCTTAAGCTTAAGACCTTTGCGGAGGTCTTGGACCGTGCTCTTTGGGTGGAGCACGGGAATGCATGTGCGCGCGAGGAGCGCGAGTCTTGGGAGAAAGAAAAAGAAAAAGAGAAAGGAAAGAAGCGACCGGCGGGTGGCTCGAGTAGGCAGTCTAGCTCTAAGCGGCCCCCGAAGCACTCGCAGTCGCAAAACCAATCGCGGGGGTTCCGACGGAACCGACCCGCAACCCAGTGCCCGATTTGTAGCGGCCCCCACCACCCTCAGCAGTGTGACTATCGTGAGGGCCGGTGCTACAAGTGCGGACAGTAAGGGCATATGCGGTACAATTGCCCGATGGATGATGGCCGAGCACCGTCGTCGGCATCGGCATTTGCATCGCCGAGACAGCTCGCGGGCATCCCACCCGCGGCGATGTCGGCAGGCCGTGCACAGCCGCCGAGACCAGTGGAGGGCCAGCGACCAGCGCCCAGTGGTCGGGTATTCGCCTCTCAGGTGGAGGAGCCTTCTGCCCAGGATGACGTTGTGGCAGGTATTGTGTTAATTAAAAGGCATTCGATGTAGAGCTTTGTTTGATACTGGGTGCATCGCATTCATTCATTGCTCGATCATTTGCTATTGCACATGGAATAGAAATTATAGATGCCACACATGCAAGAACTGTGCAAAGTACCTGGGAACACACCTTTTGCGTACATCACGCGTGTGTAGTGTAGATTGCCCCGTGGAGGGGGAATGAAAATAACTGGATCATGCCAGCTGTGATTTGCTGGTATTAAATCGAATGAATGAATATGATTTGATCCTGAATGGAATTTGGCTCTGGCGAGCATGCTACTATCGATTGTAAGGGTTTTAGAGCGGATTTAGTGAGGTTTTTAGAGAACCCGGGCACAAAGAGTTTTGTGTTACCATGGGTGTATGAGAATGAGTTCGCTCTTTGCTTCAAAAAATGGTTTGTCCAAGGTCGCAAGCAAGGGAAGCTTATTGCTAGTGGATGCATTGCCTACTTGGCGACGGTTATTTATAGTGGATGACCGAAAGGAAGTGTTGGGACTTGAGGACATTTAGCGAGAAGTCCTGTTCTATTTTGCTGACATAGAGGATGGTTCGCGACGGTTATGTGTAGATTATCTCCGCGGGTTGAAATAAAGTGATACGTCACATAGAATTTCTACCCGCCTACCCCGAAGTTGTGACTTGTTCGATCCCTACAAGGGTCTCTAAGTACATTCAAAAGAGGAGGTTTTGAAGTCTCCCCCCTTTTTCCGTGGGAACCAACTTCCCTTCTTCCGCCCAACCTGTGCAAATATAAACCGCTTTAAAACCCGCCGTTCCGTTTTTCGCCACCTTTATCTCAAGCTTTCCCGCGTCCGGCTCAAAAACTCAATTCCACAACTTAAAAATATTTCCTTCCTACCATCCCTTTCCAACTAAAGCCCCGTCCCTATCGCCCACCACTACCTTGGGGATAATCCTTACACTAAAATAAATTTACTCTTTTCTATGTAAGTGCCAGATAAATACCGATTCCAATCGGCCAAATGGGGGATCTAAGGCCGGTTCAAACACAACCATAAAGGGAACCCTGGATTCCTGATTCGCACCCAGGGAGTGACTCTCCTGTCTCTTCTTGTCCCTCACCAACTTTCTTCTCTTTTTCTCTTCTTCTTTCTTTTTCTCTCTTCTCTTTTCTTCTCTCTTCTCTTCTCTCTTCTCTTCTCTCTCTCTTCTTTCTTCTTCTTCTCTCTTCTCTCTTCTCCTTTCTCTTCTTTCTCTCTTCTCTCCTCTTTCTCTCTCTTCTCTTCTCTCTCTCTTTTCTTTCTTCTCCTTCTCTCTCTTTCTCTCTCTCTCTCTTTCTCTCTCTCTCTTCTTTTCTCTTTCTCTTCTCTCTTCTCTCTCTTCTTTTTTTTCTTCTCTTTTTTTCTCTCTTCTCTCTTCTCTCTCTCTCTCTTCTCTTTTCTTCTTCTTTCTTCTTTCTTTCTCTTTCTCTCTCTTCTCTCTTCTCTTTCTTCTCTTCTCTCTCTCTCTTCTCTCCTCTTTCTTCTCTTCTCTTTTCTCTCTCTCTCTTTCTCTTCTCTTCTCTCTTCTCTCTTTCTTTCTCTCTTTCTTTCTCTCTCTCTTCTTTCTTCTTCTCTCTCTTCTTTCTCTTTCTCTCTTCTTCTTTCTTCTCTCTTCTCTCTCTCTTCTCTCTTCTCTTCTTCTTCTTTCTCTTTCTCTTCCTTCTCTTCTCTTTCTTTCTCTCTCTTCTCTCCTCTTCTCTTCTTTCTCTCTTCCCCTCTCTTCTTCTCTCTTCTTCTTCTCTTCTCTTCTTCTTCTCTTCTTCTTCTTCTTCTCTCTCTTTTTCTCTTTCTCTTCTCTCTTCTCTTTCTCTCTCTTCTTCTCTCCTCTCTCTTTTTTTTCTCTCTTTTTCTCTTCTCTCTCTCTCTCTTTCTTTTTCTCTCTCTTCTCTTCTCTTCTTCTTCTCTCTTTCTTTCTTTTCTCTCTCTCTTTTTCTCTTTCTTCTCTCTCTCTTTTTCTCTTCTCTCTTCTCTCTTCCTCTTTTCTCTCTCTTCTTCTTTTTTTCTCTCTTTTTCTCTTCTTCTCTCTTTTCTCTTCTTCTTTTTCTTCTCTTCTTCTTTCTCTCT